>OZ024931.1:61547323-62747323 GCA_964017235.1 Sabellastarte sp. h YS-2021
AAACCATACTGTGTGCGAGAGTGGGCGCCACTTGGGGAGAATTAAGTAGTGTTTTCCTTAAGAAATACACACCAAGCTGAAAATACATGTATTGGGAGTGCATGTAGCGAGAGTACCCTCAAATGGCAATTCAGCTCAAAACACCCCCTAAAGTTGTTGAATCTGGCTCAAATTTTCACAGAAAATTCAGTTTTCACCATAGAATAAAATTGCATTGTTCTGGCCCACTCGAGAGCCATATTGGGAATTTCAGTTTCGGGGTGTGGGCCTGGTCTGCCACCCCCCCCTCCCCCCCCCCATGGGGGGTAATGTCAAATATATCATAATGAGGCCAATCTGAAGCCCTTGTTCAATTTCATACATGTTTTGACAATAAAGGAGGACCTTTTAGGCGCATTTGGAGCATTACATGTCTGAAAAGAAATTATTTAACCTAAATATAGCTGTTAAAATGGTCCAAAATAGATGTAAATCAGCCCAAATGAATACAAAATGTTGGTCTATAATGCTGAAATTTGGCCAGAAAATACTCTGTAACCTACTAAATATGACTGCACAGGTTTCAGAATTACATCTGGTATAGAAGTGACTAAGGGTGTGTTATTTGGGCTCCAGCAGGCCTGTAATTCGCCTTCTGGGGGGTGCATTAAGATCTCATATCTTGCCAAAAAAGGCAGATGTAGGGCTATAAACCATACTGTGTGCGAGAGTGGGCGCCACTTGGGGAGAATTAAGTAGTGTTTTCCTTAAGAAATACACACCAAGCTGAAAATACATGTATTGGGAGTGCATGTAGCGAGAGTACCCTCAAATGGCAATTCAGCTCAAAACACCCCCTAAAGTTGTTGAATCTGGATCAAATTTTCACAGAAAATTCAGTTTTCACCATAGAATAAAATTGCATTGTTCTGGCCCACTCGAGAGCCATATTGGGAATTTCAGTTTCGGGGTGTGGGCCTGGTCTGCCACCCCCCCCCCCCCCCCTCCCCCCCATGGGGGGTAATGTCAAATATATCATAATGAGGCCAATCTGAAGCCCTTGTTCAATTTCATACATGTTTTGACAATAAAGGAGGACCTTTTAGGCGCATTTGGAGCATTACATGTCTGAAAAGAAATTATTTAACCTAAATATAGCTGTTAAAATGGTCCAAAATAGATGTAAATCAGCCCAAATGAATACAAAATGTTGGTCTATAATGCTGAAATTTGGCCAGAAAATACTCTGTAACCTACTAAATATGACTGCACAGGTTTCAGAATTACATCTGGTATAGAAGTGACTAAGGGTGTGTTATTTGGGCTCCAGCAGGCCTGTAATTCGCCTTCTGGGGGGTGCATTAAGATATGCTCATATCTTGCCAAAAAAGGCAGATGTAGGGCTATAAACCATACTGTGTGCGAGAGTGGGCGCCACTTGGGGAGAATTAAGTAGTGTTTTCCTTAAGAAATACACACCAAGCTGAAAATACATGTATTGGGAGTGCATGTAGCGAGAGTACCCTCAAATGGCAATTCAGCTCAAAACACCCCCTAAAGTTGTTGAATCTGGCTCAAATTTTCACAGAAAATTCAGTTTTCACCATAGAATAAAATTGCATTGTTCTGGCCCACTCGAGAGCCATATTGGGAATTTCAGTTTCGGGGTGTGGGCCTGGTCTGCCACCCCCCCCCCCCCCTCCCCCCCCCATGGGGGGTAATGTCAAATATATCATAATGAGGCCAATCTGAAGCCCTTGTTCAATTTCATACATGTTTTGACAATAAAGGAGGACCTTTTAGGCGCATTTGGAGCATTACATGTCTGAAAAGAAATTATTTAACCTAAATATAGCTGTTAAAATGGTCCAAAATAGATGTAAATCAGCCCAAATGAATACAAAATGTTGGTCTATAATGCTGAAATTTGGCCAGAAAATACTCTGTAACCTACTAAATATGACTGCACAGGTTTCAGAATTACATCTGGTATAGAAGTGACTAAGGGTGTGTTATTTGGGCTCCAGCAGGCCTGTAATTCGCCTTCTGGGGGGTGCATTAAGATATGCTCATATCTTGCCAAAAAAGGCAGATGTAGGGCTATAAACCATACTGTGTGCGAGAGTGGGCGCCACTTGGGGAGAATTAAGTAGTGTTTTCCTTAAGAAATACACACCAAGCTGAAAATACATGTATTGGGAGTGCATGTAGCGAGAGTACCCTCAAATGGCAATTCAGCTCAAAACACCCCCTAAAGTTGTTGAATCTGGATCAAATTTTCACAGAAAATTCAGTTTTCACCATAGAATAAAATTGCATTGTTCTGGCCCACTCGAGAGCCATATTGGGAATTTCAGTTTCGGGGTGTGGGCCTGGTCTGCCACCCCCCCCCCCTCCCCCCCCCCCCATGGGGGGTAATGTCAAATATATCATAATGAGGCCAATCTGAAGCCCTTGTTCAATTTCATACATGTTTTGACAATAAAGGAGGACCTTTTAGGCGCATTTGGAGCATTACATGTCTGAAAAGAAATTATTTAACCTAAATATAGCTGTTAAAATGGTCCAAAATAGATGTAAATCAGCCCAAATGAATACAAAATGTTGGTCTATAATGCTGAAATTTGGCCAGAAAATACTCTGTAACCTACTAAATATGACTGCACAGGTTTCAGAATTACATCTGGTATAGAAGTGACTAAGGGTGTGTTATTTGGGCTCCAGCAGGCCTGTAATTCGCCTTCTGGGGGGTGCATTAAGATATGCTCATATCTTGCCAAAAAAGGCAGATGTAGGGCTATAAACCATACTGTGTGCGAGAGTGGGCGCCACTTGGGGAGAATTAAGTAGTGTTTTCCTTAAGAAATACACACCAAGCTGAAAATACATGTATTGGGAGTGCATGTAGCGAGAGTACCCTCAAATGGCAATTCAGCTCAAAACACCCCCTAAAGTTGTTGAATCTGGATCAAATTTTCACAGAAAATTCAGTTTTCACCATAGAATAAAATTGCATTGTTCTGGCCCACTCGAGAGCCATATTGGGAATTTCAGTTTCGGGGTGTGGGCCTGGTCTGCCACCCCCCCCCCCCCTCCCCCCCCCATGGGGGGTAATGTCAAATATATCATAATGAGGCCAATCTGAAGCCCTTGTTCAATTTCATACATGTTTTGACAATAAAGGAGGACCTTTTAGGCGCATTTGGAGCATTACATGTCTGAAAAGAAATTATTTAACCTAAATATAGCTGTTAAAATGGTCCAAAATAGATGTAAATCAGCCCAAATGAATACAAAATGTTGGTCTATAATGCTGAAATTTGGCCAGAAAATACTCTGTAACCTACTAAATATGACTGCACAGGTTTCAGAATTACATCTGGTATAGAAGTGACTAAGGGTGTGTTATTTGGGCTCCAGCAGGCCTGTAATTCGCCTTCTGGGGGGTGCATTAAGATATGCTCATATCTTGCCAAAAAAGGCAGATGTAGGGCTATAAACCATACTGTGTGCGAGAGTGGGCGCCACTTGGGGAGAATTAAGTAGTGTTTTCCTTAAGAAATACACACCAAGCTGAAAATACATGTATTGGGAGTGCATGTAGCGAGAGTACCCTCAAATGGCAATTCAGCTCAAAACACCCCCTAAAGTTGTTGAATCTGGCTCAAATTTTCACAGAAAATTCAGTTTTCACCATAGAATAAAATTGCATTGTTCTGGCCCACTCGAGAGCCATATTGGGAATTTCAGTTTCGGGGTGTGGGCCTGGTCTGCCACCCCCCCCTCCCCCCCCCATGGGGGGTAATGTCAAATATATCATAATGAGGCCAATCTGAAGCCCTTGTTCAATTTCATACATGTTTTGACAATAAAGGAGGACCTTTTAGGCGCATTTGGAGCATTACATGTCTGAAAAGAAATTATTTAACCTAAATATAGCTGTTAAAATGGTCCAAAATAGATGTAAATCAGCCCAAATGAATACAAAATGTTGGTCTATAATGCTGAAATTTGGCCAGAAAATACTCTGTAACCTACTAAATATGACTGCACAGGTTTCAGAATTACATCTGGTATAGAAGTGACTAAGGGTGTGTTATTTGGGCTCCAGCAGGCCTGTAATTCGCCTTCTGGGGGGTGCATTAAGATATGCTCATATCTTGCCAAAAAAGGCAGATGTAGGGCTATAAACCATACTGTGTGCGAGAGTGGGCGCCACTTGGGGAGAATTAAGTAGTGTTTTCCTTAAGAAATACACACCAAGCTGAAAATACATGTATTGGGAGTGCATGTAGCGAGAGTACCCTCAAATGGCAATTCAGCTCAAAACACCCCCTAAAGTTGTTGAATCTGGATCAAATTTTCACAGAAAATTCAGTTTTCACCATAGAATAAAATTGCATTGTTCTGGCCCACTCGAGAGCCATATTGGGAATTTCAGTTTCGGGGTGTGGGCCTGGTCTGCCACCCCCCCCCTCCCCCCCCCATGGGGGGTAATGTCAAATATATCATAATGAGGCCAATCTGAAGCCCTTGTTCAATTTCATACATGTTTTGACAATAAAGGAGGACCTTTTAGGCGCATTTGGAGCATTACATGTCTGAAAAGAAATTATTTAACCTAAATATAGCTGTTAAAATGGTCCAAAATAGATGTAAATCAGCCCAAATGAATACAAAATGTTGGTCTATAATGCTGAAATTTGGCCAGAAAATACTCTGTAACCTACTAAATATGACTGCACAGGTTTCAGAATTACATCTGGTATAGAAGTGACTAAGGGTGTGTTATTTGGGCTCCAGCAGGCCTGTAATTCGCCTTCTGGGGGGTGCATTAAGATATGCTCATATCTTGCCAAAAAAGGCAGATGTAGGGCTATAAACCATACTGTGTGCGAGAGTGGGCGCCACTTGGGGAGAATTAAGTAGTGTTTTCCTTAAGAAATACACACCAAGCTGAAAATACATGTATTGGGAGTGCATGTAGCGAGAGTACCCTCAAATGGCAATTCAGCTCAAAACACCCCCTAAAGTTGTTGAATCTGGCTCAAATTTTCACAGAAAATTCAGTTTTCACCATAGAATAAAATTGCATTGTTCTGGCCCACTCGAGAGCCATATTGGGAATTTCAGTTTCGGGGTGTGGGCCTGGTCTGCCACCCCCCCCCCCCTCCCCCCCCCATGGGGGGTAATGTCAAATATATCATAATGAGGCCAATCTGAAGCCCTTGTTCAATTTCATACATGTTTTGACAATAAAGGAGGACCTTTTAGGCGCATTTGGAGCATTACATGTCTGAAAAGAAATTATTTAACCTAAATATAGCTGTTAAAATGGTCCAAAATAGATGTAAATCAGCCCAAATGAATACAAAATGTTGGTCTATAATGCTGAAATTTGGCCAGAAAATACTCTGTAACCTACTAAATATGACTGCACAGGTTTCAGAATTACATCTGGTATAGAAGTGACTAAGGGTGTGTTATTTGGGCTCCAGCAGGCCTGTAATTCGCCTTCTGGGGGGTGCATTAAGATATGCTCATATCTTGCCAAAAAAGGCAGATGTAGGGCTATAAACCATACTGTGTGCGAGAGTGGGCGCCACTTGGGGAGAATTAAGTAGTGTTTTCCTTAAGAAATACACACCAAGCTGAAAATACATGTATTGGGAGTGCATGTAGCGAGAGTACCCTCAAATGGCAATTCAGCTCAAAACACCCCCTAAAGTTGTTGAATCTGGATCAAATTTTCACAGAAAATTCAGTTTTCACCATAGAATAAAATTGCATTGTTCTGGCCCACTCGAGAGCCATATTGGGAATTTCAGTTTCGGGGTGTGGGCCTGGTCTGCCACCCCCCCCCCTCCCCCCCCCCCCCCCCATGGGGGGTAATGTCAAATATATCATAATGAGGCCAATCTGAAGCCCTTGTTCAATTTCATACATGTTTTGACAATAAAGGAGGACCTTTTAGGCGCATTTGGAGCATTACATGTCTGAAAAGAAATTATTTAACCTAAATATAGCTGTTAAAATGGTCCAAAATAGATGTAAATCAGCCCAAATGAATACAAAATGTTGGTCTATAATGCTGAAATTTGGCCAGAAAATACTCTGTAACCTACTAAATATGACTGCACAGGTTTCAGAATTACATCTGGTATAGAAGTGACTAAGGGTGTGTTATTTGGGCTCCAGCAGGCCTGTAATTCGCCTTCTGGGGGTGCATTAAGATATGCTCATATCTTGCCAAAAAAGGCAGATGTAGGGCTATAAACCATACTGTGTGCGAGAGTGGGCGCCACTTGGGGAGAATTAAGTAGTGTTTTCCTTAAGAAATACACACCAAGCTGAAAATACATGTATTGGGAGTGCATGTAGCGAGAGTACCCTCAAATGGCAATTCAGCTCAAAACACCCCCTAAAGTTGTTGAATCTGGCTCAAATTTTCACAGAAAATTCAGTTTTCACCATAGAATAAAATTGCATTGTTCTGGCCCACTCGAGAGCCATATTGGGAATTTCAGTTTCGGGGTGTGGGCCTGGTCTGCCACCCCCCCCCCCCTCCCCCCACCCCCCCCCCCCCCCCCCCCCCCCCCCCCCCCCGCCATGGGGGGTAATGTCAAATATATCATAATGAGGCCAATCTGAAGCCCTTGTTCAATTTCATACATGTTTTGACAATAAAGGAGGACCTTTTAGGCGCATTTGGAGCATTACATGTCTGAAAAGAAATTATTTAACCTAAATATAGCTGTTAAAATGGTCCAAAATAGATGTAAATCAGCCCAAATGAATACAAAATGTTGGTCTATAATGCTGAAATTTGGCCAGAAAATACTCTGTAACCTACTAAATATGACTGCACAGGTTTCAGAATTACATCTGGTATAGAAGTGACTAAGGGTGTGTTATTTGGGCTCCAGCAGGCCTGTAATTCGCCTTCTGGGGGGTGCATTAAGATATGCTCATATCTTGCCAAAAAAGGCAGATGTAGGGCTATAAACCATACTGTGTGCGAGAGTGGGCGCCACTTGGGGAGAATTAAGTAGTGTTTTCCTTAAGAAATACACACCAAGCTGAAAATACATGTATTGGGAGTGCATGTAGCGAGAGTACCCTCAAATGGCAATTCAGCTCAAAACACCCCCTAAAGTTGTTGAATCTGGATCAAATTTTCACAGAAAATTCAGTTTTCACCATAGAATAAAATTGCATTGTTCTGGCCCACTCGAGAGCCATATTGGGAATTTCAGTTTCGGGGTGTGGGCCTGGTCTGCCACCCCCCCCCCCTCCCCCCCCCCCCCATGGGGGGTAATGTCAAATATATCATAATGAGGCCAATCTGAAGCCCTTGTTCAATTTCATACATGTTTTGACAATAAAGGAGGACCTTTTAGGCGCATTTGGAGCATTACATGTCTGAAAAGAAATTATTTAACCTAAATATAGCTGTTAAAATGGTCCAAAATAGATGTAAATCAGCCCAAATGAATACAAAATGTTGGTCTATAATGCTGAAATTTGGCCAGAAAATACTCTGTAACCTACTAAATATGACTGCACAGGTTTCAGAATTACATCTGGTATAGAAGTGACTAAGGGTGTGTTATTTGGGCTCCAGCAGGCCTGTAATTCGCCTTCTGGGGGTGCATTAAGATATGCTCATATCTTGCCAAAAAAGGCAGATGTAGGGCTATAAACCATACTGTGTGCGAGAGTGGGCGCCACTTGGGGAGAATTAAGTAGTGTTTTCCTTAAGAAATACACACCAAGCTGAAAATACATGTATTGGGAGTGCATGTAGCGAGAGTACCCTCAAATGGCAATTCAGCTCAAAACACCCCCTAAAGTTGTTGAATCTGGCTCAAATTTTCACAGAAAATTCAGTTTTCACCATAGAATAAAATTGCATTGTTCTGGCCCACTCGAGAGCCATATTGGGAATTTCAGTTTCGGGGTGTGGGCCTGGTCTGCCACCCCCCCCCCCTCCCCCCACCCCCCCCCCCCCCCCCCCCCCCCCCCCCCCGCCATGGGGGGTAATGTCAAATATATCATAATGAGGCCAATCTGAAGCCCTTGTTCAATTTCATACATGTTTTGACAATAAAGGAGGACCTTTTAGGCGCATTTGGAGCATTACATGTCTGAAAAGAAATTATTTAACCTAAATATAGCTGTTAAAATGGTCCAAAATAGATGTAAATCAGCCCAAATGAATACAAAATGTTGGTCTATAATGCTGAAATTTGGCCAGAAAATACTCTGTAACCTACTAAATATGACTGCACAGGTTTCAGAATTAAATCTGGTATAGAAGTGACTAAGGGTGTGTTATTTGGGCTCCAGCAGGCCTGTAATTCGCCTTCTGGGGGGTGCATTAAGATATGCTCATATCTTGCCAAAAAAGGCAGATGTAGGGCTATAAACCATACTGTGTGCGAGAGTGGGCGCCACTTGGGGAGAATTAAGTAGTGTTTTCCTTAAGAAATACACACCAAGCTGAAAATACATGTATTGGGAGTGCATGTAGCGAGAGTACCCTCAAATGGCAATTCAGCTCAAAACACCCCCTAAAGTTGTTGAATCTGGCTCAAATTTTCACAGAAAATTCAGTTTTCACCATAGAATAAAATTGCATTGTTCTGGCCCACTCGAGAGCCATATTGGGAATTTCAGTTTCGGGGTGTGGGCCTGGTCTGCCACCCCCCCCCCCCCCCCCCCCCCCCCCCCCCATGGGGGGTAATGTCAAATATATCATAATGAGGCCAATCTGAAGCCCTTGTTCAATTTCATACATGTTTTGACAATAAAGGAGGACCTTTTAGGCGCATTTGGAGCATTACATGTCTGAAAAGAAATTATTTAACCTAAATATAGCTGTTAAAATGGTCCAAAATAGATGTAAATCAGCCCAAATGAATACAAAATGTTGGTCTATAATGCTGAAATTTGGCCAGAAAATACTCTGTAACCTACTAAATATGACTGCACAGGTTTCAGAATTACATCTGGTATAGAAGTGACTAAGGGTGTGTTATTTGGGCTCCAGCAGGCCTGTAATTCGCCTTCTGGGGGGTGCATTAAGATATGCTCATATCTTGCCAAAAAAGGCAGATGTAGGGCTATAAACCATACTGTGTGCGAGAGTGGGCGCCACTTGGGGAGAATTAAGTAGTGTTTTCCTTAAGAAATACACACCAAGCTGAAAATACATGTATTGGGAGTGCATGTAGCGAGAGTACCCTCAAATGGCAATTCAGCTCAAAACACCCCCTAAAGTTGTTGAATCTGGCTCAAATTTTCACAGAAAATTCAGTTTTCACCATAGAATAAAATTGCATTGTTCTGGCCCACTCGAGAGCCATATTGGGAATTTCAGTTTCGGGGTGTGGGCCTGGTCTGCCACCCCCCCCCCTCCCCCCCATGGGGGGTAATGTCAAATATATCATAATGAGGCCAATCTGAAGCCCTTGTTCAATTTCATACATGTTTTGACAATAAAGGAGGACCTTTTAGGCGCATTTGGAGCATTACATGTCTGAAAAGAAATTATTTAACCTAAATATAGCTGTTAAAATGGTCCAAAATAGATGTAAATCAGCCCAAATGAATACAAAATGTTGGTCTATAATGCTGAAATTTGGCCAGAAAATACTCTGTAACCTACTAAATATGACTGCACAGGTTTCAGAATTACATCTGGTATAGAAGTGACTAAGGGTGTGTTATTTGGGCTCCAGCAGGCCTGTAATTCGCCTTCTGGGGGGTGCATTAAGATATGCTCATATCTTGCCAAAAAAGGCAGATGTAGGGCTATAAACCATACTGTGTGCGAGAGTGGGCGCCACTTGGGAGAATTAAGTAGTGTTTTCCTTAAGAAATACACACCAAGCTGAAAATACATGTATTGGGAGTGCATGTAGCGAGAGTACCCTCAAATGGCAATTCAGCTCAAAACACCCCCTAAAGTTGTTGAATCTGGCTCAAATTTTCACAGAAAATTCAGTTTTCACCATAGAATAAAATTGCATTGTTCTGGCCCACTCGAGAGCCATATTGGGAATTTCAGTTTCGGGGTGTGGGCCTGGTCTGCCACCCCCCCCCCCCCCCTCCCCCCCCATGGGGGGTAATGTCAAATATATCATAATGAGGCCAATCTGAAGCCCTTGTTCAATTTCATACATGTTTTGACAATAAAGGAGGACCTTTTAGGCGCATTTGGAGCATTACATGTCTGAAAAGAAATTATTTAACCTAAATATAGCTGTTAAAATGGTCCAAAATAGATGTAAATCAGCCCAAATGAATACAAAATGTTGGTCTATAATGCTGAAATTTGGCCAGAAAATACTCTGTAACCTACTAAATATGACTGCACAGGTTTCAGAATTACATCTGGTATAGAAGTGACTAAGGGTGTGTTATTTGGGCTCCAGCAGGCCTGTAATTCGCCTTCTGGGGGGTGCATTAAGATATGCTCATATCTTGCCAAAAAAGGCAGATGTAGGGCTATAAACCATACTGTGTGCGAGAGTGGGCGCCACTTGGGGAGAATTAAGTAGTGTTTTCCTTAAGAAATACACACCAAGCTGAAAATACATGTATTGGGAGTGCATGTAGCGAGAGTACCCTCAAATGGCAATTCAGCTCAAAACACCCCCTAAAGTTGTTGAATCTGGATCAAATTTTCACAGAAAATTCAGTTTTCACCATAGAATAAAATTGCATTGTTCTGGCCCACTCGAGAGCCATATTGGGAATTTCAGTTTCGGGGTGTGGGCCTGGTCTGCCACCCCCCCCCCCTCCCCCCCCCCCCCCCCCATGGGGGGTAATGTCAAATATATCATAATGAGGCCAATCTGAAGCCCTTGTTCAATTTCATACATGTTTTGACAATAAAGGAGGACCTTTTAGGCGCATTTGGAGCATTACATGTCTGAAAAGAAATTATTTAACCTAAATATAGCTGTTAAAATGGTCCAAAATAGATGTAAATCAGCCCAAATGAATACAAAATGTTGGTCTATAATGCTGAAATTTGGCCAGAAAATACTCTGTAACCTACTAAATATGACTGCACAGGTTTCAGAATTACATCTGGTATAGAAGTGACTAAGGGTGTGTTATTTGGGCTCCAGCAGGCCTGTAATTCGCCTTCTGGGGGTGCATTAAGATATGCTCATATCTTGCCAAAAAAGGCAGATGTAGGGCTATAAACCATACTGTGTGCGAGAGTGGGCGCCACTTGGGGAGAATTAAGTAGTGTTTTCCTTAAGAAATACACACCAAGCTGAAAATACATGTATTGGGAGTGCATGTAGCGAGAGTACCCTCAAATGGCAATTCAGCTCAAAACACCCCCTAAAGTTGTTGAATCTGGCTCAAATTTTCACAGAAAATTCAGTTTTCACCATAGAATAAAATTGCATTGTTCTGGCCCACTCGAGAGCCATATTGGGAATTTCAGTTTCGGGGTGTGGGCCTGGTCTGCCACCCCCCCCCCTCCCCCCACCACCCCCCCCCCCCCCCGCCATGGGGGGTAATGTCAAATATATCATAATGAGGCCAATCTGAAGCCCTTGTTCAATTTCATACATGTTTTGACAATAAAGGAGGACCTTTTAGGCGCATTTGGAGCATTACATGTCTGAAAAGAAATTATTTAACCTAAATATAGCTGTTAAAATGGTCCAAAATAGATGTAAATCAGCCCAAATGAATACAAAATGTTGGTCTATAATGCTGAAATTTGGCCAGAAAATACTCTGTAACCTACTAAATATGACTGCACAGGTTTCAGAATTAAATCTGGTATAGAAGTGACTAAGGGTGTGTTATTTGGGCTCCAGCAGGCCTGTAATTCGCCTTCTGGGGGGTGCATTAAGATATGCTCATATCTTGCCAAAAAAGGCAGATGTAGGGCTATAAACCATACTGTGTGCGAGAGTGGGCGCCACTTGGGGAGAATTAAGTAGTGTTTTCCTTAAGAAATACACACCAAGCTGAAAATACATGTATTGGGAGTGCATGTAGCGAGAGTACCCTCAAATGGCAATTCAGCTCAAAACACCCCCTAAAGTTGTTGAATCTGGCTCAAATTTTCACAGAAAATTCAGTTTTCACCATAGAATAAAATTGCATTGTTCTGGCCCACTCGAGAGCCATATTGGGAATTTCAGTTTCGGGGTGTGGGCCTGGTCTGCCACCCCCCCCCCCCCCTCACCCCCCCCCCCCCCCCCCCATGGGGGGTAATGTCAAATATATCATAATGAGGCCAATCTGAAGCCCTTGTTCAATTTCATACATGTTTTGACAATAAAGGAGGACCTTTTAGGCGCATTTGGAGCATTGCATGTCTGAAAAGAAATTATTTAACCTAAATATAGCTGTTAAAATGGTCCAAAATAGATGTAAATCAGCCCAAATGAATACAAAATGTTGGTCTATAATGCTGAAATTTGGCCAGAAAATACTCTGTAACCTACTAAATATGACTGCACAGGTTTCAGAATTACATCTGGTATAGAAGTGACTAAGGGTGTGTTATTTGGGCTCCAGCAGGCCTGTAATTCGCCTTCTGGGGGGTGCATTAAGATATGCTCATATCTTGCCAAAAAGGCAGATGTAGGGCTATAAACCATACTGTGTGCGAGAGTGGGCGCCACTTGGGGAGAATTAAGTAGTGTTTTCCTTAAGAAATACACACCAAGCTGAAAATACATGTATTGGGAGTGCATGTAGCGAGAGTACCCTCAAATGGCAATTCAGCTCAAAACACCCCCTAAAGTTGTTGAATCTGGCTCAAATTTTCACAGAAAATTCAGTTTTCACCATAGAATAAAATTGCATTGTTCTGGCCCACTCGAGAGCCATATTGGGAATTTCAGTTTCGGGGTGTGGGCCTGGTCTGCCACCCCCCCCCCCTCCCCCCCATGGGGGGTAATGTCAAATATATCATAATGAGGCCAATCTGAAGCCCTTGTTCAATTTCATACATGTTTTGACAATAAAGGAGGACCTTTTAGGCGCATTTGGAGCATTACATGTCTGAAAAGAAATTATTTAACCTAAATATAGCTGTTAAAATGGTCCAAAATAGATGTAAATCAGCCCAAATGAATACAAAATGTTGGTCTATAATGCTGAAATTTGGCCAGAAAATACTCTGTAACCTACTAAATATGACTGCACAGGTTTCAGAATTAAATCTGGTATAGAAGTGACTAAGGGTGTGTTATTTGGGCTCCAGCAGGCCTGTAATTCGCCTTCTGGGGGGTGCATTAAGATATGCTCATATCTTGCCAAAAAAGGCAGATGTAGGGCTATAAACCATACTGTGTGCGAGAGTGGGCGCCACTTGGGGAGAATTAAGTAGTGTTTTCCTTAAGAAATACACACCAAGCTGAAAATACATGTATTGGGAGTGCATGTAGCGAGAGTACCCTCAAATGGCAATTCAGCTCAAAACACCCCCTAAAGTTGTTGAATCTGGCTCAAATTTTCACAGAAAATTCAGTTTTCACCATAGAATAAAATTGCATTGTTCTGGCCCACTCGAGAGCCATATTGGGAATTTCAGTTTCGGGGTGTGGGCCTGGTCTGCCACCCCCCCCCCCCCCCTCCCCCCCATGGGGGGTAATGTCAAATATATCATAATGAGGCCAATCTGAAGCCCTTGTTCAATTTCATACATGTTTTGACAATAAAGGAGGACCTTTTAGGCGCATTTGGAGCATTACATGTCTGAAAAGAAATTATTTAACCTAAATATAGCTGTTAAAATGGTCCAAAATAGATGTAAATCAGCCCAAATGAATACAAAATGTTGGTCTATAATGCTGAAATTTGGCCAGAAAATACTCTGTAACCTACTAAATATGACTGCACAGGTTTCAGAATTAAATCTGGTATAGAAGTGACTAAGGGTGTGTTATTTGGGCTCCAGCAGGCCTGTAATTCGCCTTCTGGGGGGTGCATTAAGATATGCTCATATCTTGCCAAAAAAGGCAGATGTAGGGCTATAAACCATACTGTGTGCGAGAGTGGGCGCCACTTGGGGAGAATTAAGTAGTGTTTTCCTTAAGAAATACACACCAAGCTGAAAATACATGTATTGGGAGTGCATGTAGCGAGAGTACCCTCAAATGGCAATTCAGCTCAAAACACCCCCTAAAGTTGTTGAATCTGGCTCAAATTTTCACAGAAAATTCAGTTTTCACCATAGAATAAAATTGCATTGTTCTGGCCCACTCGAGAGCCATATTGGGAATTTCAGTTTCGGGGTGTGGGCCTGGTCTGCCACCCCCCCCCTCCCCCCCCCCATGGGGGGTAATGTCAAATATATCATAATGAGGCCAATCTGAAGCCCTTGTTCAATTTCATACATGTTTTGACAATAAAGGAGGACCTTTTAGGCGCATTTGGAGCATTACATGTCTGAAAAGAAATTATTTAACCTAAATATAGCTGTTAAAATGGTCCAAAATAGATGTAAATCAGCCCAAATGAATACAAAATGTTGGTCTATAATGCTGAAATTTGGCCAGAAAATACTCTGTAACCTACTAAATATGACTGCACAGGTTTCAGAATTACATCTGGTATAGAAGTGACTAAGGGTGTGTTATTTGGGCTCCAGCAGGCCTGTAATTCGCCTTCTGGGGGGTGCATTAAGATATGCTCATATCTTGCCAAAAAAGGCAGATGTAGGGCTATAAACCATACTGTGTGCGAGAGTGGGCGCCACTTGGGGAGAATTAAGTAGTGTTTTCCTTAAGAAATACACACCAAGCTGAAAATACATGTATTGGGAGTGCATGTAGCGAGAGTACCCTCAAATGGCAATTCAGCTCAAAACACCCCCTAAAGTTGTTGAATCTGGCTCAAATTTTCACAGAAAATTCAGTTTTCACCATAGAATAAAATTGCATTGTTCTGGCCCACTCGAGAGCCATATTGGGAATTTCAGTTTCGGGGTGTGGGCCTGGTCTGCCACCCCCCCCCCTCCCCCCCCCCCCCCCCCCCCCCCCCATGGGGGGTAATGTCAAATATATCATAATGAGGCCAATCTGAAGCCCTTGTTCAATTTCATACATGTTTTGACAATAAAGGAGGACCTTTTAGGCGCATTTGGAGCATTACATGTCTGAAAAGAAATTATTTAACCTAAATATAGCTGTTAAAATGGTCCAAAATAGATGTAAATCAGCCCAAATGAATACAAAATGTTGGTCTATAATGCTGAAATTTGGCCAGAAAATACTCTGTAACCTACTAAATATGACTGCACAGGTTTCAGAATTAAATCTGGTATAGAAGTGACTAAGGGTGTGTTATTTGGGCTCCAGCAGGCCTGTAATTCGCCTTCTGGGGGGTGCATTAAGATATGCTCATATCTTGCCAAAAAAGGCAGATGTAGGGCTATAAACCATACTGTGTGCGAGAGTGGGCGCCACTTGGGGAGAATTAAGTAGTGTTTTCCTTAAGAAATACACACCAAGCTGAAAATACATGTATTGGGAGTGCATGTAGCGAGAGTACCCTCAAATGGCAATTCAGCTCAAAACACCCCCTAAAGTTGTTGAATCTGGCTCAAATTTTCACAGAAAATTCAGTTTTCACCATAGAATAAAATTGCATTGTTCTGGCCCACTCGAGAGCCATATTGGGAATTTCAGTTTCGGGGTGTGGGCCTGGTCTGCCACCCCCCCCCCCTCCCCCCCATGGGGGGTAATGTCAAATATATCATAATGAGGCCAATCTGAAGCCCTTGTTCAATTTCATACATGTTTTGACAATAAAGGAGGACCTTTTAGGCGCATTTGGAGCATTACATGTCTGAAAAGAAATTATTTAACCTAAATATAGCTGTTAAAATGGTCCAAAATAGATGTAAATCAGCCCAAATGAATACAAAATGTTGGTCTATAATGCTGAAATTTGGCCAGAAAATACTCTGTAACCTACTAAATATGACTGCACAGGTTTCAGAATTAAATCTGGTATAGAAGTGACTAAGGGTGTGTTATTTGGGCTCCAGCAGGCCTGTAATTCGCCTTCTGGGGGGTGCATTAAGATATGCTCATATCTTGCCAAAAAAGGCAGATGTAGGGCTATAAACCATACTGTGTGCGAGAGTGGGCGCCACTTGGGGAGAATTAAGTAGTGTTTTCCTTAAGAAATACACACCAAGCTGAAAATACATGTATTGGGAGTGCATGTAGCGAGAGTACCCTCAAATGGCAATTCAGCTCAAAACACCCCCTAAAGTTGTTGAATCTGGCTCAAATTTTCACAGAAAATTCAGTTTTCACCATAGAATAAAATTGCATTGTTCTGGCCCACTCGAGAGCCATATTGGGAATTTCAGTTTCGGGGTGTGGGCCTGGTCTGCCACCCCCCCCTCCCCCCCCATGGGGGGTAATGTCAAATATATCATAATGAGGCCAATCTGAAGCCCTTGTTCAATTTCATACATGTTTTGACAATAAAGGAGGACCTTTTAGGCGCATTTGGAGCATTACATGTCTGAAAAGAAATTATTTAACCTAAATATAGCTGTTAAAATGGTCCAAAATAGATGTAAATCAGCCCAAATGAATACAAAATGTTGGTCTATAATGCTGAAATTTGGCCAGAAAATACTCTGTAACCTACTAAATATGACTGCACAGGTTTCAGAATTAAATCTGGTATAGAAGTGACTAAGGGTGTGTTATTTGGGCTCCAGCAGGCCTGTAATTCGCCTTCTGGGGGGTGCATTAAGATATGCTCATATCTTGCCAAAAAAGGCAGATGTAGGGCTATAAACCATACTGTGTGCGAGAGTGGGCGCCACTTGGGGAGAATTAAGTAGTGTTTTCCTTAAGAAATACACACCAAGCTGAAAATACATGTATTGGGAGTGCATGTAGCGAGAGTACCCTCAAATGGCAATTCAGCTCAAAACACCCCCTAAAGTTGTTGAATCTGGCTCAAATTTTCACAGAAAATTCAGTTTTCACCATAGAATAAAATTGCATTGTTCTGGCCCACTCGAGAGCCATATTGGGAATTTCAGTTTCGGGGTGTGGGCCTGGTCTGCCACCCCCCCCTCCCCCCCCATGGGGAGTAATGTCAAATATATCATAATGAGGCCAATCTGAAGCCCTTGTTCAATTTCATACATGTTTTGACAATAAAGGAGGACCTTTTAGGCGCATTTGGAGCATTGCATGTCTGAAAAGAAATTATTTAACCTAAATATAGCTGTTAAAATGGTCCAAAATAGATGTAAATCAGCCCAAATGAATACAAAATGTTGGTCTATAATGCTGAAATTTGGCCAGAAAATACTCTGTAACCTACTAAATATGACTGCACAGGTTTCAGAATTACATCTGGTATAGCAGTGACTAAGGGTGTGTTATTTGGGCTCCAGCAGGCCTGTAATTCGCCTTCTGGGGGGTGCATTAAGATATGCTCATATCTTGCCAAAAAAGGCAGATGTAGGGCTATAAACCATACTGTGTGCGAGAGTGGGCGCCACTTGGGGAGAATTAAGTAGTGTTTTCCTTAAGAAATACACACCAAGCTGAAAATACATGTATTGGGAGTGCATGTAGCGAGAGTACCCTCAAATGGCAATTCAGCTCAAAACACCCCCTAAAGTTGTTGAATCTGGCTCAAATTTTCACAGAAAATTCAGTTTTCACCATAGAATAAAATTGCATTGTTCTGGCCCACTCGAGAGCCATATTGGGAATTTCAGTTTCGGGGTGTGGGCCTGGTCTGCCACCCCCCCCCCTCCCCCCCATGGGGGGTAATGTCAAATATATCATAATGAGGCCAATCTGAAGCCCTTGTTCAATTTCATACATGTTTTGACAATAAAGGAGGACCTTTTAGGCGCATTTGGAGCATTACATGTCTGAAAAGAAATTATTTAACCTAAATATAGCTGTTAAAATGGTCCAAAATAGATGTAAATCAGCCCAAATGAATACAAAATGTTGGTCTATAATGCTGAAATTTGGCCAGAAAATACTCTGTAACCTACTAAATATGACTGCACAGGTTTCAGAATTAAATCTGGTATAGAAGTGACTAAGGGTGTGTTATTTGGGCTCCAGCAGGCCTGTAATTCGCCTTCTGGGGGGTGCATTAAGATATGCTCATATCTTGCCAAAAAAGGCAGATGTAGGGCTATAAACCATACTGTGTGCGAGAGTGGGCGCCACTTGGGGAGAATTAAGTAGTGTTTTCCTTAAGAAATACACACCAAGCTGAAAATACATGTATTGGGAGTGCATGTAGCGAGAGTACCCTCAAATGGCAATTCAGCTCAAAACACCCCCTAAAGTTGTTGAATCTGGCTCAAATTTTCACAGAAAATTCAGTTTTCACCATAGAATAAAATTGCATTGTTCTGGCCCACTCGAGAGCCATATTGGGAATTTCAGTTTCGGGGTGTGGGCCTGGTCTGCCACCCCCCCCCCTCCCCCCCATGGGGGGTAATGTCAAATATATCATAATGAGGCCAATCTGAAGCCCTTGTTCAATTTCATACATGTTTTGACAATAAAGGAGGACCTTTTAGGCGCATTTGGAGCATTGCATGTCTGAAAAGAAATTATTTAACCTAAATATAGCTGTTAAAATGGTCCAAAATAGATGTAAATCAGCCCAAATGAATACAAAATGTTGGTCTATAATGCTGAAATTTGGCCAGAAAATACTCTGTAACCTACTAAATATGACTGCACAGGTTTCAGAATTACATCTGGTATAGCAGTGACTAAGGGTGTGTTATTTGGGCTCCAGCAGGCCTGTAATTCGCCTTCTGGGGGGTGCATTAAGATATGCTCATATCTTGCCAAAAAAGGCAGATGTAGGGCTATAAACCATACTGTGTGCGAGAGTGGGCGCCACTTGGGGAGAATTAAGTAGTGTTTTCCTTAAGAAATACACACCAAGCTGAAAATACATGTATTGGGAGTGCATGTAGCGAGAGTACCCTCAAATGGCAATTCAGCTCAAAACACCCCCTAAAGTTGTTGAATCTGGCTCAAATTTTCACAGAAAATTCAGTTTTCACCATAGAATAAAATTGCATTGTTCTGGCCCACTCGAGAGCCATATTGGGAATTTCAGTTTCGGGGTGTGGGCCTGGTCTGCCACCCCCCCCCCCCTCCCCCCCATGGGGGGTAATGTCAAATATATCATAATGAGGCCAATCTGAAGCCCTTGTTCAATTTCATACATGTTTTGACAATAAAGGAGGACCTTTTAGGCGCATTTGGAGCATTACATGTCTGAAAAGAAATTATTTAACCTAAATATAGCTGTTAAAATGGTCCAAAATAGATGTAAATCAGCCCAAATGAATACAAAATGTTGGTCTATAATGCTGAAATTTGGCCAGAAAATACTCTGTAACCTACTAAATATGACTGCACAGGTTTCAGAATTAAATCTGGTATAGAAGTGACTAAGGGTGTGTTATTTGGGCTCCAGCAGGCCTGTAATTCGCCTTCTGGGGGGTGCATTAAGATATGCTCATATCTTGCCAAAAAAGGCAGATGTAGGGCTATAAACCATACTGTGTGCGAGAGTGGGCGCCACTTGGGGAGAATTAAGTAGTGTTTTCCTTAAGAAATACACACCAAGCTGAAAATACATGTATTGGGAGTGCATGTAGCGAGAGTACCCTCAAATGGCAATTCAGCTCAAAACACCCCCTAAAGTTGTTGAATCTGGCTCAAATTTTCACAGAAAATTCAGTTTTCACCATAGAATAAAATTGCATTGTTCTGGCCCACTCGAGAGCCATATTGGGAATTTCAGTTTCGGGGTGTGGGCCTGGTCTGCCACCCCCCCCTCCCCCCCCATGGGGGGTAATGTCAAATATATCATAATGAGGCCAATCTGAAGCCCTTGTTCAATTTCATACATGTTTTGACAATAAAGGAGGACCTTTTAGGCGCATTTGGAGCATTACATGTCTGAAAAGAAATTATTTAACCTAAATATAGCTGTTAAAATGGTCCAAAATAGATGTAAATCAGCCCAAATGAATACAAAATGTTGGTCTATAATGCTGAAATTTGGCCAGAAAATACTCTGTAACCTACTAAATATGACTGCACAGGTTTCAGAATTAAATCTGGTATAGAAGTGACTAAGGGTGTGTTATTTGGGCTCCAGCAGGCCTGTAATTCGCCTTCTGGGGGGTGCATTAAGATATGCTCATATCTTGCCAAAAAAGGCAGATGTAGGGCTATAAACCATACTGTGTGCGAGAGTGGGCGCCACTTGGGGAGAATTAAGTAGTGTTTTCCTTAAGAAATACACACCAAGCTGAAAATACATGTATTGGGAGTGCATGTAGCGAGAGTACCCTCAAATGGCAATTCAGCTCAAAACACCCCCTAAAGTTGTTGAATCTGGCTCAAATTTTCACAGAAAATTCAGTTTTCACCATAGAATAAAATTGCATTGTTCTGGCCCACTCGAGAGCCATATTGGGAATTTCAGTTTCGGGGTGTGGGCCTGGTCTGCCACCCCCCCCTCCCCCCCCATGGGGAGTAATGTCAAATATATCATAATGAGGCCAATCTGAAGCCCTTGTTCAATTTCATACATGTTTTGACAATAAAGGAGGACCTTTTAGGCGCATTTGGAGCATTGCATGTCTGAAAAGAAATTATTTAACCTAAATATAGCTGTTAAAATGGTCCAAAATAGATGTAAATCAGCCCAAATGAATACAAAATGTTGGTCTATAATGCTGAAATTTGGCCAGAAAATACTCTGTAACCTACTAAATATGACTGCACAGGTTTCAGAATTACATCTGGTATAGCAGTGACTAAGGGTGTGTTATTTGGGCTCCAGCAGGCCTGTAATTCGCCTTCTGGGGGGTGCATTAAGATATGCTCATATCTTGCCAAAAAAGGCAGATGTAGGGCTATAAACCATACTGTGTGCGAGAGTGGGCGCCACTTGGGGAGAATTAAGTAGTGTTTTCCTTAAGAAATACACACCAAGCTGAAAATACATGTATTGGGAGTGCATGTAGCGAGAGTACCCTCAAATGGCAATTCAGCTCAAAACACCCCCTAAAGTTGTTGAATCTGGCTCAAATTTTCACAGAAAATTCAGTTTTCACCATAGAATAAAATTGCATTGTTCTGGCCCACTCGAGAGCCATATTGGGAATTTCAGTTTCGGGGTGTGGGCCTGGTCTGCCACCCCCCCCCTCCCCCCCATGGGGGGTAATGTCAAATATATCATAATGAGGCCAATCTGAAGCCCTTGTTCAATTTCATACATGTTTTGACAATAAAGGAGGACCTTTTAGGCGCATTTGGAGCATTACATGTCTGAAAAGAAATTATTTAACCTAAATATAGCTGTTAAAATGGTCCAAAATAGATGTAAATCAGCCCAAATGAATACAAAATGTTGGTCTATAATGCTGAAATTTGGCCAGAAAATACTCTGTAACCTACTAAATATGACTGCACAGGTTTCAGAATTAAATCTGGTATAGAAGTGACTAAGGGTGTGTTATTTGGGCTCCAGCAGGCCTGTAATTCGCCTTCTGGGGGGTGCATTAAGATATGCTCATATCTTGCCAAAAAAGGCAGATGTAGGGCTATAAACCATACTGTGTGCGAGAGTGGGCGCCACTTGGGGAGAATTAAGTAGTGTTTTCCTTAAGAAATACACACCAAGCTGAAAATACATGTATTGGGAGTGCATGTAGCGAGAGTACCCTCAAATGGCAATTCAGCTCAAAACACCCCCCTAAAGTTGTTGAATCTGGCTCAAATTTTCACAGAAAATTCAGTTTTCACCATAGAATAAAATTGCATTGTTCTGGCCCACTCGAGAGCCATATTGGGAATTTCAGTTTCGGGGTGTGGGCCTGGTCTGCCACCCCCCCCCCCTCACCCCCCCCCCCCCCCCCCCCCCCCCCCCCCCCATGGGGGGTAATGTCAAATATATCATAATGAGGCCAATCTGAAGCCCTTGTTCAATTTCATACATGTTTTGACAATAAAGGAGGACCTTTTAGGCGCATTTGGAGCATTGCATGTCTGAAAAGAAATTATTTAACCTAAATATAGCTGTTAAAATGGTCCAAAATAGATGTAAATCAGCCCAAATGAATACAAAATGTTGGTCTATAATGCTGAAATTTGGCCAGAAAATACTCTGTAACCTACTAAATATGACTGCACAGGTTTCAGAATTACATCTGGTATAGAAGTGACTAAGGGTGTGTTATTTGGGCTCCAGCAGGCCTGTAATTCGCCTTCTGGGGGGTGCATTAAGATATGCTCATATCTTGCCAAAAAAGGCAGATGTAGGGCTATAAACCATACTGTGTGCGAGAGTGGGCGCCACTTGGGGAGAATTAAGTAGTGTTTTCCTTAAGAAATACACACCAAGCTGAAAATACATGTATTGGGAGTGCATGTAGCGAGAGTACCCTCAAATGGCAATTCAGCTCAAAACACCCCCTAAAGTTGTTGAATCTGGCTCAAATTTTCACAGAAAATTCAGTTTTCACCATAGAATAAAATTGCATTGTTCTGGCCCACTCGAGAGCCATATTGGGAATTTCAGTTTCGGGGTGTGGGCCTGGTCTGCCACCCCCCCCCCCTCCCCCCCATGGGGGGTAATGTCAAATATATCATAATGAGGCCAATCTGAAGCCCTTGTTCAATTTCATACATGTTTTGACAATAAAGGAGGACCTTTTAGGCGCATTTGGAGCATTGCATGTCTGAAAAGAAATTATTTAACCTAAATATAGCTGTTAAAATGGTCCAAAATAGATGTAAATCAGCCCAAATGAATACAAAATGTTGGTCTATAATGCTGAAATTTGGCCAGAAAATACTCTGTAACCTACTAAATATGACTGCACAGGTTTCAGAATTACATCTGGTATAGCAGTGACTAAGGGTGTGTTATTTGGGCTCCAGCAGGCCTGTAATTCGCCTTCTGGGGGGTGCATTAAGATATGCTCATATCTTGCCAAAAAAGGCAGATGTAGGGCTATAAACCATACTGTGTGCGAGAGTGGGCGCCACTTGGGGAGAATTAAGTAGTGTTTTCCTTAAGAAATACACACCAAGCTGAAAATACATGTATTGGGAGTGCATGTAGCGAGAGTACCCTCAAATGGCAATTCAGCTCAAAACACCCCCTAAAGTTGTTGAATCTGGCTCAAATTTTCACAGAAAATTCAGTTTTCACCATAGAATAAAATTGCATTGTTCTGGCCCACTCGAGAGCCATATTGGGAATTTCAGTTTCGGGGTGTGGGCCTGGTCTGCCACCCCCCCCCCCTCCCCCCCATGGGGGGTAATGTCAAATATATCATAATGAGGCCAATCTGAAGCCCTTGTTCAATTTCATACATGTTTTGACAATAAAGGAGGACCTTTTAGGCGCATTTGGAGCATTACATGTCTGAAAAGAAATTATTTAACCTAAATATAGCTGTTAAAATGGTCCAAAATAGATGTAAATCAGCCCAAATGAATACAAAATGTTGGTCTATAATGCTGAAATTTGGCCAGAAAATACTCTGTAACCTACTAAATATGACTGCACAGGTTTCAGAATTAAATCTGGTATAGAAGTGACTAAGGGTGTGTTATTTGGGCTCCAGCAGGCCTGTAATTCGCCTTCTGGGGGGTGCATTAAGATATGCTCATATCTTGCCAAAAAAGGCAGATGTAGGGCTATAAACCATACTGTGTGCGAGAGTGGGCGCCACTTGGGGAGAATTAAGTAGTGTTTTCCTTAAGAAATACACACCAAGCTGAAAATACATGTATTGGGAGTGCATGTAGCGAGAGTACCCTCAAATGGCAATTCAGCTCAAAACACCCCCTAAAGTTGTTGAATCTGGCTCAAATTTTCACAGAAAATTCAGTTTTCACCATAGAATAAAATTGCATTGTTCTGGCCCACTCGAGAGCCATATTGGGAATTTCAGTTTCGGGGTGTGGGCCTGGTCTGCCACCCCCCCCTCCCCCCCCCATGGGGGGTAATGTCAAATATATCATAATGAGGCCAATCTGAAGCCCTTGTTCAATTTCATACATGTTTTGACAATAAAGGAGGACCTTTTAGGCGCATTTGGAGCATTACATGTCTGAAAAGAAATTATTTAACCTAAATATAGCTGTTAAAATGGTCCAAAATAGATGTAAATCAGCCCAAATGAATACAAAATGTTGGTCTATAATGCTGAAATTTGGCCAGAAAATACTCTGTAACCTACTAAATATGACTGCACAGGTTTCAGAATTAAATCTGGTATAGAAGTGACTAAGGGTGTGTTATTTGGGCTCCAGCAGGCCTGTAATTCGCCTTCTGGGGGGTGCATTAAGATATGCTCATATCTTGCCAAAAAAGGCAGATGTAGGGCTATAAACCATACTGTGTGCGAGAGTGGGCGCCACTTGGGGAGAATTAAGTAGTGTTTTCCTTAAGAAATACACACCAAGCTGAAAATACATGTATTGGGAGTGCATGTAGCGAGAGTACCCTCAAATGGCAATTCAGCTCAAAACACCCCCTAAAGTTGTTGAATCTGGCTCAAATTTTCACAGAAAATTCAGTTTTCACCATAGAATAAAATTGCATTGTTCTGGCCCACTCGAGAGCCATATTGGGAATTTCAGTTTCGGGGTGTGGGCCTGGTCTGCCACCCCCCCCTCCCCCCCCATGGGGAGTAATGTCAAATATATCATAATGAGGCCAATCTGAAGCCCTTGTTCAATTTCATACATGTTTTGACAATAAAGGAGGACCTTTTAGGCGCATTTGGAGCATTGCATGTCTGAAAAGAAATTATTTAACCTAAATATAGCTGTTAAAATGGTCCAAAATAGATGTAAATCAGCCCAAATGAATACAAAATGTTGGTCTATAATGCTGAAATTTGGCCAGAAAATACTCTGTAACCTACTAAATATGACTGCACAGGTTTCAGAATTACATCTGGTATAGCAGTGACTAAGGGTGTGTTATTTGGGCTCCAGCAGGCCTGTAATTCGCCTTCTGGGGGGTGCATTAAGATATGCTCATATCTTGCCAAAAAAGGCAGATGTAGGGCTATAAACCATACTGTGTGCGAGAGTGGGCGCCACTTGGGGAGAATTAAGTAGTGTTTTCCTTAAGAAATACACACCAAGCTGAAAATACATGTATTGGGAGTGCATGTAGCGAGAGTACCCTCAAATGGCAATTCAGCTCAAAACACCCCCTAAAGTTGTTGAATCTGGCTCAAATTTTCACAGAAAATTCAGTTTTCACCATAGAATAAAATTGCATTGTTCTGGCCCACTCGAGAGCCATATTGGGAATTTCAGTTTCGGGGTGTGGGCCTGGTCTGCCACCCCCCCCCCCTCCCCCCCATGGGGGGTAATGTCAAATATATCATAATGAGGCCAATCTGAAGCCCTTGTTCAATTTCATACATGTTTTGACAATAAAGGAGGACCTTTTAGGCGCATTTGGAGCATTACATGTCTGAAAAGAAATTATTTAACCTAAATATAGCTGTTAAAATGGTCCAAAATAGATGTAAATCAGCCCAAATGAATACAAAATGTTGGTCTATAATGCTGAAATTTGGCCAGAAAATACTCTGTAACCTACTAAATATGACTGCACAGGTTTCAGAATTAAATCTGGTATAGAAGTGACTAAGGGTGTGTTATTTGGGCTCCAGCAGGCCTGTAATTCGCCTTCTGGGGGGTGCATTAAGATATGCTCATATCTTGCCAAAAAAGGCAGATGTAGGGCTATAAACCATACTGTGTGCGAGAGTGGGCGCCACTTGGGGAGAATTAAGTAGTGTTTTCCTTAAGAAATACACACCAAGCTGAAAATACATGTATTGGGAGTGCATGTAGCGAGAGTACCCTCAAATGGCAATTCAGCTCAAAACACCCCCTAAAGTTGTTGAATCTGGCTCAAATTTTCACAGAAAATTCAGTTTTCACCATAGAATAAAATTGCATTGTTCTGGCCCACTCGAGAGCCATATTGGGAATTTCAGTTTCGGGGTGTGGGCCTGGTCTGCCACCCCCCCCTCCCCCCCATGGGGAGTAATGTCAAATATATCATAATGAGGCCAATCTGAAGCCCTTGTTCAATTTCATACATGTTTTGACAATAAAGGAGGACCTTTTAGGCGCATTTGGAGCATTGCATGTCTGAAAAGAAATTATTTAACCTAAATATAGCTGTTAAAATGGTCCAAAATAGATGTAAATCAGCCCAAATGAATACAAAATGTTGGTCTATAATGCTGAAATTTGGCCAGAAAATACTCTGTAACCTACTAAATATGACTGCACAGGTTTCAGAATTACATCTGGTATAGCAGTGACTAAGGGTGTGTTATTTGGGCTCCAGCAGGCCTGTAATTCGCCTTCTGGGGGGTGCATTAAGATATGCTCATATCTTGCCAAAAAAGGCAGATGTAGGGCTATAAACCATACTGTGTGCGAGAGTGGGCGCCACTTGGGGAGAATTAAGTAGTGTTTTCCTTAAGAAATACACACCAAGCTGAAAATACATGTATTGGGAGTGCATGTAGCGAGAGTACCCTCAAATGGCAATTCAGCTCAAAACACCCCCTAAAGTTGTTGAATCTGGCTCAAATTTTCACAGAAAATTCAGTTTTCACCATAGAATAAAATTGCATTGTTCTGGCCCACTCGAGAGCCATATTGGGAATTTCAGTTTCGGGGTGTGGGCCTGGTCTGCCACCCCCCCCCCCCTCCCCCCCATGGGGGGTAATGTCAAATATATCATAATGAGGCCAATCTGAAGCCCTTGTTCAATTTCATACATGTTTTGACAATAAAGGAGGACCTTTTAGGCGCATTTGGAGCATTGCATGTCTGAAAAGAAATTATTTAACCTAAATATAGCTGTTAAAATGGTCCAAAATAGATGTAAATCAGCCCAAATGAATACAAAATGTTGGTCTATAATGCTGAAATTTGGCCAGAAAATACTCTGTAACCTACTAAATATGACTGCACAGGTTTCAGAATTACATCTGGTATAGCAGTGACTAAGGGTGTGTTATTTGGGCTCCAGCAGGCCTGTAATTCGCCTTCTGGGGGGTGCATTAAGATATGCTCATATCTTGCCAAAAAAGGCAGATGTAGGGCTATAAACCATACTGTGTGCGAGAGTGGGCGCCACTTGGGGAGAATTAAGTAGTGTTTTCCTTAAGAAATACACACCAAGCTGAAAATACATGTATTGGGAGTGCATGTAGCGAGAGTACCCTCAAATGGCAATTCAGCTCAAAACACCCCCTAAAGTTGTTGAATCTGGCTCAAATTTTCACAGAAAATTCAGTTTTCACCATAGAATAAAATTGCATTGTTCTGGCCCACTCGAGAGCCATATTGGGAATTTCAGTTTCGGGGTGTGGGCCTGGTCTGCCACCCCCCCCCCCTCCCCCCCATGGGGGGTAATGTCAAATATATCATAATGAGGCCAATCTGAAGCCCTTGTTCAATTTCATACATGTTTTGACAATAAAGGAGGACCTTTTAGGCGCATTTGGAGCATTACATGTCTGAAAAGAAATTATTTAACCTAAATATAGCTGTTAAAATGGTCCAAAATAGATGTAAATCAGCCCAAATGAATACAAAATGTTGGTCTATAATGCTGAAATTTGGCCAGAAAATACTCTGTAACCTACTAAATATGACTGCACAGGTTTCAGAATTAAATCTGGTATAGAAGTGACTAAGGGTGTGTTATTTGGGCTCCAGCAGGCCTGTAATTCGCCTTCTGGGGGGTGCATTAAGATATGCTCATATCTTGCCAAAAAAGGCAGATGTAGGGCTATAAACCATACTGTGTGCGAGAGTGGGCGCCACTTGGGGAGAATTAAGTAGTGTTTTCCTTAAGAAATACACACCAAGCTGAAAATACATGTATTGGGAGTGCATGTAGCGAGAGTACCCTCAAATGGCAATTCAGCTCAAAACACCCCCTAAAGTTGTTGAATCTGGCTCAAATTTTCACAGAAAATTCAGTTTTCACCATAGAATAAAATTGCATTGTTCTGGCCCACTCGAGAGCCATATTGGGAATTTCAGTTTCGGGGTGTGGGCCTGGTCTGCCACCCCCCCCTCCCCCCCATGGGGAGTAATGTCAAATATATCATAATGAGGCCAATCTGAAGCCCTTGTTCAATTTCATACATGTTTTGACAATAAAGGAGGACCTTTTAGGCGCATTTGGAGCATTGCATGTCTGAAAAGAAATTATTTAACCTAAATATAGCTGTTAAAATGGTCCAAAATAGATGTAAATCAGCCCAAATGAATACAAAATGTTGGTCTATAATGCTGAAATTTGGCCAGAAAATACTCTGTAACCTACTAAATATGACTGCACAGGTTTCAGAATTACATCTGGTATAGCAGTGACTAAGGGTGTGTTATTTGGGCTCCAGCAGGCCTGTAATTCGCCTTCTGGGGGGTGCATTAAGATATGCTCATATCTTGCCAAAAAAGGCAGATGTAGGGCTATAAACCATACTGTGTGCGAGAGTGGGCGCCACTTGGGGAGAATTAAGTAGTGTTTTCCTTAAGAAATACACACCAAGCTGAAAATACATGTATTGGGAGTGCATGTAGCGAGAGTACCCTCAAATGGCAATTCAGCTCAAAACACCCCCTAAAGTTGTTGAATCTGGCTCAAATTTTCACAGAAAATTCAGTTTTCACCATAGAATAAAATTGCATTGTTCTGGCCCACTCGAGAGCCATATTGGGAATTTCAGTTTCGGGGTGTGGGCCTGGTCTGCCACCCCCCCCCCCCCTCCCCCCCATGGGGGGTAATGTCAAATATATCATAATGAGGCCAATCTGAAGCCCTTGTTCAATTTCATACATGTTTTGACAATAAAGGAGGACCTTTTAGGCGCATTTGGAGCATTACATGTCTGAAAAGAAATTATTTAACCTAAATATAGCTGTTAAAATGGTCCAAAATAGATGTAAATCAGCCCAAATGAATACAAAATGTTGGTCTATAATGCTGAAATTTGGCCAGAAAATACTCTGTAACCTACTAAATATGACTGCACAGGTTTCAGAATTAAATCTGGTATAGAAGTGACTAAGGGTGTGTTATTTGGGCTCCAGCAGGCCTGTAATTCGCCTTCTGGGGGGTGCATTAAGATATGCTCATATCTTGCCAAAAAAGGCAGATGTAGGGCTATAAACCATACTGTGTGCGAGAGTGGGCGCCACTTGGGGAGAATTAAGTAGTGTTTTCCTTAAGAAATACACACCAAGCTGAAAATACATGTATTGGGAGTGCATGTAGCGAGAGTACCCTCAAATGGCAATTCAGCTCAAAACACCCCCTAAAGTTGTTGAATCTGGCTCAAATTTTCACAGAAAATTCAGTTTTCACCATAGAATAAAATTGCATTGTTCTGGCCCACTCGAGAGCCATATTGGGAATTTCAGTTTCGGGGTGTGGGCCTGGTCTGCCACCCCCCCTCCCCCCCCATGGGGGGTAATGTCAAATATATCATAATGAGGCCAATCTGAAGCCCTTGTTCAATTTCATACATGTTTTGACAATAAAGGAGGACCTTTTAGGCGCATTTGGAGCATTACATGTCTGAAAAGAAATTATTTAACCTAAATATAGCTGTTAAAATGGTCCAAAATAGATGTAAATCAGCCCAAATGAATACAAAATGTTGGTCTATAATGCTGAAATTTGGCCAGAAAATACTCTGTAACCTACTAAATATGACTGCACAGGTTTCAGAATTAAATCTGGTATAGAAGTGACTAAGGGTGTGTTATTTGGGCTCCAGCAGGCCTGTAATTCGCCTTCTGGGGGGTGCATTAAGATATGCTCATATCTTGCCAAAAAAGGCAGATGTAGGGCTATAAACCATACTGTGTGCGAGAGTGGGCGCCACTTGGGGAGAATTAAGTAGTGTTTTCCTTAAGAAATACACACCAAGCTGAAAATACATGTATTGGGAGTGCATGTAGCGAGAGTACCCTCAAATGGCAATTCAGCTCAAAACACCCCCTAAAGTTGTTGAATCTGGCTCAAATTTTCACAGAAAATTCAGTTTTCACCATAGAATAAAATTGCATTGTTCTGGCCCACTCGAGAGCCATATTGGGAATTTCAGTTTCGGGGTGTGGGCCTGGTCTGCCACCCCCCCCTCCCCCCCCATGGGGAGTAATGTCAAATATATCATAATGAGGCCAATCTGAAGCCCTTGTTCAATTTCATACATGTTTTGACAATAAAGGAGGACCTTTTAGGCGCATTTGGAGCATTGCATGTCTGAAAAGAAATTATTTAACCTAAATATAGCTGTTAAAATGGTCCAAAATAGATGTAAATCAGCCCAAATGAATACAAAATGTTGGTCTATAATGCTGAAATTTGGCCAGAAAATACTCTGTAACCTACTAAATATGACTGCACAGGTTTCAGAATTACATCTGGTATAGCAGTGACTAAGGGTGTGTTATTTGGGCTCCAGCAGGCCTGTAATTCGCCTTCTGGGGGGTGCATTAAGATATGCTCATATCTTGCCAAAAAAGGCAGATGTAGGGCTATAAACCATACTGTGTGCGAGAGTGGGCGCCACTTGGGGAGAATTAAGTAGTGTTTTCCTTAAGAAATACACACCAAGCTGAAAATACATGTATTGGGAGTGCATGTAGCGAGAGTACCCTCAAATGGCAATTCAGCTCAAAACACCCCCTAAAGTTGTTGAATCTGGCTCAAATTTTCACAGAAAATTCAGTTTTCACCATAGAATAAAATTGCATTGTTCTGGCCCACTCGAGAGCCATATTGGGAATTTCAGTTTCGGGGTGTGGGCCTGGTCTGCCACCCCCCCCCCCCCTCCCCCCCATGGGGGGTAATGTCAAATATATCATAATGAGGCCAATCTGAAGCCCTTGTTCAATTTCATACATGTTTTGACAATAAAGGAGGACCTTTTAGGCGCATTTGGAGCATTACATGTCTGAAAAGAAATTATTTAACCTAAATATAGCTGTTAAAATGGTCCAAAATAGATGTAAATCAGCCCAAATGAATACAAAATGTTGGTCTATAATGCTGAAATTTGGCCAGAAAATACTCTGTAACCTACTAAATATGACTGCACAGGTTTCAGAATTAAATCTGGTATAGAAGTGACTAAGGGTGTGTTATTTGGGCTCCAGCAGGCCTGTAATTCGCCTTCTGGGGGGTGCATTAAGATATGCTCATATCTTGCCAAAAAAGGCAGATGTAGGGCTATAAACCATACTGTGTGCGAGAGTGGGCGCCACTTGGGGAGAATTAAGTAGTGTTTTCCTTAAGAAATACACACCAAGCTGAAAATACATGTATTGGGAGTGCATGTAGCGAGAGTACCCTCAAATGGCAATTCAGCTCAAAACACCCCCTAAAGTTGTTGAATCTGGCTCAAATTTTCACAGAAAATTCAGTTTTCACCATAGAATAAAATTGCATTGTTCTGGCCCACTCGAGAGCCATATTGGGAATTTCAGTTTCGGGGTGTGGGCCTGGTCTGCCACCCCCCCCTCCCCCCCCATGGGGAGTAATGTCAAATATATCATAATGAGGCCAATCTGAAGCCCTTGTTCAATTTCATACATGTTTTGACAATAAAGGAGGACCTTTTAGGCGCATTTGGAGCATTGCATGTCTGAAAAGAAATTATTTAACCTAAATATAGCTGTTAAAATGGTCCAAAATAGATGTAAATCAGCCCAAATGAATACAAAATGTTGGTCTATAATGCTGAAATTTGGCCAGAAAATACTCTGTAACCTACTAAATATGACTGCACAGGTTTCAGAATTACATCTGGTATAGCAGTGACTAAGGGTGTGTTATTTGGGCTCCAGCAGGCCTGTAATTCGCCTTCTGGGGGGTGCATTAAGATATGCTCATATCTTGCCAAAAAAGGCAGATGTAGGGCTATAAACCATACTGTGTGCGAGAGTGGGCGCCACTTGGGGAGAATTAAGTAGTGTTTTCCTTAAGAAATACACACCAAGCTGAAAATACATGTATTGGGAGTGCATGTAGCGAGAGTACCCTCAAATGGCAATTCAGCTCAAAACACCCCCTAAAGTTGTTGAATCTGGCTCAAATTTTCACAGAAAATTCAGTTTTCACCATAGAATAAAATTGCATTGTTCTGGCCCACTCGAGAGCCATATTGGGAATTTCAGTTTCGGGGTGTGGGCCTGGTCTGCCACCCCCCCCCTCCCCCCCATGGGGGGTAATGTCAAATATATCATAATGAGGCCAATCTGAAGCCCTTGTTCAATTTCATACATGTTTTGACAATAAAGGAGGACCTTTTAGGCGCATTTGGAGCATTACATGTCTGAAAAGAAATTATTTAACCTAAATATAGCTGTTAAAATGGTCCAAAATAGATGTAAATCAGCCCAAATGAATACAAAATGTTGGTCTATAATGCTGAAATTTGGCCAGAAAATACTCTGTAACCTACTAAATATGACTGCACAGGTTTCAGAATTAAATCTGGTATAGAAGTGACTAAGGGTGTGTTATTTGGGCTCCAGCAGGCCTGTAATTCGCCTTCTGGGGGTGCATTAAGATATGCTCATATCTTGCCAAAAAAGGCAGATGTAGGGCTATAAACCATACTGTGTGCGAGAGTGGGCGCCACTTGGGGAGAATTAAGTAGTGTTTTCCTTAAGAAATACACACCAAGCTGAAAATACATGTATTGGGAGTGCATGTAGCGAGAGTACCCTCAAATGGCAATTCAGCTCAAAACACCCCCTAAAGTTGTTGAATCTGGCTCAAATTTTCACAGAAAATTCAGTTTTCACCATAGAATAAAATTGCATTGTTCTGGCCCACTCGAGAGCCATATTGGGAATTTCAGTTTCGGGGTGTGGGCCTGGTCTGCCACCCCCCCCTCCCCCCCCATGGGGGGTAATGTCAAATATATCATAATGAGGCCAATCTGAAGCCCTTGTTCAATTTCATACATGTTTTGACAATAAAGGAGGACCTTTTAGGCGCATTTGGAGCATTACATGTCTGAAAAGAAATTATTTAACCTAAATATAGCTGTTAAAATGGTCCAAAATAGATGTAAATCAGCCCAAATGAATACAAAATGTTGGTCTATAATGCTGAAATTTGGCCAGAAAATACTCTGTAACCTACTAAATATGACTGCACAGGTTTCAGAATTAAATCTGGTATAGAAGTGACTAAGGGTGTGTTATTTGGGCTCCAGCAGGCCTGTAATTCGCCTTCTGGGGGGTGCATTAAGATATGCTCATATCTTGCCAAAAAAGGCAGATGTAGGGCTATAAACCATACTGTGTGCGAGAGTGGGCGCCACTTGGGGAGAATTAAGTAGTGTTTTCCTTAAGAAATACACACCAAGCTGAAAATACATGTATTGGGAGTGCATGTAGCGAGAGTACCCTCAAATGGCAATTCAGCTCAAAACACCCCCTAAAGTTGTTGAATCTGGCTCAAATTTTCACAGAAAATTCAGTTTTCACCATAGAATAAAATTGCATTGTTCTGGCCCACTCGAGAGCCATATTGGGAATTTCAGTTTCGGGGTGTGGGCCTGGTCTGCCACCCCCCCCTCCCCCCCCATGGGGAGTAATGTCAAATATATCATAATGAGGCCAATCTGAAGCCCTTGTTCAATTTCATACATGTTTTGACAATAAAGGAGGACCTTTTAGGCGCATTTGGAGCATTGCATGTCTGAAAAGAAATTATTTAACCTAAATATAGCTGTTAAAATGGTCCAAAATAGATGTAAATCAGCCCAAATGAATACAAAATGTTGGTCTATAATGCTGAAATTTGGCCAGAAAATACTCTGTAACCTACTAAATATGACTGCACAGGTTTCAGAATTACATCTGGTATAGCAGTGACTAAGGGTGTGTTATTTGGGCTCCAGCAGGCCTGTAATTCGCCTTCTGGGGGGTGCATTAAGATATGCTCATATCTTGCCAAAAAAGGCAGATGTAGGGCTATAAACCATACTGTGTGCGAGAGTGGGCGCCACTTGGGGAGAATTAAGTAGTGTTTTCCTTAAGAAATACACACCAAGCTGAAAATACATGTATTGGGAGTGCATGTAGCGAGAGTACCCTCAAATGGCAATTCAGCTCAAAACACCCCCTAAAGTTGTTGAATCTGGCTCAAATTTTCACAGAAAATTCAGTTTTCACCATAGAATAAAATTGCATTGTTCTGGCCCACTCGAGAGCCATATTGGGAATTTCAGTTTCGGGGTGTGGGCCTGGTCTGCCACCCCCCCCCCTCCCCCCCATGGGGGGTAATGTCAAATATATCATAATGAGGCCAATCTGAAGCCCTTGTTCAATTTCATACATGTTTTGACAATAAAGGAGGACCTTTTAGGCGCATTTGGAGCATTACATGTCTGAAAAGAAATTATTTAACCTAAATATAGCTGTTAAAATGGTCCAAAATAGATGTAAATCAGCCCAAATGAATACAAAATGTTGGTCTATAATGCTGAAATTTGGCCAGAAAATACTCTGTAACCTACTAAATATGACTGCACAGGTTTCAGAATTAAATCTGGTATAGAAGTGACTAAGGGTGTGTTATTTGGGCTCCAGCAGGCCTGTAATTCGCCTTCTGGGGGGTGCATTAAGATATGCTCATATCTTGCCAAAAAAGGCAGATGTAGGGCTATAAACCATACTGTGTGCGAGAGTGGGCGCCACTTGGGGAGAATTAAGTAGTGTTTTCCTTAAGAAATACACACCAAGCTGAAAATACATGTATTGGGAGTGCATGTAGCGAGAGTACCCTCAAATGGCAATTCAGCTCAAAACACCCCCTAAAGTTGTTGAATCTGGCTCAAATTTTCACAGAAAATTCAGTTTTCACCATAGAATAAAATTGCATTGTTCTGGCCCACTCGAGAGCCATATTGGGAATTTCAGTTTCGGGGTGTGGGCCTGGTCTGCCACCCCCCCCTCCCCCCCCCATGGGGGGTAATGTCAAATATATCATAATGAGGCCAATCTGAAGCCCTTGTTCAATTTCATACATGTTTTGACAATAAAGGAGGACCTTTTAGGCGCATTTGGAGCATTACATGTCTGAAAAGAAATTATTTAACCTAAATATAGCTGTTAAAATGGTCCAAAATAGATGTAAATCAGCCCAAATGAATACAAAATGTTGGTCTATAATGCTGAAATTTGGCCAGAAAATACTCTGTAACCTACTAAATATGACTGCACAGGTTTCAGAATTACATCTGGTATAGAAGTGACTAAGGGTGTGTTATTTGGGCTCCAGCAGGCCTGTAATTCGCCTTCTGGGGGGTGCATTAAGATATGCTCATATCTTGCCAAAAAAGGCAGATGTAGGGCTATAAACCATACTGTGTGCGAGAGTGGGCGCCACTTGGGGAGAATTAAGTAGTGTTTTCCTTAAGAAATACACACCAAGCTGAAAATACATGTATTGGGAGTGCATGTAGCGAGAGTACCCTCAAATGGCAATTCAGCTCAAAACACCCCCTAAAGTTGTTGAATCTGGATCAAATTTTCACAGAAAATTCAGTTTTCACCATAGAATAAAATTGCATTGTTCTGGCCCACTCGAGAGCCATATTGGGAATTTCAGTTTCGGGGTGTGGGCCTGGTCTGCCACCCCCCCCCCCCCTCCCCCCCCCATGGGGGGTAATGTCAAATATATCATAATGAGGCCAATCTGAAGCCCTTGTTCAATTTCATACATGTTTTGACAATAAAGGAGGACCTTTTAGGCGCATTTGGAGCATTACATGTCTGAAAAGAAATTATTTAACCTAAATATAGCTGTTAAAATGGTCCAAAATAGATGTAAATCAGCCCAAATGAATACAAAATGTTGGTCTATAATGCTGAAATTTGGCCAGAAAATACTCTGTAACCTACTAAATATGACTGCACAGGTTTCAGAATTACATCTGGTATAGAAGTGACTAAGGGTGTGTTATTTGGGCTCCAGCAGGCCTGTAATTCGCCTTCTGGGGGGTGCATTAAGATATGCTCATATCTTGCCAAAAAAGGCAGATGTAGGGCTATAAACCATACTGTGTGCGAGAGTGGGCGCCACTTGGGGAGAATTAAGTAGTGTTTTCCTTAAGAAATACACACCAAGCTGAAAATACATGTATTGGGAGTGCATGTAGCGAGAGTACCCTCAAATGGCAATTCAGCTCAAAACACCCCCTAAAGTTGTTGAATCTGGCTCAAATTTTCACAGAAAATTCAGTTTTCACCATAGAATAAAATTGCATTGTTCTGGCCCACTCGAGAGCCATATTGGGAATTTCAGTTTCGGGGCGTGGGCCTGGTCTGCCACCCCCCCCTCCCCCCCCCCCCCCCCCCCCCCCCCCCCATGGGGGGGTAATGTCAAATATATCATAATGAGGCCAATCTGAAGCCCTTGTTCAATTTCATACATGTTTTGACAATAAAGGAGGACCTTTTAGGCGCATTTGGAGCATTACATGTCTGAAAAGAAATTATTTAACCTAAATATAGCTGTTAAAATGGTCCAAAATAGATGTAAATCAGCCCAAATGAATACAAAATGTTGGTCTATAATGCTGAAATTTGGCCAGAAAATACTCTGTAACCTACTAAATATGACTGCACAGGTTTCAGAATTACATCTGGTATAGAAGTGACTAAGGGTGTGTTATTTGGGCTCCAGCAGGCCTGTAATTCGCCTTCTGGGGGGTGCATTAAGATATGCTCATATCTTGCCAAAAAAGGCAGATGTAGGGCTATAAACCATACTGTGTGCGAGAGTGGGCGCCACTTGGGGAGAATTAAGTAGTGTTTTCCTTACGAAATACACACCAAGTTGAAAATACATGTATTGGGAGTGCATGTAGCGAGAGTACCCTCAAATGGCAATTCAGCTCAAAACACCCCCTAAAGTTGTTGAATCTGGCTCAAATTTTCACAGAAAATTCAGTTTTCACCATAGAATAAAATTGCATTGGTCTGGTCCACTCGAGAGCCATATTGGGAATTTCAGTTTCGGGGTGTGGGCCTGGTCTGCCCCCCCATGGGGGGTAATGTCAAATATATCATAATGTGGCCAATCTGAAGCCCTTGTTCAATTTCATACATGTTTTGACAATAAAGGAGGACCTTTTAGGCGCATTTGGAGCATTACATGTCTGAAAAGAAATTATTTAACCTAAATATAGCTGTTAAAATGGTCCAAAATAGATGTAAATCAGCCCAAATGAATACAAAATGTTGGTCTATAATGCTGAAATGTCTAGAAAAGTGTTGAGCCTGCTTAGGTCTATGACTGGCCTCCACCTTTGGTGAGGCTAGGGTACTAGAAACAGGCGACTGTAAAACCAAAGAGATTTTACATTTCCCACCCTTTCGATTGCGTTCTTTGACAGAAGAGACTGGATACAAGTGTCCAGAGCTTGATCTTTTGTCGGGCCTTGTATTCTGACTGAATCAGAGGGAATTTGACCAGATTTGGTTTTGAAAGGAATGGCAGTACGTAGCCATTGGTGATAATGTTTAACAGTCCCCAGTACCCCCTAAAACAAGAATAAGCGACTGAGGGTAATTGGTTTATTAATATACAAAATAAGTATAATGTAAATGAGTGTAAAATAAAATACAAGTACTAATACTACTTATATATACATGTCACTTGATACTGATAATACACAACATGCCAAGATTAATACACAAGCAAAGCATGACTAGAAATAAATTACTGTCCAATTAAGCCCAAAGAGTCATGCCATGAATAATACTAAGCATGCAGCAAACTTTAAATATTATAGGTAAGAAATTATATTGTAAAGACACATTAAATATGGTTACATAAAATGATCACAAAATACACATAAAGTTACAGTTAAAATAATGAGTTATACTTATCTAAGTAGAGTCGCGGAAAGTAAGATCACCTTAAGGATAGCCAAAGATAAGAACAAGACCAAATGAAATAAATGTAGTAAGAGTGAATTTAATTCATGACAAAACTAAATTTCAGGTTATCTTAAGAACATGGTATACCAAATTACTACTATTACACTTGTACTAACATGTGTAATGAAATAATAAGCACCCAAACCCAACATGTAGAAAGCATATATTAACTACATCATGACAAAATGCTGAGGCCATCCAGGAGAAGTCTCATGTCTGAAGACGTGCACGCTTCTGAACCTACAAAACAAAGCATAGTATCCCAGCTTAATACCACTCAAATTATGCCATCCAGATCTAATAATGTGATGTTAACTGGGACCCACACAGGATTGACAATTAATGTATGCAATTCCTTAATATCTTCTAATGTATTAGACCATCTGGAAAGCAAATCAGCTGCTCTGTTATTTTTACCAAGTGCATGTACATATTGCACGTCAATATCTTCCAGAGCAGCAACATACCAAATGTTACGGGCGCAGGCACCCAAGAAGGGATCTTTGGCCCGACCTGACTGGAGAACATTAACTACTGCCTGATTGTCACACTTTATCAATACTCTCTTGCCATTCCATGCTTTTGCAAAGGTTTTGATGGCAACTAATATATTGGCCATTTCTAGGTGAACAATTCCCATATCCAAATAACCTTGAGGTATTGTGAGATGATACACCAAATTACCCCAGCAACCACCTAGGCCTGTAAGGCAAGCATCAAGCTCCAATGTATAGTCTGAGACCTTGTGACCATACACTGAGATACCATTGTATAGAGGTAAGAATTTTTGAAACCATCTCAAATCTCTTTTAAAATCATTGGTAAGGACAATTCTATTGGGATTGCTTGCATGCCTCAGGATTGTCAACATTCTATTTAGGAAGTACCTAGCGGGCTTGACACATTTGTGTATATAAAGAAGCAAACCAAGTAACGACTGGAGTTGACATTTAGTGCAGTGTGTTTTTTCTGACCATTCATTGACTACTGTTTTGACCTGTTCAAGTTTGTCTTTTGGTATTGAAACTGTACCCTGGACAGTATCAATTAGCACACCTAAGCACACAGCTTGTGTTGAAGGATGGACCAACTTCTTCTCACTAATAGTGAGACCAAGTTCTTGCATGATCTTATATAATGCTTTGAAAGAAGCCTGTGCAGTGCTTCGAGTTCCAAAACCAAGAAAATCATCAATATAGTTAATTATATCGAATCCACGTCGACGCATAATGTAACGCACTGCATCACTTGTACGCTGGAAGAACTGACTCCCATGTCTGGTCCCAAATGGCAGACAAGTATCAATATATGCCCCATTCCAGTTCAAGCCTAACAAATCAAAGTCATATAGGTCCATCTTTAAATGACGGAAGGCCCTACTAACATCTATCTTGAATATATGTGCACCACGACCCAATTTTGTTAATTCGGCTGTGAGATGATCAACAGTAGGAAATGTAAGCAAGAAGTCCACACCCATGTAACCATGTTTATCTACCCCATCATTGACTGATGCCCCTTTTGGCCAGCTTAGATCGACAATGACACGTCTAGTATCAGACTGAGGCTTTGGCCTTGTCATAAAAGGAGAGGTATGACACTCTGGTATAGGGTTAGTTTTAAAGGACCTACTATAGCTCCTAGAGCTACTTCTTCCTCTAAGTATGCTTGGACATGATCTGGGTATTCTGTTGCTGATTTGTGATTATCCAATGTGTGATGTAACTGAAGAAAATTGAAGAAGTTGTTTATCCCAATATGTGTCTAAGTATTCTTCCCATTTACTTACATTGAGTGGGGAAATCAAGGGTATGCGGGCCCCCAAGAAATTTGGTGCATTCTTTGCTTTAACCTGACCATACAATTCAAGTAAGGATACATCATCATTGGCAGCAGTGTTGGAGTCCATAGGAAGAATTGGGTCAGTTAATGGTATGAAACCAAAGTCGAATTTGGATTGGCTTTTACACAAATTAAAAGACTCACATGTTTGAACTGGACTACAAAAAGTACTACCCCCCTGAAATAGTAAAGAGTGTAGAAATTTATCATGTCCACAGTTTGCAATATCTATTTGGGGTCTAACTTCTTTATTTGGATCAGTGTGAACACTGTTTGAACAACTTTCCCCATCATCATCATGAGTGAACACTTTGTTCCTGTTGGCTTTATCCAAAACAAATCTACCAATCCTATTTGGATGTGTGTGAATGTTGGCTAACACATTTTGATCAGACTTATCATGATCTGATTTAAAGTTTTGATTTGGATTTACATATTTGTTACTTTTGTCAGCTGTAACAAATGCCAGTCTGGGTATTCTATTTGGATAAGTGTGACCTAGGTCTAATCTGTTTTCACCACAAACCCTATGTTTATTGTTTTGATCAGACTTACCCAATACAGGACTAAGGTTTGTATTCAGATAAGTGTTAGTTCCGTGTAACACCTTTCCACCCACATTTACACTCTCATTTTTTGCATCAGCCACTTCAAGTATGCATCTGAATTTTTTATTTGGATCAGTGTGAACAGTGCCTAACACCTTTGCACCCCTTTCCACACACTCAGTATTTTGATCATCTTTATCAAATGCGGGTCTGAATACTTTGTTTGGATAAGTGTGAACTATATCTGAAATATTTTCACTACTGATGGCGGATTTGTTGCTATGATTGGCTGCCATAACTATGGGTTTGAAGTGTCTATTGAGATCAGTGTGAACATTGCCTACAAAACATCCACCATCATTCACACATACACGACTTTGGTCAGACAAAACATGCACAGGTTTGAATTTTTATTTGGATAAGTGTGAACTCTGCCTAAGAGATTTTTATCATCCATGCCAAATTCATTGTTTCAATTAGCTGTAGGAACTATGGGTATTAACTTTCTATTCAGATCAGTGTGAACACTACCTAACTCCCTTCTTCAGATCTTGACAGTTTTGATCAGACATATGAAGGATGGGTTTTAAATTTCTATTCGGATAAGTGTGAATTATGTTCGACACATTTTCATCACCCATACCAGATTCATTGTTTTGATCAGTTGTAACAACTCTGGGTCTACAATTGCCAATCAGATCAGTGTGAACACTGCCTACCAATGCCTTTCCAACACCATTCACCCCATCAGTGCTCTGTTCAAACCTATCAAATGTGGCTCTAGACTTTTTATTTGGATAAGTGTGAACTATGCCCAGTCCACTACAATCCTCAACTTTGTTTTGATTGGACGTATCAGATACGGGACTGCATTTTTTACTGGGTTCAGTATTGTTTTGGTAAGTCGTATCAAGTGCGGATCTAATTTTCCTCTTTGGGTCAGTGTGAACTATGTCTAGCACATTTACACGAACATCCTGACACTCATTGTTATGATCAACCATATCAAATGCGGGTTTGAATTTTTTGTTCAGATCAGTGTGAACATTGTTTTTTACATTTTCACAACCATAATTTGACATTAAACTGTTTACCATGACCGGAGTGCATTTGGTACCTAATACATTCCCCACAGAACCACTGGGTTTGTTTTTGTTGTGTACAACTTCTGCACTCTTGGTTTTCACACTGAGAGGGTTTCTATTTTTAGATTTCACTATGTTTGCATAAGAACATTTGGAAACATCAGTGAGTGCAGATCTATAAATCATGAATGAATATGCCAGGGGACGAACTAGTAAACTTTCCACATCACCTGCTTTACACTTCTTGTTGTAAATAAACCTAGCAGAATGTTTTGGTTTGTCATCAGTATGAACATTTATACAACCAACATCTGTATTATTGACCATTTTAACATCAACACATTTTTTCTTTTGTTCACATTCAGTGTTCTTACTCACAACATTGGGCCCCTTAGAAGCAACTACAGAGCTGCCCATTTTATATGAAAATGGACAGCCTTTCAATAGTTTTTTGAATGTTTTTTCACCGTACAATCTCTTTCTGCATGATCCAGAACATGACCTCGCTGAAGACAAGATGCACAAATATGCCTGTGCAATTTTCCACCTAACTCATGATCTTTGGAGTGATGACAAGAACCGGTTTGAAATAATTTACAAAACCATGGCTTTTGGTTATCGTCATATGACTTGTTCCATGATTTTCTTTTTTGTGCGGTATGCTTTTGTGCGTGTGCGCGCCTGATCCGATCTATCCGATCCGAGTCACTCCAAGTAACCGTTCCTCTCTCGAGTTCACAACATAGCACAGCATGTGCGGCTTTGGCACCTTGCAAACCGAAATCTGTCGTGTCCTCCATTAAATCTGCCATGTAGGCAATCATTTTATTTTGTTTTCCGGAGTCACTTTCGTCTAAAATATTCTTACAAAATCCCTGGATCCACTGTGAAAGGGATAGCTGATCGTATGTCATATGCGACCTATTCACACCACCCAGAATTGGCTCGTGAGGCCACGCGACTTTATGCTTTACCATAACTTCCACTGGGCCCCCCCTTTTGGATTTTACTTTAGCTGTTCTATCAATACCCGATTCATCCTGTGAAGCTTCAAGCTCTCTCAGCCTACTGCCCTGATTACGCTGTCTTCGAGCTGAAGATAAACTTGCGAAGTTACCCCCATTTTCATCACTGTCACTATCACTACTACTACTAAGTACATTATTAGAATGTTTCAATGAGTATTGACCGGAACCAGATGTACTTAACTTAGACTGTTCAAACTTCATCTGTAGATGCTTCTGTTGTCTGCTGCTTCTGACATCCGCCACTTGTCCTTCCACTGCATCTAAGCGTGAATTCACCCGCTTCAACTCCATCAGGATCTGCATCTGAACAGATGCCTCCTCATCACTAGAAGATTGCTCCACCTCTAGAATCTTCTGGGCTGTCTTGTCCTTTGCATTTTTATCAGGAACGCCACCATGTGGCATAACTAAAGTGTCACCATTCTTCTTAGACATTTTACCAGGAACACCACTGTGTGGTATAGCTTTAGAGTCACTACTTTTTAAATCTTCTTAGAAACAGGAACACCACTATGTGGCATAACATTACAGTCAATATCACTGTCTGAATATGATTCACTTTCCATTTTGCATTTCTTGCCAGTGGGTGGCAAGTGCCTATTCCCACAATTGCTACATAAATGTTTGTGAGGCATTATGTAAATTCAAGGTTCACTAAAAATATAAACAACAACCACAGCGCTCTGTCCAGACTATTCCCTGCTTGGTTAATAAATTGAAAAAATAAAATTCCCCCTCACCCTTTAAATAGCCCCTAGAAATAAGTTTAGACCGTCCCTTTGTCCCCAGACCATCAAGTGACCAACCAAGCATGAAGTAGTCTTAAAAGAGCTGCTATCTGCGGCTGCAGATACACACAAACTGTCCATAGAGTCTTTCTTTTCAAAACAAAATGTTGAATTCAGTATCATGAACATAACAGTCATATAAAATGGTATCAGTTAAAAACATATAAAATCCAGTTATTGTAAAGTAAAAACATGTTCACTGTATGAAATCTACTTTGTAAGTAAAGAGCAACCCACGCCAAAAGCCCATAATTATGAATTAACCAGTGAGAATGGGTAATACAACATGACCCAGAAATTGCTTAGCAATGAGGGGTGTTTGTCAACAAACATGTAAAAATAATAGACTGGTTTCCACTCTCATATAACCAACCCCCAGCAGTGGGGTACCAGGACTGACCCCTGCAGTGCCTGTACACTGCATTAGCCACATTGGATGAACACTTGTTTGTTTGCCAGTCTCTTCTGATAGAACATAGGCGACCTCCTACTGGTGGACTGAGGGAGGCTTTTAAGGAGTCATTGGGGGGAGGGGTTTCCATACCCTTGCCCCCTGTTGTGGGGTCGAAAACGACCCCTGGAGCCTCTGAAGTTCGGTTTCCCCCTACCTGAGGAAAAAGATTGGTTACTGCTTTGTGAGGAGTTGCCCCCATAGGGGTTTCCTGTAGGAGCCTCTTTTCTTGTTGTGGGGACCACAAAAGGGCTTATTCTGATAGGGTCCGAAACCCTGAGAGTCTTTAGAGGTGCCTTTTTTGAGGAGGAAGTCTTCCCCTTCATTCACAAGTTGAGACTTGAACAAGGAGGAGTGTCAAAAGGGCGAGTTCCTCAGTTCTTGGCGTCTCGTTTCCCCTAGATGTGGTTGTAAAAGGGTCATTTTGGCTTTGTGCCTTAGCAAGCTGGTGTTACCCATAGTATATAGCTCCCTCTGGAGTATATGGGCCAAGGATTTGCTGAGGCATGTGAGAGCCCTGTGTTGAATAAGAACATTCTTATTCCAGAAATCTAGATATTCACAGGCTTGCTCATATCCACGCTTTGCTGCTTTCTCAGGATTGGCACCTTTCTGGATCTGAGTCCTAACCTTCTTTAAGGTTGACTTCAGGCTATGTTGACACTTTTCAAGAGAGGCATTGCAAGAAGATGATGTCTTGGCAAAGGCAGCAGTAAAGTTGAGCGTGGAAATATTTTGCATAGCTTGGTGTTCCAATTTCTTAAGAATTGGTAGGGGAACCTTGCCCATAGGAGCCCCAGGGGGTTTAGAAGTAATACAGATTTTTGCAAAATCTGTATTCAACTCCTGTATTTTCTCCTCATAACAGGGCTGTTCCACCTTGTACCACTTTGCAGTGGAAGGAGGAGGTTTCATGTATTTACCCTCAGGTAAATTAGTGGCCTGAAAATCATGTTCAAACTTATCAAAAGCATCTTTGATAACTGAGCTGAGTGGTAGCATAGAGGAAGGACCTCTAGGCCTGAGCTCTTGACGGCCTTTTTCATCATCCAGACCCATAACTGAAGTTGAGGACCTAGGCATAGACTCCCAGAGGGCTGAGCCCCAGAGGGATTTGAAGACCTGTGTCTGGTTGCAGAGGACTGATCCTCCTCTGAGGAAGATGACACATATCTGGACCGGACCTTAGGTCTACTCTTGTCAGCATGTTTTGGGGGTTTAGAAGATGAAAAATCCAAGATTCATCGGATTCATCATAGAATTGATCGGAGGCAGACCTCGATTCAACCTCATGCCTTTTGTGAGAGTGAGTGTTGTTTAGGTCTATCCGAGACCTTCTTAGAAGGCTCCTCGGATGCATTAGAATTCTGATCCGACACATTCTGAGGATCAGAGCCGAGAAGTGGAGGAAGTGCTGGACCATAGTCAACTTCCATTTCTTCGACATGTGAGGTAGTTCTAGGTCTCGGAGGGGGTGGGTCCAGAAAAACAGTACTAGTGGAGGGTCCAGGCTTAGAAGCTGAAGCCGAGGTCTGATCCACCTCTGCCTGTTTTTTGGTTGTCAATTTGTCTTGGAGAGACTGGAAAGCTTCTAACATAGATGCCTGGAAGGAACCCATTTGCTGCTGTAAATGGATGTTTAGTGTGTTACCCAGGGATTTTTCTAAATTTGATTCAATTTTCTGCTGTAAGGCAGTACCTGGATTGGGTGGGACAGTCTTTGCTGGTGTTTTGATGGACAAAGAACTGAAGGGTAGGGGCTGAGGACATGGGGGTGAGGTAAATAAGTTATCAGCAGCACTCTCAAGGTCTGCCTGAGAACCAGCAAATGAATCCACGTCATCCCCTAATAGATCTAGTTCATCATCCTTTGAACTAGTAGTGTCCCTCTTTTGCTTCTTTATATATCTTTTTCTTTGTGAAATTTTTAACATTTGATCTTCTGTAAAAGAAGTACATATTTCACAAGGATTTTCAAAAGTGACACAGGGGTCACCCTTGCCAGATTCCCTACAGGTGGGGCAATAATTATGTGTATCAAACAGGAAGCAAAAGTGACGACACTTACTAGATCTAGGTTTATCTTTATTCGTTTGGTGGGCAGACATCTTGAAATGCAATAAAAAGATGTAGATGAAAGCCTGAACCGAGGAAAACTCGAAAAACACCAAAGTAAAGGAAAATACTTATCCTGTCAAAACGGAAATGTTACAGAATATTCTATGATATATAATAAATGAAACTAGACTAAGGACGCATCTGTGGCCAGATGCTGGATGTATCCACCGACAAAGGCCAACTAACATAGTTTAGAAGATAAACAGCATTTTTCGTTAATAAGCAAGCTGAAAGCACTTTTAAGTTTGGTTACCCTTATTTGACCCTGTAGCAGGGGCCCAAGGTGAAGTCTGACCTGATCAAAAGATTCACAGCCCATGATTTCCTATAAGTCGTTTTCACATTGCAAACCTCTAGGACCAATAATAAGCAGGAGGGGCCCAAGGTCAAATCTGACCACATGAAAAGATTTGCAGCCCCTGACTTCCTATAAGTTGTTTTTATATTAATGAGTTATTTGAGAAATACTGGCTATCTGCAATACTTCTAGAGATAATTCGCATTTACTCATTTTGAGTAGGTGAATAATTAGCTACGGGTCTGAAACTTCACCAAGTGAAAGCTCTCTCAAAAGTAGGCGAATGAGTTATTTGAGAAAAATTGGCTACCTACAATACTTTTAGAGATAATTCGAATTTACTCATTTTCAGTAGGTGAGTAATTACCTACGGGTCTGGAACTTCACCATGTGAAAGCTGTCCCAAAAGTAGATGAATGAGTTATTTGACAAAAATTGGATATCTGCAATACTTTTAGAGATAATTAGTATTTACTCATTTTGAGTAGGTGAATAATTAGCTACAGGTCTGAAACTTCACCAAGTGAAAGGTCTCCCAAAAGTAGGTGAAGGAGTTATTTGACAAAAATTGGCTATCTGGAATACTTTTAGAGATAATTTGCATTTACTCATTTTCAGTAGGTGAGTAATTACCTACGGGTCTGAAACTTCACCAAGTGAAAGCTCTCCCAAAAGTAGGTGAATGAGTTATTTGAGAAAAATTGGCTATCTGCAATACTTTTAGAGATAATTCGCATTTACTCATTTTGAGTGGGTGAATAATTAGCTACAGGTCTGAAACTTCACCAAGTGAAAGGTCTCCCCAAAGTAGGTGAAGGAGTTATATGAGAAAAATTGGATATCTGCAATACTTTTAGAGATAATTTGCATTTACTCATTTTCAGTAGGTGAGTAATTACCTACGGGTCTGAAACTTCACCAAGTGAAAGGTCTCCCAAAAGTAGGTGAAGGAGTTATTTGACAAAAAGTGGCTATCTGGAATACTTTTAGAGATAATTTGCATTTACTCATTTTCAGTAGGTGAGTAATTACCTACGGGTCTGAAACTTCACCAAGTGAAAGGTCTCCCAAAAGTAGGTGAATGAGTTATTTGAGAAAAATTGGCTATCTGCAATACTTTTAGAGATAATTTGCATTTACTCATTTTGAGTAGGTGAGTAATTACCTACAGGTCTGGAACTTCAGCATGTGAAAGCTCTCCCAAAAGTAGGTGAATGAGTTATTTAAGAAAAATTTGCTATCTGCAATACTTTTAGAGAAAATGCAGAATTACTCATTTTTAGTAGGCAAGTAATTTGCCACAGGCCTAATTTAGACATAAAGCCTACCAATAGAATACTGTGGTGCACCCTCTAATATACCTTGCAAACTTGAGAAGGCTAGCTATAATATTTTTTTCGTTAGAGCGGTAATGGTGAAATCTCTCTACACACTGCGGCTATCCAGTGGATACAATGATTTACTCAACAGTGAGAACCTGAAAGTAGATATTGGTAAGCTATGCCATGACATAGAGGTCTGCAATTTCACTCTGTTATAGCTGACCAAAAATTATGTGAATAACATATTTAAACAAAATACTGTAAATGTAATAGTTTTCACGTTATAACTGATTTACTCAACAGTGATAACCTCAAAGTAGCTATTACTCAGTTATGCCATGAGCTACAGGTCTGAAATTTTACTATGTTATAGCTGACCCAAAAGTAGCTGAATAACATATTTACACAAATTTCTGTAAATGCAATAGTTTTCCAATTACAACTGATTTACTCAACAGTGTGAACTTCAAAGTAGCTATTACTCAGCTATGCAATGAGCCACAGGTCTGGAACTTCACTATGTTATAGCTGACTCGGAAATAGGTGAATAACATATTGAAACAAAATACTCTAAATGTAATACTTTTGAAGTTATAAGCAATTTACTCAACAGTGATAACCTAAAAGTAGCTATTACTCAGCTATGCCATGAGCTACAGGTCTGAAATTTTACTATGTTATAGCTGACCCAAAAATAGCTGAATAACATATCGAAACAAAATACTCTAAATGCAATAGTTTTCAAGTTACAAGTGATTTTACTCACGATGGAAGTTACTGAAAAGCCCAAAAGTAGCTATTACTCACTTAGCTATTGAGACAGACACCCAAGTTACTCACCATGTTGTAGCTATGAAAAAAGTATCTGAATAACATATTTTAACAAAATGCTCTAAATGCAACACTTTTCAAGTTACAAGTGATTTAGTGCATGATTTCATGAATTTTAATGCATTTTAGACATTTTTGTCTACCAGAGGCCTAATTTAGACATAAAGCCTACCAAAAAGATAGGGTGGCGAGTCCTCTAGCATACCAAGCCGACTGCCAAATATGAAAGAAATCTGGAAAGAAATGTGGACTGTAGGTCGCTAACAAGCAATATTCCACATTTTAGACATTTTTGTCTACCACAGGCCTAATTTAGACATAAAGCCTACCAAAAAGATAGGGTGGCGAGTCCTCTACCATATCAAGCCACCTGCCAAATATGAAAGAAATCCGGAAAGAAATGTGGACTGTAGGTCGCTAACAAGAAATCTCTGCGGACGAGGGCGCGGACGACGACGATGATGAATCCATAGTATCCCCGCTTCGCGTCGGGGATACAATGACCAAAAATTAACATCCAACAATACGTGTGTGCTGAGAAATAGATGAAAATATCTGTCTAAGTGACAGACGCTACCAATTCACGCGGCCAACGAGAAAGTAGGAAGAAATCGCGTAGTGTACCACGAGAGGACAACTTGAGGCTACGGCTAACTATAAATGTCTATTTTTCTTAGACGTTGGCCTGATGCCTTGCGGCCATCCGAGAACAGCATTGAGTCCCACATGGTAAGCTATTGTAGCGCAATAAAATCGGCTATTTTATTACCCCAGTTTGACCCATAAGGGGTTCAGGGGGTAAATCTCACCAGCTATCTTGACTCTTCACATATGGTTTCCCAATACCTCTTAATACATTCTAAAGCTCTAACAGCAAGAAAAGTAGATTTTACTGAGTGGTAATGATGGGAGGGTGTACCCAAAAAAACTATCTTTTTGATCATGTGACCTTGATAAAGATGAAAGGTCCATTTTCAGCATGTGGAAAAATTTTCCCACGCCCAAGGTATATAACTGCCAAATATGGTTAAAAAGCTTCCAATAATAAGGGAGATATTCAAGGGAGAACATAATGCGGCGGCGGTGAGGAAACTGACTTGAAAACAAATAAGTGCCCTTTTCAGGGACGCTTAATTAAGACAGATCCAGGTCTGATATTCACACAAGGGAATCTACTTGTGGCCTAGTACATATATGCAAGGTGAGAGCAATCCCTGCAATAGTCACTGAGAAAACTGGATAAAGTGTTGAAATTTTCACTTTTGGTGGGAGTACCTCCCTTGTAATGGCTCTAGCAAACATACGAACAGACAGATTTGCATGCCTTGAACAAATTTTCATCCTCGATAGATAAGGTATCTTTTACAAAAAACAGCATGTCTCTAGGCCTTGTAGTTTTGGTGGAAAAGTTGTTCACGCGGACACGGATGCAGACGCCAACGCCACAGCATGACGATATAATGTCAGCTGACTGACAAGTCAGCCGACATAAAAAGGGATTCCTAGAAAGGTGAGCCTCAATAGAGCTCGCACTTAAAAACATATATGAAGAGTTTTCTCAAGTTACAGGACATCTGGACTTGTAACATTAGAAAGATACAGGTTCATGAGAATAGTCACCAGTCTTAGGTTGGGGCTGGTGTTAATTTTGTGCAATGTTCTGGAGTTTAATGTTTATATTTCAATGTGTTATCAGTTAAAACAAACATCACTATTTGTCGACCCTCATATCATTACATGCAATCAGGTAAAACATTTGAAATATTTAAAAACTTAAGGGTATAATGAATCATTAATGATCCAAGTACCTTAAAGGTTAATTTTGTCCTTTCTTCTATTTTGTAGTTGATTTGACATGGAACAAGATTTGTATGGGGTGAAAGGTTTGGAAAATATGATTGGTGAATATTTTGAGCATGTTCCATTAGACTTTTCATCAATTTTTAATGATCAAACAATGTCTTGCACATTAAATGCCTCATATCATACTTGTGGGTTATGCAGGTGGTAAAAATGAAACTTAAATAAATATTTTACATAATTATTCAGTCTTGGTCTGCATATCTTTTGACCTTTCATAATTAACAAGACTACTGACACAGTATTTATCTCCCACCTGAGGATCAGTAATAATGGAGCTCTAAGGGAGATTATAAGGACTTTGTTATAAGATGATCCCACTTGACATTGAAAAGGGGATCAAAGGTCAAATTCAACATTTAGAAAAGCATCTCAGGCCATGATGTCATACAAGTTGTTTTCACATCCTGAATCCTCAGAAGCAATGAAAAGGGAGATATAAGGCCTTTTTAATAAGATAATCCCATTTGATATGAAGCATGTGATATAGCGACCATTTTGCTTTCAAACCAAGGCTAAAACAACTATCACACTAGCTTTCCTAGCCATATATCTTTTGTGAAGCATATTTGATGAAGCTAGCTGCAATAATTCAAGATTTAGACCCTTTTAATGATTTTCAAACAGTAGGCTATGGAGGCCATTTTGTTTTTAAAAAAATGTGGCCAAAATTTTTCACAGCCAAATGATTTGCAGGCCATGACTTCCTATGGGCTGTTATCATATTCTGAAGCCCTAGGAGCAATAATAACAGATATAAGGACGTTTTAGTATGATGACCCCTTTGACCTTGGAAGTAGGCTGTGTCAAATTTAACAACTTCAAAAGATCCTCCGGCCATGACTTCCTATACATGTTTTTTACATTCAGAACCCCTAGGGGCAATGTTAAGGCAGAAATAAGACCTTTTCAATTGGATAATCCCACTTGACATTAAACATGTGATATGGTGGCCATTTTGTTTTTGAAACTTGGCCAAAATTACTAGAACACGAGCTTTCCTAGCCATATATCTTTTGTAGAAATTTGATAAAGCTAGCTGCAATATTTCAAGTTTTAGCGCGTCTTTATGATTTTCAAACAATTGGCTATGGCGGCCATTTTTTTTTCCAAAATGAGGTCGAATTTTTGCACAGACATGAAAAGCCATAAATATTCTTTGCAAATTTGGTGAAGATATCTTTATAAATAAATGAGATATAAAAGTTTATATAAAAACGTGATGAAGGGACAGAAGCACGCATGTACGGCAGGCGTTTTACAATCTCCCAGCCACGGCCTTTGGCCGCTGGAGGGAGATAAAAGTGGTAGGTTCACACTTCAATGTCACAACAACTGTCAATATTATTTATATTTATTTGAATAAAAGCTACAGCTATAATAATACTCAATAGACACAATACCGTATTCGACGTAATTAGCGCACATGCCCCATTAATCGCACACCACCGTAATTGATGGCTATAAATCCCAGCAGACTCAGGTCTCCTACTTTAGACATTACGTCAGCCTGATCTTAAGTATACAGCCTATAACTTTGTGATTACAGTTTTTTTTCAAGTTTAAAAGGGAAATGTATTGTAATGCCCTGTTTTAAATTGGCTTTTGATAAAAGTCACTATTAAACATGTTATTTTAAATGAGAAGGTTTAAGGTAGGACTTGAACTATTTCTGCACTTAAACTGGGTACACGTTAGATATGTAACTTCATGCTGTGTTGGCAGAGGAAGACGAAATCATAAAAAGAACATTAAATCCAACAGAGATTTCTAAACCATAGCCTTGTTCAGACAGTGTGGAAACTCAGACTGTCAAATATAAAAACCCCATTGTAAGAGTTTATTTCTCAATCATATAGAGTTTAAGGAGGTTTACAACAATTTACCTACCGATATTGAATTTTCATAATATTTTTTTCAACACATATATAGGCTAAAGCTAAATAGAGTGTACACTCACAATGTTGATATTTAAGCCTCTCCAGGGTTACTTAATGTAGTACAGGATGGAAAAAAATCACTCCTATGCCCTCATTTTGGCCAACATGTCATTACAGCGCTCTGTTTGCCTTGTAGCTATATATATGTGTGTACTGAATGTAGTATTTTCCAAATGGCCATAAATTAAAACATTGTCCTGCAGTTTTGCCCACAACCTGATACAAGTTTTATAAACTGTTTACTGCAGACCGAAGTAAAATGTGCATTTAGTCAAAATACTAGTGTTTGCAAGTGAATGTTTGAAGTTTCATATTATGGGTTTTAAATGAGATCCTATCACATGGCCAATCCCTTGGTTGGAATTTACATGCTGTCTGGTTGTGTATAAAATATTACAATTAGTGGAAATGAATTTTGTATACACTTCCTATTATCAGAGTAATGAACAGGTGTATGTTAAAATTGATTTCAGTATATGCATAATATTTCTCTAAAATGTGTAACATTACTAATCAAATGATTCAAGAATGTATATACAGTGCAGTGACAAATCATTTTCTCAGACATGTTAAGGTTGAAGTTATAATTATTTTTTTTCTTTTTTGTGCATGTATGAACTATGTTGTATTACAGTGTTCTTCATTAGGGAGACTGGCCCAAACCACAGGCTATGACGTTATCACTATATATATATATACATGTATATATATATCCAGTCTCTACTGACAGAGTTGGCTTTTCACAGGCCTGTGCGGTTATCAGGAAGATAATTTAAATCACATTTACAGGGTTAATTTGTTTTTCTGAGCGCACTGTGCGCTAATTACATCAAATACGGTATATCATCAGAAAGTAAATCTGTAACAGAGATACTGTAATGGTGACATTTTATATCAAATGAATTTTACATGTTCTTAAAAAAACACATGTTCTGCAAACAATTATAAAGTAAATTTATAACCTTTAGACATTATTTTTATAATTACTGGCATGGTGTCAACACTGAAAAAATAAATGAAATGTGTCAACACAGAAATATCCACTGAAATATCCACTGAAATATCCACTGAAAGTGCTAACACTTTAATATACAACATCCCTTCTTACACATTGGTGTCATACAGAGTTCTGCAATTATTGCTTGCAAGATATGCTAAAGATTTTCTTCTACAGGCAGATGGACCCTGTTTTAAATGTTACAAACACAGAAGTTGTAAACTGTCAAAACCTATAAATATTAAGCTATCAACATTGCATTTAAATCAATATTCAACATAATGAATAAAACAGATATCTTGTAGCCAGCAGTAATAATTTTAATTTTGTTTTTGACCTCAGAACTGGACCAACAGTTACAAATATACTTGTGCTTGCTTCTCCAACTTAAACTGTATGATCTATTGATATTAAAGACCTGTTCAATCCAAGGTTTTTATCCTGAATTATGATGCACAAATGAAATGAATGTGACTGCAGACCAATTACAATAGGCTTTGCGTAATTTGACATTATTACCCTGAGAATTGACGATCCACAGTCTTTCAACAGTCTTCATCTTGATATTTTAGAAATTAATTCCATGGAATTTTTAGATTTCTGAAACTAACAAGGTCAATGAAATGAAACAAGTTTGTTGGCTATAAGGATGGAAGAAGGTAATCGTTTTACTAAATGAAAAGACAACTAGAAATAGGACGCCCTGTTGCTTGTAGCTGCGACATATGAATAGAAACAGGATAGCATAGAAGAACACACATTATCATGTGTAATGTCCACCCTATCAACCTTTTGCAAAAATTGTACAGTAACCTTACAAGGCCCTGTTTCATCTGTAAAATATATCAATGATGCTTAAATATTTATTAGTATACATGTAAATTATTTCAGCTTCATGCCTTTTTGCATTGGTTGGGTAGAAAATTTTGACGAAATCGCTCTATCTTGCATGGTTAAGGAGATAGAAGCGAATTTCCGTTTTTCAATTTTTGGCAAAAATTCAAAATGGCTGCCATATGTGGGAAGAGGAATATTTTTTGAAACTGCCAAGGGTACACTGGTCAGATACCCTGTGGGTTCATTGAAATCGCTCTATCTCGCACGGTTAAGGAGACAGAAGCAAACTTGCGTTTTTTCATTTTAGGCAAAAACTGAAAAATTCAAAATGGCCGCCATTTTTGGGGAGAGTAAATATTTTGAAAATTGCCAATAGTACATTGATTAGATACCCTGTGGGTTGAAAATTTCTATGAAACAAGATGACTGCCAAAAGTGGCGAAAATTGAAATGTTTCAAATTCACATAGAATACTCCTCTACTACCATATGGGTTAAAAATTCAGTCGAAATCGCTCTATCTCTTACGGTTTCCGAGATATTAACATTTTTGGGTTTTCCGCAAAAATCCAAGATGGCCGCCAAAAGTGGCGAAAAAATTGAAATTTTTCAATTTTGTATAGGATACTTTTCTATCACCCTACGGGTCAAAAATTCTGTTAAAATCACTATCTCTTGCGGTTTCCGAGATATTAACATTTTCAGTTTTCCGCAAAAATCCAAGATGGCCACCAAAAGTGGCGAAATTGAAATTTTTCAATTTCACATAGAATACTCTCTCCATACCCTGTGGGTCAAAAATTCTGTCGAAATCGCTCTATCTCTTACGGTTTCCGAGATATTAACATTTTTTGTTTTTCCGCAATAATTCAAGATGGCCGCCAAAAGTGGCGAAAATTGAAATTTTTCAATTTTGTATAGAATACTTTCCTACTACCCTATGGGTCAAAAATTCTGTCCAAATCGCTCTATCTCTTACGGTTTCTGAGATGTTAAGATTTTTTTGTTTTTCGCAAAAATTCAAGATGGCCGCCAAAAGTGGCGAAAATTGAATTTTTTCAATTTCACATAGAATACTCTACCACTACCATGCGAGTCAAAATTTCTGTCAAAATGGCTCTATCTCTTACGGTTTCCGAGATATTAACATTTTTTTGTTTTTCCGCAAAAATTCAAGATGGCCGCCAAAAGTGGCGAAAATTGAAATTTTTCAATTTTGTATAGAATACTTTCCTACTACCCTACGGGTCAAAAATTCTGTCCAAATCGCTCTATCTCTTATGGTTTCTGAGATATTAAGATTTTTTCGCTTTTTGCAAAAATTCAAGATGGCCGCCAAAAGTGGCGAAAATTGAAACTTTTCAATTTTGTATAGAATACTTTCCTACTACCCTATGGGTCAAAAATTCTGTCCAAATCGCTCTATCTCTTACGGTTTCTGAGATATTCAGATTTTTTCGTTTTTCGCAAAAATTCAAGATGGCCGTCAAAAGTGGCGAAAATTGAAATTTTTTAATTTTGTACAGAATACTTTTCTACTACCCTGTGAGTCAAAAATTCTGTCCAAATTGCTCTATCTCTTATGGTTTGTGAGATATTAAGATTTTTTCGTTTTTCGCAAAAATTCAAGATGGCCGCCAAAAGTGGCAAAAATTGAAAATTTTCAATTTTGTACAGAATACTCTTCTACTACCCTGTGAGTCAAAAATTGTGTCGAAATCGCTCTATCTCTTACGGTTTGTGAGATATTAAGATTTTTTTGTTTTTCGCAAAAATTCAAGATGGCCGCCAAAAGTGGCGAAAATTGAAATTTTTTTAAATTTTGTATAGAATACTTTTCTATTACCCTGTGGATCAAAAATTCTGTCGAAATCGCTCTATCTCTTACGGTTTCTGAGATATTAGCAAATTACTCAAAAGTAGTACTGAAAATACACAATGAAGTACCTAAATGGCTATTACTCATGTACTGACAAAGCTATCAGTCCCAAATGCAATACCAAGCGAGCTATGGACATAACAATCTTGTATTCAAAATTGTAGTAAAATATCTTTAATTATTTTGGCTTAAATGCACGGAAACCAATGGGTACTGAAAATAGCTGTACTTAAGTATTACTCGGTAAGCAAAAGAGGTACAACAGCCAAAAGCAATCCCAAGCAAGCTACTGACCCAATAAGCCTGCATACCAAATTTGGTGACAATAGCTCTAATACTTTTCCTTTAAATGAGCGGAAACCATGCGTGACGCCGGACATCGGACGCCGGACGCCAGACGGCAGAAAAAGCAAAAATAATATATCCACCCCCCAGGGGGGTGGACATAATTCACTGAAAATATAGAGAAATGTAATTCTCCAAAACAACATTACACTTCAAGGTGTCTTACTTTGGAATATGCCTTTGGAAATTCCCCCTTTTTAAACAAATCATAATTACCATGAAAATAAACCCTGGATAGAACTAACAAAAGCAATGTTACCCTTTTACAATGTAGAGTGTTATTAAATGACTAGGAAGATTTTTTAGTAAAAGGTATAGCAAGTAGCTAACAATAAATTAACATTTTTATTTTTATTCACCCCATAGTATTACCGGTATATATAAGATGACCATCATTTGAATCTATTTCCAAATTTGAAATGAATGAAGTGAGAAAATAGTACTGGTTGTGTATGTGCCAAATTCTAACTTTCATCTAAAAAGTTCCCAACCCAAAGAACTTGGGTGAATAGTTTTAATCTATAAAATATCATCACAAGAAAAGTTGGTACAAATTACCCATGGTGAAAAGCACTTTATGTCTAAAATGACTGTAAAATTAGCACAGAGAGCTAATTTAACAATATAATTAGTATAATTATATAAATTGGAAATGAAAATTTCGACTCTTGCTCTCTGCATATAAATGACATTCAATTTTGATTACTATGTACAACTATTCTTAACAGTGGTATTAAAACTTTAAAAATAGCATTTGCTTTACATCATACAGGGAAAACTATATCACTAGCTGTCAAATGATTTTTAATACAAATAATCAACAAAGAGTAAAATTTGCTACAACTAAAAGATTAAAGAAGACAAAACAATATATATCACAAATTATGATGTATGACAGGTGACAAAAATCACCATAAACATAAGTTATGCAGACTTACTTTGGGGATGGACTCACCATTTATATAGGTTACAGTCAATTTGTGTAATCAAGAATTATGCGTTATGACTGAACATTTCAGTCATTTTGTGAAAGGATTAAATAATTCAGGCAATTCACATAATGACCAGAATATAAGGTTAAGTGCTACACAGATTGAAGGTATGTTTTGATATATCCCAGTTTTTTGCATAAATGGCATAGTAAGCAGTAAGTTAATAGTGATATAATTCATACTTTTTTTGTATTTAGTTTTAAGCAGGGTACTATGTTTTAATGATTTGTTTTTCTTAATATGTCCTCTGATGTTATGTGGGAGCTTCTTTAAATATTTGTGCTTAAAACTTTGAGGTAGTCTGTGTAATCATCTTTTTGAGTATGTTACTTTTAGGATGTGGCTGTTTCTTGCTGTTAGAAACAATTCAAGTTGCAGCTTTAACTATACAACAATCGATGAAGGTATATTTTGATAATTCATACATTTTTGCATAAATGAGTGAATAAAGGAGCAGCTTTGCTCTGTGGTCATCAATAGTGGTGCACTTTATACCTGTTTTATTTAGTTGGAAGAAGGACAGAATGTTAAAAACATTTTTTTTCAAAAGAGTATGTTCTCTGATACTATGGAGTCTTTAATTATATTAGGAAAAATACTTAAAAACTAATATTAGTCCTGTTTGGATATACAAGTTTAACAGACTCCCAACATCTTTTGTGGCCTTAGCTTGTTTGAGTTAGGTGGGTGATCAACATAAAGATCACCCAAATGAAAGGAACTAGCAGCTTGACATATGACAATGACAAGATATTTCCACTAAAAACATGAAAGGTGCTGGAACCTGAAAAAGGATTTTAATGAGTTAGAACGCCTTTAAATACCTGACATCTTTCTTGATAAGACATAATAGTTTAGCAAGACATTCATGAGCATATCGGCACAATATTTGATCAACATTTCAAAATTTTTGAAGAGAAATTTAAAACAGAGTTATTTAAGAAATTTTATGAAGCCTATATCAAAAGGAATATTCTGATACAAAAAATAAAGTACCGTAAATGACCTATTTAGCGCTTCCGCCTTATAACCGCACCCTATCTCTTTGTCCCGACAATATTGTCGGTGACAGTGCACAATATCCACATATTTTTTATATATTGTACCTATTTTTACTTAATAAATTGACATTTTGCCATGGATTTCGAGTTTGTTTATATCTACTGCCATATTTACAGGAAGTGGATATTTTTAGTAGATACTAAATGCCAAAACACTGTTATTCTTACCGGATTGATCTATACTTCATCCCGTAAAGTGTTTCATGATGGGTGCGCTAAAAGGGGAACTTTTTCTCACCAAATATCGAATGAAAATAGTCTTTCCTTAGCGCACTGTGTGCTAAATAGGTCATTTACTTTATACTACAACGATTGATGAGCTGAAAAAGTTGCCACTTCTAGTCAAAAGAAAACCAGAAATGGGTACAATTTACTTTCAAAGTAAGTGATTTAACTATTTTATGATGTTTATAGTAAAATGTAATGCTTTAATGTGAACAAAGTTTCTTTAGTATGACATTAAATCATATAAAAGTCAAAATGTCACTGCTGATCATGATCTTACAACATGTATGTGCTATGACACTAACTCTGTTGATAAGAACACAACAGTTTATATTACTCGCCTAATCATTTAACTATTTTCAAAACCTTACTGTTAACATTCGGAAGTATTTGTATGAAGTTATATGTTCTCTCTATACTTTATTTTTGTATGAATACTGATAAAACAGGGTGGTGACGGAATCAATTTAACAGTGACGGAATTCTGTGACAGAAATGGAAAATCGCCTAAAACGCATATTTTAAGCATACATAGCTGTGTCACTGAATCTGACTGGCTGAGAGCCATGGAACATAGCTTTAAAATTGCCTTATGTATGTTACAGTCAATCTGTGAAACCAGTCATGACACGTAATGACTGAAAGTTTCAGTCATTTCGCATAATGACTGAAATGACCCATCATTACACGTAATGACTAAAATTTTCAGTCATTTCGCGTAATGACTGAAAATAAGGTGCAGTCATTATGCGTAATGGCTGAATTGTGATAATAGCTTTAAATAGATCCACACGAGACTCATCCATCATAAAATTTATGAAGTGGCTAATGAACAGGGACCAGATCAATAGAAGGTGTTACTAACATTATTCTAATGTAAATATCTGTATGCAAGCCTGCTTCAACTAGCCCTTTAATTTCATTGTGTCCTTTTTCTTATTGGTTAATTAGTTGGTACTAATAATATATGACAAAATCTGTAAATATGACAGAGGACCGATGGATAGGTAGCATTTCTTATAAAAAGGGGACCCGATCTATAGACTCTTGCCAAAATTTAAATTTCTGTGTAACATGTAAAACTGAAGAATATAACGTAAATCATGTATCTTGAGTGTTATTTCTAGTTACAGTGCACTGAGGTGTGAGTTGGAGCTCAGAAATTATCCTACTCTAGCTTTATTAAATATTAGAAGAATGGATTAAGTTGCCCTAGTTATTTTAGAACATTAAAGGTAACTCCACCTTTGATAACCAGGCTCTTTGTGTGGAGAGGTCAAACAACAGTAACATGGTCCCAAAGAACAAGTAAGTGTGGACAAGATTCACTTTAAAGGCTTCATGGTTTTTTGCTTCCTAACAACCTGCCACAATAGAACTGAGCCTTTAATTAATAACATAAAAAGCAAAACTGTATTATAAATTATGATTGATAAATGAAGATTAGTCTTCAAACAAGACATAAATTTCATTTTTATTTCATTGACCACAAAGAGATATTCTAACATGACACGGATGTGTCCTCGATTCTGATTAGCTAAACGACAAAATACTTCCCCGGTAAAATACAGCGTAACCCAGTTACTCCCTTTTATCGCTCATTATGGCTATCGTAACAAATGAACATTTACAGTAAAATTTGGAATAATTATTCATCTTAAAATAATTTGTCATGTTAGAATAGGAATAACCCCCTCCCAAAGCACGGTATATGCAGAATTTTAGGTTTGAAGCAATAAACCCCTCAGGCTTCGCCTTCAGGGTTTATAACCTCAAACCATGGTAAAATTCTGCGTATACCGTGCTTTGGTCAGGGGTTATTCCTATATTATCATTCTATGACAAAATATGAGTTTAGTTTTAAAAAGCCCAAATATGAATTTAGAATGCACATAACATTTAAAAAGTAATTAAATGCATCTATCCATTCAATATTTTAATAATATTTTTGAAAATGATAATAGAGTCTATTACAAAAGTATGGGTTTAGGTTTGAAAATCCTGAATTTAAATTCAGAAAGCATGTGGGAATTCCAAGGTTATTAAATTGATTAAAATAGTTTAATATTTAATACCCATAACAGTTCTCTGACATGCAAAAGTTCACAATGCAGGGAAACAATGTACAAAGGTACTGAATAATACAAAGGTTTTGATCAAAAACAACTCTAAATAAATTACACAGATTGACTGAAGTCTTTTCAGTCAAGCTGTGTAAAAATGAACCATAGCTTTCAGTCATTACGTGAAATGACTGAAAGTTTCATTCATTATGTGTAATGACTGGTTTCACAGATTGACTGTAACATAAACATATAACATGACATAGCATATACATGTTTCCCAGTGTGGCTTAATTGAGTGATTTTTCCGTGGATGTTGGTGTTCAATATCTTATCTTAAGACATCTTATGATAGGTTTTTAGTTTAATTATCTATAATTGAGTATTCTACACATTATAATGAACAGTTTGGTGGTGGTCCCATTAAAAACTCTCAAATATTAAGAATTTAACAGTCTTTTTAAGATAGCTTATAACTAGTTATTTTTAATTAGGCGATTTTTTTCCGTGAATTTAGTCCCTCAATATCTTACTTTTAAGATATCTTATGCTAGGTTTCCAGTTTAAATATCTATTGACGATCATTCTACAGATAATAATTTTACAATTTGATGGTTGTCTTATTACCTTATTAAAATCAACCGAATATTAAGCATTTTACAGTGATTTTAACAAAGGCTTAAAGCCCTTGATTTCCCGGTGTTACTTAATTGGGCGATTTTTTCCATTGATGTTGATTTGCAATATTTTACCTTTAAGACATCTTATATTAAGTTAGCAGTTAATTTATCAATTGACAAGTATTGTACTCATAATAATGAACAATTTGGTGGTTGTTTTACTAAAATCAAGCAAATATTAAGAATTTTACAATCTTACACTACAGTCTTTTTAGCTTGGCTTTTGATTTCCAGTACTATTTGTGATTTTTTCCGTGGATGTTTGTAATCAATATCTTCATTTTAATAATATATCTTATGTTAGATTTGCACTTTAAAAAGTTATATACGAGCATTCTACAGATACTAATGAACAGTTTAGTGGCAATCTTATTAAAATCTACAAAAAATTAAGTTTTTTCCTTGGATGTTGGTGTTTTAATATCTTACTTTTAAGATATCTTATGTTAAGCTTCCAGATTAATTATCTATAAACGAATATTCTAAACATTAAAATGAACAATTTGGTGGTTGTTTTATTAAAATCAGGCAAAAATTAATCATTTTACAAGGATTTTAACAAAGTCCTTGATTTCCCAGTGTTACTTAATTGGGCGATTTTTTTCCGTGGATGTTGGTGTTTAATATGCTCTTACTTTTAAGATATCTTATGTTAAGTTAAACTACCATTAAAAGTAATCTTGGTGATATTTGGGCGATTTTCAGGCGATTTTCCATATCGCCCAACAGAAATTCTGTGGTTTAGAAATAACCATAAAGCAGTTTCAATAAACATGATAATAAATTATAGTTCATATCATAATACTATTTTCATTGTATTTGTTTATGACAGGACATAAAATACATTCTCAAAAAGTACAACCAGTAAGGATAAAACTAAATAATAATAATAAAACAATTTATGAACTAGATTGGGCCAACTCGGCGCCAACATATCCCCAGACAGGTCATCACTCACGCCACAGGTTTTGATCGGGAATTTTTTAAAGCATAATTACCCATTATTATATGAACTTCAGCACATCAATCTACTCTGTTTGTATCTTCCCAAGAAGATGGTGTATCCCCAGACGCCGAATACATAACTCAAATTATATTTTCAATCTTCCTGCAATGATAACTCTAAACCTATTTTCAAAGTATTTATTAATAAATGATTGATGATTGAATGTCCATTCTAAAATAATAATCCCAAAAGAGCATATCTCTTTCTATATTTGTTGACAAATAAAATATTATTTTTAACTCAACATCATACTTTTCAATCTTCCTGCAATGATAACTCTTAACCTAATTTCAAAGTATTTAAATGATTGATGATTGAATGTCCATTCTAAAATTCATAATCCCAAAAGCGCATATCTGTTTCTATATTTGTTCACAAATAAAATATTATTTAAAAAAAAATTATTTATATTATTATTTTATTATATTATTTATAGAATTTGTAAATTGTTTTCAGTTATTCATTTCCTCTATTCCTATATATGTGGTCCATATATATGCAACATAAATATGTGACACAATCTCAGTTCTGACTCCCCTTTGTGTTATATGATGAAGCCCACCACCTCCTACCCCACCCCTCTCCCCTTCTCCACACCTCTCTCACTATTACACAAGATCTGCAACCCCATTGAGTTCTTTGTTTCTCATTTGATATCACTAAATACCTTTGTTTATTTAGTGTCACTCAATATAGCTGGAGGTCCCAGAGGTGGGTGGGGGATGTGGGTTGGGACTACAGCATAAATGGTAAACAAACAATCTGATATATATCAAAGGGGTAATCAAATACAAAAAGAATTGAGAATTTTAAGTATGTGATTATCAACTGAAATGAGTTCATAACTGTAGGAGCTGTGTCAAAATTAACTGAGGCAAGTTGAACTAGAGGATCGCTCGCAAAAAAAAAAGATAATGTTTTTGCATAGCAAAAACAAAGCGTCCCGAAAAGGATATAGAGGTGAGTGCTAAAGTATTAAGAAAATGCTTCGTTTCTAGCCTTATACTGTTGTGGCAACCAAAGTCAGCGCAGTCTGCTCTATCTAGCACGGTTTTCAAGATATAAGCATTTTTGTGTTTTGCAAAAAATAAAAAACTTAAAAATGTCCGCTATATTTGACGAGACAAAAATATTTTGAAAATTGGCATGGCTACTCTGCAGAGATACCCAGCAGGTCCAAAATTTTGTTGAGTTCGCTCCATATAGCACGGTTTTCGAGATATAAGCATTTTTGTGTTTTGCAAAAACTTTGAAAATTCAAAATGGCCACCATTTTTGGGGAGACAAAAATTTTTGTCAAGACCACTGCCGTGGTGTGTATCTCCCGCCGAGCATTAAAGCAGAAGAAATAGCTTTTCCGAGATATTCACAATTTTTCATTTTCGTGTGTGAAAGGTCTTCCAAAAGTAGGTGAATGAGTTATTTGAGAAAAATTGGCTATCTGCAATACTATTAAGAGATAATTCACATTTACTCATTTTGAGTAGGTGAATAATTATCTATGGGTCTAAAACTTCACCAAGTGAAAGCTCTCCCACAAGTAGGTGAATGAGTTATTTGAGAAAAATTGGCTATCTGCAATACTTTTACAGATAATTCGCATTTACTCATTTTGAGTAGGTGAGTAATTAGCTATGGGTCTGAAACTTCACCATGTGAAAGCTCTCCCACAAGTAGATGAATGAGTATTTGATAAAAATTGGGTATCCGCAATACTTTTACAGATAATTAGCATTTACTCATTTTGAGTAGGTGAATAAATAGCTATGGGTCTGAAACTTCACCAAGTGAAAGCTCTCCCAAAAGTAGGTGAATGAGTTATTTGAGAAAAATTGGCTATCTGCAATACTTTTAGAGATAATTCACATTTACTCATTTTGAGTAGGTGAATAATTAGCTATGGGTCTGAAACTTCACCAAGTGAAAGCTCTCCCAAAAGTAGGTGAATGATTTATTTAAGAAAACTTGGCTATCTGCAATACTTTTAGAGATAATTCGCATTTACTCATTTTGAGTAGGTGAGTAATTAGCTATGGGTCTGAAACTTCACCAAGTGAAAGCTCTCCCAAAAGTAGGTGAATGAGTTATTTGAGAAAAATTGGCTATCTGCAATACTTTTAGAGATAATTCGCATTTACTCATTTTGAGTAGACGAGTAATTAGCTATGGGTCTGAAACTTCACCAAGTGAAAGCTCTCCCAAAAGTAGGTGAATGATTAATTTGAGAAAAATTGGCTATCTGCAATACTTTTAGAGATAATTTGCATTTACTCATTTTGAGTAGGTGAGTAATTAGCTATGGGTCTGAAACTTCACCAAGTGAAAGCTCTCCCAAAAGTAGGTGAATGAGTTATTTGAGAAAAATTGGCTATCTGCAATACTTTTACAGATAATTCGCATTTACTCATTTTGAGTAGGTGAGTAATTAGCTATGGGTCTGAAACTTCACAGAGTGAAAGCTCTGCCAAAAGTAGGTGAATGATTAATTTGAGAAAAACTGGCTATCTGCAATACTTTTAGAGATAATTTGCATTTACTCATTTTGAGTAGGTGAGTAATTAGCTATGGGTCTGAAACTTCACAGAGTGAAAGCTCTCCCAAAAGTAGGTGAATGAGTTATTTGAGAAAAATTGGCTATCTGCAATACTTTTAGAGATAATTCGCATTTACTCATTTTGAGTAGGTGAGTAATTAGCTATGGGTCTGAAACTTCACCAAGTGAAAGCCCTCCCAAAAGTAGGTGAATGAGTTATTTGAGAAAAATTGGCTATCTGCAATACTTTTAGAGATAATTCACATTTACTCATTTTCAGTAGGTGAGTAATTAGCTATGGGTCTGAAACTTCACAGAGTGAAAGCTCTGCCAAAAGTAGGTGAATGAGTTATTTGAGAAAAATTGGCTATCTGCAATACTTTTACAGATAATTCGCATTTACTCATTTTGAGTAGGTGAGTAATTAGCTATGGGTCTGAAACTTCACAGAGTGAAAGCTCTCCCAAAAGTAGGTGAATGAGTTATTTGAGAAAAATTGGCTATCTGCAATACTTTTAGAGATAATTCGCATTTACTCATTTTGAGTAGGTGAGTAATTAGCTATGGGTCTGAAACTTCACCAAGTGAAAGCTCTCCCAAAAGTAGGTGAATGATTAATTTGACAAAAATTGGCTCTCTGCAATACTTTTAGAGATAATTCGCATTTACTCATTTTGAGTAGGTGAGTAATTAGCTATGGGTCTGAAACTTCACCAAGTGAAAGCTCTCCCAAAAGTAGGTGAATGAGTTATTTGAGAAAAATTGGCTATCTGCAATACTTTTACAGATAATTCGCATTTACTCATTTTGAGTAGGTGAGTAATTAGCTATGGGTCTGAAACTTCACCATGTGAAAGCTCTCCCACAAGTAGATGAATGAGTTATTTGATAAAAATTGGGTATCCGCAATACTTTTACAGATAATTAGCATTTACTCATTTTGAGTAGGTAAATAATTAGCTATGGGTCTGAAACTTCACCATGTGAAAGCTCTCCCAAAAGTAGGTGAATGAGTTATTTGAGAAAAATTGGCTATCTGCAATACTTTTAGAGATAATTCGCATTTACTCATTTTGAGTAGGTGAGTAATTGGCTATGGGTCTGAAACTTCACCATGTGAAAGCTCTTCCAAAAGTAGGTGAATGAGTTATTTGAGAAAAATTGGCCATCTGCAATACTTTTAGAGATAATTCGCATTTACTCATTTTGAGTAGGTGAGTAATTAGCTATGGGTCTGAAACTTCACCAAGTGAAAGCTCTCCCAAAAGTAGGTGAATGAGTTATTTGAGAAAAATTGGCTATCTGCAATACTTTTAGAGGTAATTCACATTTACTCTTTTTGAGTAGGTGAGCAATTAGCTATGGGTCTGAAACTTCACCAAGTGAAAGCTCTTTGGGATAGCTGCTCTGCAGAGATACCCTGAAGATAAAAAATTTCGTTGAAATCGCTCTATGTAGCACGGTTTTCGAAATATTAGCATTTTTGTGTTTTGCAATTTTTGCGCCAAAATTCGAAAATTCAAAATGGCCGCCATTTTTGGCAAGACAAAATTTTTTTGAAAATTGGCATGCCTACTCTGCATAGATACCCTGCGGGTCAAAAATTTCGTCGAAATCGCTCTATCTAGCACGGTTTTCGAGATATAAGTATTTTTGTGTTTTGCAATTTTGCGAAAAATTCGAAAATTCAAAATGGCCGCCATTTTTGGCGAGAAATTTTTTGTTTGAAAATTGGCAGCTACTCTGCAGAGATACCCTGCGGGTCAAAAATTTCGTCGAAATCGCTCTATCTAGCAGGGTTTTCGAGATATAAGCATTTTTATGTTTTGCAATTTTTGCGAAAAATTCGAAAATCCAAAATGGCCGCCATTTTTGGCGAGACAAAAATTTTTTCAAAATTGGGATAACTACTCTGCAGAGATACCCTGCGGGTCAAAAATTTCGTCGAAATCGCTCTATCTAGCACGGTTTTCGAGATATAAGCATTTTTGTGTTTTGCAATTTTTGCGAAAATTTCGAAAATTCAAAATGGCTGCCATTTTTGGCGAGACAAAAATTTTTTGAAAATTGGGAAAATTACTCCGCAGAGTTATCCTGCGGGTCAAAAATTTTGTCGAAATTGCTCTATCTAGCACGGTTTTTGAGATATAAGCATTTTTGTGTTTTGTAATTTTTGCGAAAAATTCGAAAATTCAAAATGGCCGCCATTTTTGGCGAGACAAAAATTTTTTCAAAATTGGGACAACTACTCTGCAGAGATACCCTGTGGGTCAAAAATTTCGTCGAAATCGCTCTATCTAGCAGGGTTTTCGAGATATAAGCATTTTTGTGTTTTGCAATTTTTGCGAAAATTTCGAAAATTCAAAATGGCCGCCATTTTTGGCGAGACAAAAAGTTTTTGAAAATTGGGAAAAGTACTCTGCAGAGATATCCTGCGGGTCAAAAATTTTGTCGAAATTGCTCTATCTAGCACGGTTTTTGAGATATAAGCATTTTTGTGTTTTGCAATTTTTGCGAAAATTTCGAAAATTCAAAATGGCCGCCATTTTGGGCGAGAGAAAAATTTTTTGAAAATTGGGAAAACTACTCCGCAGAGATACCCTGCGGGTCAAAAATTTCGTCGAAATCGCTCTATCTAGCACGGTTTTCGAGATATAAGCATTTTTGTGTTTTCCTTATTTGGAAAATTCGTAATGATTAATTAATCATTAATTACTCGGCCATTTCTTGACCAATCAATGCCAAAATCTAATGATTTCCAGATTTTAATAGAATGAATGTATTTGCCAAGTTTCAGGTGAATTGATAAAATTCCTTTCAAGTTATCATCCGGACAAGCTTCCCCATCGAAAAAAGACATTTTTGGTCATGTGACCTCTCTGATTGGTTGAAATGTCACTGCAGCATATTCAAAAAAATTCCCCAAGGCTACTGCATAAACCTGCCAAATTTGAAAAGAATCCGCCTAACGGTTACAGAGTTATAAGGAAAACAAAATGCGGAGCCGGCAGAGCCGGCGGAGCCGCCGGAGCCGGCGGAGCCGGCGGAGCCAGAAGCTCTCCCATACACAAACAAGCGTCCCTTGCGGGACGCTTAATAAAACTGGGCTAGTTGAGGGTTAAAAATCCCCTAGTTTTACTACATAAGGATATACTTTTATTAATATTGGGACTTAAAGCTCACCAGAAAATAACAGTGTCCATTTTGCCTACTTGAATATGTTTAACCAGTTTCATTTTAAAGAGTTAAAAACTCAGCAAGCAGAGGTACAACACACAAAAATAAGTTCTTAAAAGACTAGATAGCCATAACATCATTAATATTCAAAATTTAAAGAGACAGGCACTTCCTTTTAAAAATTCAAAGATTTCAGCTCTATGACCCACATAGTTTGACAGTTACAGGGCTTTAAAGTGGCATAATGTCCATAAATTGGGTTTCTGTGGGCATTTTACAATTGTTAAAGAGACCTTAGCAATTAAACTACAGATCTGAAACTTTTTGGGGGACATACATAACAAACAAAAATTAGATATAATACAGTTTAAGACTTGTCACACTAAGCATTTCCAAATTACAGGGCAAAATACAGTAGAAAATGTCAAAAAAGGTCACTTGGATGAGTGTCTATGGTCGTCATACACAGGTTCAATGTCTACTACAGGCCTTGATGTTCGGTACATGGAAAAAGAAGACGCTTAATAATGTATTCCTAGTTGAGATTTCAGCCCTGTCAGTCACATAGTTTAACAGTCACAGGGCTGAAAAGTGGCAAAAAGTCCAAATATTGGGTCTCTGTGGGCCTTTTAGAGACCTCAATGTGACCTTCAAATTGAAGCTTCAGACTTAAAATCTTTCACAATCAGAGATTATACATAGAATGTATATCTAATATAGTTTGAAACTTCTCAGACTTACCATTCCAAGTTACAAGGCAAAATATGTAAAAAATGTCTAAAAAGGGTCACTCGGGTGAGTATCTATGGTCGTCATACACAGGTTAAATATCTACTAAAGGCCTTGATGTTCAGCACATGTAAAAAGAACATAATAATATATTCCCAGATGAGATTTCAGCTCTATCAGTCACATAGTTTAACAGTCACAGGGCTTAAAAGTGGCAAAAAGTCCAAATATTGGGTCTCTGTGGGCCTTTTAGAGACCTCAATGTGAACTTTAAATCAAAGCTTCAGATTTAAAATCTTTCACAATCAAAGGTTACACATAGAATGTATATCTAATACAGTTTGAAACTTCTCAAGACTTACCATTTCCAAGTTACAGGGAAAAATATGTGAAAAATGTCTAAAAAGGGTCACTCGGGTGGGTGTTATGGTCCTCACACACAGGTTAAATGTCTACTTAAAGCCTTTATTTCTGGCACATGTAAAAATGACATAATGATATATTCCCAGGTGAGATTTCAGCTCTATCAGTAACATAGTTTAACAGTCACAGGGCTTAAAAGTGGCAAAAAGGCAAAATATCGGGTCTCTGTGGGCCTTTTAGAGACCTCAATGTGACCTTCAAATCAAAGCTTCAGACTAAAAATCTTTCACATTCAAAGGTTACACATAGAATGTATATCTAATACAGTTTGAAACTTCTCAGACTTACCATTTCCAAGTTACAGGGAAAAATATGTGAAAAATGTCTTATAAGGGTCACTCGGGTGGGTGTTTATGGTCCTCACACACAGGTTAAATGTCTATTAAAGGCCTAAATTTTGGGGCAGATATAAGAAAACACATAGATATATTCTCAGATGATATTTAACTTAGATGAGAGACATAGTTTGAAAGCTACAGTGCTCGAAAGTGGCAAAAAGTGCATAAATTGGGTCTCTGTGGGCACTTTTGAGACCTTAAGTCGACCCCTTTGGGTAAACCTACAGCCCTAAAATTTTCTACAGACAAGGATTACATATCAAAGTTATACCTAGTGCAGTTTGAGACTCATCAGAGTTACCACTTCCAAATTATAGGGCAAAATATGTGAAAAATATAGCAAAAAATCCCTAAGTGGGGGTCTTTATGGGCCTCAAACACAATTTTCTCCTCAACTTAAAGTCGTGATTTTCGGCACATGTACTAAGAACATATTAATGTGTTCTCAGGTGAAATTTCAGCCAGCTGAGCATCATAGTTTGTGACCTAGAGAGCTCTTAGTGGCCAAAAGTGCAATTTCTGACCTTAAGGTGGCCATAAGTTCTCTTTTATTGGGAGTTTAAGGTCACCTTAAAATAGGGATCTTCCTTTGGACACCCTTAACATGTGTACCAAGTTTGAAAAAAAAATATTAATTTGTTTTTGAGTTATCGCGTCCACAAGGAAATTTCTACGGCGGCGGCGGCGGCGGCGGCGCGACGGACCCGAATCCAATATATCCCCGACTTTCGTCTGGGGATATAATAATCATCAAACGTGATAGAAAAGTGAATTGAGGCATTACTTGTAATGCCTGGAGCTCACTTTCAGTCATTACCTGAAATGCTTAGACATTTTGCAAAAAGCCTGAACTGTTTAGGCATTTCATGGGGTGACTAAAACATCCAGTCATTACACGTAATGTCTGGTTACACAGAGTGCCTGTAACATATACATGGCTTATCTTTTGAAATCCATGCCAGTAACTCTATGGACATTATTTTCTGGACAATGTGAAAACAATGCGCGTAAAGTTTTCCAACCTTTGTCCAAATAGTGAAGGCTAAATGACATTACAGATAGCTTGTTAAGGTATATCCCATAACAACACAAAACTTTTTTAGTTACACCATATATTAACAATTTATAAGATCAGAGGCAAAAAAACCTGCCTTAAGATTTTGTTGATATAATAAATCAGTATATGTACTCTAGGTAGCATCTTGTCTTAACCCTTTCACCAATAACAGATATAATGCATGGCTATGGCTGCAAAAAATAAAATTATTCACAGGTTTCAAAAGTACATTTGAAACATTCCTATATATTAGACAAATTAGTGTACTTAATAATGTCACTTGGGCAAGACAGTAACACCGGGTTAAAACAGTAACATTTAATCTGAGGTCATTTTGACAACACATTATACAGTTCAGGCCTGGGGCGAGTACAAGTACTTGTACTTGTACTTAATTACTCTTTTTCAAGTACTTGTACTTGACAGCTGAAAATTAAAAGTACTTGTACTTGTACTTGGCTAAAATATCCAAGTACTTTTCAATTACTTTCAAGTACATTCCAAGTACATTAATTTTGTAGTTTTATAACTTTAATTAAGTGACTTATTAGGTGTAAAGTTTTACTGTTTCTTTCAGCAGAGTGTAGATAGATTATAGTTTGTCTTGTTTTGTCAAAGTACAAAGGGCTGTTTAGTTAGCCAGAACTTTGGTTTTCTTTAATTATAACAAGGCTGCATTTAATCAACACCTTTTCACATTTTAAACAAGATACCCACTCATTCAGAATATAGCTGTGTTTTAATCATAAAGGTACAGCATTTAATCTATCCTTTTTCACTTTTACACAAAAGATCCACTCAGTCACAGCATAGCTTTGATTTTGTCATATACCTACCCTTATTCATTTTCACACAAAAGACCCACTCAGCCTGAGTGTTGATGCCAAGCTTAGTGGACAGGAGAGCCAATTACTTGTGTATGTAAGACAAACAAGCTAATCCCTTACACAAATAAACTGCTGACTCATTCATTTCAATACACCCCTTTATAAACAAATATCAATGTTTAGTATATCTGCTTTGGCTTTTTACACTATACAATTGCCCTTAAATATAAAGTTTTATTCCATTTGTTCATTCATTCATTTAAGAAAAAGCCAAGAAAACCCAGCTAATGATCATCACACGCCAAAACTCTAGGAAAACGATTCCTATCACAGTCAGAAACAACCAAGTGGAAATCCAAGACTCGGCAGTACTACTAGGGACCACCCTAGACAGAACGATGAATCTGAAACCACACATCACCAGCCTCATAAACAAAACAGCACCAAGAATAGAAAAGCTAAGACAGCTACAGCTCTGGGGAGCACACCAAGAGGCACTGAAGACCTTCTACACAAGCATGATCAGACCAATCCTAGAGATCGGATACCATCTCACACACGACCACAAACCTAGCCTAGAGGCCCTACAGAAGGTTCAGAACAAATGCCTCAGAATGATAACATGGACCAGCCCACATGAATCATCGAAACCAAGCCACGAAATTCTTCGACTACCTTACATACAAAGCTATCTTGAACAGTGCAGAACCAAAGCACTCAAACGATACGAAGACTCTGAGCTCCAACAGCACCTATCGGAGGTTCTAGAGGCCGTTTAATTATTAAAAGAAAAATACTAAAAGAAAAACACTTTTATGTAACATAACACCCACCATGGGGTAAAAGCCGGGGCCTCCTTGAGTGGGATCCAGGTATTGATCGCTAGAGACGGCCCCCAAGTCGGACCCAAACGGGTCTGACCCCCGGGAGCTGACCGGCTGAACTGCCTGACATCCCGCACAACGGAGACACCTGAGCCTAACCCCCGCTGGTGATATTACTAAAAGAAAAAATACTAAAAGAAAAAAGTGTAACTTAGATAAAAATAAATAAAATTTTACTCAGGCTCACCTGGTAAGTTGGTATGTCACAAGACACCCGGTAAGTTGGTACGGAGATGGTAAGTCAGCAACCTTCACTGGTAAGTCGGTAAGTCTCGGGTACCCAGTGAGCCGGTACCTCAAAATGGTAAGTCTGTAACCTTCACTGGTAAGTTGGTAAGTTACACCTGAAAAAAGTAATTCGCTACCTACGGTAGCTAAAACAGAAAACAACTTATTTAAGCAAAACCTTAGGGTTTCAGCCCTTCTCAGGGCTACCACAGCTGAAGTTCTCTCGAACTCCTGTGGTGGAAGAAAGAAGAAGATGAAGAAGAAGATGAAGAAGAAGATGCCCTGAATACTGTCCTGAAACAAGAACAAGAATAGAAGCCAGACACACAGCCTTCCGAAACCCGAACCTGCAGCACGGGTGCCACCAACACCCAAAACAAAAGCCAGGCAAAAGACACCACCCCTAAGGTGTCAGACCTAATCCGCCTTCGGCGGATACCATAGAACTCACGGTTATTTGTTCATTCATTCATTTATTAAATGTATTCCAACCATATGTAATATCACTTTTACATAAAGGACTGGTACAAACCCTTTAAAAACGTTTTATGTGCCCCAAGTAACTAATTCATTATCTGTCAACACAAGCATACTGATATCCAAGTGGATCTTTTGAAATCAGATTTTTTAGCATTGCAAGACAGGATTTCCATGCATTCAGGTGTTTACTCACACTGTGAGTCTCACAGGCAAAATTTTTGAAAGACCTGTATTTATTAAGTGTAACCAGAAAAGTAATGGAGCAGATTTTAGCTCATCAGTGTTTGTTGCAGGATTGCTTTAAATTGTATGTCTTAATAAATAACTAGAAATAGGCCGCCCTGTTGATAGTAGATGCGAATAGAAACAGGATAGCATAGAAGAACACACATTATCATGTGTAATGTCCACCCATGAACCTTTTGCCCAAATTGTACAGTAGTCTTACAAGACCCTGTTTCATTTGTAAAATATATCAATGATGCTTAAATATTTGTTAGTGTAGATGTAAATTATTTCAGCTTCATGCCTTTTTGCATTGGTTGGGTTGAAAATTTTGACGAAATCACTCTATCTTGCACGGTTAAGAAGATAGAAGCAAATTCCTGTTTTTCTATTTTTGGCAAAAATTTGAAAATTCAAAATGGCCGCCATTTTTGGGAAAAGGAAATTTTTTTGAAAATGGCCAAGAGTACATTTCTTAGATACCCTATGGGTCGAAAATTTCAACAAAATAACTCTATTTTGCACGGTTAAGGCCAGTTTGTGTTTTTCCATTTTGGGCAAAAATTCGAAAATTCAAAATGGCTGCCATTTTTGGGGAGGGGAAAATTTTTTGAAAATTGCAAATATTACATTCCTTAGATACCCTGTGGGTTGAAAAATTTCGACGAAATCGCTCTATCTCGCATGGTTAAGGAGATAGAAGCAAATTTGTGTTTTGCCATTTTTGGCAAAAATTTGAAAATTCAAAATGGCCGCCATTTTAGGGGAGGGGAAATTTTTTTTTAAATTGCCAAGAATACAATGCTCAAATACCTGTGGGTCGAAAATTTCGACGAAATCGCTCTATCTCGCATGGTTAAGGAGATAGAAGGAAATTTGTGTTTTGCCATTTTTGGCAAAACTTCGAAAATTCAAAATGGCCGCCATTTTTGGGGAGGGGAAAATTTTTGGAAATTTGCAAAGATTGCATTGCTTAGATACCCTGTGCGTCGAAAATTTTGACGAAATCGCTCTATCTCGCACGGTTAAGGAGATAGAAGCAAATTTGTGTTTTGCCATTTTTGGCAAAAATTCGAAAATTCAAAATGGCCGCCATTTTTGGGGAGGGGAAAATTTTTTTAAAATTACCAAGAGTATAATGCTCAGATACCCTGTGGGTCGAAAATTTTGACGAAATCGCTCTATCTGGCACGGTTAAGGAAATAGAAGCAAATTTGTGTTTTGCCATTTTTGGCAAAAATTCGAAAATTCAAAATGGCCGCCAATTTTGGGGAGGGGAAAATTTTTTGAAAATTGCAAAGATTGCATTCCTTAGATACCCTGTGGGTCGAAAATTTCGACGAAATCACTCTATCTCGCACGGTTAAGGAGATAGAAGCAAATTAGTGTTATGCCATTTTTGGCAAAAATTCGAAAATTCAAAATGGCCGCCATTTTTGGGGAGGGGAAAATTTTTTGAAAATTGCAAATATTACATTCCTTAGATACCCTGTGGGTCGAAAATTTCGACGAAATCGCTCTATCTCGCACGGTTAAGGAGATAGAAGCAAATTAGTGTTTTGCCATTTTTGGCAAAAATTGGAAAATTCAAAATGGCCGCCATTTTTGGGGAGGGGAAAATTTTTTGAAAATTACCAAGAGTACAATGCTCAGATACCCTGTGGGTCGAAAATTCCGACGAAATCGCTCTATCTCGCACGGTTAAGGAGATAGAAGCAAATTTGTGTTTTGCCATTTTTGGCAAAAATTCGAAAATTCAAAATGGCCGCCATTTTTGGGGAGCTGAAAATTTTGGGAAAATTGCAAAGATTGCATTCCTTAGATACCCTGTGGGTCGAAAATTTCGACGAAATCGCTCTATCTCGCACGGTTAAGGAGATAGAAGCAAATTTGTGTTTTGCCATTTTTGGCAAAAATTCGAAAATTCAAAATGGCCGCCATTTTTGGGGAGGGGAAAATTTTTTTAAAATTACCAAGAGTATAATGCTCAGATACCCTGTGGGTCGAAAATTTTGACGAAATCGCTCTATCTGGCACGGTTAAGGAAATAGAAGCAAATTTGTGTTTTGCCATTTTTGGCAAAAATTCGAAAATTCAAAATGGCCGCCAATTTTGGGGAGGGGAAAATTTTTTGAAAATTGCAAAGATTGCATTCCTTAGATACCCTGAGGGTCGAAAATTTCGACGAAATCACTCTATCTCGCACGGTTAAGGAGATAGAAGCAAATTATTGTTTTGCCATTTTTGGCAAAAATTCGAAAATTCAAAATGGCCGCCATTTTTGGGGAGGGGAAAATTTTTTGAAAATTGCAAATATTACATTCCTTAGATACCCTGTGGGTCGAAAATTTCGACGAAATCGCTCTATCTCGCACGGTTAAGGAGATAGAAGCAAATTAGTGTTTTGCCATTTTTGGCAAAAATTGGAAAATTCAAAATGGCCGCCATTTTTGGGGAGGGGAAAATTTTTTGAAAATTGCAAAGAGTACACTCCTCAGATACCCTGTGGGTCGAAAATTTCGACGAAATCGCTCTATCTCGCACGGTTAAGGAGATAGAAACAAATTTGTGTTTTGCCATTTTTGGCAAAAATTCGAAAATTCAAAATGGCCGCCATTTTGGGGGAGGGGAAAATTTTTTGAAAATTGCAAAGAGTACACTCCTTAGATACCCTGTGGGTTGAAAATTTCGACGAAATCGCTCTATCTCACACGGTTAAGGAGATAGAAGGAAATTTGTGTTTTGCCATTTTTGGCAAAAATTCGAAAATTCAAAATGGCCGCCATTTTTGGGGAGGAGAAAATTTTTTGAAAATTGCAAATATTACATTCCTTAGATACCCTGTGGGTCGAAAATTTCCACGAAATCGCTCTATCTCGCACGGTTAAGGAGATAGAAGCAAATTTGTGTTTTGCCATTTTTGGCAAAAATTCGAAAATTCAAAATGGCCGCCATTTTTGGGGAGGGGAAAATTTTTGGAAAATTGCAAAGATTGCATTCCTTAGATACCCTGTAGGTCGAAAATTTCGACGAAATCACTCTATCTCGCACGGTTAAGGAGATAGAAGCAAATTTGTGTTTTGCCATTTTTGGCAAAAATTCGAAAATTTAAAATGGCCGCCATTTTTGGGGAGGGGAAAATTTTTTGAAAATTGCAAATATTACATTCCTCAGATACCCTGTGGGTCGAAAATTTCGACGAAATCGCTCTATCTCGCACGGTTAAGGAGATAGAAACAAATTTGTGTTTTGCCATTTTTGGCAAAAATTCGAAAATTCAAAATGGCCGCCATTTTTGGGGAGGGGAAAATTTTTTGAAAATTGCAAAGAGTACACTCCTTAGATACCCTGTGGGTCGAAAATTTCGACGAAATCGCTCTATCTCACACGGTTAAGGAGATAGAAGGAAATTTGTGTTTTGCCATTTTTGGCAAAAATTCGAAAATTCAAAATGGCCGCCATTTTTGGGGAGGGGAAAATTTTTTGAAAATTACCAAGAGTATAATGCTCAGATACCCTGTGGGTCGAAAATTTTGACGAAATCGCTCTATCTGGCACGGTTAAGGAAATAGAAGCAAATTTGTGTTTTGCCATTTTTGGCAAAAATTCGAAAATTCAAAATGGCCGCCAATTTTGGGGAGGGGAAAATTTTTTGAAAATTGCAAAGATTGCATTCCTTAGATACCCTGAGGGTCGAAAATTTCGACGAAATCACTCTATCTCGCACGGTTAAGGAGATAGAAGCAAATTATTGTTTTGCCATTTTTGGCAAAAATTCGAAAATTCAAAATGGCCGCCATTTTTGGGGAGGGGAAAATTTTTTGAAAATTGCAAATATTACATTCCTTAGATACCCTGTGGGTCGAAAATTTCGACGAAATCGCTCTATCTCGCACGGTTAAGGAGATAGAAGCAAATTAGTGTTTTGCCATTTTTGGCAAAAATTGGAAAATTCAAAATGGCCGCCATTTTTGGGGAGGGGAAAATTTTTTGAAAATTGCAAATATTACATTCCTTAGATACCCTGTGGGTCGAAAATTTCCACGAAATCGCTCTATCTCGCACGGTTAAGGAGATAGAAGCAAATTTGTGTTTTGCCATTTTTGGCAAAAATTCGAAAATTCAAAATGGCCGCCATTTTTGGGGAGGGGAAAATTTTTTGAAAATTGCAAAGATTGCATTCCTTAGATACCCTGTAGGTCGAAAATTTCGACGAAATCACTCTATCTCGCACGGTTAAGGAGATAGAAGCAAATTTGTGTTTTGCCATTTTTGGCAAAAATTCGAAAATTTAAAATGGCCGCCATTTTTGGGGAGGGGAAAATTTTTTGAAAATTGCAAATATTACATTCCTTAGATACCCTGTGGGTCGAAAATTTCGACGAAATCGCTCTATCTCGCACGGTTAAGGAGATAGAAGCAAATTTGTGTTTTGCCATTTTTGGCAAAAATTCTAAAATTCAAAATGGCCGCCAGTTTTGGGGAGGGGAAAATTTTTTGAAAATTGCAAAGAGTACACTCCTTAGATACCCTGTGGGTCGAAAATTTCGACGAAATCGCTCTATCTCACACGGTTAAGGAGATAGAAGGAAATTTGTGTTTTGCCATTTTTGGCAAAAATTCGAAAATTCAAAATGGTCGCCATTTTTGGGGAGGGGAAAATTTTTTGAAAATTGCAAAGAGTACACTCCTTAGATACCCTGTGGGTCGAAAATTTTGCCGAAATCGCTCTATCTCGCACGGTTAAGGAGATAGAAGCAAATTAGTGTTTTGCCATTTTTGGCAAAAATTCTAAAATTCAAAATGGCCGCCATTTTTGGGGAGGGGAAAATTTTTTGAAAATTGCAAAGAGTACACTTGTCAGATACCCTGTAGGTCGAAAATTTTGACGAAATCGCTCTATCTCGCACGGTTAAGGAGATAGAAGCAAATTTGTGTTTTGCCATTTTTGGCAAAAATTCGAAAATTTAAAATGGCCGCCATTTTTGGGGAGGGGAAAATTTTTTGAAAATTGCAAATATTACATTCCTTAGATACCCTGTGGGTCGAAAATTTCGACGAAATCGCTCTATCTCGCACGGTTAAGGAGATAGAAGCAAATTTGTGTTTTGCCATTTTTGGGAAAAATTCGAAAATTCAAAATGGCCGCCATTTTTGGGGAGGGGAAAATTTTTTGAAAATTGCAAAGAGTACACTCCTCAGATACCCTGTGGGTCGAAAATTTTGCCGAAATCGCTCCATCTCGCACGGTTAAGGAGATAGAAGCAAATTAGTGTTTTGCCATTTTTGGCAAAAATTCGAAAATTCAAAATGGCCGCCATTTTTGGGGAGGGGAAAATTTTTTGAAAATTGCAAAGAGTACACTCCTCAGATACCCTGTGGGTCAAAAATTTTGCCGAAATCGCTCTATCTCGCACGGTTAAGGAGATAGGAGCAAATTACTCAAAAGTAGTACTGAAAATACACAATGAAGTACCTAAATGGCTATTACTCATGTACTGACAAAGCTATCAGTCCCAAATGCAATACCAAGCGAGCTATGGACATAACAATCTTGTATTCAAAATTGTAGTAAAATATCTTTAATTATTTTGGCTTAAATGCACGGAAACCAATGGGTACTGAAAATAGCTGTACTTAAGTATTACTCAGTAAGCAAAAGAGGTACAACAGCCAAAAGCAATCCCAAGCAAGCTACTGACCCAATAAGCCTGCATACCAAATTTGGTGACAATAGCTCTAATACTTTTCCTTTAAATGAGCGGAAACCATGCGTGACGCCGGACATCGGACGCCGGACGCCGGACATCGGACATCAGACATCGGACATCGGACAACGGACATCGGACATCGGACATCGGACGGTGAAAAAAGCAAAAATAATATATCCACCCCCCAGGGGGGTGGACATAATTAATATTAAATAAATAGTGATTATCTAGTTATTATAGTTTTGGGGTCGTACGCTATAAAAGTACTTGTACTTGTACTTGCAATTTTTCAAAGTACTTGTACTTATACTTGACTCTTGAGATCAGTACTTGTACTTGTACTTGCAACTTGGCAAAGTAATTGTACTTGTACTTATACTTGGCTCCATGTACTTGACCCCAGGCCTGATACAGTTGCCTACTTACAAATGAATCATAAAAAGCCCAATGACTCAAACACAAGAATCCCATTTATATCATGGTAAGATGAACAGAAAGTCAACTTTTGTTTTCTGAATACTACAATCTGAGTTTAACATCCCTGGTTTTTCCAGAAAATGGAAATAATTTTTAAAACCTCCCTTATCACATGTATCATTTTCCAAATGTCCACTTTAAACATTACTTCTTACATGTATTATGATTTATCGACCTTTATTTTATACAGTTTTGCTTTTTAAATATGATAACTGCTAAAAAATGTGTGCTTAAAACTGGACACGTTAGGCAGGAATAAGTATTTCACTTTGTCTAACAACACCAAACTAATTTTCTTCAACAGATATATTACTTTAATATACATTACAACCACTACAAACCAAAGTGAAAAACATACTTTTACACATAAGACAAGAATAATTTTCCATTCCAATTAAAAGATCAATACTAAACAAAACCATATGTGTTTTATCAAGTTCACAAGAGGTAAACAGTAGAACATCTTTCCATTTTGTAATTCGTGAAACTTAAATGCAATTTGTTAACAAATGCAACCTATGCAAATGTAGGAGAGAAAGTCAAACTGGCAACCATTCTGCAGGAAAAACATTTCATTGAAGCCTGTTTTAATGCAACAACTGTTGGACACTTTATACATGTATATGCTTGGCAAAAATAGAAATCAAGGTGCTTTTTCACATGACACTGGATGCATAACAAGCATAAATTTAGATACACAAAACATCTGAATAACAGTGATAACAGGAAAGCTGAAACAATAGGAAGATCTTATCGGAACAATATTATAAACACAAAAAGTACCTTGAGTGACATGCACATAGTAAATTGTATGTGATAAATATAGAATTTTGACAGCAGTAAAATTCTATGTCATGCCACGACAGATTTTTTTCTTGTGCAACAAATGCAGTTTGCTTTTAAAAGAACTGCAATAACTTTAACCAAGTCACTCTCCAGAATTCACAGAAGATAAAATATTTCCAAAATAATTTTGGCCGAGTTTGGAAACATTGTTTTTTTTTCAACTTGCAGATTAACTAAATATAAAACTATGAAATCAAGAAAAACCCTACCAAATTTCTATGTCTACACATTAGCTCCTTGTATATTATAAGCACAGCCAATGTACAAGTCACTATAGTATACATAATCAGGCAAAAAAGTGTACAAAACTCTCCAGCAAACTTAATGATACCTACATAAAATAACTTCAACACCCTGTATATTTATGCAATCTAAAAGCACTATGATTTTGTAAAAGCACTCTATCTGGTGATACAAAATACCATTAAACATGTGCACTGTAACCACTCTCTATGTACTAACCTGTAGCATTTGGTTTCTGTATTGAAGGACCTGTCAAAAGTATGAGTTCAATGTCTCTTTCCACAGCCTTGTACTCCCTCGGTACATCTTGTATTTACAATAAGCTTGATTCAAACCAATGACCAGTTACCACAGAGGTGAGAGCCACGTCATTAGAAGACAAACTTGTTCACCAGTGAACCATTTTGTAAGATAGGAAAGACTGAAGTCTTATTCATTCAAAACTAGCAATAGAGAAAGAAATGAAAAATTCACCATTGGGGGCATCCATTATTAAATAAGACATAAGAATACAAATGCCAATCTTTCATCAGGGAAAATCAGAGGCACAATGAAGTCACAAAAGTTATAAATGTGTTCTGAATTTTCACTAGGAAATAGAAGGGAGTTTTCTACTGGTGATTTTCATGTGCAATGAAAGAAATTGGGCAGACATTCTACATTTACATTAACTTTTTTTCACATATCATGCACAAAACAAATTTATCTGTAATAAGTTGACAATGTGTATGTAACAAAACAATTTTTTGTTTGAATTCTCCACTCATTATCCAGTGCAATAACAATAATCATTGGTTTTCATCTGCGTTATTGAGAAGAGAGTGGTTGCATGAACAAATCGTGACTGCAATCATTCAAAGCCCAATGGTTTAAGGCATGGTCCAGTAATAAATAGAAGTATATTATTTGCAGAAGAAACAAGGCCAGCAAGTCTTAATGCAGTATAAAGCTACTGTATATATCTGCAATTTTAAGCACTACTCGCATGCAATTTTCAAAGAGAAATTTTTTTTTTACTTCTCAAATTAGCTCAATCTTTACCTCTTTGTGGGTTTTTTCCTTCTTTTTTGTATGTATGTGTTAATTATTAGTTTATATTTCTCTTCAAATCAAGGTTCATATAACCAGAAAAGTTAATTTTTAAAGTTATGCAAGACACAATTCATAGAATTGCACAAAGATATACTGAAATTAATACTCTGCAAACCTACTGAAAACTGTGTTCAACAAAAACAACCCAAACATACACATGACTTGTAATAAGATAAATTTCTGATGTTTCACCTCACAAGAAACACCATAATTTTATTTCCTCTAAACATAATATTACAGTAACTTACTTTTTGTTCTGCACTTAAAAATAAATATTTTTCATAATTGAATATATTGTCACACCAAACAATCAATTTCTAAGAATTCAACAAAGCAAGAGACATCCATCATTTTTTTTTTTTTTTTTTTTGCTTTCAAAAGAAACTCAGCTGGAAAATGTGAATTTAAAACTGTCATTAACCTAATGTTTTAGCATTCCCTCTATTTCATAATCGCTGCTTTTTCTCCGGGAAAACACCACTAGTAGGACTTCATTCTATTGGCACATCACTGGGGGGTTTCTCTATCTTTTCAAACCCTTCATCAGAAGAAGAGCTGTCGGAATCTTTCAGGGTTTGTGTTGAGGTCACTTCTCCCTCTCCATCTTGGGGTACACATGCTGCTGCCTGGGACTCTGATGACACTTTTGCTATGGGTATCACTGGTGCTGCTTGAGCCTCAGATTCATTATTCAAACCTCTTTCGTTAGGCATTAATAGAGAAGCTTCAGAATCTGTTTCATTATTTACGCTTTCAGGAACATCATCTAGTTCTTCCCCAACTATCTCTACTGTGGAGATAACAAAATTAATTAAATTGACAAAATATTAAGGTAATGTTAGAAATGACAGAATGAAAAGAGAGCAGAAACAAAAGCTCAAGTTTTGGGGATTTTACATGAATACTCTACAAGCACACTGTAGTTAACTATTGACTTATTTCCTCTTTAAAATATAATGAAAACAATGCACAGTGGTCAACCAATATTTCTTCTCTGCAAATAATGTGGTTTCAAAGCGGCTTGGCCAGACAAAGCTTAGGACCTTAATTGTCTCAGAAGAAAATAGTTTTGTTTTACCTGATAACAATACTGGGGGTGAATTGACAGAATATTATTTTGGCCTTTTCAAGATAAGCTTAGATGGGCATATTTTTCCAAAAATATGTATTAAGAAGGGATCATAATGTTTTATGTTCAACTATGTTCCAGCAGAACTTGCATGGTAAGGTACAACAATAGACAATCTAAAAGAAAACCACCTCAGTTAACTCTTTGCTTAACCCATTAGCAAGTTTCTTAAAACAGACTGAAACCACTTTGTTCTAAACTACATTAAAAATCTTATGATTATTATTATTATTTTTGATCAATTACACTAGATCACTGAAACCTTTTTAAAAATACACACAAATCTGTCACTTGACTGAAGCCACATACATGTTTATACAGACTTATTCTACCACATATTTGTATAGATTAAGGTACCTACTGTCATTTGTAGAACTTGAAACAGTGTTGTCCTCCACTGAGCCATCATCTTCTGATATCTGTTCCAGACCAGTAAATGCTATGATTTTACGAGAAATTGCCTCCAGTTCACTGTCAAGAAAATTGTTGATAAACACATTGAAATTTGTAATTTACAGTTTAGAAATGCTGGTGATACCCGGTGTTCAAGTTGCAGGTGCAGCTTACACAAGGTTGATTTTTTAGTGGCTGATTTTTGCTGTATACATATACATGTATATGGTCTATTTATATTGCAGATAGCTTAACTGCCTTGATAACAAAATTTTCATTTCATTCAACTGAAATAAATAGTGAAAAAATATAAACATGGATAATAAATATGGAAGTTATAGTCATTAAACAAATGTACCCCAGTACCATCAAAATAAATACCTTTAACATGAAAATAGAGAAATATATGACAACAGACCAACTGTGAATATATGTAACACAAAAACAGAAAAAAAATACACTTAATAAAACTACAACTGCAGTTTCATCATTTTTTTAGGATATAGGCAGTATTGTTCAATAGAAAGAAATGAAATTCTGGGAATAATTTCCATCTGCAAGAAAACCATGAAAGCTCTACATTCAGTTAAAGAACATATGATAGCATTGGTGGTGAAACAGATACCAACCTTTTATCCCCCAAGATAGCAGTTTCTGTGATACCAAGGCTGATGCCAGTTTCAAATAGCAGGACAACCATGTAACCTTTCCCTGCATATCTCACTTCTTCCTCCCTCACACTCACTCCCACCAGCTCAGACAAATCTGCTGCAACTAAAACGTTTAACACAAGATGCACTGTAACTCTTAGATCAAGTTAGTTATAAGTTTATTTTTGGTCAAACTTTTGTTACTGGTCTACTCTCAGTTGAAATGATTTAACAGTTTATTTCAGGATTAATTTAGTTAATGATTAAATTATCAATTCTGAAACACAGTGTTGGTTACTAGTTCCTGGTATGATTTCAGAAGAAAACAAGCAATCAGTGCCTGTGAACGGGCTCTGTGTCAGATGACTGTGTGTTTTGAGTTTCAGAGTAGAAGTGACAGAAGAAAAGGACACAAAAGTTGTGCCCTGGAAATGGTGTTCAGAAGGAAAGTAAGAAGGTAACTGTTAAGGTGTAAAAAGTACGTTAAAAACATATTTAAAGAAAATATTGCAAATGCAATAGTTTTAATTTTACTATGTTATAGCTGACCCCAAAATAGGTGAATAACATACTGAAACTAAATAATCTAAATGCAATACTTTTCAAGTTATAAGTGATTTACTCAACAGTCATAACCTAAAAGTTTGAAAAAGTCTGAAAATGCTGTAAATGCAATACTTTTCAAGTTATAAATGATTTAGTGTTGAGTAACAACCTCAAAGTAGCTATTACTCAGCTATGCAATGAACCACAGGTCTGGAATTTTATTATGTTATAGCTGACCCCAAAATAGGTGAATAACATATTGAAACTAAATACTCTAAATGCAATTGTTTTCAAGTTATAAGTGATTTACTCAACAGTGATAACCTAAAAGTAGCTATTACTCAGCTATGCAATGAGGTACAGGTCTGAAATTTTACTATGTTATAGCTGACCCAAAAGTAGCTGAATAACATATTTACACAAAATTCTCTAAATGCAATAGTTTTCAAGTTACAAGTGATTTTACTTATGATGGAAGTTACTAAAAAGTCTAAAAGTAGCTATTACTCACTTAGCTATTTAGATACACACCCAAGTTACTCACCATGTTGTAGCTATGGAAAAAAGTAGCTGAATAACATATTTTAACAAAATGCTCTAAATACAATACTTATCAAGTTATAAATGATTTAGTGTTGAGCAAGAACCTCAAAGTAGCTATTACTCAGCTATGCAATGAGACACAGGTCTGGAATTTTACTATGTTATAGCTGACCCCAAAATAGGTGAATATGAGTCACAATCCAAGGACTTTGTTTTCATTGGGAAAATGTTGAAAAGGTTGTAAATACAATAGCTGTATCATGAATATGTATCAGTACAGGTATACATCAGATTTATGTAGTTTTAGACAGTATGAATAAGAATAGTGTCTATTTACTATATTCTATGTTTTTGGACTTTATATATTGTGATTTTGTTACTTCCTAGCTAGAGTGTTCATTACAAATGCAATTTTGAATTTCATTTCAGAAAATATCTCGAGTTTCATCCACTGTATGTAATCATCAGTATAAAATTTAATCCGACTAAGAAACAGGATAAATATGATTATAGGTAATATGGAAAATGAAGTTAAAACTTTGAATGCCTTGATCATACGAGAGCAAGTAAGTTTTAGTTTATTAAAAATACTTACAGCATAATTATGTAGAATCTATATACAAGTATAATTTTTTTTCCCAAGTAATTGTGCATTTTGTAGTTTGTTTTCTAGAGTAAAAACAGTGAACTATGGCGGACGATGAGGAAGTTTTTGACTAAACTATATTGAAAAGTCTACCTTTTCATTTTATTAGAAGTATTCACTGTATGAAGTTAAACCTAATATCAGTAAGTTAAATAACACTGGATTTATTATAAAGGAAATAACTTACTGGAGGAATGCTTTGGTAAAAATTTGCATTGTGAAAACATGAGCCACAGTCCCAGGACTTTGTTCATTGGGAAAATGTTGAAAAGGTTGCAATTACAATAGGTGCATCATGAATAAGTATCAGTACAGATACACATCAGACCTATGTAGTTTTAGACGGTATGAATAAGAATAGTGTCTATTTACTATATTCAGCCTAGAGTGCATATTTTTATTTAACATTCAAGTCAGTGGAACATCTGTATTAAAATCTTACTGCAAATGTAAAGTGCCACTGAGCAAACAATCCTTATATAATCCAAAATTATTGAAAACTAGTTATAAGGCTAGTGTGGTAGACTTATGTCACCTTACAACCTTTTTTTCCTTTTTTGGCTATGTTTCTTATTTTTTTTTGTTCTTTCTTCTTTTCTCTTCTTTGTGTTTGCATAATGAAAAATGCCATTCCTTATTGTCTGTAAGATTGTTAGTGGTTAGTATATATTGTATGTATTTGCTAGTATATGCCATTTTTGAATACACGAGTATTAGTATACTTGATAAAGAAGTTGCAGTAGCTGGTACACAGTCCATAATTCTTCAGAAAAGAGCCTCCCCTAAATTATAACATGACCAATCTACAGATAGGATTTATGAATGTGAGAGGTTTGGCAGATAAAAAAAAGCGTGCTGATGTGTTCGCATGGCTTAGAAACAAACATTGTAATATTATTTGTTTGGCAGATATACATTCAAACCAGTTAACAGAAAATAACTTTAAAGAAGACTGGGGATATGACTGCTACATAAATTATTTTACAAGCTCCAGTAGGGGTACAGCAGTGTTAATAAGGGGAAAACTCCCAATCTCAGTTTTAGAAATAGATAAAGATACAAATGGTAATCTTTTGATTCTAGTAATTAGATATTCAGACATAACTATGACCCTTGTTGTGGTATATGGACCAAATGAAGATAGTCCAGAATTCTATTTGAACCTTTTAGATAAACTTAAGACAAAGGACCAAGGCCCCTTGATCTTGTGTGGGGACTGGAATTTGGTATTAAATTTCAAGCTTGATACGTTTGGGTATATTCGAGAAAATAATGTTAAGGCACGGGAAAAAGTGAAAGAATTGATGGACAGTTTTAATTTGATTGACGGTTGGCGGAGTAATAATGAATCCGCTGAAAAATATACATGGTTTAGTTCTAAATCTCCCATCAAAATGGCCAGATTAGATTTTTTTCTGTTATCACCAGATATGTTTGCAAGATCAGTTGATTTCAATATGTCATTTGGCTATAGGACTGACCATTCATTTATAACAGCAAAAATCAGTATACATAACTCACAACATGGAAAAGGTTTTTGGAAACTGAATACGTCTCTCCTATATGATAAAGATTATGTCACACTTATAAAAGATACAATAAAAGACACATTAAAAACTTATGCAAGGCATGATTCAGAACCAGATGAAAATTCTCTTTTAACAATTAGTCATCAGATGTTTTTGGAAATGCTAAAACTAAATATTAGAGGGAACACAATCAGTTTTGCCTCCTACAAGTCAAAATCAAGTAAAATGCGGCAAAATAATCTGGAAAAGACAATAGAAACCTTAAATGTTCAAATTTGTAACACAAGTAATCTAGAGAGAAAGGAAGAAATATTGAATGAAATAGATGCTCTTCAAAAAGAGCTTCAACAACTGCGGGAACCTAAGATTAGAGCTTCTATGGCAAGGGCTAGGGTACAAAGTTATGAGGAAGGTGAAAAGCCTTCAAAATACTTTTGTAATTTAGAAAAAAGAAATGCAGTCAATAAGATTATATCATGCTTAGACATAAAGGGGGAAATGGTTACAGATCATAAAAAGATTTTAGCAGCACAGCAAAGTTATTACCAAAATTTATATACAAAATGCCCACACTTAGAAGATTCCCAGACATACAAATTTTTAAATACTTCAAATGTAAGAAAGTTAAATGACACCCAAAAAGAAAAATGTGAAGGCCCAATATTAGAAGAGGAAGTAAAGGTTGCAATTAAATTCATGAAAAATAATAAAACACCAGGCACTGATGGTTTACCTTGTGAATTTTACAAAAATTTTTGGAACGACTTGAAAGTATTTCTTTTAAAAAGCTACAATGAAGCTTTTGAAAATGTTAAATTATCTATATCTCAAACCCAAGGGATTATTACTTGCTTACCCAAAGGTCAAAAACCAAGACAACATCTACAAAATTGGAGACCAATAACATTATTAAATGTCGATTATAAAATTTTGTCGACTATTATTGCAAATAGACTGAAAAAGGTCTTACCTGAAATTATAAGCGATAGTCAGAAAGGTTTCCTCAAAGGTAGATATATTGGAGAAAATATTCGGACCATTTATGACTTAAAGGTAATACTTGAAAGCACCCATAAGAAAGCACTTTTACTTTTAGTGGATTTTGAAAAGGCATTTGATTCGATTGAATGGTCTTATATGAGAAAGGTATTAGAAGCATATAATTTTGGGACTGACATATTGACGTGGTTTGATATTTTATACAAGGACCCTAAGAGCTGTGTTTTGAATGATGGTAACTTTTCTGAATTTTTTAATCTTAGTAAGTCTTGTAGACAGGGGGACCCTTTGAGTCCTTACCTGTTTATTTTGTCTATAGAGCCTTTAAGTATGGAGATAAAGGGAAACAAAAATGTAAAAGGAATTAAACTAGGGAATATCACACTGAAGATAGGTCAGTACGCAGATGATACTTTTGTTATATTAGATGGTTCTGAATCATCATTACAGAGGTGTATTGACATTTTTGATAGTTTTAAAAGGTGCTCAGGCTTAAAAATGAATGTAGAAAACACACAAGCAATATGGCTTGGGATAAAGGATACAAACCCCCCAAAATTGTGCCCAGATATTAACTTAAAATGGAGTCAAAATTTTTCCCTCCTTGGCATAATTTTTACTGATAATTTGCAAGAGACTATTGAAATAAATTATGATCCTAAATTAAAAGAGATAGAAAATGTTCTAAAAGCCTATAGTAAAAGATATTTGTCCTTAATTGGAAAGATCACTGTCATTAAAACTCTAGTTATACCAAAATTAGTCTACCTCCTTTCAGTTCTACCTTGGCCAGGGTCGCACTTCATTCAAACAGTAGAAGACATGTTTCGTAGGTTTATATGGAATAATGGCAAAGCACGCATATCATTAATTCAACTACAAAAGGATATACCGGAGGGGGGATTGAAATTGACTGATCTAGTTACTTTCAATCTTGCTTTAAAAATATCCTGGATAAAGAGATTGATCAAAGGTATTGGAAATTGGCAAGACATTTTTGAATTCACAACAGGGTTAAATAAAACTTTAGTTTGGGACTTAGACTGTTTATCTTTGAAAAAAACATCAGAGAATATTAAAAATCGATTTTGGAAAGAAGTTTTTGTAGCATGGATGAAATACAAACAAATTTATATGAAGGATATAGATGTTAGGAGTTATCCAGTCTGGGACACTTATTTCATTACAAATTCTAATTTGTTGCAAATGAAAAATGTATTGACCAATAAAGGTCTTGTCTATATCAACGATATCCTATCGGATTCTGGAAACATGTATGGGTATGAGCAATTTTGTCAGAAATTCCAAGTTAATTTAACATTTATTGATTTCTACAGTTTAACACATTCAATTCCAAGAAGTTGGAAAGGAACAATTTTGAATGAAAATATCAAATTAGACAGTGAGAGTTTATTGCAAAAGTGTATGTTTAACATTCTTAATATGAGGTCAGTTTGTCGGGGTGTGTATTGGTCTTTTAGCAACTCAAATATATACAAAAATAAATGTATAAGTAGTTGGAATAAAGTTTTATCAATGGAAATTCAAAGTAACCTATGGCAGGAGCTTTTTTCAGTGAATTTTAGAGCTACTATTGAAATTAAATTGCGGGCTTTTCAATACAAAATTTTGACTCGAACTTTAGTAACAAATAGGTGGTTATTTAAATGTAAAATAATCGACAATGATTTGTGCTATTTTTGTAAGCTAGAACCGGAAACGATTGAACATTTGTTTTGGAAATGCATATATATCCAAAACCTATTGACATTTATAAAGAATAAGTTCTCGCCCTATGTAGCCTGGCAAAACCTTTTTACATGTAGCAACTTTATTTTGGGCACAATAGAAGGTGATACAGTACTTCTTACTAATCATGTATTCATGATAATAAAACGATACATTTATATAACTAGATGCAGAGAGGGTAGTTTGAACAAAGAGGCGCTGTTGGACTACATCCGTTATCACTTTGACTTAGAACGTAACTTTTTGGTTCACAAAAAAGGAAGCATAAATATTTTTGAAAATAAATGGAATCCACTAAATGTACTTTTGGGCAGTCTTTGTACAACTTAAATTTGAGTTTGAATGATAATTATGTAAACATATCATGCATCTGCATTCAGTAGAAAATCAAAAAGTAACACTGTGAAACAGACATTTTGGGACTTTTGTGCTGGCACTGCAACTACTATGAACAGTTATACCGTAAATGACCTATTTAGCACACAGTGCGCTAAGCAAAGTCTATTTTTATTTCAACATTTGTTGGGAAAAAATGTCCCTTTTAGTGCACCCATCATGAAACACTTTCCGGGATGAAGTATAGGTCAATCCGGTAGAAAAACGGGAAAAAGAGGTAGGGTGCGGTTACAAGGGCGGATGCGCTGAATGGGTTATTTACGGTAGTTAATTTGTGAAATGTGGTATTATAAAAAAATCATTAGGCAGTTAGTAATTTGGTGTTTGAAAGTTAGAACAATACTACTGCAGTTTTCTTTTTCTGATGGTTCTTTTTTTGTAACTGTGTCAAAATATCATTATAATTGAAATATTTGTTATTTTGGAAAGGCAAATAAAAAAAAAAAAAATAAAAAAAATAGGTGAATAACATATTGAAACTAAATACTCTAAATGCAATACTTTTCAAGTTATAAATGATTTACTCAACAGTGATAACCTAAAAGTAGCTATTACTCAGCTATGCCATGAGCTACAGGTCTGAAATTTTACTATGTTATAGCTGACCCAAAAGTAGCTGAATAACATATTTACACAAAATTCTCTAAATGCAATAGTTTTCAAGTTACACGTGATTTTACTCATGATGGAAGTTACTGAAAAGTCCAAAAGTAGATATTACTCACTTAGCTATTGAGATAGACACCCAAGCTACTCACCATGTTGTAGCTATGGGAAAAGTAACTGAATAACATATTTTAACAAAATGCTCTAAATGCAATACTTTTCAAGTTATAATTGATTTAGTGCATGATTTCATTAATTTTAATGCATTAAAAATTATTTTAAAAATTCATAAAAAAATAATTAAGAAAGATCCAGGTCTGACACTCACACAAGGGAATCTACTTGTGGTCTAGTACATATATGCAAGATATGAGAGAAATCCCTGCAATAGTCACTGAGAAAATTGTGATAAAGTGTTGAAATTTTCATATTTTGGTGGGGGTACCTCCCTTGTAGTGGCTCTAGCAAACAGACAAACAGACAGATTTGCATGACTTGAACAATTTTTCATCCTCGATAGATAAGGTATCTTTTAAAACAAACAGAATGCCTCTAGGCCTTGTAGTTTTGGAGGAGAAGTTGTTCACGCGGACACGGGCGCCAATGCCGCAGAGTGACGACATAATGCCAGCTGACTGACAAGTCAGCTGACATAAAAATAGCATCAGAGATGCCCGTATCCCACAGCCTGGGGAATTAGTTTTCAACACCATGAGATATATAAGTGTTACACAGCACAAAGATTGGGATACTTTCAGAGTAGTATCAGTTACATAAAGGCCCAAATAATGTTAAAGTAGAGAAACAAGAGGAGAGTGCCCGTGAACGGGCACTGTGTCAGCTGACTGAGTGTTTTTGATTTGTGAAGGTAATAATGAGAGGAAAGCATAATTATCAGGGAAAGTGCTGTACAGAAGTACAGTAAATGGTAATTGAACAGCATGTTCAAAGAAATTCTGAACCTGACAGAAGAAAAGGACCAAAAACTTGTGCCCTGCAAATGGTTTTATGAAGGAAAGTAACAAGGTAACTGTTTAAGTGTAAAGAGTAGGTTAAAACATATTTAAAGAAATACTGCAAATGCAGTATCCTCGTACGACCTTGAAGGGGTCCAAGGTCAAATCTGACCACACAAAAATATTCCCAGCCCATGATTTCCTATAGGTTGATTTACCATCCCAAACCTCTAGGACCAATAATAAGTGAGTTATAAGCACTTTTAAGTTTGGCTGTCCTTATTTGACCTTGAAGGAGGGGTCCAAAGGTCAAATCTGACCACACCAAAAGATTCCCAGCCCATGATTTCCTATAGGATGGTTTACCCTCCCAAACTTCTAGAACCAATAATAAGCGAGTTATAGGCACTTTTAAGTTTCGCTATATTTGTTTGACCTTGAAGAAGGGGTTCAAGGTCAAATCGGACAACATCAACAGATTCCCAGCCCATGATTTCCTATATGTCTGTTTACCATCCCAAACCTCTAGGACCAATAATAAGCGAGTTATAAGCACTTTTAAGTTTGGCTAGCCTCGTTTGACCTTGAAGGAGGGGTCAAAGGTCAAATCTGACCACACCAAAAGATTCCCAGCCCATGATTTCCTACAGGTTGGTTTACCATCCCAAACCTCTAGGACCAATAATAAGGGAGATATAAGCTCTTTTCATGACTGACAAAGAAACACCAGTGGCGGCCATCTTGTTTTTCAAAATGAGCCCAAAAATATTCCCAGTTAAGATTTTATAATGAGGAACATATCCTGCGAATTTGAGATCTCTACTTATAATACCCTTTGCTCTAGAGGGCCAACAAAAGTCCTTTTTAAAGTCGGATAAACGTCCCTGGCGGTCATCTTGTTTTTCAAACTGAGGCCAAAAATATTCCCAGACAACATTTTATGGTTATTAATATATTCTGCAAACTTGAGAAGGCTAGCTATAATATTTTTTTCATTAGAGCAGTAATGGTTAAATCTCTCTACACACTGCGGCTATCCAGTGGATACAATGATTTACTCAATAGTGAGAACCTGAAAGTAGCTATTGCTTAGCTATGCCATGACATAGAGGTCTGCAATTTCACTATGATATAACTGACCAAAAATTATGTGAATAACATATTTAAACAAAATACTCTAAATGTAATAGTTTTCAAGTTACAACTGATTTACTCAACAGTGATAACCTCAAAGTAGCTATTACTCAGCTATGCAATGAGCTACATGTCTGAATTTTTACTATATTATAGCTGACCCAAAAGTAGGTGAACAACATATTTAAGCAAAATACTGTAAATGCAATAGTTTTCAAGTTACAACTGAATTACTCAATAGTGAGAACCTGAAAATAGCTATTGCTCAGCTATGCCATGAGCTATAAGTCTGTAATTTCACTATGTTATAGCTGACCCAAAAGTAGGTGAACCACATATTTTAACAAAATACTCCAAATGCAATATTTTTCAAGTTACAACTGATTTACTCAACAGTCAGTACCTGAAAATAGCTATTGCTCAGTTGTGCCATGAGCTACAGGTCTGTAATTTCACTATGTTATAGCTCACCCAAAAGTAGCTGAATAATGTATTTACACAAATTTCTGTTAATGCAATAGTTTTCAAGTTATAAATGATTTACTCAACAGTGATAACCTCAAAGTAGCTATTACTCAGCTATGCCATGAGCTACAGGTCTGAAATTTTACTATGTTATGGCTAACCCCATAATAGGTGAATAACATATTGAAACAAAATACTCTAAATGCAATAGTTTTCAAGTTACAACTGATTTACTCAACAGTCAGTACCTAAAAATAGCTATTGCTCAGTTGTGCAATGAGCTACAAGTCTGTAATTTCACTATGTTATAAGTGACCCAAAAGTAGCTGAATAACATATTTACACAAATTTCTGTAAATGCAATAGTTTTCAAGTTATAAGTGATTTACTCAACAGTGATAACCTCAAAATAGCTATTACTCAGCTATGCCATGGGCTACAGGTCTGAAATTTTACTATGTTATAGCTGACCCAAAAGTAGGTGAACAACATATTTAAGCAAAATACTCTAAATGCAATAGTTTTCAAGTTACAACTGATTTACTCAATAGTGAGAAACCTCAAAATAGCTATTGCTCAGCTATGCCATGAGCTATAGGTCTGTAATTTCACTATGTTATAGCTGACCCAAAAGTAGGTGAACCACATATTTTAACAAAATACTCCAAATGCAATATTTTTCAAGTTACAACTGATTTACTCAACAGTCAGTACCTGAAAATAGCTATTGCTCAGTTGTGCCATGAGCTACAGGTCTGTAATTTCACTATGTTATAGCTGACCCAAAAGTAGCTGAATAACATATTTACACAAATTTCTGTAAATGCAATAGTTTTCAAGTTATAAGTGATTTACTCAACAGTGATAACCTCAAAGTAGCTATTACTCAGCTATGCCATGAGCTACACATCTGAAATTTTACTATGTTATAGCTGACCCCAAAATAGGTGAATAACATATTTAAGCAAAACACTGTAAATGCAATAGTTTTCAAGGTACAACTGATTTACTCAATAGTGAGAACCTCAAAATAGCTATTGCTCAGCTATGCCATGAGCTATAGGTCTGTAATTTCACTATGTTATAGCTGACCCAAAAGTAGGTGAACAACATATTTAACATAATACTCCAAATGCAATATTTTTCAAGTTACAACCGATTTACTCAACAGTCAGTACCTGAAAATAGCTATTGCTCAGTTATGCCATGAGCTATAGGTCTGTAATTTCACTATGTTATAGCTGACCCAAAAGTAGCTGAATAACATATTTACACAAATTTCTGTAAATGCAATAGTTTTCAAGTTATAAGTGATTTACTCAACAGTGATAACCTCAAAGTAGCTATTACTCAGCTATGCCACGAGCTACAGATCTGAAATTTTACTATGTTATAGCTGACCCCAAAATAGGTGAATAACATATTGAAACAAAATACTCTAAATGCAATATTTTTCAAGTTACAACCGATTTACTCAACAGTCAGTACCTGAAAATAGCTATTGCTCAGTTATGCCATGAGCTACAGGTCTGTGATTTCACTATGTTATAGCTGACCCAAAAGTAGCTGAATAATGTATTTACACAAATTTCTGTAAATACAATAGTTTTCAAGTTATAAGTGATTTACTCAACGGTGATAAACTCAAAGTAGCTATTACTCAGCTATGCCATGAGCTACATGTCTGAAATTTTACTATGTTATAGCTGACCCAAAAGTAGGTGAACAACATATTTTACCAAAATACTCCAAATGCAATATTTTTCAAGTTACAACTGATTTACTCAAAATACAGTACCTGAAAATAGCTATTGCTCAGTTGTGCCATGAGCTATAGGTCTGTAATTTCACTATGTTATAGCTGACCCAAAAGTAGCTGAATAACATATTTACACAAATTTCTGTAAATGCAATAGTTTTCAAGTTATAAGTGATTTACTCAACAGTGATAACCTCAAAGTAGCTATTACTCAGCTATGCCACGAGCTACAGATCTGAAATTTTACTATGTTATAGCTGACCCCAAAATAGGTGAATAACATATTGAAACAAAATACTCTAAATGCAATAGTTTTCAAGTTATAAGTGATTTACTCAACAGTGATAACCTAAAAGTAGCTATTACTCAGCTATGCCATGAGCTACAGGTCTGAAATTTTACTATGTTATAGCTGACCCAAAAGTAGCTGAATAACATATTTATACGAAATTCTTTAAATGCAATAGTTTTCAAGTTACAAGTGATTTTACTTAAGATGGTAGTTACTGAAAAGCCCAAAAGTAGCTATTACTCACTTAGCTATTGAAACAGACACCCAAGTTACTCACCATGTTGTAGCTATGAAAAAAGTAGCTGAATAACATATTTTAACAAAATGCTCTAAATGCAACACTTTTCAAGTTATAAGTGATTTAGTGCATGATTTCATGAATTTTAATGCATTAAAAATTATTAAAAAAATTTATTAAAAAAAAAGTAAGACCGATCCAGGTCTCATACTCACACAAGAGAATCTACCTCTGGCCTAGTACATATATGCAAGATATGAGAGAAATCCCTGCAATAGTCACTGAGAAAATTGTGATAAAGTGTTGAAATTTTCACACTTTTGGTGGGGGTACCTCCCTTGTAACGTCTCTAGCAAACAGACGAACAGACAGATTTTCATGCCTTGAACAATTTTTCATCCTCGATAGATAAGGTATCTTTTAAAAAAAACAGCATGTCTCTAGGCCTTGTAGTTTTGGAGTCAGCTGACATAAAAAATGTCTGGGAGAAAGAAAATGTACATCAAGATGAAATATTAAAACAAGACAATTCAACAGCAAGATGACAATATTAATCAGTAAACTAAAAATTATGACATTGTAATATTTATTAATAGGAAAACAGATGTCAATGAAAATAGCACAATTATGTACATTACACACCTACACCCCCTAACCAATGTCCCTACCAAGTATCAACTTCCTACACCTTACAGTTTCCGAATTATAGCCCGGGCAAGATTTTATAGGTCAAGGTCATTATGGAAAGGTCAAATCTAGGTCACACTATGACACTGCACACCTACACCCCCTAACCAATGTCCCTACCAAAGTATCAACTTCCTACACCTTACGGTTTCCGAGATATAGCCCAGACAAATTTTTAAACTCAAGGTCACTAAGGCAAGGCCAAATTCAAATCAAGGCCACACCATGACGTTGCACACATACACCCCCTAACCAATGTCCCTACCAAGTATCAACTTCCTACACCTTACGGTTTCTGGGATACAAACAAATTTCTTCCCACTTTCAGTAATCGGTTCTAAAATTTGTGTTCAACCTCAAACTACTCTCACCACTTTTTACCAAATCAGGTTGCAAATCAATTTGGTCACTCCACTGTATAGCTGGCAGAGGTGGGCTTACAAGGAGTTGTTTGTGTTCAACACAAATTAATCATGTAAATCTAATGTCTTTCAAGAATAGAAGAGTGACTTATTAAGCAGGCACAGGTATAACAATAATCCTTCTATATAAAGATAGGCAAAAAAGTGTCAATTGACTAATATTGACCAGACACAGAAAAATCCTATAAATGCAATATTTGTCACATATAAAATGTGGCAATTGAAACATGTACATGTAGGTATATGATAATGACAACATTTAATTTAAAATATGCAAACATATAACCACTCAACAGTGTGTTATATCTTTATTTCCTCTTTTTCATTTGACCAGTACTGAACAAATGAGGTTCAAAAACAAAAAAAAATCTAAAAATCCAGTCTCTTTGAACAACAAAATTTTGGAAATTGAAACAGGTACCGGTATATTAGAACAACAATCACTCATTAAATAGGCAAACTTTATATACTCAACAATATGGTATATCATAATTTTTCTATCAACTGACCAGTATTGACCAGATCAGATTCAAACATGACGTAAAAATCCAATCTCTGTCATTGACAGAATTGTGTAAATTGGAAAAGCAATATGTATAACAACAATCCTCCTGTCCAATTCTAGACTGATAGAGAAAAAGTAATCGGGAATATGGTATGTTCTTATTTGAATTTATTTAATTATTTTTCAATTGACCACTATTGACTAGTAACAGGCAGTTTTAACTGGTTTTAAATGGTTTAACCACCGGCTTGGTCAATACTTGTATTGACTCTTTTTTGGCCAACCCTAACGCAGATTTCACGAAAGGTCTTAGCCCGGTCTCAGACTCAAACTTGAGACTTTGTCTCAAATTATTGGAACATTTCCCTTGAGCCCATGGGCTCAGCCTTTGTGGATTTCACAGAAGGTCTCAGTATCAGCTTTGGAGGAGCCACTGGCTCAAATGCTGAGACTGGTAGGTAGTGGGCTTAAGTTTTGTAAACAGAGGCTCAAATACGGCTGCCATAATTCACTCTCCACTTTAAAATTTGAAATGGCTGAAAAATAAGGTACAAGTATATAAAATAACTGCCTAAAGTAGCCTTTGGGTGTTTTTAGATGTTTACAAGGTTTCCCAATGCAAAATAGCATTTGATCAGAGATAATATGCATCAAATAAGGAACAATGGTGGAATATTTTGACTACAAAAAGGGTCGTATGACATAGAAAACCACTGTGGTTATTTGATAAGCTTGTTCTCAACTGAGACCCCTTCTGTGAAAACCGTTTGAGAGAAAGACTTAGCTGAGCCCAAAGACTCAGATTTGAACCAGTGGCTCAGCCTGAGACTGAGCTAAGTCTTAGACCTTTCATGAAATCTTCCCCTGTAATCTCAGATGATTAAAATACCAGCTTTTCTCTGCTTATATTATATACAGAACTTTTAAATGATTTTATTTTGATTATAAATATTTTATGAATATACTTTTAACATATCATTGCAAAGACAGCAGTTTGTTTACTAACTATATATTGTGCACTAATGAGGACCAAATGTAAGAAGCCTTATGACAATCTAGACAATCTAACAAAAAAAAATCTAATAAAACAAAGCATCTCGAAAGGTTACGTGCAATATAGTATTAAGTAGAAAAAGGTTTTTGAAAAGAAAAAACATGCAACACTGAGAGAAGAAGTGAAAGTTAAGCAGGCAGTGTGGAGGTTTATGCATTAACATAAAAGAAAAATGTAAGCTGTATTTTGTTTTCTATGGTCACAAATTTTGAAAAGTTAATTTGATAAATGCTACAGTTCGTAAGAAGAGTAGTTTTAAATGAGATCTAAGGCAAAAACACAAAATCTGCTATTTTATGACCCCCGTTTGACCCATAAAAGGGTGTCAGGTGGTAAATCTGACCGGTTATCTAGACTCTTCACATAAGGTTTCCCAATACCTCTTAATACATTCCAAAGCTGTAAAAGCAATAATAAAGGAGATATAAGGCAAAAACACAAAATCGGCTATTTTATTACCCCAGTTTGACCCATAAGAGGGGGTCAGGTGGTAAATCTGACAGGCTATCTAGACTCTTCACATGGTTTTCCAATACCTCTTAATACATGCTAAAGCTGTGAAAGCAAGAATAAAGGAGATATAAGGTAAAAACACAAAATCGGCTATTTAATGACCCTAGTTTGACCGATGGGGGGGGGGGGGGGGTCGAGGGCTAAATCTAACTAGCTATCTAGATTCTTCACATATGGTTTCCCAATACCTCTTAATACATTCTAGAGCAATAATCAAGGAGATATAAGGCAAAATGTCAAAAAACGGCTATTTCATGACCCCAGTTTGACCTCTACAGGGGGTCGGGGGGTAAATTTGACTTGCTTTCTAGACTCTCCACATATGGTTTCCTACTACCTCCCAATACATTTTATGGCTCTAAATGCAATACTAAGAAGATAATAGGGGGGTTCACATGAATTTTAAGCTTTCTGGTTGGTAGCTGTGAGAAAATCACTCATAAATCAGTCAATTTTCAGTGGATTATTCCCAAAATCTAATCAGCTCACGTTTTTGATATTATAAACACATGTATGAAATTGCAAGCCTCTGCAGTCAGTAGATTTTGCTGAGCGGCGATGACGGGCGGGTGTACCCAAAAAAACTATTTTCTGATTATGTGACCTTGATAAAGATCAAAGGTCAAATGTAAGCATTTCGAAAATTTTCCTATGCCTAAGGTATATAACTGCCAAATATGGTTAAAAAGCTTCAATAATAAGGGAGATATTCAAGGGAGACCATTATGTGGCGGCGGCAGCAAGGAAACTGAAGCGAAAACAAATAAGCACCCTTTCAGGGACACTAAATTACCTGTTTTATTGTTCTCAGAACCAAAAATTTTCTGAAATGCACTCTCAGTCTTTAACTTGACCTGCCCATCTTTCTTGTTAAATGTACATTCCTGAAAAGGTTAAGATAGCTTATTTTATCGCAAGAATGAAAACGAATTTATCAACAGCCTCATTTATGCATATCTTTTAATATCATTTTTAGAGCACTGTTCAAACTTGATCCAACTTCCTGATATTATTTTAATGTTAATTTCTACATTGCCACTTTTAAAGCATGAAAAAAATCAGTAACATAAACAGCAAATCATTCAACTACAAGTACTAATTATATACTCTGAATCTCTTTACAGGTTATTGTCAGGATACTTGTGATATATCTGAACACTCGCCTCCCAATCCTCAAAGCATGACAACCCAACAAAGACTGCTCCAGATATATAGATCAGTTTCCACAGAAACCAGTCTGTGATAAAAAAGAAACATTTCATCATACTAAAATGTGAGTTTATGCCTCAAACATTATGTGACATACATTTTTAAAAAAATGAGTTTGATTTCTTGGGAGAAAAACATCATACTTAAGCAGCTGTACTTAAGATATTTGTGGTCTTTAAGGCTGAAAAGCAAATGCCAAATATTTAACAGTAATATTTGATTCACATTTAGCAATAACAAACATATATGGTGTATTTTATGACTTGTAAATTTCAACTGCTCAAGTTGAAAAAGTTTCCCTGGGGTACTTTTGTTGCCATGTCTTTTTTAATGTTACTAAGTACAATGTTAATTTTAAGTCCCGACTGTGTTTAATTTGCATGAACTCCGATGAGAATTTTCAGTAGGGAAGACTATAAGAAAGTACTGCAGGTAGCAAATGAGTGAAGAAATATGTTAAACACCTTTTGAATTTTGAATTTTAAATCCCGGCTGTGTTTAATTTGCATGAACTCAGATGAGAATTTTCAGTAGGGAAGACTATAAGAAAGTAGTGCAGGTAACAAATGAGTGAAGAAAAATGTTAAACACCTTTTGAATGCCTGCCATTTCAATCCAAACTAAAAAAGTTGGCCACAAGTAAAAACTTTATATGATTAAAAGTAAATTTTTCTTACAAAAGTGTTCCTCACATAACCATCTTTCTCTACATATCATTTTCAGATGACATGATCAATTACAGGAAAATTAACAGAATGTGAACTCTTACTCAGGTTGATTGTATGAAAAAAATAAAAGTATGTACAAAAGAATTTTAATTTCTGTTCACAAAAATATATAAATTGTACAAACATACCTAATATCTGAAAATTTGCTAAATACCATCACATATTTTTTTTCTTGAATAGTAATTGTGCAATTGATTTTTAGTCATTTGATCTCCCATTTGATAACAAAAAACAATGATGAAAGTAATAGGGTACTGAGAACTTTAGGTTTATTTGAGAGATACTGACATTTCCAGAGACATATTGTCATAACAATTACAGAGCTATTTCATAAGGTACATCCAAGTCTAAAAATGATTGTGAGCTGTTAATTTATATTCCACAGATTAAAATAATTTAAAACCTACACTGTGTACATGACAATGATTTTAAATAGAGCAAGAACTCAAATGCAAACCAAGTAATCATATACATTACATACATAACTAATACTATACTCAGTCTATAACTTTTTGTACTCCTCCTGTCACTAAATTGACTGTAAATGAATACGCACCATTACAGTAATATGCTGCTCCAATTCCAAGTGAAGTTACTCCTGAAAAACAAAAACACATGCATACAAAGATGAAAGAAATGGTAAAAGAAACATGAAGCACAATACACCATGATTATATGTTAGGTTATCTTTTTTATGATCACAAACACATTAATGATTAAAACTAGAACAGGACCTGCAGGCCTTGGGACATCCTTCACAAGTTCTAAAACTGGGTGGTGGCCATCTCAAAAACAAGATGGGGGGCACAAATTTTTGTCTTCAAAAGTTGTTCCAATTGACAGTAAAATGAACACAGGAAACTTGAACTTGATATTTCTAAAGGTTTTGCTGTAATGACGTGCTATAGAGTTGACAAGTGCTCAGCAGCAAATTTTCAAAATTTATCCCAGCAGTCACTTTTTTTTTTTGAATATGGCAAAAAATGTTCTATATGGGGTAAAATGTGAAGCAAAAACACAACTGGAAAATTTTTGAGACATTTGGAGTAAGCCTTCTGGTATTTAGCATGGCAACGGTGAAGTCATATTTTACAAAGTCACCACTGGCAGCCATGATTTTTAGCAATTTTGTCCAAAATCAATAGGCTTTCTCTAATAAGTAATATCAACGAATGTACAAAGTTTGAAGAGAATGGGTGAAAGCAGTGTGGACTCAGAGTGCAAAGAAGCTTTAAAACTGGGTGGCGGCCATCTTAAAAACAAGATGGCAGACAGAAAATTTCTCTATTCAAGAGTTGTACCCCTTGACCCTGATAGGGTGTTCCACTGGGGCTGATCATACTCTGACTCTACGACTCTAGGGTCGGTTACAAAATTCAGGAGCAAAAAATCCCGAAAAAAGCGCAGGAAAAGTCAGGGTTGGTTTTTGGACCCCAATTTTTAATTAATTCCCGCGGTTTGTCTCCCTTTGGAAGTAGTGGAATAATTCCCTGTTTCTGTGTTTGTGATAGCTCCCCTACTTCAAAGGCTATGTTCAAACTGTTTAATAGATATTCACCATTATCATGCCCAAAAACTTTATAACATTCATCCCAATTACCATCACCAACAGGAGATTTATCACAATGGGAAACCACTTTCCAAGATAACAATTACAGTGTGCACACTTCAATAAACATTCTTCCATAACTGCAGTATGGTTGCAGAATTATTTCTTTTAATCAATAAATAACAAAAGAAAAGGAAGGGCTACAAATCTGATTTAGAAGCCACATCAAAGAATCAATGTGCAGAAATGAATAAATAACAAATAAAAAAACATTTGTAAAGGGTATAATTGTGGAATTTTATGTTGAGGGATTTTCAATGGATAAGCAAACATTAAGGTATTTTCAAATGTAAATGTAATCCTTAATACATGTGCCAAGTTGGATTGAAAAAGGTGAAAATCTAAGTGAAACTCCCAGGAAAAGTGAAAACCTAAGTGAACTTGGGAGTTTAAGGTCACCTGTAAATAGCAATCTTCCTAAGATCATCCTGAACATGTGTACCAAGTTTGGTAAGAAAATTCCAAGGCATTTTTTTTGCTATTGCGTACACAAGGAAATTTCTACGGCAGTGGCGCAATGGAACTTAATCCAATATATCCCCAAACTTTCCTCCAGAGATATAATAATCCATATTTCAGAGGATAATCAAATATTGTGTAATCTGGACTGTAACATACTTTTAGCTTGTAAATTAACTTATCCAAGCAAATGAAGCTGTTGGATGAAGTACAGCAACAAAGGAGAAATAATGCTCTTACCCACAAGAATTGCCCATGCTTTTGTGCTCGGTTCTCTGCATATCTGAAGTTCTTGTTCAGTCTCCTTAGAAATTCTGACTGATGCCATATTAATCTAAAAGTTAAAAAAAATTATATATGTTGTATTGAATGTAGATAACCATTGAATGTATAGGTTCAATGAGTTAATAATTGAATGTGTAGATTCAATGACTTGGCCATGGAATGTACACATTCAATAGCAAGCAGTCATGGAATGTGTACATTCAATGGTTTAACTGTGGAATGTGTACATTCAACGGTCAAAGTCATTGAATGTGTATATGAACTTAACAAATGGAAATAAGTAATTGATACTGCATAAAATGTAACTTATTTTTGACCATTTTCTTAATATCAGATCTGTTGATATCAACTTAAAAATAAACTTTTGCAATAAATTGATTATCAGTAGTCAGTCACACAGTTATGTGTTCTGCAAAAACTGTTTGTTGCCCCCCACCCCCACCCCCCCACCCCCCCAAAAAAATGTATTAATATGCTTTCTAATTATATTATTCCAGTGATCCTCTCTAATATTTTTGGAGTGCTACTGTTTGGTTGATGTGCAGAAATTAGTGAATCTTCTATGGAATAGCAGAATGATGCCACAAAAGCCTATTGTGTAATAATAAGCGAATTACACAATATAAAGACAGTAAAGAAAATGATGTGATGAAATATATGAAATTTATGCCATGACAAATATGTCCATTAATTTTAATGCTGTAGACTGATCCCTCTTTATGTCAATTCCTGAAATGTACCACTTTTATTCCGGTTAATTTAATTGCTTATAATTATGCTAGAAAATAACCAATCTAGGTTATAAATTCAGTCTTTGCAATCTACATCAGCATTTCATATTTAATTATTTATACATTCCATGCCTTTGTTCATTGAATTTGATTGCATACATTCAATGAGTTTAGCCATTGAATCTACTAGTGTTGGTATCGAATAAGAATATTTATATTGATATCAAACCATATTTTGCCTTCCGTATCGATTGATATTGAAATATCGGGGCATGAGATGTTTTCCTAAAGACACCTTCCAAACTCTTTCGCATGTTTTAGTAGGTTCCCAAAATGCAAACAAATATGGCGTTTCCGCTTTAGCGGTAAGTAAAAGTGGACAAAAATAATATGAAAACCAATATATTCTTCAAATTTTTTACTTTATTTGAATGAAAAACATGATTATTGTACCCATTAAGTGGTATGTTTCAATATTGATATTGTACCCTACATTATCGATATTGGCAAACTTAGCTTTCATTGATAAATATTTCAATATCGATAAACAATACCAACACTAGAATCTACACACTCCACAGTTCTGCCATTCAGTTCAAAGGTAAGGTTGTTTATCTTGTTTCAATGCATATATTAATTTGACATAAATCACCATTAGTGACATAAATTTCACTTTGTTTACAAATCAATTGTCAATTCCCTAAATGGGCTGTCAGTTGTATGGTTTTATTAAAACTAAAATGATTAATTTTTATTTATTTTTACTTAAAAGAACATGACTATTTAATGTCTTAATTCATATACATCAAAATAACTGCACTACCAAGATTGTCAACCATTTGCTATTTACAAATATACTGAGTGAATGGACATTGGACAATAAAACTATGTACACAATAATAACACTTCATTCACACCCAATTGACCTACAAGCTATAAGATACCCAGCAGGCATGTAATTTTGATCTTAGGTTGAATCCAATGGTGTAGCTAGATTTTGCAAACTGTTTTTAGTTGGATCCAATGGGTGAAAGCAGGTTGAAACCAACGGGGGAAACCAGGTTGAATATACATTGTTGAATTGTATACCGTGACTTTATCTATCCACAACTGACAGGTTTTTGATATGACAACGTAAATGGACAATGACGAATATCAAAAGCAACTCAACCAAAACTAGATTGGGCCAACTCGGCGCCAACATATCCCCAGACAGGTCATCACTCACGCCACAGGTTTTGATCGAGAATTTTTTAAAACATAATTACCCATTATTATATGAACTTCAGCACATCAATCTACTCTGTTTATATCTTCCCAAGGAAGATGGTGTATCCCCAGACACCGAATGCATAACTCAAATTATATTTTCAATCTTCCTGCAATGATAACTCTAAACCTATTTTCAAAGTATTTAAATGATTGATGATTGAATGTCCATTCTAAAATAATAATCCCAAAAGAGCATATCTGTTTCTATATTTGTTGACAAATAAAATATTATTTTAACTCAACTCATCATACTTTTCAATCTTCCTTCAAAGTATTTAAATGATTGATGATTCAATGTCCATTCTAAAATTCATAATCCCAAAAGCGCATATCTGTTTCTATATTTGTTCACAAATAAAATATTATTTAAAAAAAAATTATTTATATTATTATTTTATTATATTATTTTTAGAATTTGCAAATTGTTTTCAGTTATTCATTTCCTCTATACCTATATATGTGGTCCATATATATGCAACCTAAATATGTGACACAATCTCAGTTCTGACTCCCCTTTGTGTTATATGTAATGAAGCCCACCACCTCCCACCCCCACCCCTCTCCCCTTCTCCACACCTCTCTCACTATTACACAAGATCTGCAACCCCATTGAGTTCTTTGTTTCTCATCTGATATCATTAAATACCTTTGTTTATTTAGTGTCACTCAATATAGCTGGAGGTCCCAGAGGTGGGGATAAATGGTAAACAAACAATCTATATAAAAGGGGTACTCAAATACAAAAAGAATTGAGAATTTTAAGTATGTGATTATCAACTGAAATGAGTTCATAACTGTAGGAGCTGTGTCAAAATTAACTGAGGCAAGTTGAATAAAACTGGGCTAGTTGAGGGTTAAAAATCCCCTAGTTTTACTACATAAGGATATAATTTCATTAATATTGGGACTTAAAGCTCACTTAAAGTGTCCATTTTGTCTACTTGAATATGTTTAACCAGTTTCATTTTAAAAAGTTAAAAACTCAGCAAGCAGAGGTATAACACACAAAAATAAGTTCTTAAAAGACTAAGATAGCCATAACATTATTAATAATCAAAATTTAAATAGACAGGCATTTCCTTTGAAAAATTCAAAGATTTCAGCTCTATAACCCACATAGTTTGACAGTTACTGGGCTTTAAAGTGGCATAATGTCCATAAATTGGGTTTCTGTGGGCATTTTACAATTGTTAAAGAGACCTTAGCAATTAAACTACAGATCTGAAACTTTTTGGGGGACATACATAACAAACAAAAATTATATATAATACAGTTTAAGACTTGTCACACTAAGCATTTCCAAATAACAGGGCAAAATACGGAAAAAATGTCAAAAAAGGCACTTGGGCGAGTGTCTATGGCCCTCATACACAGGTTAAATGTCTACTAAAAACCTTGATTTTCGGCACATGTAAAAAGGACATAATAATGTATTCCCAGATGGGATTTCAGCTCCATCAATCACATAGTTTAACAGTCACAGGGCTTAAAGGTGGTAAAAAGTCCAAATATTGGGTCTCTGTGGGCCTTTTAGAGATCTCGAAGTGGCTTTCAAATTAAAGCTTCAGACTTACAATTTGTTACATACTAAGATTACACATAGAATATGTATCTAATAAAGTTTGAAACTTCTCAGACTTACCATTTCCAAGTTACAGAGCAAAATATGTGAAAAATGTCTTAAAAGTGTCACTCAGGTGGGTGTTTAAGGTCCTCATACACAGGTTAAATGTCTACTTGAAGCCTTGACTTTTGGCACATGTAAAAAAACATAATAATGTATTCCCAGATGAGATTTCAGCTCTATCAGTCACATAGTTTAACAGTCACAGGCCTTAAAATTGGCAAAAAGTCCAAATACTGGGTCTTTATGGGGCCTTCTAGAGACCTAAATGTGGCCTTTAAATTAAAGCTTCAGACTTAAAATTTGTCACATACTAAGATTACACATAGAATATACATCTAATACAGTTTGAAACTTCTTAGACTTACCATTTCCAAGTTACAGGGAAAAATATGTGAAAAATGTCTAAAAATGGTCACTCGGGTGGGGATTTATGGTCTCATACACAGGTTAAATGTCTTCTTAAAGCCTTAATTTTTGGCACATATAAAAATAACATACTAATATCTTCCCAGATAGGATTTGAGCTCTATCAGTCACATAGTTTGACAGTCACAGGGCTTAAAAGTAGCAAAAAGTCCAAATATTGGGTCTTTGGGAGCCTTTTAGAGACCTCAATTTGACCTTCAAAATTAAAGCTTCAGACTTAAAATCTGTTACATACTAAGATTACACACAGAATATATATCTAATACAGTTTGAAACTTCTCAGACTTACCATTTCCAAGTTACAGGGAAAAAGATGTGAAAAATGTCTTATAAGGGTCACTCGGGTGGGTGTTTATGGTCCTGATACACAGGTTAACTGTCTATTAAAGGCCTAAATGTTGGGGCACATATAAGAAAACACATAGATATATTCCCAGATGATATTTAACTTAGATGAGAGACATAGTTTGAAAGCTACAGTGCTTGAAAGTGGCAAAAAGTGCATAAATTGGGTCTCTGTGGGCACTTTTGAGACCTTAAGTCGACCCCTTTGGGTAAACCTACAGCCCTAAAATTTTCTACAGACAAGGATTACATATCAAAGTTATACCTAGCGCAGTTTGAGACTCATCAGAATTACCACTTCCAAATTATAGGGCAAAATATATGAAAAGTATAGCAAAAAATCCCTAAGTGGGGGTATTTATGGGCCTCAAACACAATTTTCTCCTCAACTTAAAGTCGTGATTTTCGGCACATGTACTAAGAACATATTAATGTGTTGTCAGGTAAAATTTCAGCCAGCTGAGCATCATAGTTTGTGACCTACAAGGCTCTAAGTGGCCAAAAGTCTAATTTCTGACCTTAAGGTGGCCATAAGTTCTTTTTTACTGGGAGTTTAAGGTCACCTTAAAATAGGGATCTTCCTTTGGGCACCCTTAACATGTGTACCAAGTTTGAAAAAAAAATATTAATTTGTTTTTGAGTTATCGCGTCCACAAGGAAATTTCTACGGCGGAGGCGGCGGCGGCGCGACGGACCTGAATCCAATATATCCCCGACTTTCGTCTGGGGATATAATTATTAGACAAATAACAAAATTATATCCACAAAGTCTCTGGTTCAATGTGGCAGCATATTCATTCTAAAATATTGTATACACATCATCCAAAAATGAGGTTGGGAGCTTACAGTTTAAATGATCGAAAACGTGAACATATAAAAAATATGTACATCAGCTATTAGGGGTGCGACCGAGCAGTCGACACTCGCCGAGCGAGGCGAATTTCACAAAAATTCAACCCCAATTCTTGGGGTCGAGTGCTCGTGTATATATAACAACCCATAGAACCGGTTACGTTTTTTAGTTAATGAAACATAAATAACATACCTTACTTTCATCAAATCGCATAATCCACCATTTGTAACATAATATTATTGATATTATGTGCTGACAATAGCTAATTCAAGCAATTTAAAGCTTTTATCTTTGAATTTTTTTCATTTACGGGAGCCGCCATATTGGATGTCGTTTCCTGTTATGGTGGATACTAAATGTCGCGAGGGCTCAATGTCGAGTTGAGTTTTTATCTGCGAGTAATCGACCCGAATTATTTGTACTCGTATCACCCCTATCGGCTATACAGTACAATTATACGTAACATAATATTGTTCAACTTTAACACTATTCGTGTCTAAAACTATATTCTACAAAGATGACTAGCATGAATTTGAAGACATAATTTGTTGGGGGTTTTTTTCAAAGTTCTAAAATCTGCCCCTTTTTTGGCCATCATTCATGGTTGTCAATGCGACAGTGACAATAGTACAGTATATTTTTCGACTGAGTCAGAGGTAATTTACTGACAATTTAATGCACACTGCAAACTGACATGTTACAGGTTCCGTGAAAAATATATTTTATGGATGAAGATATTGTGCTTAGACAAAAGTCAGAGGCAAAATATACTTAATACCACGTCAGCCTTAACACTTCTCCGCACTTTCACGAATATATTCTAGGTTGGAGCTTTGTTTATAAATACTGAGTGTTTCCGCTTCCGATGGTGAATAATAAATGCCGTACATTTTAAAACTCCCACAAGCAGTGAAGACTCATGTGCCATATAAAGGTCAAATAGGATTTTTTAGATACCTACCATATTCAGCGACGATGGTGTTCAATGGAAACGCTGAAGACAAGGAGGAATAAGAGACCTGAACCAGCCCACCATTTGAGACCCCAGCTATGACAAGGGGCCGGATTTAATAACTTAGAGCAGGTCACCCAGCATACGACTTTGAAATCATGTTTAATCCGACGGTGAAATCTGGTTGAAATACATGTATATTTTGCAAACCATTTTTAGTTGGATCCAACGGGTGAAATCATGTTGAAACCAAGGTGAAATCAGTTGAAACCAACAATTGAAATCTGGTTGAAATATGTGTAGATTTTGCAAACTGGTTTAGTTGGATTCAATGGTTGAAATCATGTTGAAATCAAGGGAGGGTATAAGGTTGATACAAGGGTAAAATCTGGTTGAAATACATGTAGATTTTGCAAACCGTTTTTAGTTGGATCCAACCAGTGAAATCAGGTTGAACCCAATGGGTGAAATGTTAAAGTATGTTTTTTATTTTCATTTGCAAATTAATCTTAATGTTTTAATCTATCTTACTCCAACAGAGATAAATTTTTTTGTGGAATCATGGCATTTATATTTTTTATTTCATACTGTTTCACACTGGTTCTCATGTGGCTAGCTGAATTCTCATAATGATATGTGAAATGGTAACTTTCCATTTAACTTGTTCATTGAGGATGTTGTTTCATTGTATCTATTCATAACATTGCATGAGAATGCAATCAAACTTCATCATTCACTATATGGTTATATGTTATGATCTTTTGTATTTTCCACCTAGATATCCATTATTTTATGACATATAATAGCATATTCCAATTTCAATAATCTAATGAATTCTTGGTAATATATTTAAACAAATTAAATATTTGTAAAATGACATTCTCTGTGTCTAATTATTTAATCCAGTCCAAAAATATTAAATATTATTTTAAAATTAGGCATTGTAATTAGAAAGAAACTCTCAAATAAAACCACAATGCTTTTTTGTTGCCTGTTTTTCAAAATAATGTAGTTTGAAAAAAGTGCAACAGCCTAAATGTGTACAACTTCACCACATTGCTGCCCCCGCTTAATTATATCCCCAGACGAAAGTCGGGGATATATTGGATTCAGGTCCGTCGCGCCGCCGCCGCCGCCGCCGCCGCCGTAGAAATTTCCTTGTGGACGCGATAACTCAAAAACAAATTAATATTTTTTTTTCAAACTTGGTACACATGTTAAGGGTGCCCAAAGGAAGATCCCTATTTTAAGGTGACCTTAAACTCCCAGTAAAAAAGAACTTATGGCCACCTTAAGGTCAGAAATTGCACTTTTGGCCACTTAGAGCCCTGTAGGTCACAAACTATGATGCTCAGCTGGCTGAAATTTTACCTGACAACACATTAATATGTTCTTAGTACATGTGCCGAAAATCATGACTTTAAGTTGAGGAGAAAATTGTGTTTGAGGCCCATAAATACCCCCACTTAGGGATTTTTTGCTATACTTTTCACATATTTTGCCCTATAATTTGGAAGTGATAATTCTGATGAGTCTCAAACTGCGCTAGGTATAACTTTGATATGTAATCCTTGTCTGTAGAAAATTTTAGGGCTGTAGGTTTACCCAAAGGGGTCGACTTAAGGTCTCAAAAGTGCCCACAGAGACCCAATTTATGCACTTTTTGCCACTTTCAAGCACTGTAGCTTTCAAACTATGTCTCTCATCTAAGTTAAATATCATCTGGGAATATATCTATGTGTTTTCTTATATGTGCCCCAACATTTAGGCCTTTAATAGACAGTTAACCTGTGTATCAGGACCATAAACACCCACCCGAGTGACCCTTATAAGACATTTTTCACATCTTTTTCCCTGTAACTTGGAAATGGTAAGTCTGAGAAGTTTCAAACTGTATTAGATATATATTCTGTGTGTAATCTTAGTATGTAACAGATTTTAAGTCTGAAGCTTTAATTTTGAAGGTCAAATTGAGGTCTCTAAAAGGCTCCCAAAGACCCAATATTTGGACTTTTTGCTACTTTTAAGCCCTGTGACTGTCAAACTATGTGACTGATAGAGCTCAAATCCTATCTGAGAAGATATTAGTATGTTATTTTTATATGTGCCAAAAATTAAGGCTTTAAGAAGACATTTAACCTGTGTATGAGGACCATAAATCCCCACCCAAGTGACCATTTTTAGACATTTTTCACATATTTTTCCCTGTAACTTGGAAATGGTAAGTCTAAGAAGTTTCAAACTGTATTAGATGCATATTCTATGTGTAATCTTAGTATGTGACAAATTTTAAGTCTGAAGCTGTAATTTGAAGGCCACATTTAGGTCTCTAGAAGGCCCCATAAAGACCCAGTATTTGGACTTTTTGCCAATTTTAAGGCCTGTGACTGTTAAACTATGTGACTGATAGAGCTGAAATCTCATCTGGGAATACATTATTATGTTCTTTTTACATGTGCCAAAAATCAAGGCTTCAAGTAGACATTTAACCTGTGTATGAGGACCTTAAACACCCACCTGAGTGACCCTTTTAAGACATTTTTCACATATTTTGCTCTGTAACTTGGAAATGGTAAGTCTCAGAAGTTTCAAACTTTATTAGATACATATTCTATGTGTAATCTTAGTATGTAACAAATTTTAAGTCTGAAGCTTTAATTTGAAAGCCACATCGAGATCTCTAAAAGGCCCACAGAGACCCAATATTTGGACTTTTTACCACCTTTAAGCCCTGTAACTGTTAAACTATGTGATTGATGGAGCTGAAATCCCATCTGGGAATGCATTATTATGTCCTTTTTACATATGCCGAAAATCAAGGTTTTTAGTAGACATTTAACCTGTGTATGAGGGCCATAGACACTCGCCCAAGTGCCTTTTTTGACATTTTTTCCGTATTTTGCCCTGTTATTTGGAAATGCTTAGTGTGACAAGTCTTAAACTGTATTATATATAATTTTTGTTTGTTATGTATGTCCCCCAAAAAGTTTCAGATCTGTAGTTTAATTGCTAAGGTCTCTTTAACAATTGTAAAATGCCCACAGAAACCCAATTTATGGATATTATGCCACTTTAAAGCCCAGTAACTGTCAAACTATGTGGGTTATAGAGCTGAAATCTTTGAATTTTTAAAAGGAAATGCCTGTCTATTTAAATTTTGAATATTAATAATGTTATGGCTATCTTAGTCTTTTAAGAACTTATTTTTGTGTGTTATACCTCTGCTTGCTGAGTTTTTCACTTTTTAAAATGAAACTGGTTAAACATATTCAAGTAGACAAAATGGACACTTTAAGTGAGCTTTAAGTCCCAATATTAATGAAATTATATCCTTATGTAGTAAAACTAGGGGATTTTTAACCCTCAACTAGCCCAGTTTTATTCAACTTGCCTCAGTTAATTTTGGCACAGCTCCTACAGTTATGAACTCATTTCAGTTGATAATCACATACTTAAAATTCTCAATTCTTTTTGTATTTGAGTACCCTTTTTATATAGACTGTTTGTTTACCATTTATGCTCAACCCACATCCCCCACCCGGATTCCCCCCACCCACCTCTGGGACCTCCAGCTATATTGAGTGACACTAAATAAACAAAGGTATTTAATGATATCAGATGAGAAACAAAGAACTCAATGGGGTTGCAGATCTTGTGTAATAGTGAGAGAGGTGTGGAGAAGGGGAGAGGGGTGGGGGTGGGAGGTGGTGGGCTTCATTACATATAACACAAAGGGGAGTCAGAACTGAGATTGTGTCACATATTTAGGTTGCATATATATGGACCACATATATAGGTATAGAGGAAATGAATAACTGAAAACAATTTGCAAATTCTAAAAATAAAAAATATAATAAAATAATAATATAAATAATTTTTTTTTAAATAATATTTTATTTGTGAACAAATATAGAAACAGATATGCGCTTTTGGGATTATGAATTTTAGAATGGACATTGAATCATCAATCATTTAAATACTTTGAAGGAAGATTGAAAAATGTGATGAGTTGAGTTAAAAATAATATTTTATTTGTCAACAAATATAGAAACAGATATGCTCTTTTGGGATTATTATTTTAGAATGGACATTCAATCATCAATCATTTAAATACTTTGAAAATAGGTTTAGAGTTATCATTGCAGGAAGATTGAAAATATAATTTGAGTTATGTATTCGGCGTCTGGGGATACACCATCTTCCTTGGGGAGATATAAACAGAGTAGATTGATGTGCTGAAGTTCATATAATAATGGGTAATTATGTTTTAAAAAATTCCCGATCAAAACCTGTGGCGTGAGTGATGACCTGTCTGGGGATATGTTGGCGCCGAGTTGGCCCAATCTAGTTAGTTTTTAACTTTGAGCACAAAAGAGTGGACCTAGCTAGACAAGCTTCCTATTGTGTGGTCCAGTCAGTACTTAGTTTTAGTCACAGACCTAGGAGTGAATACAACAAGGAGTACTGATAAGATAAATATGTGAACCCGATGACACCACTGAGCTATTGTGTTCTTAGAGTGATGAAATGTTATTACGGAGGAGCTTAGGTTCATGCTGCTTTTGATAAGTGATTTTATTTTTCTATCTAAATATATTCATCTTGTATACATAGGAATGACTGTAGCACATAGATTTTATAAATATGTATTTTTCATTACATACTGATGATTTTGATGATTCACCAATGTGCTACTTTTTTACTGTAGATGAAGTAAATATTACATATAAGAAAGGGTAGTTTTCACAAGGTTAGTTTTCAGTGTAGAATTTTAATTTAAATATGATATTCAGTTTGATTGTTATCCTTTGAGACTAGAGCTGCTATTTAAACACAGAATATATATGAAATTTTGTGCTAATTTAATAGCCAAATATATCACATAGAGTAATTAGCTTACTAACTAATAAAAAGTACTCCTTCAGGTAAAATGCACAAATTTGAAAATGGCAATGTAAGAACTAAGAAGGATGAATCAAAATTGCCTAGCCATAACACAATTTTTATTATTTTTATTAATTTTTTTTGGAAAATGCCACCACTTTTGCATAAGGTACACAATTAACATACTCATGTCATATATTTTCCATATTTAATATGTTTTTCTTCCAAAATATGACTACTTTTCACTTCACAAATCAAACATAGATTTACTGTTGAAAATGTGTACATCAATTTTAGGATCAATTTTCAACCCTACATCACCAAGATTTCTTGTCTAAAACATAACTACTTTTTAATGTTGAAAATCTAAACAAGATTTAATGTTGATTATTCTTGTGAAACAAGACTACTTTTTCTTGTCAGAAATCTAACTTAGATTTAGTGTTGAAAATATGGCAGGATCAATTTTCAACACTAAATCACCAGTATTTCATGGCTAAAATATGACTACTTTTTCATGTCGGGGAAACTAACTTAGATTTAGTGTTGAAAAAGTGTACATCAACGCCAGGTATGATTTTCAACACTACATCAAATTGTTTTCAATGGTCTGTGTCTGCTTTCACAACTTAGATTTCTGTTAGGGAAGGGATTTTACTTAATTTTTTCTTGGAATCTGTATTAATCAAACAAGAGTTAGGAATGTTTGTGAATACAGTTTGATATTTTATTTCTCACTTTTAAAATCTAAATAATACTTAAAATGTAAGTTAGGAATGGTTAGAGTATTGTCTGTAAATATGGACCCTAGAAGTACATTTGCAAAAAAAAGCTTCCACACCAGGAAAGGCCAAGCATCGCCCTCCCCCCCCCTCTCCCTTGAAGTATCGCAGGTCAGCATTCATGAGCACAGAGTTCTTGGCTGTTCCAAAACAATGGATAACAAAGAAGGCTTCATCCTGGTGACCCACAGAAATGCCCCAACAATATGACCCTCGAGTGGGCCAGACCAGTACAAATTCATTTTTTGATATGAGTTTCCTGTGAAAATTTTATCACACCCTCGGTACCTACACTCCCTGAACCTGTACTTTGGAATAGATATGCCTTTCTGAAACAATATACTACTCAAATTCACTTTAGTTGTGCCTCCTGTTGGACACAATGTGGCTTACAACCTTAAATCCGCCTTAGTTGAGAAAATATCAGCATGTTCTGAAGCAGCCAACAGAGACTGTATTTCAGGCTTCCTGTACCCCATATGACGTGGATAACAGCTATGGCACATCAGATGTAATCCTGAAACCTGTGCAGTCAGATTTAGTAGATACATGTGTAAGGTGATGTTCAGGCCAAATTTCATGGTTACAGAGCAATATCTGGTACTGGTTTGGGGGCGATTTACATGTATTTTTTACCATTTTAACAGCAATTTTTGGGTTCAATAATTTCTGTACAGAGGTGTATTGCTCCATATGCGATAGAAATGTCCTCTTTTATTGCTCACAAACAACCCAACTATCTGGGACACCACAGCAATGGGAACGAATCACCACATCAAACACCCGATGTTACCAAGACCAGAAAAATAGATTAACAAGTTAAAAATCTGCCCAGATTCACATATGAAAACAGACTGCAAAACAAAAACCAACAGCTACCACTACTACAGTAACCATAAAAGATCACAGGACTGCTCCAAGACACTCAAGCTGTATGCCAATTACAGCAGCAACCACTCCTCCACTTTCAACAGATGTCCCAAGAAAAAAAAGAAGTATGGAAGACCAAGAAAAGAGAGTGGCTAACCTATGCCCAGACAACAATAAAAACATTAGATGACATCTAGACCATCAAAATGGCCCTCACCTCGACTGCTGCCATTACTGAAGCACTTACTGATCGCACAGGGATCACCTGTGTATTGCTATCAATCGCCAACATGGTCATCAAACAAATCAACAGCTTCTACCAGAATGACTTCCAGAGCTCAACAATCATTAGCTTCATCAGGAAAAACTAATCCGGTAAATATGTTAAAAGGGGGTAAGTTACACAAGGTAAATCGCGCAACATGAAAAATACTAGACACTGAAACTGCAATGGTTTCAACAATACCACTGACGTGAAAATATTCTTAAAGCAGTGCAACAATGACATCATGTTCTTGCATGAAACACAGCCACAGACCATCACAGAATTTAGCATACCAGGTTACACCATGAAACCACGCACAAGGACAGATAAACAAAACATGCAGGAGATTGCACAATCCTGGTGAAAGACTACATAAACACAGACTGCAGAGAGATCCCCATGCCTGAAGATGACATCTCTGCCATCACCATCAGTGTCAACAGGAAGTCAGTATGCATCATTAGGTGCTACTGGGGATCGATATGCACAGAGTGTGGTGCCAACTGAGGAAAGACTGAATGTCTTGCTCCAAGAATATAAGCATTGCATTTTGATGGGAGACTTCAACATCCATCACCCCTAGGTCACAAACATGAGGGCTAAGGATAAGGGAAGGGTCTCAAAAACTTATGTAAAGAACATGTCTAACAGTACACAACACATCAGATTTCCACACAGCACACAACCAAGACAGAAGAAGCACTGTACCATAGACCTACCCATCGCCACAGCAAGCATAGCTGTCTTCGTGTGCTTTAAGTTACTGAGTTAATTCATGCATTGAACTACACGCACATTCAGCCATATGTCAACTGGGCACACTGGAAGAGTTCACCTCTTTCACCCACTCTATGGCCAAGGATGTCGTCTAATGCTGCCCCCGCCCAGGGCAACATCTAAAACCACCCAGACATACCACAGCTGAAAACTCAACTGACTCCTAAAAGAAATCACTAAAAAAACTCAAGAAAAGAACAACCACATATAAAGGGACATAGCAGGGATAGGCCAAAAATGGTAACAAATTCGGGAAACTTTCTCACACACAATAGGGAATGAAACAAAAAGCAATAAAACCAAAACCTTCATGCGCAGATCTTTGCAGACTATCTCAGCAATGTGTACAAAGATGCCTACATTAACCACAAACACGAGGTTGACAACTGAATAAAGTGGCATTTCAAGCAATGCACCCCAAATAGGAAATCATGTTTGGCCATTCACCAAAGACGGCCTCAAGAAACTACACTACAAATCAAAATCCTGGTCACACCATGATGTTGCACACCTATAACCCCCAACCAATGTCCCTACCTAACCTATCAACTACCTTCACTTATGGTTTCCAAGATATAGCCCAGACAAGAAATCATAGGTCAATGTCACTTTGACAAGGTCAAAGGTCAAATCAAGGTCACATCACGACGCTTTAAATCTATACACCCTAGCCAATGTCCCTACCCAGTATCAACTTTCTACACCTTACAGTTTCTGAGATATATATAGCCCAGACAAGATGTTATAGGTTAAGGTCACTACGGCAAGGTCAAAAATCAAATCAAGGTCACGTCATGACAATGCACACCTACACCCCCTAACCAATGACTTACCAAGTATCAACTTCCTACACCTTACGGTTTTTGAGATACAGGCCCGACAAACTTTTCCCCCCATAAGCAATCAACACATGGAGGCCCAAGAGTCCACCCATGTACAATAACCTCAATTATGCATTTCTCTTTCAGGTCCTACTAATCACACCATGAAATTGTTTCTTCCTTTTAGAATGTTGGATGGTTAAATCAAAAGCTGTACCAATGCAACCCCAGCCACACTTCCGGACATGATGTACATCAAGAAGGAAAAAACAAGTCTGGCAATAGAGATCCATAGATGGTCTCAGGCCATAAGTGCTGCATTAATACTAATACATTCCATTTAACAGCCATGGTCACACTGAAAAAGGCCCTCAGCATTGCCACTTGAGTTGAACCTACTCAGAGGTGATATTTGGACATTAAAATCAAACCCAACCACTCTATTCACTCACTACATGGACCGAAAAAAATGGGGAACCAAATTATTTCATTCTATAAATTAGATTGATTCTATTTGTAAACAATGGACTAGTATAAAAAATATAGTTTTCAGGAAATTTAGGAAATTTAAGACACCAGTTAATTGTAATTATAGAGGAGGCATAATAGAAAGATATGAAGGCCACCCAGTAAGCCTCTACTTACAAAGCGTACATAGTATGGTGAGCACATGATGATTTGGTGAGGTTAGTTAAACAGTTTAAACAGGACATAGAAAGGCCAATAATTTGATTGACAGCTGAGTTTATTCCCCTACCCAGTTTTCACGCACAGACATTCTCAGTGCAATTTCATACATTTATTTGTTGTTATTCTGTTTTAAGTTAGTTATTTCTTTGTAGCATATTATTTTTGCAAAGTAATATTTATATACATCAAAAGAACAGCATTTGCCCTCAATGTTGATCAAGAATTTAAAACATTTAAACAAGCATGATTTTCTTGAACATTCCTTTTTCTATATACTGCAGCATGCTCTTTGATATTGTGTGCAAAATGTATATTTCAGATTATTTTAAAAGCAGTCTATTCAGCTTCTAAACTTATATCAGGAAAAATACACCCCTTAAAGCTGAAACACTGTACTGTTTAGTTGTGTACATATGCTTTCAAAGGAATTGGCCATTTTTGTAAATTACTGTATTGAAAAGATGTAATTAAAACATTATTGTTAAATGTGGTTGAAAATACACTCTAGTTAGATGTTATTTATAAGGTAGTTTTGCCTGGTACAATCAATCACAGCATTGCATTTACTTTTTCTTTCATTTAGCAGAATTGAACATCCAAGTTTATACAGTGTCGCTCAGTCATAGAAGTAATCATAAAATACTCACTTTATTTCACAATTTAAAGCTGTGTCCATTGCTCCTTATCTTCAACCAATGTAACTGTTTTGCTATATTATTGTGTTATATTCTGGTTTAATAAAAATATCAAAATTTTAGTTTTTAATATAATTTATTCCATAGGTAATTCATGGAACACAAAACCAGGCTTTTCATATATTACTACAGCATGTACAGAGTTTTTTTTCAGGAAATAATCACATGTCCCCTTTAGATTTTGTTTTCTTCCTTTTTAAAGATGTATATTTTATTTATTTGGGGTTTTACGTCACTTTCAACACTGTACAGGTCATATCACGATGGGTAGTTGGAAGGGCAGAGGAAACCAGTGTATACAGTTCATCAGGGTTCTGTACTGTAAACTGCCAACCAACGGCAAGCAACTACCAGCTTTCCCACTTGAGGCCGTGCCAGGACCAAACCCCGGCCTCAGAGGTGGGAGGCGAGAGTGTTACCACTCTGCAACTGTGGCCAGATTTAAAGATGTATCATGTTACTTTTAACAATAAGGTTAATTAATGTATGGTGTTCCTTCAGTGTGCAGCTTTAAGTAGTTTGTTTTCTTTGTACAATGTAAGTTCAAGTCTGTTGAATTCTTTCTTTTAACTTTCACCCCTTTACTTACCATTCAGTGCCTTACTGAAATTCCACTCAGAAATCCACTACACCACATTATCTTCAATGAAATTTTGTTTAGGAATAATTTGGCCAAGAAATGGTTTACAAAAATGGTACTTCTGGACAGAAATGTTAATAACTTTAATATTGTTAGGCAACATGGTATATCCATAACTGATTTAAATATTTACATCATAGCAGGAGTTGTTTAACTTCTTAAACTTTTCAGAAACCTGTAGGTTCTTTTAGAGTGTATAAATAGCTTAATATAGTTTTGAATTTATTCTTCAAACTCGTAAAGAATTCTGAAATTTCCTCTGTTTTAATATATTTTATACAGTGATTCCAACAATAGGTCAACTGTGTTATGTCTGTTCAATAATCTTAAGTTTCTTTAAATCCTGTTCAAGATGAGCACAAACAGGGCTTCGCTGAACACTAAGCTTGTTATTTTTCATCAATATTTCCTCCAAGCTTGATCAAGTCTATTTCAAGCATTTGCTGTGAATTTTTCAAAGTTTCTCTTTCCCACTTTGCAACAAGTTCTGATCTTTGATTTTCTGGTGGCTTCTATGTATTTGTCCAAAACTTTTCCCTCAGCAACATATAGTGTTTTTGAAGCTTTTTTGTCAATTTTTTGTTGATAACATGACATTTTTCTTCAAGCAGGCATGATGTTTTTGACAATGCCACTTAAAATGTGCAGATAGGGCAGTTAAGCATTTGAAAGCTGTATGTGCATAATGACTCATGTATCATATTGTTATACTAGACAGCTTTGTTCTTAACACTTTTGCTGTCTCTTACAAGCCTGTTATAGTCACTTTTCAGCATTAACTTTAATGAATGAAGCTCCTCGCCAAGTTTCAGTAGGGTTCGTCTCCCAACTACAGATTGGGAAGATCATAAACATAAATGGGTTCCCCTTGCCCTTGAAAGACTAAACATGTTGCGCAGAATGGCATAGTCTCCATACAAAAACACTTTAACTTTGTTTTCATTCAAAGTTGTTTGTGACAGTTAATATCAGTTACATAGCATCCAAATGTGATTGTGTGTAATCTTGAATTTAGATTGTACATACTTGTACAGCTAATTTGAATGAGCCACCACAACAGTCACCTCCCACTTTAAACAAACTTATACCACGATCCTAATTCATTAACAAATAAAGTCAAATTGACAACATGCAAAAATTATTTTTACTGTTTGAATGCCCTTAACACTTTATGGCGCCAACTTATCCTTTTAAATAATATCAATTGTATTTGCTGGCAAATACTCTGATGAAGTGTCCCGCCTTTCTACTCTCTCAAGAGATTCATTGTCAAAAGTGAAATCAACCTGTCCTAAAAAAAATTTGTTGCTGAGATCCTGAGAGACCTATGGTTGTTTTCATTACCAAAGCCGGTTTCTTTTTCATATGTGTATTTGTTGAATACTAGCATCATTACAAATTTAATGTCTTTGACTTTTCTTTCAAACATTTAATTCTTTTGATTTCTGAATTTCTGTTGCCGATCCTCCTCTTATCTTCCTACTAACAAATTTCTACAATGTTGTATTTGCTGACCACACCTTTGTTTAAGTGGAGATTTTACTTGAGCACTTGATTTTATAGTTTGCTTTAATTTGACAAGCACTAGAGCTCAGTTACATTCACATCCAAAGATTGTCTAATTGTTCTTGTGCACACATAATGTATCCTTTGGTATGATTCACAAAAATTACAACTGACATTTTACATTTATTGTGAGGTTTCCACTTCTTGGAGAATGAAATTGCCTTTTCCTTTTAACCCAAATACTGAACAACAGTTTTATTGTTCAAGTTCAGGTCACATCTCATTTTTCAAAGTAAGCATTATAATTTTTTATAGGAAATATGTCTGTTAATGTCTTGATCAACATCAATACCATAAAGTATAAAGATTTCATCATTATAAGATGAAAGGTGGTGTGTGTGTTTGTGGGAAAGCCAGTGATTACACTGGGAAAAGTTATGGAAAGAGATAGATATAGGTATGGACCAAGACAGATAAGATACTCAATATAAAGGCATTTGCACACCACTGTACCTGTATTAGAAATTGAGTGGTGTTCAATATTGACCATGAGATGAGAAGGATAAATCAAAATCAAACAACCCACCTAACATTTTGAAGGCAAGAACAGGTCTGATCAGGTTACAAGGTATACATATATATATTTTAGATATATTTTTCTTTTACATCACGTTCAACAGCCTGGGGCATATTCTAATGGGTAGTTTATGGGTGGAGGAACCAGTGCTGAATAGTTGGTCAAGATTCTGCACTATAAATCACTGGGCATCAGCAAGTAACTACCAACTTTCCAACATGAAGTTTGAATCTAGTTTTGTTGCTAGAGGACATCTGTTTCTGAATATTAATACACTCCATTATTTTTGTAATTGTAGAGAGAGCATTATTTTGGTGAATATGGACATATAGCTTTGTATCGTGCATCTGCGTAGAAATGGAATATAATATACTTTCAAGTTTACTGATCACTCTAAATAAAGAGTGGTATACAAAGAAAAATTATGGGACCCAAAATAGACCCCTGCAGAACACAAAACTTTAGTTACAATAGGTCTGACAACAAGCTAGGTGTCGTGTTTAATAGTGTTTTCTATACTTTAATAATTACAGAAATTGGTAGATTGGATCATGCTTTAGTGAAAACAGATAACGAAAATTTATGTTCTATTATAACATTCATGCAGAATTATCAAATATGTTTAGCAAATTCTTTCAATATGTTATAGTAAATTTGTGTGATCCATGAATTCTAATTCTAATTTGACTTTTATAGTGCTTAATCTCCACTGAGTAGTGGACTCTAAGGCGCAACAAGACAATAGCAATATGCAAATTCAAAGTTCAGGGAGAGAAGTAGGTCGGCACCACGGAGAAGCCATAAGAGAAAATGAGCTAAGGAGGATAAGCCTTTGCGTAGAGATAGGTTTTGAGCTTCTTTCTAAAAGAGACAATAGTGGGTGATGCACGAATGTCTTCAGGAAGCGAATTCCAAACAGTTGGATCATCAAAGGCGAAACTGAAACCAAATTGCTTAGTGGACATGTGATTTTTAGGTTGAAATTTTGGTACATTAAGGAAATTGGCAACACTCTGACTACATCTAGTATTATAAGTATTGTGGTATGTGGATAGATATGGAGCAAAATATTTAGGGAAGCCAGTATGAATAAACTTGTACACCAGGGTAGCCAGTTTGAACTCTGAGCGAAACTGAACAGGGATCCAATGGAGTTTCCTGAGTACCGGAGTTATCCGAGTATATTTACTCAAATTTGTAACAATTCTGGCTGCACTATTTTGGATAGACTGTAATCTGTGAAGATTAAATTTGGAGACTCCTGAAAAGTGAGTTATAGTAGTCCAACCGACTACTAACAAAAGCATTGGCAACCGACACAGCTGCATCATGAGTCAAGAACTGCCTAATATTTCTAAAATCCCTCAGTTGAATAAAACAGCTTGTACAAACATTCTGGACATGTTTAGAGAAAGAGAAAACTCTTTTACTGAATTCACAAAATCCTTAAAGGATAAGGGAATTCATAAATTTTCTAAAATTTCTAAAACTTTTGTGTATTTTTTTAGAAATTCATTGAATTTTTTTACAGAATTTGTGAAATTATATTAATTGTGAATTAGCTAATTATGTGCATTTCAGTTAGTTATGGTTTTGTGTTAACTGATGGGATTTTCTAACTGATCCCTTCAGTTTTTAAAATAATTTTTGTATAATATTTGTGATTTATTTTATTGAAGTCTTCTTTACTGAATATATTTTTAGGGAATGTCTGAAATAATATTTTAGCACATGTATTTATCATCCATTTCAGTTAATTTATGTTTTTGTATTGATAAATGGAATTTTTTTAACTGATCAGTTTAGTATTTGAAAATACTTTTTATGTGTTATAAACAAAAATTTATAACATAAAAGTGATTGATTTTAATTAAGTCTAAACAGACATATTCGCTTTACTGCCTTAAACATTTGTCTATAGTTGAAAGTATATGTCATATTAGTATATCTCCTTTTGAACTAATTTTTTCCACATTTTCAATTATGTATTAAAATAAATTATTTGAATGACACAAACAACTAATCTATCTATACTTGCAACACTCCCATATGCTAAGTGTTATTCTTTTGGGTCTTTTTTCAGGTTTCTAATACTTAATAATTGCAATCTTTATTTAGCGACAACAGAGAGGGGGGAGAGAAGGAATATTTCATGTATTTAATTAGCAGAGTAATAGAGATTCAATCTGCTATGTTAATACATCCAGTATTGTGTTAATTACAATTAACAGGAACTGGGCAGGGAAAAATTCCATCAAAATAGCTTTAATTGTGAACCCCAAAGCAGTTCATGAAGTCTGATCAATGTAACTTCTTATTTATTTATTTGAGGAGGTAGCTGCTATTGGAGACAATCAAATGCATCATTAGAGTATCATGTAATCCTAAATAAAAATAAAATACACCACAGGCCTTTGAAGAGACAAAAATAAATCTTTCAATAAATGCTAACATTCTTATAATTAGAAATTGTGGATCAAAAACAAAATTAAAAGTTTTCATTTTTATTCTAATTTTTATTAGTAAATATGTCTTTTCACATCATATTATTTTGTAAATATGGCCCTAAATAAGGATAAGAAAGAATTATTAAGTTTTCATTTAAATAAATGTTATCATCAAAATTTGTGGGTCAAAGTGAAATAGGTTCAGGGATTTTGTGAAATCCCTACCTAAAGTTTGAGGGATTTTGCTAATTCTTCAGCAGTTTTAGGGGATTCACCGATTCCTTGGTCCATTAATTTCACAAATTCCTTAAATTTATTCAGGGAATTCACAAATTTCCTCTTCACACAAACTAACTGTTATATATATGAAACAAACAGTCATTGAGTCATCTTAACCCAGCAGGCACGCGACTTTGAAATCTGGTTGATTCCAACGGTGAAATCTGGTTGAAATACGTAAAGATTTTGCAAACCGTTTTAGTTGGATCCAACCGGTGAAATCATGTTGAATTCAACTGTTGAAATGTGATTGAATTCAATGGGTGAAATCTGGTTGAAATACGTGTAGATTTTGCAAACCGTTTTTGGTTGGATCCAACCGGTGAAATCAGGTTTGAATTCAATTGGTGAAATCAGGTTGAATTCAGTGGGTGAAATCTGGTTGAAATATGTGTAGATTTTGCAAACCGTTTTTGGTTGGATCCAACTGGTGAAATCAGGTTGAATTCAATGGGTGAAATCTGGTTGGAATACGTGTAGATTTTGCAAACTATTTTTGGTTGAATCCAATGTATGAAATAGGGTTGAATTCAATGAGTGAAATCAGGTGGTTTACACTGTCTTCTTTAGCTGAATCATTGTAGCTTGTGTTGCATAATCATAGCTTCTTAATAATATTATATAATAACTATCCATATTTTACAATTTGGATACAACTTCAAAGTAATTAATTCTTTCTAAGATGACATGTTTTCATGAATCATTGTATATTCAATATTCTATTTCTGATGATGTTGTAATAACACATAATTTTTTAATCAGCTTTCAAATATGCTCAAGATATGTAAATCCATATTTTCCAACTAGATATCCATTTTTATGTTATTAATAGGACCGGTATTATTCATTGCCTTCAATTGAAATTCTTTTTGTGAAATTTTAAATATTTTCTTTTCTTTGTAAATAACAAACAATTGTGACATTATTTATATCTTCAGTATTTTATCCAATCAGTTTCTTTTAAATGTTTTATTAAGTTGGCTATAATTATATGGTAATTATAAAGAAGCTATAATCATGTAGCAAAGTCACAATGCTCAGTTCAGATGCTTGTGTCTCATACAACTTTGTCATATAAGCTGAAAAAAACACACAAGAAAAGCCACATTTGAAGAACTCCACCCATTACTCCCCAACTTAATTAGTTGTCAGTGCTGACCACAAAAAACAGACTTAAAGAAGTAAACACCATGCCTGCAACTGAGCAAGGGTAAACCCCTACCTCCACCCCTGCTGTGTTATCCAATTACTTTAGTCACAGGTCCAATGTCCTGTGTAGCAGAGTACAGATAAGAAAAACCAGGAACCACCCCCCCACCAACCTCACTGTTGTGTGGTAAAATGTTATAGCTTAGGTTCTCTGTGTAGGGAAGTTTTCAGTGTAAACTTGTAAACTGAAAACTATGTTCTTTGTGTATGGGAGAATTTGAGAAACAAATCCTAATTACTAAGTTTTGATGAATAAGTTTGAATTTATCTTTTTTTTTTATTTAAGATAAGTTTGACTTCAGAATGTTTTAATTATCAGGAATTGCATTAATCAAAATATAATTTTAAATTATAAAAATTATATTTGGATGCATCAGTTAATTAATAAGGAGAATGGAGAAAAATACATGCACACATAATCTTTATCATCTTTATAATCTTTAAAAAATAGTCTTTGCTTTACAAATACCTACAAATTCAAAAACAATTGCAATAATAGGTCTTTCAAAAAGTTAGACTTAATCACTAAATCACCCTCTAGAAAAAGAATTTTCAATCAACGATTACCAGTCATTCATTTCCCGACATTCAACCTGTTTTCTGTTCAATAACATGTCTAAGATTTCATGTCGAAAAACCTAACTTGATTTAGTGGTGATTTTTTTATGAAGTATCACTACTTTTTCTAGTCAGAAATCCAGCTTTGAAATAGTGTTGAAATTGTGTCAGTTTCAGTTTTTCAACCAAAAATCACCATGATTTCTGGTCAAAATATCACTACTTTAATTTTCATGTCAGAAAACTAACTTAAATTTAGTTGTTGGTAATGTTCATTTTAACGTCAGGACCTGTTTTCAACTCTAAATCAACGACATTTCAAGGCGTGTGCCTGCTGGGAAGTTCCTCTTGCTTTCCCTATTTTGCCCATTCTAAAACAACAGGCTCTATGGCTCATACTTCTCACACATTATCATGCCCTTTTTTACTGCTTCACTGGGCTTTAATTTTTTACATGTATAATTTATCCCCAGTATATTAATCTGACAGCCCTGCAGGGATGGTCCTGTCGCCTTTGTCTCCTTGATTTCACTTCGTTCCTTAGTCAATATATTATCCCTTCGGTTGAGATGACAAATTCGTTGTTTCATACTGTGGGCAGGTTTTGTACTACATAAGTACTACTATTCTGACAGTATGACCATTGGGATAGCACCTCGGAGAATGAATAATATGTTACGAATATTTTCAACTAATTGGTGGTAATATCTTGATAATATGGAGGAAATATGTAAAATTCTTCCTTTATCGCCCATAAATATGGCCATCTGATATGATTTATTTAGTGGCATTTTACCAGTGAACGCCCATGCTGAAGTTAATAATTGAATTTGACTTGTATCTACAGCTTTATATTTTATTCCTTTAATAGCCAAGTTGTCAAATGACATACACCAGTAATAACCCAATTGTGTTCCATTGGAGCCGACTTGTCCACAGTCACCAGGGGCCGGTTTCATGAACAGACTTAAACCTTGAGTCAGACTCAAAAGTTGAGACTTTGTCTCAAATTTTGGAAATATTTTGCTGAGTCTGTGAACTCGATCAGACTCAATGCATTTCACAAACAAGCTCAACTTGAGACCTGGCTCAGTCACAGGCTCAAATTTGAGCCCATGAAGGAGGTGTCTCAAATTTGAGTCCAAGCTTTGATGCCAAAAAAACACATACATAAAGCGATACAATTTGTTCCAAAATGAAATTGATAAATCTTGGAATCTTCTATTTTCATTTTATTTTGTAATTACAGCCACATATTCAATATTTACTAATAACAAAAGTCAATAGAATTGACATGCTTTATAGGCTATTATCAAGTGACAGGCCTCAAGGGTGGACTCAAAGCCAGACTCAACCTCAGTTGAGTCTCAATCTTATGGATCACTTAGAATAATATATTATCATATAATTTCTTTGTATTATGAGTATTAAAGATATTTAAAATGATAATAATCATGAAATATAACTTTTTAAACTAAAAATAAGCCCACTAAATATATGAAATGAGATTAAAAAGTTGAGACCATAACTTGAGACTGGTCTCAGCTGATCCACCCTTTGTGAAATCCATTTGAGCCAAAAACTCAGCCGAGACAAAAGTCTCAGATTTGAGACCCTGACTCAGCCTTGAGTCTGGCTCAGTTTGAGACTTTTCATGAAACCGGCCCCAGGGTACGTTTCTCGATTTACGTGCAACTCGCTGTCAAAGGAAGTCGCTGACACAACTCGCTGACAAGAAATATGTATGCGCGTATATATACATATTATCTTATTTGCATATGGCCGTGAGTTCTGTAGTTTAAAGTATTTGAACTTCGTTGAGGCATCCATTTTATAAAATATTGTTAGGAAATGCCAGGGGAAATCCGTGACCTCATATCCTCTCATGAATATTAATGACTGGGGTGCTATAGCCGTGAGTTCTGTCATTTAAAGTATGAAATCTTCGTTGATACGTCCATTTTATAAAATATTGTTAGGAAATGCAAGGTGAAACCCCTGACCTCATATCTTCTCATGAATATTAATGACTTGGTGCTGTTGCTGTGAGTTCTGTAGTTTAAAGTCTTCGTCTATGCTTCCATTTTAATAAAATATTGTTAGGAAACTAGTATAACATCTGTATAACCTGCCATATCTAATTTGCATATTGTCAGCGACTTGTGTCAGCGAGTTGGTGTCAGCGACTTCTCGTGTCAGCGAGTTGCACGTACACCCGTTTTTCATTGTTAAAACACTACTGCCTGGCCACCAATTATGGTCACGTCTGTTTAGGAAAAATAATTCCTGTTCTTCAATAAATGAAAATAACACTACAGATATTAATTAGTGTGTGTTTATTTTACTAATCCAAAGTTTTGCCTTCGTTTCAGCACAATCAATTTCCTCTGTACATGTACATTGCACCAAAAATGCCCTATTATCACCCAAACAACTGGAATTTCTTCATACCAATTATGGTCACCCCATTATTTTAGCCACTGATATAACAGAAAATAATGTTTGATCTGTGGTGCTCTGCAAATATAACTTAATGTTTAGCCTTTAAAAATATATTTTAATAATCTTTTGTTATTTAGAATAGGATTACTCTAGCTGTTTACAATTACTTCATGTTTTCCTCACCATGGCATTTACTTTTATTTGACCGGCTGGGGGTGACCATAATTGGTACACTGACCATAATTGGTGGCAAGGCAGTAGTGTGACATAAATTTTGTGCATATACTATAATAGAACTACAAGTTTGGCAACTCACAGATCTGTCAGATGTTCACCCTCTGTCATTTCATCAGCAATAATCCTTTTAAAATCCAACATATCACACAACAAATGCACATAAACTTGACAAAGAAGTTTTGTGCTATCCATTTACAGTATTTATTGTACAGCAGGTACAATATACGCTAAAAAAAACCGGACATTTTAGTATCATATCCTTGTTTAAAAGTCCATTTTTCTGGTATCTGAATTTGTGGAGGATCATGTGACATTACTTCAGGATAGAAAATCACCTGATCTGTCAGAATAAATCTCAAAGAATTTTTAAATACCAATAAATCTTGCTAGTTCAAAAAAGAAAATATACATGATTGGTTTACAATTTATTGTTATAACATATGCCATAAGAAGAAACTTATTTGATTTTGTGGATAATTATCTCACAATTCTATTTTAACTCCAAAGCAACATGTACACAATATGCCAAAATGTATATAACCAAGTTTCAGTGACCAATCTTGTAGTGCAGATTTGCACTGAGTTCACTCACATGGTCATTGACCAAAAGAGCACAGGTCATCTACATCTCTATGGTAGACCAGCAGGGACATGGATCTCTTTTTTTTTCTTTTTTTTATCTCCCGCCGGGCTTTAGCCCGGGAGGGAGATTATGAAATGATGTCTGTGTGTGCGTGCGTGCGTGTGTGCGTGTGTTAGTTAGTCACGCAGATTTCTCCAAAACTACTACAGCTACAGATTTTTTGTAAATTAATTGTCCCAATGAATTTTCATGCCCTTGAAAAAATTTTTGGTTTTATTGACTTAGGCCTAAACATAAGTGAGTAATAGCAATCTTAGCTACTTTGAGTAAAGGGCTCATAACTCAAAAACTATTGCAGTAACAACTTTTTCTTCAAATATGTTGTTCAGCTACTTTGTCCTTAGCTATAAGATGGTACATAGTTTGGGGTGCCATTGCATGCCATAAGTGAGTAATAGCTATTTTCTCATTTGTAGCTAAATAACAGAAGAAGTAAATGTCAAATATCTTCAAAAGTATTGAAGTTAGGGAAATCTTTTCAAATATGTTGTCCATCTTCTTTTTGGTAAGCTATCACATACTAAAGTTTCAGACCTGTTGCACCTTGGATGGCCGAGTAATAGCTACTTTGAAATTCTGACTGGTGAGTAAAGCGATTGTAACTCCAAAACTATTGCAGTTAGAGTATTTTCCTAAAATATGTTGTTCAGCTACTTTGTCCTTAGCTATAAGATGGTACATAGTTTGGGGTTCTATTGCATGCCATAAGTGAGTAATAGCTATTTTCTCATTTGTAGCTAAATAACAGAAGAAGTAAATGTCAAATATCTTCAAAAGTATTAAAGTTGGGGAAATATTTTCAAATATGTTGTCCATCTACTTTTTGGTAAGCTATGACATAGTAAAGTTTCAGACCTGTTGCACCTTGGATAGCTGAGTAATAGCTACTTTGAAATTCTAACTGTTGAGTAAAGCTATTGTAACTAAAAAAGTATTGCAGTTAGAGTGTTTTCCTAAAATATGTTGTTCAGCTACTTTGTTCTTAGCCATAAGATGTTACATAGTTTGGGGTTCTATTGCTTGCCATAAGTGAGTAATAGCTATTTCCTCATTTGTAGCTAAATAACAGAAGAAGTAAATGTCAAATATCTTCAAAAGTATTAAAGTTAGGGAAATCTTTTCAAATATGTTGTCCATCTACTTTTTGGTAAGCTATGACATAGTAAAGTTTCAGACCTGTTGCACCTTGGATAGCTGAGTAATAGCTACTTTGAAATTCTGACTGTTGAGTAAAGCCATTGTAACTCCAAAACTATTGCAGTTGGAGTATTTTCCTAAAATATGTTGTTCAGCTACTTTGTTCTTAGCTATAAGATGGTACATAGTCTGGGGTTCTATTGCTTGCCATAAGTGAGTAATAGCTATTTTCTCATTTGTAGCTAAATAACAGAAGAAGTAAATGTCAAATATCTTCAAAAGTATTGAAGTTAGGGAAATATGTTGTCCATCTACTTTTTGGTAAGCTATAACATAGTAAAGTTTCAGACCTGTTGCACCTTGGATAGCTGAGTTATAGCTACTTTGAAATTCTGACTGTTGAGTAAAGCCATTGTAACTCCAAAACTATTGCAGTTAGAGTATTTTCCTAAAATATGTTGTTCAGCTACTTTGTCCTTAGCTATAAGATGGTACATAGTTTGGGGTTCTATTGCATGCCATAAGTGAGTAATAGCTATTTTGTTATTTGTAGCAAAATCATGACATGAGTAAATGTCAAATATCTTCAAAAGTATTAAAGTTAGGGAATTCTTTTCAAATATGTTATCCATCTACTTTTTCATAAGCTATCACATAGTAAAGTTTCAGATCTGTTGCACATTAGATAGCTGAGTAATAGCTACTTTGAAATTCTACAGTTGAGTAAATCCATTGTAACTCCAAAACTATTGCAGTTACAATATTTTCGTAAAATATGTTGTTCACCTACTTTGTCCTTAGCTATAAGCTGGCATGTAGTTTGGGGTTCTATTGCATGCCATAAGTGAGTAATAGCTATTTTCTTATTAGTAGCTAAATAATGACATAAGTAAATGTCAAATATCTTCAGAAGTATTAAAGTTACGGAATTCTTTTCAAATATGTCATTCATCTACTTTTTTGTAAGCTATCACATGGTAAAGTTTCAGACCTGTTGCACATTGCATAGCTAAGTAATAGCTACTTTGAAATTGTGACTGTTGAGTAAATCCATTGTAACTCCAAAACTATTGCAGTTACAGCTTTTTCTTCAAATATGTTGTTCAGCTACTTTGTCCTTAGCTATAAGCTGGCATGTAGTTTGGGGTTCTATTGCATGCCATAAGTGAGTAATAGCTATTTTCTTATTAGTAGCAAAATAATGACATAAGTAAATGTCAAATATCTTCAGAAGTATTAAAGTTACGGAATTCTTTTCAAATATGTCATTCATCTACTTTTTTGTAAGCTATCACATAGTAAAGTTTCAGACCTGTTGCACATTGCATAGCTAAGTAATAGCTACTTTGAAATTGTGACTGTTGAGTAAATCCATTGTAACTCCAAAACTATTGCAGTTACAGCTTTTTCTTCAAATATGTTGTTCAGCTACTTTGTCCTTAACTATAAGATGGTATATATTTTGGGGTTGTATTGCATGCCATAAGTGAGTAATAGCTATTTTCTTATTTGTAGCAAAATAACAACATAAGTAAATGTCAAATATCTTCAAAAGTATTAAAGTTAGGGAAATATTTTCAAATATGTTATTCATCTAGTTTTTGATAACCTATCACATAGTAAAGTTTCACCCCTGTTGCACATTGGATAGCCGAGTAATACCTACTTTGAAATTGTGACTGTAGGGTAAATGCATATAGTTTGGGGTTCTATTGCATGCCATAAGTGAGTAATAGCTATTTTCTTATTTGTGGCAAAATAATGACATAATTTTTCTCAAATAACTGCTTCATCTACTTTTGGGAGAGCTTTCGCATGGTGAAGTTTCAGACCCGTAGCTAATTATTCACCTACTCAAAATGAGTAAATGATAATTATCTCTAAAAGTATTGCGGATATCCAATTTTTATCAAATAACTCATTCATCTACTTTTGGGAGAGCTTTCACATGGTGAAGTTCCAGACCCGTAGCTAATTACTCACCTACTCAAAATGAGTAAATGTGAATTATCCCTAAAAGTATTGGGGATATCCAATTTTTCTTAAATAACTCATTCACCTACTTTTGGAAGAGCTTTCACTTGGTGAAGTTTCAGATCCGTAGCTAATTATTCACCTACTCAAAATGAGTAAATGCTAATTATCTCTAAAAGTATTGTGGATATCCAATTTTTATCAAATTACTCGTTCATCTACTTTTGGGAGAGCTTTCACATGGTGAAGTTCCAGATCCGTAGCTAATTACTCACCTACTCAAAATGAGTAAATGTGAATTATCTGTAAAAGTATTGCAGATATCCAATTTTTCTCAAATAACTCATTCACCTACTTTTGGGAGAGCTTTTACTTGGTGAGGTTTCAGACCCGTAGCTAATTATTCACCTACTCAAAATGAGTAAATGTGAATTATCTCTAAAAGTATTGCGGATATCCAATTTTTATCAAATAACTCATTCATCATCTACTTTTGGGAGGGCTTTCACATGGTGAAGTTCCAGACCCGTAGCTAATTACTCACCTACTGAAAATGAGTAAATGTGAATTATCTCTAAAAGTATTGCAGATAGCCAATTTTTATGAAATAACTCATTCACCTACTTTTGGAAGAGCTTTCACTTGGTGAATTTTCAGAGCCGTAGCTAATTATTCACCTCCTCAAAATGAGTAAATGCTAATTATCTCTAAAAGTATTGTGGATATCCAATTTTTATCAAATTACTCGTTCATCTACTTTTGGGAGAGCTTTCACATGGTGAAGTTCCAGACCCGTAGCTAATTACTCACCTACTCAAAATGAGTAAATGTGAATTATCTGTAAAAGTATTGCAAATATCCAATTTTTCTCAAATAACTCATTCACCTACTTTTGGGAGAGCTTTTACTTGGTGAGGTTTCAGACCCATAGCTAATTATTCACCTACTCAAAATGAGTAAATGTGAATTATCTCTAAAAGTATTGCGGATATCCAATTTTTATCAAATAACTCATTCATCATCTACTTTTGGGAGGGCTTTCACATGGTGAAGTTCCAGACCCGTAGCTAATTACTCACCTACTGAAAATGAGTAAATGTGAATTATCTCTAAAAGTATTGCAGATAGCCAATTTTTATGAAATAACTCATTCACCTACTTTTGGGAGAGCTTTCACTTGGTGAAGTTTCACACCTGTAGTTAATTATTCACCTACTCAAAATGAGTAAATGCGAATTATCTCTACAAGTATTGCAGATAGCCAGTATTTCTGAAATAACTCATTCACATACATTTTGGAGAGCTTTCAATTAGTGAATTTTCAGATCCGTAGCTAATTACTCACCTACTCAAAATGAGTACCTGCCTATTATCACTAAAAGTATTGCAGATAGCCAATATTTCTCAAATAACTCATTCACCTACATTTTGGAGAGCTTTCACATGCTACATTTTTTTAATGAATTTTTTAAATAATTTTTAATGCATTAAAATTCATGAAATCATGCACTAAATCAATTATAACTTGAAAAGTATTACATTTAGAGCACCTTGTTAAAATATGTTATCTTTAGTACATCTCATTTATATGGCGGGAGATAAATGCATGCGGCAGAATGCTTGTTTTTGACAAATTGGGATTTATTATCTTGTTGTATGAACAGTGACACCAAACAGATTCAATTTAATGATTTTTTTGACACGTTTACTCAGTTAATCTTCCATATTTGATGAGATTTGCAAAGTGTCACATCAGTTTCTATTAATTCTTTATTAATAATCTCAAAAATTAAGATCAATACTTCAATCAAGTCAAATGTGTTGATGTAAGAAAATCATAAATCCCTAATTTGACAAAAAAAGAAATGAAAATAAAGGTCCATGTCCCTGCTGGTCCACCATAAAGATGTAGATGACCTGTGCTCTTTTGGTCAATGATTATGTGAGTGAACTCCGTGCAAACCTGCACTACAATATTGGTCACTGAAACTTGGTTATATACATTTTGGCATATTGTGTACATGTTGCTTTGGAGTTAAAATAGAAGTGTGAGGTAATTATCCACAAAATCACATGAGTTTCTTTTATGGCATATGTTATGACAATAAATTGCAAACCAATCATGTATATTTTCTTTTTTGAACTAGCAGATTTATTGGTATTTAATTCTATAAAAATGAATTATATAAAATTCTTTAGATTTATTCTGACAGATCAGGTGATTTCTATTCTGAAGTAATGTCACATGATCCTCCACAAATTCAGATACCAGAAAAATGGACTTTTAAACAAGGAAATGATACTTAAAATGTCCGTTTTTTTAGTGTATATTGTACCTGCTGTACAATAAATACTGTACATGGATAGCACAAAACTTCTTTGTCAAGTTTATATGCATTTGTTGTGTGATATGTTGGATTTTAAAAGGATTATTGCTGATGAAATCACAGAGGGTGAAAATCTGACAGATCTGTGAGTTGCCAAACTTGTAGTTCTATTATAGTATATGCACAAAATACATGTTGCTTTGGAGTTAAAATAGAAGTGTGAGGTAATTATCCACAAAATCACATGAGTTTCTTTTATGGCATATGTTATGACAATAAATTGCAAACCAATCATGTATATTTTCTTTTTTGAACTAGCAAGATTTATTGGTATTTAATTCTATAAAAATGAATTATATAAAATTCTTTAGATTTATTCTGACAGATCAGGTGATTTCTATTCTGAAGTTATAACTATGTATATTTTCTTTTTTGAACTAGCAAGATTTATTGGTATTTAATTCTATAAAAATGAATTATATAAAATTCTTTAGATTTATTCTGACAGATCAGGTGATTTCTATTCTGAAGTAATGTCACATGATCCTCCACAAATTCAGATACCAGAAAAATGGACTTTTAAACAAGGAAATGATACTTAAAATGTCCGTTTTTTTAGTGTATATTGTACCTGCTGTACAATAAATACTGTACATGGATAGCACAAAACTTCTTTGTCAAGTTTATATGCATTTGTTGTGTGATATGTTGGATTTTAAAAGGATTATTGCTGATGAAATCACAGAGGGTGAAAATCTGACAGATCTGTGAGTTGCCAAACTTGTAGTTCTATTATAGTATATGCACAAAATACATGTTGCTTTGGAGTTAAAATAGAAGTGTGAGGTAATTATCCACAAAATCACATGAGTTTCTTTTATGGCATATGTTATGACAATAAATTGCAAACCAATCATGTATATTTTCTTTTTTGAACTAGCAAGATTTATTGGTATTTAATTCTATAAAAATGAATTATATAAAATTCTTTAGATTTATTCTGACAGATCAGGTGATTTCTATTCTGAAGTAATGTCACATGATCCTCCACAAATTCAGATACCAGAAAAATGGACTTTTAAACAAGGAAATGATACTTAAAATGTCCGTTTTTTTAGTGTATATTGTACCTGCTGTACAATAAATACTGTACATGGATAGCACAAAACTTCTTTGTCAAGTTTATATGCATTTGTTGTGTGATATGTTGGATTTTAAAAGGATTATTGCTGATGAAATCACAGAGGGTGAACATCTGACAGATCTGTGAGTTGCCAAACTTGTAGTTCTATTATAGTATATGCACAAAATTTATGTCATACTGATTCTAATTCTAATTCTAATTGGACTTTTATAGCGCTTAATCTCCCCAAACAAGAGGACTCTAAGGCGCAACAAAACAAAAAGCAGTCAACAAAATTCTGTGTCCAGGGACATAACAGGGGTCGAACACCACGGAGAACGCCAGGAGGATGATTCAGGCTAGGGTGGATATGCTTTGGTGTACAGGTAGGTTTTAAGCTGTTTTCTGAAGGAGGCCAGGGATGGAGAGGCATTGTTTTAACAATGAGAAACATACCCTGGTGACTGTGGACTTGTCAGTAACTAGGCATTTTTCGAGGGTCTGGAGCAATGTTTACAGAGTTGGTTAGGATCAGTTGTAGTTTTCCAGCTTGTCGCGGTGGATCAGCAAAATATCAAACATGCTCCGCCCACCTGGAAACCTGCCGTGGATCTCTACAGCATGTCGGTTACATTTCTCACTTGTCCTATACTCTTAATACTTGTCTTGAAAAACTTGCCGTCCTTCTTGGTTAAGTACCAGGACTCTACCTCAACAAAACAGACCGTACTCGAAAGGAAACTGGCCTGTCATAATCATAACCGACCTGACTTGGTCACTTCCCACCAAGACCGGTAGTCTCCCAGTCTTCAACCCTAGAGTCGGTACAGCGGGGGTCACGTTAGCGAACGTAAATTGACATGTTTTGAAGTGGTACATATCGTTACTTTGTAATATACTTTAAAATATGGTTAAATAGAGAGAAGTACCCTTGCAAGAAACTTAGCTGTTGTTTTCATAATGATAATCTGTCATTTAACAGGACTTTTTAGCAAAAACCACAACATGTCACAGGCATCTATTTTTAGAACAAGGCGACACCCATAGCGAACATTCACAAAGTCACATGATTAGGCCTCTATGGAGCATTTAGTATTTCAAAATCATAAGGTAGACTGAATATATTTCCTTTTGTATTCAAATATTTGTATTTTATGAAATAGCTTGTAAGATTGTAGCATTTACCTTACAGCAAAGGTATTTTTAACTTATGAAATTAATTTCATGCATATGTCACTCCAAAGCCACAGTTTATTCCAAATGTAAACATGGATATGATTTTATGTTAGAATGGGCCATGTGGAAATGTATACTTACTATGCATTTCCATGTTACAGTCCAGAAACATGTCAATAGAAAAGTCATTAGAATAAGTGGTTTTAGATAATATTTTTGGCTCTTTATTAAATATAAAATTAGCAATCAATATTTCTACAGTTATTGTATTGAAACAAATTGAAACATATCTTAATAATATATACATAACATATTACATATTATATATACAAATATTTATAAATTATATATTGTAAAAGTCTATATATCAAAGGATTGGAAATGGTATATAATCAAAAACTGAACCATATAAATTCTGTAATTGGTAGTTAAACATTTTAATTACACATAGCAAAAGTGTCTGTTATTAAATAAGTAATTATGGTAAGAAATAGTACAGCAACAGCTATGAAAAAGACTTTTGTTTTAAAATTGACTTCAAAATATTTACTGAGTAAATGTTACAAAATTTACATATATATAAATTATAATTAGCAAAATATGACAACTAAGGCCATGAGTAAACCCATGCAGGTATTTCCAGGAAACAGTTGATCAAGCATAAAAATTTATCAAATCATCCATAAGAGCTGCAATATCCTGTTGGTGAAACCATTATTGAACCATTCTTGCAACTGAGAGAACAGTTTTCGAAGTTCTAGATACATTCTTGTGAAGTAAAAATCAAGTCTAAGCTTAAATGAAGATTATGTTTCTGTGATTTCTGTTAACTGTTCAGAAATAAAATCTCAATATTTGCAAATTCTCATGTTTTCGAATAGTCACATATGCAGTCACATGGCATGGCATGGCAAGGTTCCTCTGATTTAACTTTCAAGGTCACACTTGGAGCAATACCATTTTGCTCCTGACTGGGTATATACCAGATATTCTTGTAAGTAATTGCTGGGCAAGCAAGATTTGTGATAGATTGCCCAGCAATTATCACAAATAGCAAACAGGTTCCGGTCAGCATCTTCAGAGAAACATACTTCACAAAGAAGCATCTCTGGGCATGCTGGAGACCTGAATGTTGTGCTTTTGTCAATACATGACAAATCTGCAATGGTTTGGGCTTCAGACGGTATGCAATGTCTATGCCACCATCTGTCACAATGGTCACATCCATACCAGATGACCTCTAAAAGAGCATCATCTGGTTGGTCTGGAGTGTGACACATTGGACATTCAACTCTTGCAATTGCTGCACTGTCAAACCCTTCTGCATCAAGTGTTGCATAGTTGATGCGACCAGCATTTCTCTTGTTGGCTCTCTGCATGGTGGTTGCTGTAAATCGCACAAGAAATTGTAACATATCATTCAACTTTAAGTATTTTATAGACTATTTTATCTATAACTATACATATTGTATGTTTACTGCCACCTCACTGTATGACCGTCTGGCATATATGTGGCTGTATACAAGTGCACTCCTATATAGCATGATTGACATTCTCCAAACTGAAAGACAGGCCCATAGATGACCAATTTTTAATGTCTCTGTGGTGATAATTATTGCCCATGTATGCCTGGGTTAGAACCCACATATGAGTATATATTTCATTCAGCAAAATATGTTATCATACAAGAAATATATAGCTTTAAGTAGTCAATTATAGTAACATAGGTTAAACCTTATGATAACATGTAAAAGAATAGTAAATTTCTTATAACTTTAACCTGGGATGCTTGCTGCAACAGGCTCAGTTCCCCCCTGCAAACTTGAAAGTAAGGCTTCCATATCATCACCTGTAACAAAGTTGTTTCCGTGTATTGAATTTATATAAAGTCTGACAAACAATTTAAGAAAAGGAAACAAATATGCATTGTGGTTTGCATTGAAATCACATTTTTGAAAAGACTGTAATGAGAATATTCACTGGAAAAGGGACCAAAATCACCAGAAAAAAAAGAAATGAGAAGTGACTGTAAATTGCTGAAACACAATTTTACTGTATGATTAACAATCCATATTTATGCTGACATTAACACTATTAATGAACAATTCCTTATAATGAAGAAAATTTACATTAGACTCTTGTATAATCTTTAGTAAGTAGAGACAGATGGTAAAATTTATAAACATAAAATCTATTTACCAAGTGTTGTTTGTGATTTCTTGTACGGGGTCTGAAATTTGGTTGCTTTTTTCTTTTTTGTGGTAGCTGAAAAAATAAGGTTCCACGCATTAAAAAGTCCATTTCAGATATCCAGCAAATCACAAATATAGTGGTATTTTTAAAGCATCTCTTTAATGTATGCAAAATATATATAAGCTGCTCATTAGATTGATTGAAATAAAGGTTGAAAACAACATCAAATGGGCATATATGCTTACATTTTTTAAGATTTACTTATTATCCTGAACAAGACTACAGATTTCATGTGGAAGTTTTGAAATTTATTACTAGATCTTACAGTTTTATATATATCTTTGTGGGTCTCTATTGATATTCTCGAATTTAATGGCACATGTAAATATGTTGACATAAGATCATATTAGGTGCATGCGTAAAAATAGGTATTTACTCTGTCTCTGCATCTGCCTTAATTGTTTCTTTGGTCTTCTTTTGGGCACCTTTAGTGATGGAAGCTCTAGTTCAGCTTCAGTTGCATCTACATAAAAAGCAGTGTGTGAAAATTTTTCACCTATACATATCAGTCATGTGTGTCTTAGTCTGAGATGCACATACTTATGTATGACACAATCACCATACATAATCAAGGCAAAATGTATGTGCTATATATAAATAAAAATTAAACATGCCTTGTTCAGCATATTACAAGGGTATAGTTTTACATCCAAAAAGATATGTACTCTGAAAACACCTTGCATGTTAATCAAAAGTATGTTATTCTAAAGAACAATAAATATATTTTTCTTTAGTCAACAGCCAGGGTCTTTGTGGCACTTACAACATAACATATAATGTGTCCACAACATTGATAAGACTGCAAAGAAAAAAATAAACTGATCAAGCATAAAAGAGTTAAGTACCATCCATTGTAGTATTGTCCAGGTTAATGGCATCTGACGCAGTACTTGTTGCTGTCACTGTCGATGTTTTCTTCACAGAAAATGTATCATCTGTTACAAAATTAGTGATATTGTGTACATCACATATTACACATTTTTATGTTGGGAATACATGTGTGTAATGTTGACATTTTGTGTTACAATTTAATATGTGCATTTTTCATGTTACTATAAATATAAGTTATATTATTTGATAGTCAGTATATAGAAGGGGTTCTTGTTGCAATTCATTGAATCTACATTATATTATTGAATCTACATTATATATGTACACATGCATGTACATGCACTGTGATCTATTTCAAGATTATTTGAAGAACACAGGGGATGTACCTGTAATGCACTGGTTGGATGACCAATTTGTGTCCCTTTTCTTGGTACCAGGTCTTGTTGAACCATCAACACTAGGCATGCAGATGTCATAAAGTGCCAGATCAACAAGACCTCTCTTCACCAAAACATTTTGCCTAGCAGCAAAGACTTTGAAACAAGTATTGCATTGTGTAGCTCTTCTACACTCAGGGCAAGAGTAGTCACTTTCACATATGTTGACAAGTGGTTCAAAGTGAACCTGAGGTGCAGATCTGTGAGCATCCTTTGACCTCAAGATGTCCAAGTTGATGCTTGTAAAGTCAAGAGGGTTGATACCTATGTGTGAAAAGTTTTATTTTGTTTAGAATAAAAGAAGGGAATGTTTTAATTTGTTTAGAATAAGAGATAGGAAAAGTTTTAATTTGTTTACAATAAATGAAAGGAATTATCATTTCAAAGATATATAGGCTTAAATTCTGAAATATAGCAGAAGTGTTTTTCAGTGGAGTCAAATATGAGTATTCATCATTAAACATTAGTAATTTAGCCCATACCGTTCAGATTATCTAGTCTAATCTAATGTGGACTTTTATAGCGCTTAATCTCCATCACTGATGGACTCTAAGGCGCATCTAAACATAAAGCAAGGCAGTTAGCGTTAATCAAGGGACATAGCCAGGTCGTACCAAGGAGACACAGATGTGACGGGGGAGGCTATGGTGGGTAGGCTTTTGCAAACAGGTATGTTTTAAGCTTCTTTCTGAAGGAGGCAACTGATGTTGCACCACGAACATCTTGAGGGAGGTCATTCCAGATCTTCGGAGCATCAAAGGCAAAACTATGGCCAAAATGTTTGGCTGACTTAAAGACTGATGAATGGACAGGAGGAACTGTAAGGTATTGACGATCTGGGTGACTATGCCTAGTACTATAGGGACAACTACTAAAAGACAAGAACGGTTCGAAATAAGAAGGAGAACCACTATGCAAAAATTTATACACAAGTGTTGCGGTTTTGAAAATACAACGGTACTTAACAGGCAACCAGTGGAGTTTCTGTAGAATGGGTGTAACATGAGCATACTTTCTATGATTTGTAACAATACGAGCAAGGGTGTTCTGAATACTTTGCAATTTGTGAAGATTGAAACGGGACAAACCTCTGAACAGAGAGTTACAATAGTCCAGACGAATCATAGACAAATCGGCCCTTTGCCAAATCGGCCCCCGTCAAATCGGCCCCCAAAATAAAATTACCTGGTCAAATCGGCCCCCTATAAAATAATTTATGGTCAAATCGGCCCCTTATAAAATAATATATGGTCAAATTGGCCCCCTAGATATAGATAGATAAGTGTACATATGATTTATGCTTTTTTTCACAACAACCCATATACATTGGGGTTACCTGTGAGATAAATTATAAAATTAATAATAACAATAGTAATAATATTAATTATTTGCATTAAATTTTGCAGATATGAACTTAATACCCACAAGGGGGGAGATGATATAATCCTCTGCATGTACATCAAAGGGAACAATCATCTTTTAATGTCTAATACTGTTTGATTAACACTTAAGCTAGTTATCCCTAAATTAAACAAATACCAAAGATCACTAAAATTATAATCCCATCAACAGAGGCTGTGCAGACAATGTAATTGCACTTTTATAATCCTAACATAAAAAGTTTTATTGCACATAGGTTACAAGGGATTGATTACAGTATCTTGACATGAGCTGACATCATTCATATGTATTAATTACACTTAGTAAAACAACACATAAACAATCAACACTGTTGTCATAACATTGTCATGCATATTACCCAACCCATTAATTTGATAAGGCCTGATTATAATTAATTGATGCATTTAATCTATAAAAGAGCTTCTTATTTCTCCAAATATCATTCAGCTTTGGAAGTCCAAAGTAACATGGTATCATTGTAAGAATGGACCTATGTATAAGATATAAACTGCCTATTAGGGTTAGGCAACACTCTCTGCACTCTACACTCTGACCTTCTCATAGATTTGTATTCAAAATCTGCACAGTGACTGATATTATTTTATTTTTCCCCAAATAGTTATTGTATTTTTACCAGTCACAAGAATAGGTAAAATATTATGAATAATCAAATGTTCATTGTTCTCTTTGATGCCCACAAGGGGGAGATAATTATCCTCTGCATGGACATCAAAAGGAACAATCAGCTTTTAATGTCTAATACTGTTTGTTTGTTTAGCTAGTAATCCCTATATTAAACAAATACCAAAGATCACTAAAGTTATAATCCCATCAACAGAGGCTATGCAGGCAATGTAATTGCACTGTTAATAATTCTTAGGTTACAAGGGATTGATTACATTATCCTGACATCTTTCATATGTGTTAATTACACTAGTTAAACAACATATAAGCTATTGTCTCTGCTGTTAATACATATTTATCCACCCATCCAGCCTGATTACAATTAAATGATGCATATCTTTATACAAGGCTTCTTATTTTCTCTAAAAAGATCACAAAAGTTATGATCCCATGTGCAGAGGCTATGCATGTAGTATAATTGCACTTTTAATAATTCTTATATAAACAAGTAAGTAATGGATATAGGTTAAAAGGGATTAATTACATGATCCAATTATCTTTGATGTTTATCAATGACACCTAGCCAAAGTTCTCAAAGATTTTAATTCATCACTATTTCAATTAAGTCATGTCATTTCTGTTGAAAAGGACCCCTTATTTTCTGTTCTAATAATCCTGAAGAAATATCTTTATCAACTCAGTTGAATGCTCTCTGCAGGTCCATAAATAAGTTTTAATTACAAAAGTTTTCAACTGGGGTCCGATTTGTCCAGGGCCGAATTTTTAGGGGGCCGATTTGTCCAGGCCCGACTTTTTTAGGGGGCCGATTTGCCGAGGGCCGATTTGGCAAAGGGCCGATTCGTCCAGCTCCGTCCAGACGACTACTAACCAAGGCATTTGCAGCAAGGACTGCCACTTCAGGAGTGAGATACTTTCTAATTCTACGGAGGTCACACATCTGAAGGAAGCACGCTTTGCAAGTCCTCTTGATATGCTCAGAGAATGAAAAATCTGCATCAAACCACATACCTAGATTTCTGACAGAATCAACCGGATGAAGAAGGCTACCAAGAATGCTAACAGGAAAGTGAGAGGAAATCTTCTGACGTTGAGCCTTGGAACCAAAGACAATAAACTCAGTTTTTTCAGGGTTGAGTTTCAATTTACTGAGAGACATCCACTCTTGGACATCATGAAGGCAGGCATTTAGCTTGGCGAGAGCCGAAAAAGCATTCTTATGGGAGAGATGGATGTATAACTGTGTATCATCCACATAAAAATGGAATTTAATATGCGGGTTGAGGTGAATAATTTTACTAAGTGGTGTTGTATAGAGTGAAAACAGTAACGGACCCAGAACAGAACCTTGTGGAACACCATAGATTAGATTGCTTAATTCAGATAGTGTGGAGCCTATCTTAATGGCCTGGCAACGATTTCTTAAGTAGGAAGCAAACCACCTTAGAACTGTTCCACCAAGACCAAACCAGGATTTAAGGTAACCAAGGAGAATATTATGGTTTATAGTTTCAAATGCGGCTGATAAGTCAAGAAGTACTAGAGCTGTGGGTTCACCGCGTGCCAGAGAGAGATGAACCTCGTTTTTTATAGACAATAAAGCAGTTTCCGTGGAATGTCCTGGCTTATATGCTGACTGGTGAGGATTGTCCAGTTTGTTGTTAATAATGTGTGACGTTAGTTGCCTGGCAACGACTCGCTCAACCAACTTTGACAGGAAACAAAGACCAGACACTGGGCGATAATTCTTAAGGTCGTCTCTGGGAAGGGAAGCCTTTTTTATGAGTAGGGGTGACAACCACCTTTTTGAAAGAATTTGGGAAAGATCCTTCAATGAGAGAATAATTTACCAACTTGGTAATAGAAGAGAGGAGGATATCAAGTCAATCCTTAAGGAGGAATGTTGGTATAGGGTCTAGTGAGCAAGATTTAGTGGGGGATTCACTAATACACTTATAGACCTCGTCTTCAGTGACAGGCATAAAGGCATTGAAAGCAGGAGGCACCGAATCCGGTGCATCATTGAAAGAGCCAGAAGTAGAAAAGGTGTCCCTGATTTTGCTTATTTTATTGTCCGCGAGGCTTTTGTCTGAGCTATTAGCAGGCAGGACAGTCTCAGAGGTGCGATACAACACCTTCCTCAATGACTGCCATAGCTTCTTGGGGTCATGACTATTTGCAGTTATGAGATTTGTATAGTATGAACCCTTGTCTTTATTGGCCAGTTGATTACACCAGGCAATTTGCCTGCGGAGTCTTGACCTGTTCAACTCTGACTTATGTTTTCTCCACCTTCGTTCAAATTGCCGCCTAAGAGATCGAGCCATGCGATACGAATCAGACAACAGCTCATCAGACTGCTGTTTAGCCTTGCGTGAAATGATAGGAGCATGCTTGTCAAGTACCTGTGTAACACCAGTTATGTACTGATCATAAAGTTCTGCAGCAGTACCTTCAGGGGATTACACATAAGCATATATCAGTTATGTAACACAAAACTTTAATTTGTTGTCTTGTATAAATATTTAAATCTGACACATGTAACATCATAAATGAAATATATTATGTAAAATGGATTTCATAACACTAAATTTCCATCAACAGAAAAACTCTAAGGTACAATTGTGTCCAGTATAAGGTGAATGACAGTAAGTCAAATAAAAGTAACGTTCTTGGGTGACACAATGCAGAGAAGTCCAAAAAATAAAAAAGAAGAAAAACAAAACCAAACAAACAAAATAGACAGGATTGTTGAATGAAAAGACAAAGAAAATCTGAAGTTTAAGCAATTTTGTAACTTGTGTATGATTTCCTTGTAATCATATATGAACAGTATCTTATGAACAATCAACAAACTGGATGAATTATTTGTAAAACATGTTTGCCATGAATATTTCATATGCTATAACATAACTTAAGTAAACTGTAATTATCTATATAGGTGTGCATGCACCTGTTCTCTGAAATGCCATTTTTATGACTTATGTTGACCATGCTTTTTCCAATGCAATCCTTAGTAAGTAAGGCAATTTGCTGGTGTTGGTGAGGATGTCACTATTGACATACTTGAGGGAAATAGCAAGTTCAGCAAAATGTTCTTTCATGGAATGGAATATTTGGTCAAGAGGCTGCAGCAGGTGTGAAGATTTTACAGGGATTGTTACTAGCTCAACCTGATGAATTTTGGCAGTTTAAACTACTTTAGGAGTCACATGTGTACTATGTGCATCCATGATAAGCGGAGATGGTGAATTTTGTGGTTTGTTTTTCAAAAATATTTGCTCAAACCATTCACAGAACAAGTCAGAATTAATAAAACCAGATGGGGTAGATTTGTACAACCAGCCACTAATATCATTTTCCTGTAATTCTCTCGGAACCCTTTTGCTAAAAATGACCATGGGTGGCATATTCTGCCCATCTGCAGAAATGCAATTGACAGAGGTGACATGGTCATTGTATCCAGCTATCCGGTGGATACTATGGATTTGACTTCGTTAAGCCTATGCTGCCGCCGCCGCCGCAGTGTGTAGAGAGATTTCACCGTTACCGCTCTAACGAAAAAAATATTATAGCTAGCCTTCTCAAATTTGCAGGATATATTCATAGCCATAAAATCTTGCCTGGGAATTTTTTTGGCCTCATTTTAAAAAACAAGATGGCCACCACGGGCGTTTTTCGACTTTAAACAAGGACTTTTGGTGGCGCTCTAGAGCAAAGGGTATTATAGGTAGAGATCTCAAATTCGCAGGATATGTTCCTCATTATAAAATCTTGACTGGGAATATTTTTGGCCTCATTTTGAAAGACAAGAAGGCCGCCACAGGTGTTTCTTTGCAGTCATGAAAAGTGCTTATATCTCCCTTATTATTGATCCTAGTGGTTTGGGATGGTAAGCCAACCTATAGGAAATCATGGGCTGGGAATCTTTTGGTGTGGTCAGATTTGACCTTGGACCCCTCCTTCAAGGTCAAACGAGGATAGCCAAACTTAAAAGTGCTTATAAATCGCTTAGTATTGGTCCTAGAGGTTTGGGATTGTAAACCAACCTATAGGAAATCATGGGCTGGGAATCTTTTGGTGTGGTCGGATTTGACTTTGGACCCCTCCTTCTAATCTAATCTAATGTGGACTTTTATAGCACTTAATCTCCATCTCAGATGGACTCTAAGGCACAACAGAACATAAAGCAAAGGCAATTAACATTAATCCGGGGATATAGCAAGGTCATACCAAGGAGACACAGGGTGACAAGGCAGGCTATGGCGGATAGGCTTTTGCATACAGATAAGTCTTAAGCTTCTTTCTGAAGGAGGCAACTGATGTTGCACTGCGCACATCATGCTGGAGTTCATTCCAGATTCTAGGAGCATCAAAGGCAAAGCTGTGATCAAAATGTTTGACAGACTTAAAGACTGATGGGCGGAAAGGAGGAACAGTAAGATATTCACAATCTGGGTGACTACGCCTGGTACTATAGGAACTACTACTGGGAAACAAGTAAGGTTGAAAGTAGGAAGGGGAGCCACTATGTAGAAATTTATATACTACAGTTGCAGTTTTGAACATACATCTATACTTCACGGGCAGCCAGTGGAGTTGTTTCAGAATGGGCGTAACATGAGCATACCTTCTATGGTTTGTAACAATACGAGCAAGGGTATTCTGAATACTTTGCAATTTGTGAAGATTGAAACATGACAAACTCCTAAAAAGAGAGTTACAGTAGTCCAGGCGACTACTAACCAAGGCATTTGCAGCTAGGACTGCCACTTCCGTTGTGAGATACTGTCTTATTCTACAAAGGTCACGCATCTGGAGAAAACATGCTTTGCAAGTCCTCTTGACATGTTCAGAGAATGAAAATTCTGCATCGAACCACACACCTAGATTTCTAACAGAATCAACCGGATGAATAAGGCTGCCAAAGATACTAACAGGAAAGTAGGAGGAAAGCTTCTGATGCTGAGACTTAGAGCCAAAGACAATGAACTCCGTTTTCTCTGGGTTAAGCTTCAGTTTACTGAGAGACATCCATCGTTGCACATCAAGAAGGCAGGCATTAAGCCTGGCAAGAGCCGCCGAGGCATTTTTATGAGAGAGATGGATGTAAAGCTGTGTGTCATCCGCATAGAAGTGAAATTTGATATGTGGATGAAGGTGGATGATTTTACTAAGTGGTGTAGTATAAAGTGAAAACAGCAATGGACCGAGAACTGAACCTTGGGTAACGCCGTAGATGAGCTTGCTTAATTCAGATAGATTAATTCAGATTTTGGTGTGGTCGGATTTGACCTTGGACCTTGGACCCCTCCTTCAAGGTCAAACGAGCATAGCCAAACTTAAAAGTGCTTATAACTCACGTATTATTGGTCCTAGAGGTTTGGGATGGTAAACCAACCTATAGGAAATCATGGGCTGGGAATCTTCTGGTGTGGTCGGATTTGACCTTGGACCCCTCCTTCAAGGTCAAACGAGGATAGCCAAACTTAAAAGTGCTTATAACTCGCTTATTATTGGTCCTAGAGGTTTGGGATGGTAAACCAACCTATTGGAAATCATGGGCTGGGAATCTTTTGGTGTGGTCGGATTAGACCTTGTACCCCTCCTTCAAAGTCAAACGAGGATAGCCAAACTTAAAAGTGCTCATAACTCGCTTATTATTGGTTGTACAGGTTTGGGATGGCAAACCAACTTACAGGAAATCATGCCGTAGGAATCTTTTGATGTGATCAGATTTTAGCTTTGGCCCCTCATTCAAGGTCAAATGAGGATAGCCAAAATTAAAAGCACTTATAACTCTCTTATTCGTGTTCCTAGAGGTTTGCAATGTCACACCAACCTGTTTGAAATCATGGGCTAAGAATCTTTTGATGTATTCAGATTTTACCTTGGGCTCCTTCAAGGTTAAGTGATGGTTGATTGACGAGTTTTCTTTCTGGTGGATACAATTTGCATCGGTTCTCCAATGCGCTACATCTAGTTACATTTGTATCTTTCATTAAGCAAACATTTTGCTTACTTAGTGTCAGTACAAGTTGCTCCCATAAATGCTTATGCCCCCTCCCCGCAAGGGTATATTTGTGTCAACTATAATACTCTGTATGTCACGCTTCAACCATGTCCCGTCTGGGGATACATTGCATCGAGACGCAATCTCTAGTTTTCAATACTTATTTATGAATGGTAACAGTTTTGATATACACTTAATTAGATGTACACAAGTCCATAATTTATGTACTTATGTGTGGGCATAACTTATAAAGAAAGTACATAAAAAAAGAAAGAAAAAAAACAGAACACATGACAAACAGATTATGAGTGTGATTGCCATCATTTGTATATGTATATCATCTAAAATCTTTTAGGTGACTTCACTTGTAAGTTGTAATATGTGTATTTCTTTTTCTTTTATAGGTGCCACCAACATGGATTCCACCAAAAGGTGCAGCCTGCTAAAATACTATTTGTATCTGCTATGAGACCCAGAACAAAGAATATTCAAACAAACTATTCAACTGACATTGATTTTGCAGCCATAATTGAAAATATTTCAAAGAAAAAAGATAACTCTTCCGTGGAAAACAAGAGTGAGGTTTCTATTATTTCTGTTTTTATATGTTACAATGTTTCATCGAATATAATAGCTAACTATCACACATACTCTTTGTAAGTCTATCATGACTCCCAAATAGTTAACCTTTCTTACAACTCAACAGTCATATATATATTTAACCTTTCCCTTGACTTTATCAACAACAAATGTGAACTTTTTTGCTGAAATTTTTAAAAACTGACTGATTTATCCCTTGTCATTCCATCACAGCCTTAAAATTTATTTAAAATTTCCCAACCATTTCTTCACAATGGAATAATCAACCTGACAACACAGTTTATCTTCACAAACCTCTATTTACATGTATTATAATCAGAAATGGTGAATCCTGTTTCATCTGCAGCTGATTGGGCTGCAGGTCCTTTGATATTATTGCGTTTACTGCTTCACGTTCTCATTTGGTGTAAGGGTATGAAATTAAGCCAAAATAGTTTCGGGACCACAGGACTGACAACTTGTGGAAGTTACTGGTCCGTCAGAAAGTTTATCAGTCCGATATGTAAACATGAGAATGAAAAATTGCTACACGGCTATAAAAATATATATTATACAGGGCAGTAATTATCACACACTGTAAGTGATGATATTTAAATTAAAGCAACATCTATGACAATATATCTTTAGTGACAACATTAGAGGTCAACGTAGAAACTTTCATGGAAGATTATTTGTACAAGTGCTAGGCTGCAAATCTGATGTTTGTAAACACTTTTCACATTGTTAACCTATGAAATGCTAGAAAGGAAGTGAAAATGATCCCTAGATGTATGTTAAAGTGATTGCGAAGCACCTCTGAAGCGAGAGGCCATGGCACTACATGACCTCCAAAAAATGGAGTCCCAGTAATTTTTTTCGGAGTCCTATGTTACAGATCACAAGATTTTGGCATTTTAAGTAAGGTAGAACCTCTATTATCCTACCTTCTATTATTAGAATTTCCAATTCTCAAACCACAGAACCCCTTTTACAACTCAATTTAAACCTGTTATTTTAGCTCTTCTATTATCTGACCTAATTGTTACTCCCCCAATAGGGTCGGATAATAGAGGTCCTACTGTACTGTATTCTATTTATGCTGTATTATTGTATCACTGTATTGTTTATTATATTGTCTGAAAACAAAATTGTGATTTTTACGTGGGTTGCGTGTAACCAACCCGCCTATTAGATTGATGTGTCCGGCTGTCAGTCCACATTTTTCGTTTCCGGACTATAACTCAAAAATGGTTTGACCAATCGAATTCAAACTTGACAGGAAGATGGATCGCCATCATAGCTAGGTTCCTTTCGAAATTGGTGTAATTCCGTCTGTTGGTTTGTCCATTTTTATGTCGTCACTCTGCGGCGTGGGCGTCCGCGTCCGCGTGAACAACTTCTCCTCCAAAACTACAAGGCCTAGAGTCATGCTGTTTTTTTTAAAAGATACCTTATCTATCGAGGATGAAAAATTGTTCAAGGCATGCAAATCTGTCTGTTCGTCTGTTTGCTAGAGACATTATAAGGGAGGTACCCCCACCAAAAGTGTGAAAATTTCAGCACTTTATCACAATTTCCTCAGTGACTATTGCAGGGATTTCTCTCATATCTTGCATATATGTACTAGGCCAGAGGTAGATTCTCTTGTGTGAGTGTGAGACCTGGATCTGTCTTATTTTTTTTTTTAATAAATTTTTTTAATAATTTTTAATGCATTAAAATTCATGAAATCATGCACTAAATCACTTATAACTTGAAAAGTGTTGCATTTAGAGCATTTTGCTAAAATATGTTATTCAGCTACTTTTTTCAGAGCTACAACATGGTGAGTAACTTGGGTGTCTGTCTCAATAGCTAAGTGAGTAATATCTACTTTTGGGCTTTTCAGTAACTTCCATCATGAGTAAAATCACTTGTAACTTGAAAACTATTGCATTTAGAGAATTATGTCCACCCCACTGACATATTATTTTTGCTTTTTCCGCCGTCCAATGTCCGGCGTCCCACTTGGTTTCCAGACATTTTAGGCAACAGTTCTTATCCTATCTTTACCAAATTTGGCATGCAGGTTTATTGGGTTAATAGCTTGTATGGGATTGCTTTTGGTGATGATAGCTCTATAGCTAACTGAGTAATAGCTACTTTGGTTTCCAGACATTTTAAGGAATGCTATTAAGCCTAGCTTTCTGAAATTTGGTATGGAGGTATTGCTTTTGGTGATGATAGCTCTATAGCTAACTGAGTAATAGCTACTTTGGTTTCCAGACATTTTAAGGAATGCTATTAAGCCTAGCTTTCTGAAATTTGGTATGGAGGTTCATTGGGTTAATAGCTTGTATGGGATTGCTTTTGGGGGGAATTGCTTCATAGATGAGTGAGTAATTAATTAAATAAATGAGTAATTGGCTATTTTGAATACTGAAAAAGGCAAATGTGCTCATATCTCCTAAACCGTGCGAGATTTCGTCGAAATTTTCGACCCACAGGGTATTTAAGGAATGTAATCTTTGCAATTTTCAAAAAATTTTCCCCTCCCCAAAAATGGCGGCCATTTTGAATTTTCGAATTTTTGCCAAAAAATGGCAAAACACAAATTTGCTTCTATCTCCTTAACCGTGCGAGATAGAGCGATTTCATCGAAATTTTCGACCCATAGGGTACCTAAGGAATGTAATCCTTGCCGTTTTCAAAAAATTTTCCCCTCCCCAAAAATGGCGGCCATTTTTAATTTTCGAATTTTTCCCAAAAATGGTAAAACACAAATTTGCTTCTATCTCCTTAACGGTGCGAGATAGAGCGATTTCATCGAAATTTTCGACCCATGGGGTATCTAAGGAGTGTACTCTTTGCAATTTTCAAAAAAATTTCCCCTCCCCAAAAATGGCGGCCATTTTGAATTTTCGAATTTTTGCCAAAAATGGCAAAGCACAAATTTGCTTCTATCTCCTTAACCGTGCAAGATAGAGCGATTTCGTCGAAATTTTCGACCCAGAGGGTATCTAAGGAATGTTATCTTTGCAATTTTCAAAAAAATTTCCCCTCCCCAAAAATGGCGGCCATTTTGAATTTTCGAATTTTTCCCAAAAATGGCAAAACACAAATTTGCTTCTATCTCCTTAACCGTGCGAGATAGAGTGATTTCGTCGAAATTTTCGATCCACAGGGTATCTAAGGAATGTAATCTTTGCAATTTTCAAAAAAATTTCCCTCCCCAAAAATGGCGGCCATTTTGGATTTTCGAATTTTTCCCAAAAATGGCAAAGCACAAATTTGCTTCTATCTCCTTAACCGTGCTAGATAGAGCGATTTCGTCGAAATTTTCGACCCTCAGGATATATAAGGAATGTACTCTTGCTACTATCAACAGGCCGTCCTATTTCTAGTTTTGTATAAATATGTTATTCAGCTACTTTTGGGTCAGCTATAACATAGTAAAATTTCAGACCTGTAGCTCATGGCATAGCTGAGTAATAGCTGCTTTTAGGTTATCACTGTTGAGTAAATCACTTATAACTTGAAAACTATTGCATTTAGAGTATTTTGTTTCAATATGTTATTCACCTATTTTGGGGTTAGCTATAACATAGTGAAGTTCCAGACCTGTGGCTCATAGCATAGCTGAGTAATAGCTACTTTGAAGTTCTCACTGTTTAGTAAATCAGTTGTAATTGGAAAACTATTGCATTTACAGAAATTTGTGAAAATATGTTGTTCACCTACTTTTGGGTCAGCTATAACATAGTGAAATTACAGACCTATAACTTATGGCATAGCTGAGCAATAGCTATTTTCAGGTTCTCACTATTGAGTAAATCAGTTGTAACTTGAAAACTATTGCATTTACAGTATTTTGCTTAAATATGTTGTTCACCTACTTTGGGTCAGCTATAACATAGTAAAAATTCAGACATATAGCTCATTGCATAGCTGAGTAATCTACTTTGAGGTTATCACTATTGAGTAAATCAGTTGTAACTTGAAAACTATTGCATTTAGAGTATTTTGTTTAAATATGTTATTCACATAATTTTTGGTCAGCTATAACATAGTGAAATTGCAGACCTGTATGTCATGGCATAGCGTAGCAATAGCTACTTTCAGGTTCTCACTGTTAAGTAAATCATTGTATCCACTGGATAGCTGCAGTGTGTAGAGAGATTTCGCCATTACCGCTCTAACGAAAAAAATATTATAGCTAGCCTTCTCAAGTTTGCAGGATATATTAATAACCATAAAATGTTGCCTGGGAATATTTTTGGCCTCATTTTGAAAAACAAGATGGCCGCCAGGGACGTTTATTCGACTTTAAACAAGGACTTTTGTTGGCCCTCTAGAGCAAAGGGTATTATAGGTAGAGATCTCAAATTCGCAGGATATGTTCCTGATTATAAAATCTTGACTGGGAATATTTTTGGCCTCATTTTGAAAAACAAGATGGCCGCCACAGGTGTTTCTTTGTCAGTCATGAAAAGTGCTTATATCTCCCTTATTATTGGTCCTAGAGGTTTGGGATGGAAAACCAACCTACAGGAAATCATGAAATCATGGGCTGGGAATCTTTTGGTGTGGTCAGATTTGACCTTGGACCCCTCCTTCAAGGTCAAACGAGGATGGCCAAACTTAAAAGTGCTTATAACTGCCTTATTAAGCTATTATTGGTGCTAGAGGTTTGGGATGGTAAACCAACTTATAGGAAATCATGGACTAAGAATCTTTTGATGTGGTCAGATTTGACCTTTGACCCCTCCTTCAAGGTCAAACGAGGATACCCAAACTAAAAAGTGCTTATAACTCACTTATTATTGGTCCTAGAGGTTTGGAATGGAAAACCAACCTATAGAAAATCATGGGCTTGGAATCTTTTGGTGTGGTCGGATTTGACCTTGGACCCTGCCTTCAAGGTCAAACGAGGATAGCCAAACTTAAAAGTGCTTATAACTCACTTATTAATGGTCGTAGAAGTTTGGGATGGTAAACCAACATATAGGAAATCATGGGCTGGGATTCTTTTGGTGTGGTCAGATTTGACCTTGGACTCCTCCTTCAAGGTCAATTGAGGATAGCCAAACTTAAAATTGCTTATAACTCGTTTATTATTGGTCCTACAGGTTTGGGATGGTGTTGTGTAAACACAGATGAGCAGTTGCCTGGTAATCAGTGATAAAGTTCCAATTTGCTAGTTCTACTTTTATTTACAGTGAAATTACATTAATAATCCTGATACATATATTTTATGGTAATTAATTAGGTCTGCCTAATTAATACTTCTTTTAAGAATTTCAAAACTGTTCAGATAAAAATTATTTAGGTCTGCCTAAATAATATATATTACATATATCTAGCTCTATGGCTGAAAACACTTCTTACTGCCTCAAAATAACTCAGAAAACTCTCCTGTGTACATTGCAGTAACAAACTAATACACAATCAAAATCTGCCCTGTGGGAAGGGAAAGATCTACAATAACATAAGGGTTGAACATAATAGTCAAACTGTCAAAGTGATAAGTTGCATGCAGTTGGAGAAACACGTAAATGTTTCTAGGAGTGAAAATGACAAAGAAAATATCTTAGCCTTTGCAGTGGCTATGTTTTAACATTACATTAATTGACTTAATAAATCACAATAAACCGTTTATATCTCAGTTTTACAAATATATTCCAAATGTGTAAAGGTGAGGGTGGACTACCTCCCTTTACTTTTACAGCAGTTCCCCTGTGTATTATTCTGACACGTAGCGGGGAACTGGAAATTTTGAAACCACAACTTCCAGTAAACTAGTAATATAAACTTTCAAGAGACTGAATCATTATTTTACATACAACAATCACAAAAAACAAACAAATATTTATATAACAGTGATACAACATCCTAATAAAAATACATATATTACAGATGGTAAACCAACCTACAGGAAATCATGGGCTGGGATTTTTTTGGTGTGCTCAGATTTGACCTTTGGACCCCTCCTTCTAGGTCAAATGAGGACAGCCAAACTTAAAAGTGCTTATAACTCGCTTATTATTGGTCCTAGAGGTTTGGGATGGTAAACTAACCTATAGGAAATCATGGGCTGGGAATGTTTTTGTGTGGTTGGATTTGACCTTGGACCCCTTCTTCAAGGTGGAACGAGGATATTGCATTTGCAGTATTTCTTTAAATATGTTTTAACCTACTTTTTACACTTAAACAGTTACCTTGTTACTTTCCTTCATAATACCATTTGCAGGGCACAACTTTTTTGTCCTTTTCTTCTGTCAGCTTCGGAATTTCTTTCAAACATGCTGATCAATTACCATTTACTGTTCTTCTGTACAGCACTTTCTTATTCTATTCTAATTGGACTTTTATAGCGCTTAATCTCCCCAAACAAGAGGACTCTAAGGCGCAACAAAACAAAAAGCAGTCAACAAAATTCTGTGTCCAGGGACATAACAGGGGTCGAACACCACGGAGAACGCCAGGGGGATGATTCAGGCTAGGGTGGATATGCTTTGGTGTACAGGTAGGTTTTAAGCTGTTTTCTGAAGGAGGCCAGGGATGGAGAGGCACGAATCACATCAGGGAGAGTATTCCACACAGTAGGAGCATCAAACGCAAAACTATTACCAAACTGTTTGACAGATTTGTGAACAGAGGGGCAGAACTTTGGAATAACTAGGAAATTACCACCACTTTGACTGCGCCTGGTACTATAAGAACTGCTGTAGGAAGAAAGATGTGGTGAAAAATACCTGGGAAAACCTGTGTGAAGATACTTATAAACAAGTGTGACTGTCTTGAACACAATGCGCTGTTCAACAGGAAGCCAATGCAGTTTCTTTAGCACAGGAGTTATGCTGGTGTATCGACTGGTGTTTGATACAATTCTAGCTGCACTATTTTGGATGCACTGTAATTTGCGTAGATTGAACTTGGACAGGCTCCTGAAAAGTGAGTTGCAGTAATCCAACCGACTACTAACAAGAGCGTTGGCTACAAGCACAGAAACATCATGAGTAAGAAACTGCCTGACATGTCTGAAGTCATGGAGTTTAACAAAACAACTTTTGCAGACATTCTGAACATGCTTGGACAAAGAGAAATCTGAATCAAACCACACACCCAGATTTTTTACTGAATCTGCAGGGCAGAGTGAGTTGCCCAGGATATCAATTGGAAAACATGCTTTCAACTTATCCCTTTGTCTCTTCGAACCAAAGATGATAAACTCAGTCTTATCAGGATTCAGTTTGAGCTTACTAGTTGTCATCCACTCTTTAACATCATTTAGGCACTTATTTAGCTTTTCAAAGGCAGCAGATGCATTCTTCTGGGATAAATGTATATAAAGTTGGCTATCATCTGCATAGAAATGAAACTTTATTCCATTATGTTTACTGATAATGGAACTGAGGGGGGTGGTGTACAATGAGAACAACAAAGGACCCAGGACAGAACCTTGGGGAACACCAAATAGGAGTTTACAAACATCTGACAAAGTAGAACCAATTTTTACTGATTGGTAACGGTCCATTAGGTAGGATGTGAACCATTTCAGAACGGAGCCACTGACCCCAAACCAGTTTTGGAGAAGCAACCCAGAAGAGTAGAGTGATCAATGGTGTCGAAGGCAGCAGACAAGTCAAGCAATACCAAGGCAGTGGATTCACCTCTTGACAATGATAAGTGAACATCATTTTTTATGTAGAGAAGAGCAGTCTCAGTTGAATGGCCCGCCTTATATGCCGACTGGTACGGTTATCTAAGTTATTGGCATTAATATGTTCTAACAGCTGCTTAGCAACCACACGTTCTACCAATTTAGATATAAAACTGAGACCTGATACAGGGCGATAATTCTTAAGGTCATTTGAGGGAAGATTTGGCTTTTTAATAAGTGGAGTGACCACAGCAGATTTGAAGGCATCAGGAACGCATCCCTCCATTAGTGAGCAGTTGACCAGCTTTGTAAGGGATGGTAGCAATATATCAATGCATTCCTTAATCAGGAATGTCGGCAGAGGGTCCAACAGGCATGATTTTGTTGGTGATGCTTTAATTATTTTATCAACAGCATCTTCAGAAACTTGCCTAAAGACAGTAATTTGGGGAGGATCTGAAGGAGGGTTAACATCATATTCAGTGCCAGAAGAAGCAAAATTATCTCTAATCTTCTTAATTTTGGTGGTGAAGAAGGAGGCAAACTGGTCAGCCAATGACTTTTCGGACTCATGAGATGGAAGTGTGGCATCAGAAACCCTGTTCAGGGTCTTATGGAGCTCACGCCAAAGTTTTCGAGAGTCATGACTATTGTCCGAGATCAGTTTGCTATAGTAGTCTGATTTATCTTTATTTACAAGTGCATTGCACCTGATAATTATGCTTTCCTCTCATTATCACCTTCACAAATCAAAAACACTCAGTCAGCTGACACAGTGCCCGTTCACGGGCACTCTCCTCTTGTTTTGTCTGTTTGTCTGTCCATCCATCTGTCTGGCCACATTTTCGTTTTCGGACTCTAACTCGAAAACGGTTTGTCCAATCGAATTCAAACTTGACAGGGACATAAATCACCATCATAGCTAGGTTCCTTTCGAAATTGGTGTAATTCTGTCCCTTCGTTTGTCCGTTTTTTGTCCGTTTGTCCATCCATCTGTCTGTGCACATTTTCGTTTCCGGACTCTAACTCAAATACGGTTTGTCCAATCTAATTCAAGCTTGACAGGGAGATAGATCACCATCATAGCAAGGTTCCTTTCGAAATTGGTGTAATTCCATCCGTTCGTTTGTATGTTTTTTGTCCATTTGTATGTTTGTCAACATTTCTGTTTCTGGACTCTAACTCGAAAACGCTTTGTCAAATCAAATTCCATCCGTTCGTTTGTTCGTCAACATTTCCATTTCCGGACTCTAACTCGAAAATGCTTTGTCCAATCGAATTCAAACTTCACAGGGAGATACATCACCATCATAGCTAAGTTGCTTTCGAAATTGGTGTAATTCCTTCCTTTTGTTTGTCTGTTTATAGCATAGATACAATTATGTAACCTAGACTACAAGTTTTACGTTTCTTAGCACGTCTAACACATTTACCTTAACTGGGTGACTTAACATTTCTTTCTTTGTTTCTAAATATAATTACAGCAGTCACTAACCTTATTGCTGCCTGCGCAACCCGCCTTTTGGGGCATCTTTGAGCCTCTTGTTATATCTCTCTTAATTCTTTTTACTTGAATCTTGGTTGTTGCACCTTTGGGTGTCTTTTGATGCAGATTAAGCACTGTTAAAGTCATATTAGAATCCATTAAGGATTTTACTTTTGCAACTTCCCATTGTCACAGATAGTATTTCAAAGAGTGAGCAACTGGGTTTGCCTCAACACCACACATTAGCATTCATTGACTGTATCACCATTTCTGTATGTCTGGGTAATATTCAAAACATCCAAACCATAATTCGACCATGCAAGGCGCTTATAATTGTACTGGGGAGGTATTCATTTTCACACTTTGTCTCTTTGGTATGTTCTGATAATATTCAGAACATCTAAACCATAATTTGGCCAGGCACAGGTAATATAACTTGTCTGGTCAGTGGGGCTGATTGGGTCTGAATACATATCTGCCCAGAAACAATTCTGTCAGTCATGGACCAGTGGACCGGTGCTAGTTTTGAAATCTATCTGGTGTGTGTGGAACAGCATTATAATAGGGTTTATCTCTTATCTCGGCAGTTGCTGTCATGCCATAAAGATTTGCTCTACACTTTCAGAAGTATGTGAGCTGATATATGAGGTTCCCCGACTATTCTAGGTCCACTATGTTTTTTTCTGTACACCCTTCCACTGAGCAAGGTTATTGAAAACACTGGTATTAAATTCCACTTCTATGGCAATAAAACCCAGTTATTTGTACACTCTAAAAATGCTGCTTCAGTGTTTGATTAGCTGATTTTTTTTCTTCACGTTTTTCAAGAAGGAATGTCTTCTGGAAAAGTAAAACGAGCACTCAGGCCACAGCTGAGTGGTAACTTTGAAATCTTGCTGCAGTCTACTAATAACTTACTGCATTACAAGATTCCAACTACACATCTTTTGCATTGGGTCCAAATTTGGCCAACTCAAAGTAGCTATTGCTCAGCTATGGGATGAGCTACAGTTCTGGAATTTTACTGTGTTATGGCTGATGTAAAAGTAGGTGAATAACATATTTCAACAAAATACTCTAAATGCAATAGTTTTAAAGTTACAAGCGGTTTACTCAACAGTGAGAACCTGAAAGTAGCTATTACTCAGCCATGGAATGATCTACAGGTCTGAAATTTTACTATGTTACACCTGATATAAAAGTAGGTAAGTAACATATTTCAACAAAATACTCTAAATGTAATAGTTTTAAAGTTACAAGCGATTTACTCAACAGTGAGAACCTTAAAGTAGCTATTGCTCAGCTTTGGAATGAGCTACAGGTCTGCAATTTTACTATGTTACACCTAACCTAAAAGTAAGTGAATAACATATTTCAACAAAATTCTCTAAATGCAATAGTTTTCAAGTTACAAGTGATTTGCTCAACAGTAAAAACTCAAAGTAGCTATTACTCAGCTATGGAATGAGCTATAGGGCTGTAATTTTATTATGTTATAGCTGATTCAAAAGTAGCTGAATAACATATTTCAACAAAATTCTCTAAATGCAATAGTTTTAAAGTTACAAGTGATTTACTCACCCGTGACATCCTGAAAGTAGCTTTTGCTCAGCTATGGAATGAGCTACAGGTCTGCAACTTCATTATGTCATAACTTACCCCAACATAGTAAATTGTGTATTCAAAGAAAGTCACTATGTGTGATACTTTCAAAGAAATTGGACACATTCTCCGTTTTAAATTGTGCTACAAATCAGTAAGTAGCTATTACTCGCTTAGCTAATGCAACAGAGCTCCAAACTATGCACCATCTTATAGCTAACGATAAAGTACCTGAACAACATATTTAACGGAAACACTCTAAATCCAATAGTTTCAGAGTTATAAGTCATTTACTCAGAATAGCTAAAATGGTCATAGCTATGTTAAAATGCTACCGATTTTGTCGAAATTACAACAGATAGAACTAGTCCATTATCTTTGGGTTTCCAGTTCAGCAGAAAAAGTTGGACTTTTTTATTCCAAGTAATATACTTGGAAACCTTTTCTATTCAGCTGAGAAAGTTAAGAATCTAGGTTTTTCTTGATTGATGTAGACTACTCTTTTGTTTTGTTGTGTGATTTCAGATATATTAGACAATAATTGATGGTTGATAGTACGGTCTTTGCTGTGAATGCTCTTGTTAGCAGTAGTGTGGACAACTATAATTCTGTTTTCACAAGTTTGTCTAATTTCAACCAACGCAAACTTCAATGCATACAGAAAACTCTTGCATGGATTGTCACCAATTATAGGGATACCCCTAAAGAATCTTCATTGAGTTCCCACTAGATACTGCTGTATGTTACACTTGTTAAGAGGATACACCTATTTTTAACTTCCTAAGAAATCATTCTGGTTATTTCATTGTATTTCTGGTCCCCTGTAGCTGCAAATAAAACACATGATGAGGACAAACCAGATAGAAGGTTTCTGGGGGTTCCTCAGTTTGGCCATTGTGGCACAAATCTAGTGAGCAATTTGGTTATAGCCTTGTCTTTAATGCCTCTACGATGTGGTATGAATTGCCTGATGATATTTGCTCTGCTATGCAAGTTGCCTCTGACACGAAGATACTCAAATTAGATTTGTTTGTCAAGGCCTTTCCATCATAGTTTCTGACTTAGCTGGGTCTCTGTTGTTACGAACATTGCTATGCCCATAGAATGATGAATTGGAATGTGACTCATGGTAGTTGCACCTTAGAATCTGCCTAGATGCAGAAAGTCATTGCCATAAAAACCTGAATAGCACAGAATACCTGTTTCATGTCATAACTCTTGTCAAATTTCACTTTATAGATTACAATTTATTTGATCAGCTAGGTTATGAAATTGTTGTCAGTAATGTATAGAAATCAACAATTTACTGGATATTTATTTTTTCTCTTATCTCTTTGGTGTAAGTTGTTGAGATTTGTTCTTATTTACAGACAGACATTATATCAGTAATCATAAGTCTCTAAATTGGTTTTATTCTATACCGTGATCAAATATAGTTTTAAATTTATACTCAATGTCAATTCAGAGATATATTAGCTTATAGGGTAATGCAGTTTTATTTATCTGAAACTCAGATTAATACTATGCTTATATTTAATGTACTTCTTTAGTTATCAGTGTAGATTAACTATATAAAGTCTTTGAGACTCTATAACACATTATTTAGATACATTACCACTGATTGCGAGTCCTAAAAGTTACCCCTGTTTACCCCATGATTCACTCAAAACAAACTGGGCTTACTCACATGAGCTTCCAAGTTTTTATGTGAATAGTATTGCTTGAAAAACCACATCATCACAAATGTGTTTGTATGGTCTGCACCCAGTAAAAATGTGTAAAGGGCATTAATATCAGTTGTCATGTTTTACTTCACCTGAATTTGCTAACACAAAGAGTACATTTTTCAGACATTAGACACTTTCTGAAGACACTAACGGAATGTTGGAATTCATTGACAAGAGAAGAGCAGCAGGTATGATTTACAATTATAAATATATCATTATCATGTGCTATACAATGTAAAATTTTGGCATGTCATGCCATTATAAAGTATGGGCATGATTAAATTTTCAATGTGAAATTAATCAAAAATGGTGTAGCTTACTGCAATTACAGTTAAGTATTTGTTTGGTTGTGGAGTGTAGAGTGAGTGATGTAAATTCACCAGTTTTCTTTGGACTTTTGGTTCTGCTACGTCAAATCACAATTTTTTTTTCAATTTTTTGTTTTAATAAACGTATCTCATCCCAGCATTATCCATACCTGGGAAAAAAATTAACTCACCTGGACGTAGGCTCACTCAGAGAGCTGTTATTATTTCATACAAAACTATCTATTATTTATGAAAATGGATCTAAATACGCCGTTATTTGAAAAAACTGTTTTTCAAGCATAATACCTACCACACTGTGAAAACTTTAAGCTAAATAAATATTTTACATCTTTTCTAGCCCAAAATTATTATTAACATAGATGTAAATTTTCAAAAGTTTGTCCCAGAGAAGTTAAAAATTTTGGTTGGTATTTCTTAAAAATTGCATAATTTACACTCTCTAAAGTCACTTGTAAAAATGTATTATTCATAAAATATACTTAATACTGTGAAAATATAAAAAGTTGGATGCAATAGATAAGTATTTTTTCTATTATATTCAACAAAATTAGGATATGTTTTCCATATTTGTGCTGTAAAATTGACAAAAACCAAATGTGGCGAATTTACATCCACTGGCAAATTTACATCACTTGCTCTAGGTGTGCAACATCATGGTGTGACATTGACTTGACCTTACTGTAGTAACCTTGAGTTTAAAAATCTTGTCTGGGCTGTATCTCAGAAACCATAAGGTGTAGGAAGTTGATACTTGGTATGGACAATGGTTGGGTGCTATGGGTATGCAACATCATGGTGTGACCTTGATTTGACCTTTGACCAAGCTGTAGTGATCTTGAGTCTGAAAATCTTCTCCAGGATATATCTCAGAAACCATAAGGTGTAATAAGTTGATGCTTGGTAGGGACATTGGTCAGGGGGTGTGGGTGTGCAGCATCATAGTGTGACCTTGATTTGACCTTTGATCTTGCTGTTGTGAGTTGGAACTTTAAAATTTTGTCTGAGCTATGTCTTGGAAACCATAAAGTGCAAAAGGTTGATATCTGGTGGGGACATTGTGTAGGGTTTTTTTAGGTATGCAATGTCATGGTATGACCTTGATTTGACCTTTGACTTTGCCATAGTGACCTTGACTTTAAAGTTTTTTCTGGGAAACATCTTGGAAACCCTAAGGTGTGGAATGTTGATACTTGGTCGGGACATGAGTTAGGGGTTGTAGATGTGCAATAACATGATGTGCCCTTGATATGACTTTTGACCTTGCATTAGTGACCTTGGCATTTTAAATCTTGTTCCGGCTATATCGCGGAAAGTGTAAGGTGTCGAAGTCGATAACTGGTAGGGACAATGTATCCTTGCGTTGCCGGTTTTCGACGGTCTTACGCATTTTAATCCATTTTCATTTCTTTCATCATTCCCTGGTGATTTTTAAAGTTAAAATTAGAAAAAAATGCTTTTTAATTGACAAAAACAAATATAATGGGTAAATATTTTAAGTTGTTGTATTTTTTTATTTGGTTCAATTTCTGTATGTACAATATTCTTATTTTACAAATGGTTGTCTGTTATCGACGGTAAAATAAAATCAATATATATGGTATTCAAAACATATTCTAAACTTTTTATTTTTCACATTGTCCTCTGTAAATTATAGAAATAGACAACGACGAGCGAGGGGTTATATGCGATTTTACAACGATTAGCGATATTAGGATCACGAAGGCGAAGCCTGAGTGATTCTAATGCGCTAATCGTTGTAAAATCGCATATAACCCCGAGCTTGGAGTTGTCTATTTCTATTCTAACATGACATTTGAAAATTATCTTATAAAAATTAGTTTTGAAGCTATTTTGTACAAAAATAAACGAATATTCTATAAAGATTATTTATCAAATGGTGTAGTTGAAATATTGGAAGAGCCACAAATAAAATAACCCTTTCTTTGTTAAACGTCCTTAAACTTTTGTATATTCATATCAGTATATTATATTTTCAAATATAAGAATCCCTGAATATCGTATTTACCATTATTTTTTGTATTTAATAAAAAAACTAGGCTATTACTTGATTTTTTCTTTTTGCGGAGCAGCATTGTGAGCGATAAAATAGAACTAGGGAAGTTATGCGGGGTTTTACAGAGCAAATTTTTGTGTCTTAGCCAATCAGAATCGCGGACACAGCCGTGTTATGTTAGAATGATAATTTAACAAATAAAGCGATTTATTGTTTCCATTATATCGTAATAATGCACAATAACATTTTTTTTGAAGGTGTGCATATAAAATTATTTTCCTAGGCAATTATGTCATTAAATTTTAAAGTTGTTTTTGAAGGCTGTTTTTTCTATTTTGTGTCCACAGAAAGCACATGATTTTATGTTAATGAGCATGGTTATCGTTGATTTATTTTATAACCTCCAAAAATAAAAATATTTTATGGCATATTTTTCGTATATTGCCTGCTGAACAAACACATTAAGAAATGTTATTTTGTTAAATTCAAAACAATATTTCCATACAATTTATTTCAAATAAAGTTAATAGTTATTTAATTTATTTTTTTACCGAGATGAAAAGCACGCGCTGAGAACTACAATGTATTAATGCGCGGCCGTCGATAATAGATGACCGTCCTTAACAGACAACACAACGATATATGTGCTATTTCATGTCACACTGTTTGCAGTGAACAATGTTCAACATTGGCGGTCCCGATGTCCAGAAACTTTTAACATAAGATATATCCATATGGCTACGTTTTTCAACATATTAGGGGATTTCAAAGCAGTAGCCATTATTATGTCCACCCCCCTGGGGGGTGGATATATTATTTTTGCTTTTTCTGCCGTCCGGCGTCCAGCGTCCGATGTCCGGCATCACGCATGGTTTCCGCTCATTTAAAGGAAAAGTATTAGAGCTATTGTCACCAAATTTGGTATGCAGGCTTATTGGGTCAGTAGCTTGCTTGGGATTGCTTTTGGCTGTTGGACCTCTTTTGCTTACTTAGTAATACTTAAGTACAGGTATTTTCAGTACCCATTGGTTTCCATGCATTTAAGCCAAAATAATTAAAGATATTTTACTACAATTTTGAATACAAGATTGTTATGTCCATAGCTCACTTGGTATTGCATTTGGGACTGATAGCTTTGTCAGTACATGAGTAATAGCCATTTAGGTACTTCATTGTGTATTTTCAGTACTACTTTTGAGTAATTTGCTAATATCTTAGAAACCGTAAGAGATAGAGCGATTTCGACAGAATTTTTGACCCACTGGGTAGTAGAAAAGTATTCTATACAAAATTTTAAAAAATTTCAATTTTCGCCACTTTTGGTGGCCATCTTGAATTTTTGCGAAAAACGAAAAAAATCTTAATATCTCGGAAACCGTAAGAGATAGAGCGATTTCGACAGAATTTTTGACTCACAGGGTAGTAGAAAAGTATTCTGTACAAAATTAAAAAATTTCAATTTTCGCCACTTTTGGCGGCCATCTTGAATTTTTGCGAAAAACGAAAAAAATCTTAATATCTCAGAAACCGTAAGAGATAGAGCGATTTGGACAGAATTTTTGACCCGTAGGGTAGTAGGAAAGTATTCTTTACAAAATTGAAAAGTTTCAATTTTCGCCACTTTTGGCGGCCATCTTGAATTTTTGCGAAAAGCGAAAAAATCTTAATATCTCAGAAACTGTAAGAGATAGAGCGATTTTGACAGAAATTTTGACTCGCATGGTAGTGGTAGAGTATTCTATGTGCAATTGAAAAATTTCAATTTTCGCCACTTTTGGCGGCCATCTTGAATTTTTGCGGAAAAACAAAATATGTCAATATTTGGAAACCGTAAGACACAGAGCGATTTCGACAGAATTTTTGACCCGTAGGGTTGTAGCAGAGTATTCTATGTGAAATTGAAAAAATTTCAATTTTCGCCACTTTTGGCGGCCATCTTGAATTTTTGCGAAAAACAAAAAATATTAATATCTCAGAAACCGTAAGAGATAGAGCGATTTCGACAGAATTTTTTACCCATAGGGTAGTAGCAGAGTATTCTATGTGAAATTGAAAAAATTCAATTTTCGCCACTGTATACTAATAAATATTTAAGCATCCATATATTTTATATATGAAACGGGGTCTTGTAATACTACTGTACGATTTTTGCCAAAGGTTCATGGGGTGGACATTACACATGATAATGTGTGTTCTTCTATGCTATCCTGTTTCCATTTGTATGTCGCAGCTACAATCAACAGGGCGTCCTATTTCTAGTTGTTAACAAATATAATGCAGCATTCTAACCGGCCGTAAACATGACCTCACAACCTGTAAATTGGTCAAGAACGGTCTCACAGGTGGTATATACCACTCGTGAGTTGGGTGCCTCCAGAGACTTTCCAAACTTTGACCTTCACCTCTAATGACAACAAAGATGCAGAATACTCTGCTTTCGTTATAAAAAAACCATGTTAAATTAAGTGTTTTGGTACTCGGGATTTTGACAAATAACCTCAGAAAACGTATAACAAATGAAATATATATGTTTTGCATGGTGTATAGTGAAACATTGTGATTTCTTTTATTTCTTTCTCTTTGTGATTTGTGTTTGTTTACATCCACACATACATTTTCTCGCGAGACTTTTTCCTCTTGAAAAAAGATAGAAAAACAATCCCGCGTGAGGATGCCACACATAAACACACAGGTGGTGGATTGTTAAGAACGGTCAAAACTTTCCACTGGTACTCACAGGTCGTGTGCACAGGCTCACCACCCCTTCTGAACGCAGCATTATCATCATCACATTTCTTATCTCTCTTCTGATTGGCCAACGTCCTCTACCATCAACCAATCCAATCAGATGATAGCTTTCAAAATGTAGCAGTGCTTTTCAGTGGTTTCTGCATGTTGTGCAGGCAAAACAGTCAAACAACTACTGACCAAAGAAATTCATTTATTATCGGAAGCGACGACGTACATATTCCCTCATAGAAATGGGTGAGATAGACATGGAAGTGAGATTATTTGATACATCCAGCTAACAGTAATTCACTCCAGAATTCGGGTATTCTCGCGAGATTTCAGTGCTTTTTATCAAATTTTTAACTCGTCTTCTGCATATAGCTTCACAGGCAAAACAGTCGAAACAACTACTGACCAAAGAAATTCGTCTATAATCGGAAGAGACAAAATATATATTTCTTCAAAGAAAATGGAAGAAATGCAGTTTATTTTATTTGATGAATCGAGATAACAGTAACAGTAGGACCCAGCCATTCAGGCTTAGATGTGCTTTTGAAGTGAAATTTTATTTAAAAATTGACAAATATAAAACAGCATAAATTAATTTATTTGAACGAAACAAGTAAAGATAATTTAATTATTTAAATAAAGAAGATTTTATGCAATCCCAAATTGAAACTAAATATTCCAAAATGTCATGACGCAAAGCATGTCTCACATTTTTTCACAGTTGTCTCGCCTTTTCAAGTGAAGGGAGACAGTCTGTCTCACATTGAGTTTTGACGAGAGCGAACAATGATAGTCCATCCTCGAATTTGAAGTATTTGATCTTAAAGCAGAAATTATTCTTGGGAAATCCCACGGATTTCTGTGACCTCATGTATATTAATGAGTTGCCATTAATTTTGATATATTGTGAAGAAATGACATGGTATTGTCAAATATTACAGTTGTCATGGCTGGAAACACCAGAATTTGTGGGATAAATTTATCTAATTAATAATTGTTATAAGCACTGGAAGTTTATTTATATTAAAAAGTGAACAAAAAGCCTTAAGGTGTTAGTCTTTTTAATGCACAATTTGGGGCAAGTTGTGATCAGAAGGGACAAAGAAAATGGAGCGAGTTGACCCGAAATTTCTGGGGCGTGTTGGCACTTGGGATAAGATATCCCATAAGCGCACTAGAGCCCCCTAGGGAGTAGATTTATAACTATATTTGTAAACATATGTTGCAGTGTGATATGTAGTTTATTTAGCATGGGTATTAGCTTTGAGAATTTAGTTGGCTGAAATATATAAATTACATCTGCAATTGGCATATCTTTGGAGTTTTTGGCCGGGCCTGCAACTTTTTCTTGCCCAAGGCCCTGCGGTCTTACAACATATTTTTCTAAGCAGTGAACACTGGCTGTGAAAGTCTCCTGATATTTTTACTGTCTCACTTCTTCAAAATCTCATGGTGTTGAAAACTATTTCTCCAGACTACGGGGTATGGGCTTCTCTGATGCTCTTTTGTTGCAATTGTAAAAATATTTTTGAACTCTTTGATGAATTGCAATTGAAAAATTGATCCCAGTATACTGCATGTGTGTAGTTATCCAGGTGGGAGATTATAAAAATTTCATTAATACACGTTTTGTGGGTATAGTTAGGCTCCAGGAAAATGTCTAGTGTGTGGTAAGAAAAATAACTTAATGATAGGTTTCATGTATATTAGGCAAATGAGTGTTATGAGACCCCAGAACAATGTCCACTTTATTGTTACTTCAGTTGATTGATGCCTTGCTTTATGTTCAGATGCGCCTTAGAGTCCATCAGTGAAGGAGATTAAGTGCTATAAAAGTCCACATTAGATTAGATTGATCGCATTATTTATCCTTGTTCCTAGTACCTTGTTTTGGTTATATTCGGATGGGATCATCTGTGTCACTATGTATCCACCCATAATTAGCTCAGAACTCAGATGGTCACCTATACACGTACTAACCAAGCCTAGTGGTGCTTAACTTCAGTGATCACTTATCAGGCACGAACTGGTCAAGCTACACTATATAGGCATGCTATTACAAATTTAAATGTGTTGTTTACAGAAACTTTTTATTCGTTAAAACTTAAAAATATGTTCTTTGTCACAATCTTTAGATTCTTTACCAAATCTATATATCTTGGGTAGTCATCCATTTCCTAATTGTGAAATAAATTGAGTTCAATTTACTTCTCTTATGACTAATATTCCATAATTACATGCTTGATTTCGTTTGTGTGTTCAATGTATGGATGTACTTAGGCTCTAAGGAGATATCCACTTTATGGTAACATTAAAGTTTGAAATAACTTATAAATTTTTGGAAAATAGACTCATTATTTCCATCGGATATCCAAGGCCCCTTCCTTCAATGTCAAATGAAGTAAGCAAAACTTGAAGATACTTATGACTTCTTTATTATTTGCCTAAGAAGTTTGGGGTAAGAAAACAGCCTATTGGAAATCTTAAGCTTTGAGTCTTTTGATGTGGTTATTATTCACCTTGGGTCCGCCTTTAAGGTAAAACAGGGTGGCCAAACTTAAAATCGGCTGTATTTTTCATATTATCATCCTAAAAATTTTATGCTACCAGCATTATGCCGGGTCAAATGCTTGCTAACAAGGATGCTTCATCTTTGCAACAGATAAAAATATGCATCAGTTTGCTGATGCACTCAGTCTAGTTTTATATCAAATACAGTTTTCATTCAGAGTGAGGCAGTAGTATGCAAGTTGTATTTCAGATGCTATTAGCAGACATAAGTCACAAAACTGTGTCAAAGAAGAAGAGAACAATGCTCACTGAAGAAATGCTTGCTGCCCCAGCTGAAGAAAGAAAAAAGTGGCAGGAGCTGATTGAACATGAAAAACGGTTCAAAAGAATGAAGGAGATTGTATGTATATTATTATATCCCCAGACGAAAATCGGGGATATTATGGATGCAGGTCCATTGTGCCATTGTCACTCTTGTGTTTGTTTCCCCGTGTTCGTGATAACTTAAAAATGCATCAACCTTTTCATTTCAGACGTGGTGCAAACCCTATTTTAAGATTAAATCCCAAAAATAAAGGACTTATGGTCATCTGAAGGTCAGAAATTGACATGTGGCACTTAAAGCCCTCTAGGTAACAAGCTAAGAGGTCCATCTAGCTAAAATTTTACCTTAGAACACAATAATATGTCCTTTTATATGTCAAACATCAAAACAAACAAAAAATCAAGAACATGAAGCCTGCACCTGCGAAATTTTTTGGTACATTTTGCGTGTATTTTGCCTTGAACATGGAAATAGTAGATATAGCTTCTGTATATGATCTTTCGTTCTAGAAAATTTGCACTCTATAGCTTTAATTTTAAGGTCACCTTAAGGTCTCTAAAATGCGCACAGAGACCCAATTTATGGACTTTTTGCCACTTATACACTCTTTAGCTGACAAGCTATGTGTTTCTCATCTAGGTGAAATCTCATCTGGAAATATATGTATGTTCTTTTTACATGTGCCAAAATCCGGGATTTCTCTACAGTTTTCACATATTTTGCCTTGTAACTAGAAGTGAATGTTCAGTTTTACTCCATAGCTTTTCATTGACATTACAATTTTTTAAAGGAAGGCCCTGTCTACTTTAAAATTTAAGTATTATTGATGTTATGGCCATCTGAACCTTGAAAATTGTATTTTAATCCCTCTGTTCATTGAGTTTTTAAACTTTTTAAAATTAAACTTCTTAGATGTACACTTTAATTTGGCAAAAGGGACATTCTTATTTTCGGATGAACTTAAAGTTCCAGTATTAATGAAATTATGGCCTCTTTGCAGTAAAAAGGAAGATTTTTAACATGATTACCTAATAAGACAAATGGGGTGTGGGGTGATATTGTGTCAGATATTTAGGTATGCACAGAGTAGACATAAAGGTAATTAATAATTGAGTTGAAGATTGAATATGTAATAAACACAAAATGTTTCATAAAAGTTATAGTACATGTTCATCTGGGGATACAATTTTCCTCTAGAAGATAATATACATGTTGTAGGGTTATATTATTAAGTTATTATATTAACGAATGATTATGTTACTTTCCCAACAATTATGGGACACAGAAGATAGGTCCCACAGAACTACCTCAATCAAAGCCTGTAGCTTGAGGGATGATATGTTGGCGTTATGTTGGCCCAATCTAAATATTAAAGATAGCCATTTTATGTGTACAAAAACATCTCCAACTATTCTTGTAATAACAATGTATCATATTCAGTTCCATTTTGTGCAGTTGAATTCTGATCAACAGAACTGCCACATTCGTAGAACTGAATAACAGACTGTTAAAGGACTTTTCCATTACAATTTACCCTAGTATCTAAAAGTCATGGTTAAATAGAAGTATTTTTCTTATCTCTTCATATATGAATAAACAGTGTTTAAATATACCAACATTGTGAACTCTTTACTGTATAAGATCAATTATAAAATTATGAGAAATAATCCATTTTAATGTTTTTAAATGAAAACTGTTACAACTATAATTTGTAATTTAAATAACTAACAAGTGTGAACATTGGAAGATCTAATGATGGAAAACAGTTTTGACAATCCTCTGTTTCTCATTGCTGATGAACCAATTTATAACAAAAATTTTAGATAAATGTAGTTAAGTACATCTGTCACTAACTGCAGTAACTGTTTGCAATTTTCTTTTGTTCAATTTACAGTTTTGGACTTGTGTTGAAAAGCCAAAGAGGCCAAAAAATGATATATTCCTGTATTCTGAAGATATGCTTATTGCTGTAAGTACAAGGGTGCTTCATAGTATCACCTAGTTTCATAATTTTACCCAATCATTTTTACCCCACAGCCCTTAAGGGCTGTCAGGCTATTGTTTTCACCCATGGTGTCCGGATGGATAGGCAAGCGGGTGGGCGGTGGGAAAAGTTTTTCTGGGCTGTATCTCAGAAAACATAAAGTGTAGGAAGTTGATACTTGGTAGGGACATTGGATAGAGGTTATAGGTGTGCAGTATCATGTTGTGACCTTGATTTGACCTTTGACCTTTCTGTAGTCACCTTGACCTATAAAATCTTGTCTGGGCTATATCTTTGGAACCGTAAGGTTTTCCTAGCTTTTTTGGCAGCCATATTGAATTTCTACATAAATCGCACTTATCTCGGAAACAGTGCAAGATAGATCAATTTTGAGCACATTTTTGGCTCAAAGGGTGTATGCACAGTCATCTGCCACATTTTGCCAAAAAATGGTTTCCCTCCATTTTTGGTCATCATGAATTTCTGTGTAAAACGCAAAAATGTGTTTGTCTCAGAAATGGTGCTAGATAGAGCAATTTGTACCAAATTTGTGGCCTGCAATATATATGCAGTGCCAAAAATAGTTTTCCTGCTTTATTGCTGCCATCTTGAATTTCTGCATCAACACATTAACACATGCTATCTTAAACGCTCGCATTTTTGACTCACAGGGATGCATAAAGTCACCTGTTCATTTTTGAGTGTTCTCCAGTCATTTTTTGCCGCCAGCTTGAATCTTTGCGTAAATGAAAAAAAAAAAGAAATTAAATGGAGTAAGAGACAGTCATTTCAGCCAGATCACTATTGCTCATAGGGACACTTTGTTTTTGCTGTGCATAACAATTACTCTTTCTTTTGCAAAGAAATACTCTAGTTATATATGTATGTGGAAAACATGAAAAATTAACCCAAGTTATGAGCAAATTTATACACAATTTAAGTAAATCAGGTACATTGAAAGTGTTTAGCATTTACAGATTACCATTTAAGCTAAAAATTATTAATAGCCTTAGATATTTTAAAATTAATTGGATAAAACGTGCGTTTTGTGATGAAATCCATGAAGTGAAGTTGGGAGCTAGTTGTACACAATTTGGGGATCCTAAAACCCCACCATGAAAAACCTCCACAATAAAACCCCACTGTTTTGGTAAATCCATTAAAAAAACACCCTTAAAATTGCAGGGGTCATAACTTTAATACACATAATGGTTTCTTATTTTATAAGGTGCTTTAGCAGTTATTGTACTTTATTTCAAGGTGTACAATAATTGTCCCTTTATTGAGAAAAAAAATCCAAAATTCTAAAATATGATCAATCTTTTAAGATCTAATCACAGCATTTTATATTTTTTCATATCTCCAGTAACTTATTAAAAGCATTAAAACAGATAAAACCCTTTTTTTTGACTCTCCTATTTTAGAATGTCCAGTCAGCCATTTAAATACTTGAAAAAAGGATCAAAGTTTATCAATGTAAATAAATTAATGCAAAATGTTTCATGGTAATTGTGGCAGAATTATATTGCGACTAATATTCTAAAAACTACAGTATAGATTTCATGTATATTTGGTATGTGAGTGTACTTAGGCCCCAAGACAATACCACTTTTTGGAAGCCTTAAAGTCTGAAAGATAACTTAATTATGCTGATATTACAGATAACTTAAATTCTGTATGGTTTAATGTGCCAAAACAATATGGATGTGAATTTTATATCCTGGACTCAGATAATAGGACTGGTTACAGGAGTTATCTACCAAGCCAGTGGTCTTGTCTGTTTTGAAAAAAAATCCTTTGGTTCTCTCACCTCTTTGGTTGTGGGTAGCATCATATGGACGACAATAAGTGGGAAATACTTATGCCCTCTCCCAATACAGTGCTAGCTAGTAAAAGGCATATATAAAACCCAACTGTGTGTTCAGTACACTTCAGTCAACAAAGAAAATATGTTATTGAATATATTTATAAATATAAAATACAACTTTGTATTCAGTACACTTCAGTCAACAAAGAAAATATGTCATTGAATATATTTATCTTGGGGCAGTTTATAATATTGTTTTGATGTTGTTTTCAGCCATATAGAGCTAAGACTCGATGGAAGACTTTATCAATGAAAGAAAAAGAGGTAATATGCTTTTTCATTGATTAAAATTGTGTATCTGTAATAGTACTTTGTCTCACTAAGTAGTTTGGACTACAATTATTAAGCGTCCCGCAAGGGACGCTTGTTTGTGTATGGGAGAGCTTCCGGCTCCGCCGGCTCCGCATTTTGTTTTCCTTATAACTCTGTAACCGTTAGGCGGATTCTTTTCAAATTTGGCAGGTTTAGGCAGTAGCCTTGGGGAATTTTTTTGAATATGCTGCAGTGACATTTCAACCAATCAGAGAGGTCACATGACCAAAAATGTCTTTTTTCGATGGGGAAGCTTGTCCGGATGATAACTTGAAAGGAATTTGATCAATTCACCTGAAACTTGGCAAATACATTCATTCTATTAAAATCTGGAAATCATTAGATTTTGGCATTGATTGGTCAAGAAATGGCCGAGTAATTAATGATTAATTAATCATTACGAATTTTCCAAATAAGGAAAACACAAAAATGCTTATATCTCGAAAACCGTGCTAGATAGAGCGATTTTGACGAAATTTTTGACCCACTGGGTATCTCTACGGAGTAGTTTTCCCAATTTTCAAAAAAATTTTATCTCGCTCAAAATGGCGGCCATTTTGAATTTTCGAAATTTTCCCAAAAATTGCAAAACACAAAAATGCTTATATCTCAAAAACCGTGCTAGATAGAGCAATTTCGACAAAATTTTTGACCCGCAGGATATCTCTGCAGAGTACTTTTCCCAATTTTCAAAAAAAAATTTGTCTCGCCAAAAATGGCGGCCATTTTGAATTTTCGAAATTTTCGCAAAAATTGCAAAACACAAAAATGCTTATATCTCGAAAACCGTGCTAGATAGAGCGATTTCGACGAAATTTTTGACCCAGAGGGTATCTCTGCAGAGTAGTTATCCCAATTTTGAAAAAATTTTTGTCTCGCCAAAAATGGCGGCCATTTTGAATTTTCGAATTTTTCGCAAAAATTGCAAAACATAAAAATGCTTATATCTCGAAAACCCTGCTAGATAGAGCGATTTCAACGAAATTTTTGACCCACAGGGTATGTCTGCAGAGTAGCCATGCCAATTTTCAAAAAAATTTTGTCTCGCCAAAAATGGCGGCCATTTTGAATTTTCGAATTTTTCGCAAAAATTGCAAAACATAAAAATCCTTATATCTCAAAAACCCTGCTAGATAGAGCGATTTCGACGAAATTTTTGAACCACAGGGTATCTCTGCAGAGTAGCCATGCCAATTTTCAAACAAAAAATTTCTCGCAAAAAATGGCGGCCATTTTGAATTTTCGAATTTTTCGCAAAATTGCAAAACACAAAAATGCTTATATCTCGAAAACCGTGCTAGATAGAGCGATTTCGACGAAATTTTTGACCCACTTGGTATCTCTGCAGAGTAGCCATGCCAATTTTCAAAAAAAATTTATCTTGCCAAAAATGGCGGCCATTTTGAATTTTCGAATTTTGGCGCAAAAATTGCAAAACACAAAAATGCTAATATTTCGAAAACCGTGCTACATAGAGCGATTTCAACGAAATTTTTTATCTTCAGGGTATCTCTGCAGAGCAGCTATCCCAAAGAGCTTTCACTTGGTGAAGTTTCAGATCCATAGCTAATTGCTCACCTACTCAAAAAGAGTAAATGCGAATTACCTCTAAAAGTATTGCAGATGGCCAATTTTTCTCAAATAACTCATTCACCTACTTTTGGAAGAGCTTTCACATGGTGAAGTTTCAGACCCATAGCCAATTACTCACCTACTCAAAATGAGTAAATGCGAATTATCTCTAAAAGTATTGCAGATAGCTAATTTTTCTCAAATAACTCATTCACCTACTTTTGGGAGAACTTTCACATGGTGAAGTTTCAGACCCATAGCTAATTATTTACCTACTCAAAATGAGTAAATGCTAATTATCTGTAAAAGTATTGCGGATACCCAATTTTTATCAAATAACTCATTCATCTACTTGTGGGAGAGCTTTCACATGGTGAAGTTTCAGACCCATAGCTAATTACTCACCTACTCAAAATGAGTAAATGCGAATTATCTCTAAAAGTATTGCAGATAGCCAATTTTTCTCAAATAACTCATTCACCTACTTTTGGGAGAGCTTTCACTTGGTGAAGTTTCAGACCCATAGCTAATTACTCACCTACTCAAAATGAGTAAATGCGAATTATCTCTAAAAGTATTGCAGATAGCCAATTTTTGTCAAATTAATCATTCACCTACTTTTGGGAGAGCTTTCACTTGGTGAAGTTTCAGACCCATAGCTAATTACTCACCTACTCAAAATGAGTAAATGCGAATTATCTCTAAAAGTATTGCAGATAGCCAATTTTTCTCAAATAACTCATTCACCTACTTTTGGGAGAGCTTTCACTCTGTGAAGTTTCAGACCCATAGCTAATTACTCACCTACTCAAAATGAGTAAATGCGAATTATCTCTAAAAGTATTGCAGATAGCCAATTTTTCTCAAATAACTCATTCACCTACTTTTGGCAGAGCTTTCACTTGGTGAAGTTTCAGACCCATAGCTAATTACTCACCTACTGAAAATGAGTAAATGTGAATTATCTCTAAAAGTATTGCAGATAGCCAATTTTTCTCAAATAACTCATTCACCTACTTTTGGGAGAGCTTTCACTTGGTGAAGTTTCAGACCCATAGCTAATTACTCACCTACTCAAAATGAGTAAATGCGAATTATCTCCAAAAGTGTTGCAGATAGCCAATTTTTCTCAAATAACTCATTCACCTACTTTTTGGAGAGCTTTCACTTGGTGAAGTTTCAGACCCATAGCTAATTACTCACCTACTCAAAATGAGTAAATGCGAATTATCTCTAAAAGTATTGCAGATAGCCAGTTTTTCTCAAATTAATCATTCACCTACTTTTGGGAGAGCTTTCACTTGGTGAAGTTTCAGACCCATAGCTAAAGTCGGGGATATATTGGATTCAGGTCCGTCGCGCCGCCGCCGCCGTAGAAATTTCCTTGTGGACGCGATAACTCAAAAACAAATTAATATTTTTTTTTCAAACTTGGTACACATGTTAAGGGTGCCCAAAGGAAGATCCCTATTTTAAGGTGACCTTAAACTCCCAGTAAAAAAGAACTTATGGCCACCTTAAGGTCAGAAATTGGACTTTTGGCCACTTAGAGCCCTGTAGGTCACAAACTATGATGCTCAGCTGGCTGAAATTTTACCTGACAACACATTAATATGTTCTTAGTACATGTGCCGAAAAATCACGACTTTAAGTTGAGGAGAAAATTGTCTTTGAGGCCCATAAATACCCCCACTTAGGGATTTTTTGCTATACTTTTCACATATTTTGCCCTATAATTTGGAAGTGGTAATTCTGATGAGTCTCAAACTGTGCTAGGTATAACTTTGATATGTAATCCTTGTCTGTAGAAAATTTTAGGGCTGTAGGTTTACCCAAAGGGGTCGACTTAAGGTCTCAAAAGTGCCCACAGAGACCCAATTTATGCACTTTTTGCCACTTTCAAGCACTGTAGCTTTCAAACTATGTCTCTCATCTAAGTTAAATATCATCTGGGAATATATCTATGTGTTTTCTTATATGTGCCCCAACATTTAGGCCTTTAATAGACAGTTAACCTGTGTATCAGGACCATAAACACCCACCCGAGTGACCCTTATAAGACATTTTTCACATCTTTTTCCCTGTAACTTGGAAATGGTAAGTCTGAGAAGTTTCAAACTGTATTAGATATATATTCTGTGTGTAATCTTAGTATGTAACAGATTTTAAGTCTGAAGCTTTAATTTTGAAGGTCAAATTGAGGTCTCTAAAAGGTTCCCAAAGACCCAATATTTGGACTTTTTGCTACTTTTAAGCCCTGTGACTGTCAAACTATGTGACTGATAGAGCTCAAATCCTATCTGGGAAGATATTAGTATGTTATTTATATATGTGCCAAAAATTAAGGCTTTAAGAAGACATTTAACCTGTGTATGAGGACCATAAATCCCCACCCGAGTGACCATTTTTAGACATTTTTCACATATTTTGCCCTGTAACTTGGAAATGGTAAGTCTAAGAAGTTTCAAACTGTATTAGATGCATATTCTATGTGTAATCTTAGTATGTGACAAATTTTAAGTCTGAAGCTTTAATTTGAAGGCCACATTTAGGTCTCTAGAAGGCCCCATAAAGACCCAGTATTTGGACTTTTTGCCAATTTTAAGGCCTTTGACTGTTAAACTATGTGACTGATAGAGCTGAAATCTCATCTGGGAATACATTATTATGTTCTTTTTACATGTGCCAAAAATCAAGGCTTCAAGTAGACATTTAACCTGTGTATGAGGACCTTAAACACCCACCTGAGTGACCCTTTTAAGACATTTTTCACATATTTTGCTCTGTAACTTGGAAATGGTAAGTCTGAGAAGTTTCAAACTTTATTAGATACATATTCTATGTGTAATCTTAGTATGTAACAAATTTTAAGTCTGAAGCTTTAATTTGAAAGCCACATCGAGATCTCTAAAAGGCCCACAGAGACCCAATATTTGGACTTTTTGCCACCTTTAAGCCCTGTGACTGTTAAACTATGTGATTGATGGAGCTGAAATCCCATCTGGGAATGCATTATTATGTCCTTTTTACATATGGCGAAAATCAAGGTTTTTAGTAGACATTTAACCTGTGTATGAGGGCCATAGACACTCGCCCAAGTGCCTTTTTTGACATTTTTTCCGTATTTTGCCCTGTTATTTGGAAATGCTTAGTGTGACAAGTCTTAAACTGTATTATATATAATTTTTGTTTGTTATGTATGTCCCCCAAAAAGTTTCAGATCTGTAGTTTAATTGCTAAGGTCTCTTTAACAATTGTAAAATGCCCACAGAAACCCAATTTATGGACATTATGCCACTTTAAAGCCCAGTAACTGTCAAACTATGTGGGTTATAGAGCTGAAATCTTTGAATTTTTAAAAGGAAATGCCTGTCTATTTAAATTTTGAATATTAATAATGTTATGGCTATCTTAGTCTTTTAAGAACTTATTTTTGTGTGTTATACCTCTGCTTGCTGAGTTTTTAACTTTTTAAAATGAAACTGGTTAAACGCCGGTTAAACATATTCAAGTAGACAAAATGGACACTTTAAGTGAGCTTTAAGTCCCAATATTAATGAAATTATATCCGTATGTAGTAAAACTATGGGATTTTTAACCCTCAACTAGCCCAGTTTTATTCAACTTGCCTCAGTTAATTTTGACACAGCTCCTACAGTTATGAACTAATTTCAGTTGATAATCACATACTTAAAATTCTCAATTCTTTTTGTATTTGAGTACCCCTTTTATATAGATTGTTTGTTTACCATTTTTGCTGTAGCACTCCATCTCTTTGAGAGAACATGTAAACTGTGTAAAAAAGATGTAGAAGATGAGATACATTTTGTTTGTGTTTGTCCAGCTTTAGAGCTGATTCGTATGAAATATTTCAAAATTTTAAATATAGATAAATCTGAATTATTAATAGATCAATTATCAAGGGTATTAACTCATATGAATGTCCATATGGTTATTAATTTTATTTTTGATTTGTGGCAAGAAAGAAAAAGTAAATTATATTGTTAATTTTTATGTATTGAATTGCTGTCTTTATTTACTGTATCTTACCTCAAAATATGTTTGCTCTGTTTGTTATTAACTCTCTATTTAAAGTGACTTATAAGCCCATATAGGGCTGGGTATTACTTCAATAGTTTTTGTATAATCCTTGTCAACATAATACATGTCACTATAATAAACTAATAAACTAAACTAAGTCCCAACCCACATCCCCCACCCGGATTCCCCCCACCCACCTCTGCTTGCTGAGTTTTTCACTTTTTAAAATGAAACTGGTGAAACATATTGAAGTAGACAAAATGGACACTTTAAGTGAGCTTTAAGTCCCAATATTAATGAAATTATATCCTTATGTAGTAAAACTAGGGGATTTTTAACCCTCAACTAGCCCAGTTTTATTCAACTTGCCTCAGTTAATTTTGGCACAGCTCCTACAGTTATGAACTCATTTCAGTTGATAATCACATACTTAAAATTCTCAATTCTTTTTGTATTTGAGTACCCCTTTTATATAGATTGTTTGTTTACCATTTATGCTCAACCCACATCCCCCACCCGGATTCCCCCCACCCACCTCTGGGACCTCCAGCTATATTGAGTGACACTAAATAAACAAAGGTATTTAATGATATCAGATGAGAAACAAAGAACTCAATGGGGTTGCAGATCTTGTGTAATAGTGAGAGAGGTGTGGAGAAGGGGAGAGGGGTGGGGGTGGGAGGTGGTGGGCTTCATTACATATAACACAAAGGGGAGTCAGAACTGAGATTGTGTCACATATTTAGGTTGCATATATATGGACCACATATATAGGTATAGAGGAAATGAATAACTGAAAACAATTTGCAAATTCTAAAAATAATATAATAAAATAATAATATAAATAATTTTTTTTTAAATAATATTTTATTTGTGAACAAATATAGAAACAGATATGCGCTTTTGGGATTATGAATTTTAGAATGGACATTGAATCATCAATCATTTAAATACTTTGAAGGAAGATTGAAAAGTATGATGAGTTGAGTTAAAAATAATATTTTATTTGTCAACAAATATAGAAACAGATATGCTCTTTTGGGATTATTATTTTAGAATGGACATTCAATCATCAATCATTTAAATACTTTGAAAATAGGTTTAGAGTTATCATTGCAGGAAGATTGAAAATATAATTTGAGTTATGTATTCGGCGTCTGGGGATACACCATCTTCCTTGGAAGATATAAACAGAGTAGATTGATGTGCTGAAGTTCATATAATAATGGGTAATTATGTTTTTAAAAATTCCCGATCAAAACCTGTGGCGTGAGTGATGACCTGTCTGGGGATATGTTGGCGCCGAGTTGGCCCAATCTAGTTTTTTTTTAAATAATATTTTATTTGTGAACAAATATAGAAACAGATATGCGCTTTTGGGATTATGAATTTTAGAATGGACATTGAATCATCAATCATTTAAATACTTTGAAGGAAGATTGAAAAGTATGATGAGTTGAGTTAAAATAATATTTTATTTGTCAACAAATATAGAAACAGATATGCTCTTTTGGGATTATTATTTTAGAATGGACATTCAATCATCAATCATTTAAATACTTTGAAAATAGGTTTAGAGTTATCATTGCAGGAAGATTGAAAATATAATTTGAGTTATGTATTCGGTGTCTGGGGATACACCATCTTCCTTGGGAAGATATAAACAGAGTAGATTGATGTGCTGAAGTTCATATAATAATGGGTAATTATGTTTTAAAAAATTCCCGATCAAAACCTGTGGCGTGAGTGATGACCTGTCTGGGGATATGTTGGCGCCGAGTTGGCCCAATCTAGTTCACCTACTCAAAATGAGTAAATGCGAATTATCTGTAAAAGTATTGCCGATAGCCAATTTTTCTCAAATAACTCATTCACCTACTTTTGGAAGAGCTTTCACTTGGTGAAGTTTCAGATCCATAGATAATTATTCACCTACTCAAAATGAGTAAATGTGAATTATCTCTTAATAGTATTGCAGATAGCCAATTTTTCTCAAATAACTCATTCACCTACTTTTGGAAGACCTGTCACACACGAAAATGAAAAATTGTGAATATCTCGGAAAAGCTATTTCTTCTGCTTTAATGCTCGGCGGAAGATACACACCACGGCAGTGGTCTTGACAAAAATTTTTGTCTCCCCAAAAATGGTGGCCATTTTGAATTTTCAAAGTTTTTGCAAAACACAAAAATGCTTATATCTCGAAAACTGTGCTATATGGAGTGAACTCAACAAAATTTTGGACCTGCTGGGTATCTCTGCAGAGTAGCCATGCCAATTTTCAAAATATTTTTGTCTCGCCAAATATAGCGGACATTTTTTATTTTTTTATTTTTTGCAAAACACAAAAATGCTTATATCTTGAAAACCGTGCTAGATAGAGCAGACTGCGCTGACTTTGGTTGCCACAACAGTATAAGGCTAGAAACGAAGCATTTTCTTAATACTTTAGCACTCAGCTTTATATCCTTTTCGGGACATAGCAAAAACATTATCTTTTTTTTTTGCGAGCGATCCTCTAGTTCACATTGTTTTTGTTCAGTTGCACCTCAGCTTTCGGTACTGTGGGTGTGCACAGATAATTATGCGCACGTGCATATGAAGTTATTACTATGGTAACTGATGGTGTGGTCCGGTGTACATAAGGTTGTGATTCGGTCTTCTTTTGATGTAATACGGCAACATAAGGTGAGTGGTATCGGATGTTTCGCCACTGTATCACAAGGTTGCAAACGAATCTCGATCAGTAATTGAAGGGCAGTGGCGTTTTGCCAAAAGCATGTAACCATGAATTACAGCACCTGTAGTGTAACCAACTCGGAAAAAATGGGGGCGACCTGGGAGGCGGTTCCGCAGCCGAGTAAAACTTCTAACCATGGGACATGCCCCCTGTAGTGTGAAAAGGGCATAAGGTTAAAATTTCTCACTGTAGCTAAAGTATTTTGGCACTAAGCTGAATCCCAATACAGGTCAACATAGTCCCTGATATTCATAAAAAACTCAAACCCTGAATAGAAATCCTCACATGTTAGAGTTTGCACCGTATATTTTAGTTTAAACTCACATTTGAATTTAAAGATTACTTGGAGTTTGATGTCTGAGAGATTCTTTATGCATACCATCCCAGAATTTTTTTAAACTGAATTTTGCATTGTTGAGTGAGATCCTGAATAAAACAAAAATCAAACTTAAATTTTGCTACTTTGTGACTTAAGTGTTAAGTCTTTAAAAAGAAAATAGGAAAAATTCACTGAAATTCTGCATCAAATAGGTTGAAATATTCACAAAACTCACACATTTGTTAGGAACTTCATATAATGTAGAGAAGAAATAAAGGTTATTCTCAGTGATAAATTTTGCACACTGTGTCAAATTTAGCATTTCAAACAAATAATATGTATATTGTTGTGCATGATTATTTATCCAATGTAACTGTACTTTATATGTCCAAAATACCAATATAAATATTTATAGGTCTACAGAGAACAAAGTGCCAGACTGCGGATGGAGTATTTTTTAAAGTTACAAGATTGGGAGACCACTATGAGGAATCAGGGTTATAGTATGTTCTGTATAGGAAATGCAAATGTAAGTAAAGAAGAATACTTCATCAAAATGGTCTATACTCAGATTGGTAATCTTAGAATTACTCTAAGAATTTTGTCACAAAATTGACTGAAAAAAAAATCTTAAGAAAATTTAAAAAATTTATAAGATATTAATTTCTCAAAGTAGAAATTACTATATCAGAGAAAAATGTATTTTCATTACAATTTCTGCGCAAGCAAAATCTTCATATTTATGTGCTAGTCAACTATCATTATAATGTTTCCTCTTTTCAGAGGAGTTATTGTATCCAGCTTATCATTATTATTTGTAAAATAAAAAAAAAATTTTTTTTTTATAAAATGGATACTTTTATTTGCAAAATCAAAAACTAAGTGTATTTCTGAGACAAGAATGGTTAACTTTGTGAATATGAACACTAAAACTAGGTAGACAGCAAATTAAACATAATTTACTTTTTATGTCAGCTGACTTGTCAGTCAGCTGACATTATGGCATCACTTTGCGGCGTCCGCATACGCGTCCGTATGAACAAATTCCCCTCCAAAACTACAAGCCTAGAGACATGCTGTTCTTTTTTAAAGATACCTTCTCTATCGAGGATGAAAAGTTGTTCAAGGCATGCAAATCTGTCTGTTCGTCTGTTTGCTAGAGACATTATAAGGGAGGTACCCCCACCAAAAGTGTGAAAATTTCAACACTTTATCACAATTTTCTCAGTGACTATTGCAGGGATTTCTCTCATTTCTTTCGTATATGTACTAGACCACAAGTAGATTCCCTTATGTGAGTATCAGACCTAGATCTGTCTTAAGTTTTTTTTATTAATTTTTTTAATATTTTTAATGCATTAAAATTCATGAAATAATGCACTAAATCACTTATTTTCTCATTGACTATTGCAGGGATTTTTCTCTTGTCATGCTTATATGTACTAGGTCACCAGTAGATTCCCTTGTGTGAGTATCAGACCTGGATCTTTTTTAATTATTTTTTTATGAATTTTTAAATAACTTTTAATGCATTAAAATTCATGAAATCATGCACAAAATCTCCTATAACTTGAAGAGTGTTGCATTTAGAGCATTTTGTTAAAATATGTTATTCAGCTAGTTTTTCCATAGCTACAACATGGTGAGTAACTTGGGTGTCTATTCCAATAGCTAAGTGAGTAATAGCTACTTTCTGATTTTTCAGTACCTTTCATAATGAGTAAAATCACTTGTAATTCAAAAACTATTGCATTTTAAGAATTTTGTATAAATATGTTATTCAGCTACATTTGGGTCAGCTATAACATAGTAAAATTGCAGACCTGTAGCTCATTGCATAGCCGAGTAATAGCTTCTTTGAGGTTATCACTGTTGAGTAAATTGCTTGTATCTTCAAAACTGTTGCATTTAGAGTATTTTGTTTTCTATATTTTTATGTACTTTTGAGTCTGCTATAACATAATGATTGTAAAATTGCAGACCTGTAGCTCATGGCATAGCTGGACAATAGCTATTTTCAGGTTCTCACTGTTGAGTAAATCAGTTGCCACTTGAAAACTATTGCATTTAGAGTATTTTGTTTAAATATTTTGTTCACCTACTGTTGGGTCAGCTATAACATAGTGAAATTGCAGACCTGTATGTCATGGCATAGCTGAGTAATAGCTATTTTCAGGTTCTCACTGCTGAGTAAATCAGTTGTCTCTTGAAAGTATTGCATTTAGAGTATTTTGTTTAAATATGTTGTTAACCTACTGTTGGGTCAGCTATAACATAGTGAAATTGCAGACGTGTATGTCATGGCATAGCTGAGTAATAGCTACTTTCAGGTTCTCACTGTTAAGTAAATCAGTTGTAACTTGAAAACTATTGCATTTAGATTATTTTCTTTAAATGTGTTATTCATATACTTTTGAACTAGCTATAACATTGTAAAATGGGAGATGTGTAGCTCATGGCATAGCTGTGTAATAGCTATTTTCAGGTTCTCACTGTTGAGTAAATCAGTTTTAACTTGAAAACTTTTGCATTTAAAGTATTTTCTATAAATTTGTTGTTCACCTACTTTTGGGTCAGCTATAACATAGTGAATTTGAAGACCTGTATGTCATGGCATAGCTGAGCAATAGCTACTTTGAGGTTCTCACTGTTGAGTAAATCAGTTGTAACTTGAAAATTACTGCATTTAGAGTATTTTGTTAAATACATGTATGTTGTTCACCTACCTTTGGGTCAGCTATAACATAGTGAAATTGCAGACCTGTATGTCATGGCATAGCTGAGTAATAGCTACTTTCAGGTTCTCACTGCTGATTAAATCAGTTGTAACTTGAAAACTATTGCATTTAGAGTATTTTGTTTAAATACATTGTTCACCTACTTTTGGTCAGCCATAACATAGTGAAATTGCAGACCTGTATGTCATGGCAGAGCTGAGCAATAGCTACTTTGAGGTTCTCACTGTTGAGTAAATCAGTTGTTACTAGTTGTTTAATAGTTGTTTACAGTTGTTTAATACGCTGTTCACCTACTTTTGCGTCAGCTATAACATAGTAAAATTGCAGACCTGTAGCTCATCCCATAGCTGAGCTATAGCTACTTTGAGGTTTTCTCTGTTGAGTTAATCAGTTGTAACTTGAAAACTATTGCATTTAAAGAATTTTGTTTTAATATGTTATTCATCTACTTTCGAATTAGCTATAACATTGTAAAATTGGAGACTTGTAGCTCATGGCATAGTTGTGTAATAGCTATTCTCAGTTTCACACTGTTGAGTGAATCAGTTGTAACTTTAAAAAGTACTGTATTTAGAGTATTTAGTTTAAATATATTGTTCACCTACGTTTGGGTCAGCTATAACATAGTGAAATTGCAGACCTACAGGTCACGGCATAGCTAAGCAATAGCTATTTTCAGGTTCTCACTGTTGAGTAAATCATGTGTAACTTGAAAGCTAATGCATTCAGAGTATTTTGTTTAAATATGTCATTCACCTACTTTTGGGTCAGCTATAACATAGTAAAGTTGCAGAACAGCAGCTGATTGCATAGCTGAGTAATAGCTACTTTGAGGCTTTCCCAGTTGAGTATATCAGTTGTTACTTGAAAAGTATTGCATTCAGAGAATTTTTTTTAAATATCTTATTCATCTACTTTTGAATTAGCTATAACATTGTAAAATTCTTGTTGTGTATCTCATGGCATAGCTTTGTAATAGTTATTCTCTGGTTTTCACTGTTGGGTAAATTGAAAATTGAAATTGTAAGTTGAAAGCTATTGCATTTAAAGTATTTTCTGTAAGTATGTTGTTCATCTACTTTTGAGTCAGCTATAACATAGTAAAATTGCAGACCTGTATGCCATGGCATAGCTGAGTAATAGCTATTTTCAGGTTCTCACTGTGGGGTAAATCAGTTGTAACTTGAAAACTATTGCATTTAGAGAATTTGTTTAAATATGTTATTCATCTACTTTTGAATTAACTATGACATTGTAAGATTGGAGATGTGTAGCTCATGGCATAGCTGTGTAATAGCTATTCTCAGGTTTTCTCTGTTGGGTAAATCAGTTGTAACTTGAAAAATATTGCATTTAAAGTATTTTCAAAAATATGTTGTTCACCTACTTTGGATCAGCTATAACATAGTGAATTTGCAGACCTGTATGTCATGGCATAGCTGAGCAAGAGGTACTTTGAAGTTATCACTGTTGAGTAAATTAGTTGTTACTGGAAAAGTATTGCATTTAGAGTATTTTGTTTAAACACGTTGTTCACCTACTTTTTGCGTCAGCTATAACATAGTAAAATTGCTGAGCAGTAGCTCATCCCATAGCTGAGCTATAACTACTTTGAGGTTTTCTCTGTTGAGTTAATCATTTGTAACTCAAAAACTATTGCATTTGCAGTATTTTCTTTAAATATGTTTTAGCCTACTTTTTACACCTAAACAGTTACCTTGTTACTTTCCTTCTGAGTACCATTTACAGGGCACAACTTTTGTTTCCTTCTGTCACCTCTACCCTGAAACTCAAAACACACAGTCAGCTGACACAGAGCCCGTTCACGGGCACTGATTGCTTGTTTAAAAAAGGATTCTTTTATTTAACGAACATTCCTAGATAACCTGTGAAATTTCATTGCTAAAATGCCATAAAAAGGCAATAAAATGTATTTTTACCTGAAATAGGGAAATATTTTACAAGAATTCTACTGAAAAACTTTCAACTGTTCACAGGTTTCAGGTATTGGAAGATAAATCTTGGTTCCAGTGATACACATACCAAATTTCATCTTTTTTGCACTGGTACTTGGTGTCTGTTTCTTCTCCATCATAAGGTCATGTTTTAGGTACATTTCTCTGTATGTCTGTGTTTGTGATAACTCCATAACCAATGAACAAATCTTTTCGATTTTTTTTGGGGGGAAAGATCTGGTTCATATTCTGGATACAAAATACGGCCGACTTTTCAAATGTCCCATTATCAATGTATTTTCAGTGACTGTGACCTTCTGGATAGACTTGCTCCAAGTCTTTGTATTTCTTATTCCACCAAATCTAACATACATGGAATCATTATGAATCTATACAATACAAAGACTTATCTGAAATACAATGTCAGCCCCACATTCTGGTAAAAAAGTCATTCAGTCCTCATATAATACCTAAGACAAAAGGACTTGAGGAAAGTCTACCTTCTGGATGACATTACTCTAAAAGTAATGAATGGCTCTATACAAAAAAAGGAGAAGTGATTTAAATTTTGTGAATATCTGGATCACATTCAGGATACCCCAAAAAATCCCAAACTTTGGAAATATGACCTGGTGAAGGTCTGCCTTAGTGCTTTCTAATTGTTCATATTTTACAGTTGTATGATAATTTGTCTTTTTCAGAGTGATGTAGACAGATACAAAGCTTTGTTGGACTTCTTTGCAAAAGATAACAATATTGAACTGTTGGAGAGGGAAAATGATAAAAATGCAGTACGACATTGGAAAATCTCCAAAAAGAAAGACTTATATCTTGCAATAAAAGATGGGAGATTTGCTTTTCCAGAAGATGTTCACAAATGATATAGATTTATCTTATGTTTTGTTATATGTCAGTTTCTGTTGTTAATTGTGATATTTGATTTAGGTCTGGTTTTTAGGATACTACCTGTATTATAGCTTACAACTCAAAACAATTGCTTCTAGAAAACATATTGTTGAGCCGAAGTTTTCATTAAGTGGCCCATCAGGAGCAGTTATTTGTTTTCACGAGGTTCAACTGATAATCATCGCCGCTGGATTATATGGGGGGTGGGGGGGGGGGGGGGGGACATTTGATTTTTGAAGTTTCAGCCCTGTATGTGCAACCTTAAGGTCACCTTAATGTCAAAAAAGGGACTTTTAACCCTTCAATTTTTTCAACCAAACTTGCGTTATATAAAGATATCCAAAAAGAATATCCTGACTTTATGGTGACCTTAACCTTTAAACATAAATGGAGCTATGGCCTACTTAAAGTCATAAAATTGGAATGAAACTCTCTGGCTCCTTTGGTTTTCTATTTTTCAAAATAATGAAAGAAGTAAATGTCAAATATCTTCAAAAGTATTAAGGTTATGTCAATCTTTTCAATATGTTATGTGTCTAGTTTTTGATAAGCTATCACATATTAAAGTTTGAGATCTGTTTCACATTGTATAGTCGAGTAATAACTACTTTGCTATTCTTACTGTTGAGTAAATCCATTGTAACTACAAAACTGTTGCAGTTAAGAGTATTTTCATAAAATATGTTATTCAGCTACTTTGTCCTTGACTATAATATGGCATATAGTTTGGGGTTCCATTGCATGCCATAAGTGAGTAATAGCTATTTTGTTATTTAAAGAAAAATAATGACAGAAGTAAATGTCAAATTTCTTAAAAAGTATTAAAGTTAAGCAAATCTTTTCAAATATGTTATTCATCTACTTTTTGATGAGCTATCACATAGTAAAGTTTCAGACCTGTTGTACATTGTATACCCAAGTAATAGCTACTTTGAAATTCCTACCATTGAGTAAAGCCTTTGTAACTCCAAAACTATTCCAATTAGAGTATTTTCCAAAAATAAGTTGTTCCGCTACTTTGTCCTTAGCTATAAGATTATGCATAGTTTGTTATTCATTGAGTTTTTAATAAGATATCATTTACTACATTTAGCTTATTGTATCCACCAGAGCTCATTTTATTGCGTTAATACATCCTATCCAATGGACAATTGCTAACCTGGTCGGCGCAGACCGGCCTGCCAAACGTCAGAAAAAGACGTCCTGTGTTTCCACCCAACAGCCGGTCCCTAGTATTAGTGCACTTGCGAGATGGCGTGTCGTACTTCCTTCCTGTCTAGACAGTGTGGCATCTTTTTCATTTGGCGCGAACTAGTGCACACAGATTTTTCTGTGCTTCAGATTTTTATGTCATCACTCTGCGGCGTGGGCGTACGCATCCGCGTCCGCGTGAACAACTTCTTCTCCAAAACTACAAGGCCTAGAGACATGCTGTTTTTTTAAAAGATACCTTATCTATCGAGGATGAAAATTTGTTCAAGGCATGCAAATCTGTCTGTTCGTCTGTTTGCTAGAGACATTACAAGGGGGGTACCCCCACCAAAAGTGTGAAAATTTCAACTTTTTATCACAATTTTCTCAGTGACTATTGCAGGGATTTCTCTCATATCTTGCATATATGTACTAGGCCAGAGGTAGATTCTCTTGTGTGAGTATGAGACCTGGATCTGTCTTACTTTTTTTTTAATAAATTTTTTAATAATTTTTAATGCATTAAAATTCATGAAATCATGCACTAAATCACTTATAACTTCAAAAGTGTTGCATTTACAGCATTTTGTGAAAATATGTTGTTCAGCTACTTTTTTCATAGCTACAATATGGTGAGTAAGTTGGGTGTCTGTCTCAATAGCTAAGTGAGTAATAGCTACTTTTGGGCTTTTCAGTAACTTCCATTATGAGTAAAATCACTTGTAACTTAAAAACTATTGCATTTAGAGAATTTCGTATAAATATGTTTTTCAGCTACTTTTGGGCCAGCTATAACATAGTAAAATTTCAGACCTGTAGCTCATGGCATAGCTGAGTAATAGCTACTTTTAGGTTATCACTGTTGAGTAAATCGCTTATAACTTGAAAACTATTGCATTTAGAGAATTTCGTATAAATATGTTATTCAGCTACTTTTGGGTCAGCTATAACATAGTAAAATTTCAGACCTGTAGCTCATGGCATAGCTGAGTAATAGCTACTTTTAGGTTATCACTGTTGAGTAAATCACTTATAACTTGAAAAGTGTTGCATTTAGAGCATTTTGTTAAAATATGTTATGCAGCTACTTTTTTCATAGCTACAATATGGTGAGTAAGTTGGGTGTCTGTCTCAATAGCTAAGTGAGTAATAGCTACTTTTGGGCTTTTCAGTAACTTCCATTATGAGTAAAATCACTTGTAACTTAAAAACTATTGCATTTAGAGAATTTCGTATAAATATGTTATTCAAATACTTTTGGGCCAGCTATAACATAGTAAAATTTCAGACCTGTAGCTCATGGCATAGCTGAGTAATAGCTACTTTTAGGTTATCACTGTTGAGTAAATCGCTTATAACTTGAAAACTATTGCATTTAGAGAATTTCGTATAAATATGTTATTCAGCTACTTTTGGGTCAGCTATAACATAGTAAAATTTCAGACCTGTAGCTCATGGCATAGCTGAGTAATAGCTACTTTTAGGTTATCACTGTTGAGTAAATCACTTATAACTTGAAAAGTGTTGCATTTAGAGCATTTTGTTAAAATATGTTATTCAGCTACTTTTTTCATAGCTACAATATGGTGAGTAAGTTGGGTGTCTGTCTCAATAGCTAAGTGAGTAATAGCTACTTTTGGGCTTTTCAGTAACTTCCATTATGAGTAAAATCACTTGTAACTTAAAAACTATTGCATTTAGAGAATTTCGTATAAATATGTTTTTTATTGCGTAAAATACCCTTACCTTATCCTCACTAGTGCTTACGTGTTAGCGGGAGCATACATGGACGACCAGACGAGAATATTGTTTTAAAAACGAATATCCTTGTCGGTACCAGTATGTATGCGCATGACCGCGCATGCGCCTACACTGGAATAACCCCTATTAGCCTCACTTTTAATTTGGTCGTCAGGGAGTGTACATCGTAAACAAAGATTGTTTTCAACTATGGCAGAAGGTCAAATAAAAAGTAAAGGACAGAAGTTAGCGGCTGGTTGTCGCCATACTTCTTTTGAATGGGATCACCATCGTTTCTGCCTCTCTTGTAGAGAGAAGAACAAAGGGGATGACGTCTGTGTCACTTCTAAAGAGGAGGATTGCTTTGTATGCCTCCAATTCACGGCTGATCAGAAGAAAAAACTCAAAGCAAGGAAAGCTTATGAGAAGAAAAAATCCACTAAAGAAACGATCTCTAAAGAGGTCGAAGATTCCCTTCTAGGGTCTGAAGATATTCAGCCCTCTCAAGCTACCAGTAAAGAAAAGTCTTCCCATTTACCTTCCACTTCTTCTTCCTCTACTGTGTCTAATGATCCCTTACAGCTTATACTAGCACGTCTAGAAGCTATGCAGGGTCGTATTCAGGTTTTAGAAACTAAAACCACAGAGACAGCTACACAAGAGGTTTTTGGAGAGACTACAAGTCGTGAAGATGCCAGGTCCATTTTTGCTACGACTGAAGAAGAAGATCATAGTGTGGCTCAAGAAGAAATAGAGCAGAGAACGCATCACAAACGAGCGCGTTCTCTCTCTCCTCACTCTGAACAAAAATTTTCTTCGAAAGAAGAAGAGATAGACGAAGATCCTTCCTACAGACAGTTTTTAGCCTCTATTAGGGGTTTGTTAGAACTTTCAACTCCAGAGGAATATAAGGAGGTTCCATCGAAGATCTTTGGGTCGAAGGACCGAAAGAAGAAATTATCTGTCTTACCTATGTGTTTACCTCCAGTGGTGGAAATTAATGCTAGATGGTCAGAATTGGAAAAGAAAGTTGCAGGGAATCCATCTGAGAATGGGGAGAGACTTCACTCAGCACCTTTCAATTCAGATACATTTCTACCTTATACCAGACCCAACATGAAGTTCTACAGGTCTACTACTTCTGAATTTGCCATCTCTGCACCTAAATGTCAAGATTCCTTCAAATCTATTTGCTCAAAATCTACCTCTGCTCCATCTTACATTTCTGTTCCAACTCGTCAGTTTACTACTATGGAATCAGTAAAACGCGAGCATGTTCAGGTGTTGGGGTTTGTCAGTCACTTTATTAGGGCTCTTGAGAAATGTGCATCTAATATGGAGGAGATTGTACAGTCTGGTGCTTCCAACATGGAAGACAGTCTCAGTAAGGATATGGAAGAACTGATGTCTTACATTCAGCTACAGTATTCAACTATAGCTTCCATTGAAAGAGCTCTGGAAACTGTTGTGGAAGCTTCAATGACAATGTCCTGCAATATGCAGCTTGCTAGGAGGGATACTATCTTAAAGTACTCAGCCCCTCACTTACACGAGCACGACAGGAACAGATTGAGGAGATCTGGTTTCACTTCAGCAGATTTGTTTTCGCCCTCAGTTCTCAACAATGTGGAGAATAAATACGAACGCAGCCGTTCTCCCAAAAGACAGAAGATGGATTTGAAACCCATTTTCAATTCTAGGAAAGGAAGAGCTGACTACAATAATTCTTCATTTCCAAACACATCCTCAAAGAATTCTTTTCGTGGCCAGCAAGATAACAAGCCACAATTCAAACCCACACAGGCCACCAGAGGAGGTCGTGGGGGTAGAAGGAAATGACTATACTCAAGAAGCATTGCTACCTGGAGGCCGTTTACAGTTATTCTACAAGGTATGGAAAGAAAACGGTTGTCATCCCAGAGTTGTGCACATTCTACAACACGGTTACGAGATCATTTTGAAAGATCCAATCGAATTGGCTCGACATCCCACAATTCACAGTGGTTATGCCAATCAACAAAAACAAAACTTCCTGTTGGAATGTGTACAGCAAATGTTACAGAAAAAAGCAGTGATTCCGGTAAGAATGTCTGCAACTCTGGGATTTCACAGCAGGTTATTTCTAGTACCAAAGCCGGGGAAAAAATGGCGCCCAGTAATAGATCTCAGTGTTCTCAACAGTCATTTAACAGTTCCAACATTCAAAATGGAAACCGCCGAGGTGATAAGAAACTCCATTTGCAAAGGGGAGTGGGTAGTTTCTGTAGATCTTACAGACGCGTATTTTCACATTCCTATTCACCAAAGATCTCAAAGCCTACTTCGGTTTCATGTAGGGGGGCGTTCGTTCCAGTTCAAAGCACTACCCTTCGGCATTGCGACGGCTCCACTCGAATTCACTCGTGTAGTCAAGGAGGTAAAGCTAATGCTTCAAAACAGGGGTATTCGCATCCACCAGTATTTAGACGACTGGCTTTTGCGAGCTCCAACACAGCAGATTTGCATGGAGCAGTCAAAACAACTGGTAGAATTCGTGCAGGAACTAGGTTGGGTGATCAACTTCAAAAAATCAGAGTTAACACCAACTCAAAAATTCGATTTCCTGGGCTACAGGTTCGACTTGGTCAAGGGCGAGGTTTTGCCTACAGAAAAAAAATGGCAAATTTTGAAAAATGCCATAGAAGATCTGGACAACAGTGTCACAACAACTCCCAGGATCCTAATGTCTTTCATAGGGATCCTGGCAGCTCTAGAGAAGACAGTCCCAATGGGCAGGTTGCATATGAGACCCTTCCAATGGTACTTGAAAACCCATTGGAAGTATCCCCAATCATTGGACAAGATCATCCCATGCTCTCAAATTTTGAAAAAACATCTCATATGGTGGAAAGATCCAAAGAATGTTTTGACAGGGTCTCCCCTACATGCAGAGGAGCACAATCTCCTGTTGTTTACAGATGCTTCGGTCAAGGGTTGGGGAGCACATTTGGGAGACCTGACAGTCAGTGGACTGTGGTCGGACATAGAGACAAATTTGCATATAAACATTCTGGAACTAAAAGCAGTGTTTCTAGCAATAAGGTCTTTTCAAACCCATCTTTTGAACAAGAGAGTCTTGGTGGCCTCAAGACAATTCAACAGTGGTGGCCTACCTCAACAAACAGGGGGGGACTCATTCACTAGAAATGTGTCTCATGTTATGGCGTCTCATGGCTTTTTGTCATCCCAGAGCAATTTTGCTGAGGGCTCGACACATTCAGGGCTGTCTCAATGTGATAGCAGACAGCCTCTCACGCAGGGACAAGGTCATACAGACAGAATGGTCTCTTCATCCCAAAATTTTTCTAAGGATTTGCCAAATTTGGCACAAACCAATGATAGACTTGTTTGCCACCAGAATGAACAACAAGCTACCCCTATATGTGTCTCCAGTCCCAGATCCAAATGCAATGGCGGTAGATGCATTGAACATCTCTTGGGAGGCAATGGACGGTTATGTTTATTGTCCAATAGCTCTAATTCCCAAAGTAGTGCAAAAGATGAGGTCTTATGCATGTCAAATGATTGTAGTGGCCCCAGGGTGGCCAGGGATGAGTTGGTTTTGGGATCTCATAGACCTGTCCACAAAACCTCCACTGTTTCTTCCACATTGGGAGTGGCTTCTGAAGCAACCATTCAGTCAAAAATTCCATCAAAACCTTCCTTATCTCAATCTTCATGTTTGGCATCTGGACTCGAGACCAAATCACCTCAAAAATTCTCAAGCACAGTGGCAGAGAGAATTAAGGCACCTCAGAGATTTTCATCCAGAAGGGTCTATGAATCAAGGTGGTCCATTTTTGAATCATGGGGTAAAGAGAAGCAGGTGGAATTCGAACAACCATCTATTTCCACAATAGCAGATTTTTTGATTCATTTATTCAATGAGAAAAATTTGAAACCCACTACCATTGCAGGTTATAGAACAGCTATAGCAGATCATTTGGGACCAGCAGGCAATGATATCAGTCACAGTTTTGAGCTTAATAGACTGATTGCGAGTTTTCATAGAGATAGGCCAGTAAAAGATAGAGGCGTACCTTCTTGGGATTTATCTTTGGTCCTTCTGGCATTAACTAAGTCACCTTTTGAACCTCTGAAGGATGCTCCTTTGAAATTACTAACCTTCAAAACAGTGTTCCTTATGACCTTGGCATCAGGCAGAAGGAGAGGTGAAGTACATGCTTGGACCTTCAAATCCCTGAAACATAAGGCGGGTTGGAAGGAGGTCACAGTGGCTCCTTCATCAGTGTTTCTGTCCAAGAACCAGTTGGCTTCGGATGGACCTAATGTGGTTCAACCAGTGGTCATTCCAGCTCTTAAACCAATTTTGGACTCATCTTTATCTCAGGACATGACTTTATGCCCAGTCAGGTCTTTAAGATACTATGTTGATAAGACAAAGGACATTAGGGATGGAAAACACCTTTTGTTTGTTTCTTTCAAGAATGGTTTTTCAGGAGATATTCAAAGAGCGACTATATCATCCTGGATAAAGCAAACGGTCATTTTGGCTTATCAGGAATCTGACCTTGAAACTCAAAAATTATCTAGAGTCAAGGCACATGATGTCCGCTCTATGGCGGCTTCATTGGCTTTCAAGGGTGGAGTCTCTCTTGATCAGATTTTAGGTGCATGTTTTTGGAAATCTCATACGACATTCACTAACTTCTATCTGAAGGATGTATCTTGGAAGTCAAAAGAGGGGGCAGCATATTCATTGGGTTCTGTGGTCTCTGCTCAACATATAGTTCATTTATAGTACGTATTTTAAATGAATTTACCTATATATGAATCATAAGTATTTTCAACTTGTCTTGTGTTGTGTTATCCAGTTTTATGCTTATTTTGATATATTTACAGGCCATCCAGGGAGGTGTTTGTAAATATTTCCTGTTTGTTCGTTGGAAGTTTAGAAGTTGATGTTATGTGTTGATTATTGTTGCAACCACCTTTTCAAGCAAGTTGATAACAGCCTTTGATATACAGAAAACTGCACATAGGGCCAAGGATCCAAGGGCTATAGGTTAGTCTTACAAATATAACAGATTTACAAGTGTTATTTTGTCAAGTTAACTTTTTGTGTAACATAGCCTAATACTTTATCCTCACAAGGGTATTTGATAGTGATTCTTTGGCTTATTGTTTGGTTATTCCTACATTTGGTGTCAAAAATATTGAAAATCCCACCACCTGTATGGTTGTAATCAAGCACTAGTGAGGATAAGGTAAGGGTATTTTACGCAATAAAATGTAAAAATTTTATTGTAATTTAACTTTTTATAAGTTAAATACTTACCTTATCCTCACTAGATTCGAATTCCCACCCATCCAACCCCACATTTTCAAGATTTTTGGTTTACAATACAACGTATTGACTCCCAAAATTAAAAGTGAGGCTAATAGGGGTTATTCCAGTGTAGGCGCATGCGCGGTCATGCGCATACATACTGGTACCGACAAGGATATTCGTTTTTAAAACAATATTCTCGTCTGGTCGTCCATGTATGCTCCCGCTAACACGTAAGCACTAGTGAGGATAAGGTAAGTATTTAACTTATAAAAAGTTAAATTACAATAAAATTTTTACAATTCAGCTACTTTTGGGCCAGCTATAACATAGTAAAATTTCAGACCTGTAGCTCATGGCATAGCTGAGTAATAGCTACTTTTAGGTTATCACTGTTGAGTAAATCACTTATAACTTGAAAACTATTGCATTTAGAGTATTTTGTTTCAATATGTTATTCACCTATTTTGGGGTCAGCTATAACATAGTGAAGTTTCAGACCTGTGGCTCATTTCATAGCTGAGTAATAGCTACTTTGAAGTTCTCACTGTTGAGTAAATCAGTTATAATTGGAAAACTATTGCATTTACAGAAATTTGTGGAAATATGTTATTCAGCTACTTTTGGGTCAGCTATAACACAGTGAAATTATAGACCTATAGCTCATGGCACAACTGAGCAATAGCTATTCTCAGGTACTGACTGTTGAGTAAATCAGCTATAACTTGAAAAATATTGCATTTGGAGTATTTTGTTAAAATATATTGTTCACCTACTTTTGGGTCAGCTATAACATAGTGAAATTACAGACCTATAGCTCATGGCATAGCGGAGCAATAGCTATTTTCAGGTTCTCACTATTGAGTAAATCAGTTGTAGCTTGAAAACTATTGCATTTACAGTAGTTTGCCTAAATATGTTGTTCACCTACTTTTGGGTTAGCTATAACATAAAGTAAAATTTCAGACATGTAGCTCATTGCATAGCTGAGTAATAGTTCCTTTGAGGTTCTCACTGTTGAGTAAATCAGTTGTAACTTGAAAACTATTACATTTAGAGTAATTTGTTAAATATGTTATTCACAGAATTTTTGGCACAAATCAGTAAATCAGCTATAACTTGAAAAATATTGCATTTGGAGTATTTTGTTAAAATATATTGTTCACCTACTTTTGGGTCAGCTATAACATAGTGAAATTACAGACCTATAGCTCATGGCATAGCGGAGCAATAGCTATTTTCAGGTTCTCACTATTGAGTAAATCAGTTGTAGCTTGAAAACTATTGCATTTACAGTAGTTTGCTTAAATATGTTGTTCACCTACTTTTGGGTTAGCTATAACATAAAGTAAAATTTCAGACATGTAGCTCATTGCATAGCTGAGTAATAGTTCCTTTGAGGTTCTCACTGTTGAGTAAATCAGTTGTAACTTGAAAACTATTACATTTAGAGTAATTTGTTAAATATGTTATTCACAGAATTTTTGGTCAGCTATAACATAGTGAAATTGCAGACCTCTATGTCATGGCATAGCTGAGCAATAGCTACTTTCAGGTTCTCACTGTTGAGTAAATCATTGTATCCACTGGATAGCCGCAGTGTGTAGAGAGAGATTTCACCATTACTGCTCTGATGAAAAAAAATATTATAGCTAGCTTTCTTAAGTTTGCAGTATATATTAATAACCATAAAATGTTGTCTGGGAATATTTTTGGCCTCATTGTGAGAAACAAGATGGCCGCCACAGGTGTTTTTTGTCAGTCATGAAAAGTGCTTATATCTCCCTTATTATTGATCCTAGAGGTTTGGGATGATAAACCAACCTGTAGGAAATCATGGGGTGGGAATCTTTTGGTGTGGTCAGATTTGACCTTCAATGACCCCTCCTTCAAGGTCAAACAAGGATAGCCAAACTTAAAAGTGCTTATAACTCGCTTATTATTGGTCCCAGAGGTTTGGGATGGTAAACAGACAGGAAATCATGGGCTGTGAATCTGTTGATATGGTCCGATTTGACCTTGGAACCCTCCTTCAAGGTCAAATGAGGATAGCGAAAATTGAAAGTGCCTACAACTCGCTTATTATTGGTGACAGAGATTTGGGATGGTAAACCATCCCATAGGAAATCATTGGCTCGGAATCTTTTGGTATGGTCAGATTTGACCTTTGGACCCCTCCTTCAAGGTCAAATGAGGACAGCCAAGCTTAAAAGTGCTTATAACTCATTTATAATTGGTCCTAGAGTTTGGAATGGTAAACCATAGGAAATCATGGGCTGGGAATGTATTTGTGTGGTTAGATTTGACCTTGGACCCCTTCTTCAAGGTCGAATGAGGATATTGCATTTGTAGTATTTCTTTAAATATGTTTTAACCTGTTTTTCACACTTAAACAATTACCTTGTTATTTTCCTTCATAATACCATTTACAGGGCACAACTTTTTTATCCTTTTCTTCTGTCAGCTTCGGAATTTCTTTCGAACTTGCTGTTCAGTTACCATTTACTGTATTTCTGTACAGCCCTTTTCCTGATAATTATTCTGTCCTCTAATCACCTTCACAAATCAAAAACACTCAGTCAGCTGACACAGTGCCCGTTCACGGGCACTCTCCTCTTGTTTGGAGTTTATTGCCAGAATTTTGTGTTTTTAAGTAATTCATTTACTTAAACGTATATCAGAGTGATCATAGACCAACATGTCATCTCCAGGACAAAAAAGGGGTAACTGTGGCCATGCTATGGCCAGCTTTGATGGTCATTCCTTCTGTGCTAGGTGTAGAGAGAAAGGGAAGGGGAAGGACACGTGTGTTGAATCTCCAACTACAGATTGTAAATTCTGCCTTTTGTTAACCCCAGAGCAGAAAGCACAGCTAGCTACTCCATCATATAAGTTGAAGTGAGAAAAGCAAGATGCAAAGAAAGCAGAACTGTCTTCCCCTAGTAAAGACGGTACTTTGGTTGACCCAGCTACCATATCATTTATTGGAGCCGTCAGTGAATCTGCTTCTATTGCTTCCCCTACAGATACTCTGCCTGATAAGAAACTTAAGAAGGAAAAACCATCTACCTCAAAGTCCAAGAAAACGGTTGAAATATCAGCTACAGATAAGAAAATGGAGGAGTTAGATCAAAAGTGGTCGGATAGATTCAACTGCTTAGAAGCCCTTCTTATGTCAAAGACTTTCCAACCGACCTTCTCATCTGCTGTAAAAGTGACACCAACTCATTCTCCTCCAGCTACCATTTCCAAAGATACTGAAACATTTTTTCAACCGACTACATCAGAGCGCACTGGACAGGACTTCTCTGCTATGCATCAGTCGGCCAGCCAGCTCAGCCAAGAGACTACTACTTCAGAGCGCACTGGACAGGGCTCCTCTGCTTCATTGCATCAGCCTTCCAGCCAGCTCAGATCCGACATTCACCAACCTGAATCTTCACCTAAGCGCACTGGTTCCGACTCCTCTGCTGTGAAGCATCAGTCGACCAGCCAGCTTACCTCTAACCGACCCCGACCGGATTCATCTCCCAAGCGCACTGGTTCTGATTCCTCTGCTGTCAAGCATCAGTCGTCCAGCCAGCTTTCATCTGACCGGCACCGATCTAAAACTACTGAGCACAGTGGTACCTACTCCTCTGCCCCCCAGGCATCAGTCTACCAGCAAGCTTATGTCTCACCGACCTCGTACCGACTTAGATCTTCAGTTCCTACCGACTCCGGCTCTCCTCAGTTACACAGACAAAGGAAGGACAGTGCTTCCAGTTGCAGTTCTGAGGCCGGTAGTGAAGGCTCTGAGCGACCACCAGTAGATTTGTACGTGGAGGAAGGTGAACTGTCGGATGAACAAGATATGATTGTCACTGAACCAGACCAGATACCTTCTGCTGAACAGACCTGCCGGGAAACTATGAGGGGCATCAGGTCATGCATGGGTTGGACTAACATTCCTGATGTAGACAGCTCCAACACCGCCTCAGATGACAACCCCTTCTCTGGCCCCAAGGTTCCTGTGCCCGGCAAGGTTTCTGTGACTATGCAAACAGAGGACTGGCTTTGTAAAACGCTCAACAACATGAATTTGACTCTGGTGGAAGGTTATCCGACAAGAAGCTCTGAGGCCGGTGGTTTAATGAAGGACCAGTTTTTGAGGCCGGCGAAATCTCAATCAAAATGGTATGGACTTTTCTCTGAACACAAAGTGGATTTATCAGCTGTTTCCACCTGGAGCACCGACGCCTCAAAGCTGAATAGTTGCTTCAGCAGAATCGCCAGACAGTCGGGCCTTACTTCTACCCCACCTGCATCGCGTCGCCTGTCTCAGGAAACTCTGCGAAGATGGGAGAAGTCGTCTAGGGAGGCCACAGTGATCTGCAGTCAGGCAGCCAGCTTCAATTGGTGCCTCTTTAAAGTGCAGCAAAATATGCAGGAACAGATGAAAACTATCCGGACTGAGAGCAAAGGGAAAGGTTCAGCAAAGGTGTCTTCTGCTTTGGATGAACTTCAATTTCTCATGGACTTTAATGCGAGTATAACTCAAGCAGCTGCCAAGTCAATGGAACATCTCTCTGAGTTTGTTTTCATTTCTATGGGAAATCTGACTTTAGCCCGCAGGGACGCTTATTTGAACCACATCAAAGGAGGTGTCAAGCCGGATACAGTAGCTGCACTCAGGACTGCTCCATTGCATATCCCTACTTTGTTCCCGGACAGTATCATCAAACGGGCAGAAGAGGAAATTGCCAAAGGACAGTCTAGCTCTAGGGGTAAGGGTCGGTACCACCCATATGAGCATACAGAGAAAAGGTAAAGTCGGATTCCAAGAGTGACAGACCCGCTTGGAAAAACATTGGGAAAGGTAGTTACAAGAAACCCAAGGGGAAGTCTTCCAGTTATTCATCGCGACCTAGGTCGACTTCATATGAGACCCATACAGTGGCATCTCAAAAACAACTGGAGGGTACCAGAGTCACTAGAAAAGGTGATTCCAATACCAAGGTCCTTGCACCCACATTTACAATGGTGGCTGCAAGAGGACACTGTCCTTACAGGCCAACCATTACACCCAATAAAACATGCTCTGCAAATCTTTACAGACGCATCAAAAGAAGGGTGGGGGCGCTCACTTAAACGAACGCACTGCAAGAGGCACCTGGTCCCTTCCGGAAAGCAAGCTGCATATCAATTACCTAGAACTCAAGGCAGTCTTTCTAGCCTTAAAAGAGTTCCAAGACCTTTGCTTAGACAAGATAATACTTGTAGCAACAGACAACACCACAGTGGTGTCATACATAAACAAGGAAGGAGGCATGAGGTCGGGCCCACTTTGTGCTCTACTATGGAGAATCTTGACCTGGTGCACCAGAAATCAAGTAACTCTCAAAGCCCGACACATTCCAGGCCGGCTGAATGTTGTAGCAGACAAGCTATCCAGGCTAGGCCAGACCATCCAAACAGAGTGGTCTCTCCTTCAGGAGGTCTTCCAAGCAATATGCAGCAGGTGGCACCGGCCTCAAATAGATCTATTTGCCACGAGGTTCAACAACAAGTTGCCTCTTTTTGTGTCACCTGTACCGGATCCCCTGGCCACAGCAGTGGATGCGCTCAGTCTGCCATGGGAGGACCTGGACACATATGCCTTCCCACCAGCAGCCATCTTGGGCAAAGTGGTGGAGAAGTTGCAAGACGCCCCATGCAAGAGAATCATTCTGATTGCCCCGGGGTGGCCCAATATGCCTTGGTTCTGGGACCTAGTGGCCATATCCAGTCAAATTCCTCTGAGCCTGCCAAATCTGCCCAATCTGTTGACACAACCCTTCAACCAGATCCCTCACAGAAATCTGACAAGCCTAAATCTACGTGCATGGCTCCTACAGCCTCAGCAATTAAGGAACAGGGCTTCTCTGAGGCAGTGGCAGCAAGAATTGAGACTCCTCAAAGAGGATCAACCAGATCAGTCTATGAGGCAAAGTTGACCATTTTTACAAAGCGGTGCCTCACTAATAAGGTGGACTTCATGGCACCCCGTGTAAAGTCAGTAGCTGACTTCCTTATGTACCTCTTTCAGGACAGGAAGTTACAGCCCTGCACCATTGATGGTTACAGGTCTGCCATTGCTGATAAACTGGGGAATTCACCCTTTAATATCAGCAAGGACGAAAATCTCACGCGTCTCATGGATGGTTTCCACAAAGACAGACCCAAAGGCCAGAGGGGAATCCCCTCCTGGAACCTTTCCCTGGTTTTACACCAGTTGACTAAAGCTCCATTTGAACCGATTAAAGAGGCCTCCTTGAAGCATTTGACCTTCAAGATAGTTTTCCTCTTAGCCCTTGGGTCGGGCAAGCATAGAAGTGTGATACATGCTTTGCAGATCAAAATATTAGACACCAATCTGATTGGTCAAAGGTGTCCCTGTATCCATCTCGCAGCTTTCTTTCTAAGAATCAGCTGACCAAAGAGGGTCCAGACAGTGTAGCCCCAGTGGTTATACCAGCCCTGGCTCCAACTCTGGATAGATCCCTCAAGTCTGACAGGTCCCTCTGTCCGGTCAGAGCTTTACGCTATTTGGACAGGACCTCAGACCTTAGGCAGAATAAGGAGTTAGTCTTTGTCTCCTTCAAGAAAGGTTTCGACAAAGACATCTGACCTGCCACTATCTCCTCATGGATCAAACAGACTGTGATCCTGTGTTATGAGCTCTCTGATCAAGAGTCCCACACTTTACATCAGGTTAAAGCCCATGATGTCAGGGCCTTTGCTGCTTCTAAGGCCTTCGAATCGGGAGTCTCTTTAGAACAGATCTTATCAGCCTGCCACTGGAAGTCACATAATACCTTCACACAATTTTATCTGAAGGATGTGGTTTGGGCTGATTCAGAGCTCTACACCTGGGTCCTGTAGTGGCTGCTCAGCGGATCCACAAATAACCCAGAAATAGAGGAGATGTAGTACATATGTAAATAGTTGTACATATGTAAATCGTTGTATTTAAAAAAAATAATAATAATAAAATTAAATTTTTTTTTAAAAACTGTGACGTGCTTCCTTCGGGAGGTTTATTTCTACTTCTTGTGGGACTGAACTCAGTCCTCTCTTCCCCTACCTCAAAGCAGGTCTGTTAAAAAAGGGGGGGCAACGTCGGTATAACCCGGGTGACCTGTTGCTTGTAACCGACTTTGGCCTCAAGGGTCTACTGACCTCAGGGTCTACCCAGGCCTGGGAAAAATTCTTGTTTTGCTTTTATGAGTTCATCTAAGTCCCTAGTAACTTACCCGCCGACCAAGCGGTAGTTATTCAGCAGTTGTCCATTGGATAGGATGTATTAACGCAATAAAATTGCAAATTTAATAAATAAATTAAATTTTTATAATTAATACCCTATCCAATAGACACACAAGACCCTCCCACCGACCCTGCTATCAGCTTACTAGGGGTCTAATAGGTTTAGACAGCGAAAAAGATGCTATGACGTCACGCTGTCTAGACAGGAAGGAAGTACGACACGCCATCTGGCGAGTGCACTAGTACTAGGGACCGGCTGGCCGGTGGAAACACAGGACGTCTTTTTCTGACGTTTGGCGGGCTGGTCTGCACCGACCGGATTAGCAATTGTCCATTGGATAGGGTATTAACTTATAAAAATTTAATTTACTTATTAAATTTGCAATTTTGCCACCTGAGTAGCTCACTTGTAGTTACAAAAGTATTCAATTTATAGGTTTTTATCAAATATGTTGTTCAGCTACTTTTTACCCCACAGCCCTTAAGGGCCGTCGGGGTATTTTCACCCATGGTGTCCGGATGGAAGGGTGGGCGGGCGGCGGGAAAAAGTTTGTCCGGGCTGTATCTCAAAAATTGTAAGGTTTAGGAAGTTGATACTTGGTAGGGACATGGGTTAGGGGGTGTAGGTGTGCAACGTCATGGTCTGACCTTGATTTGACCTTTGACCTTGCTGTAGTGACCTTGACCTATAAAATCTTTTCCGGGCTATATATCGTAACCCCAGTAAGGTGCAGGAACTTGATACTTAGTAGGGACATTGGTTAGGGGGTGTAGGTGTGCAATGTCATGGTCTGACCTTGATTTGACCTTTGACCTTGCCGTAGTGACCTTGACCTATAAAATCTTGTCCGGGCTATATCTCAAAAACCGTAAGGTGTAGCTAGTTGATACTTAGTAGGGACATTGGTTAGGGGGTGTAGGTGTGCAATGTCATGGTCTGACCTTGATTTGACCTTTGACCTTGCCATAGTGACCTTGACTTATAAAATCTTGTCCGGGCTATATCTTGGAAACCGTAAGGTGTAAGAAGTTGATACTTAGTAGGGACATTGGTTAGGGGGTGTAGGTGTGCAATGTCATGGTCTGACCTTGATTTGACCTTTGACCTTGGCATAGTGACCTTGACTTATAAAATCTTGTCCGGGCTATATCTTGGAAACCATAAGGTGTAAGAAGTTGATACTTAGTAGGGACATTGGTTAGGGGGTGTAGGTGTGCAACGTCATGGTCTGACCTTGATTTGACCTTTGACGTTGCCGTAGTGACCTTGACTTATAAAATCTTGTCCGGGCTATATCTTGGAAACCATAACTTCTGATTGTAACAGATGGAATTTCATCAGGTGAGCCACAGACTTTGTTCCAACACCACACATAAGCATTCATTGAATGTATTGCCACTTCTGTATGCATGGTAATATTCAAAACATCCAAACCATAATTCGGCCATGCCAGATGTAGATAAAGAGTGTCGTAATGTTTAGTTTACTGATTAATGCTGTCATCTTGTTATTGAATTGTCTTGTTTTAATACTTCATCTTTACATGCATTATCTTTCTCTTAGACATTATTTTCTCTATTTAAACATTGTTTGGACTTTTATGTAACTGACAGTGCTCTGAAAGTATCCTGAACTTTGTACTGATACACTACTTCTATATCTCATGGTGTTAAAAATATTTCCCTAGGCTGTGGGGTACGGGCATCTCTGATGCTATTTTTGATGTTCTGTACCATGGCAAATTTTCAGAGCTATAGCACCACAGGTGAGTAATAGCTACTTTGCTAATGAGTAAATCGCTTGTAACTTCAAAAGTGTTAAATTAATATATTGTTCATCTGTTTTTTGATGTTCTGTGTCATGACGCATTCTCAGAGGTCTAACTATAATGGCAATTGAGCAACTTTCGGCAGATTTTGTACCCCAGGGTACTAGGGACCACTGTAGAACCTCTGAAAAATTTATACTTTTCCAAATTCCGGCCGCCATCTTGAATTTTGGCAGAAAAGGAAAATATAATTTATTTCAAAAACTATAAGAGATAGAGTGACTTTGGGCAAATTTTGGGCCCCAGGGTACTAAGGACTACTCCTCTAGTTATCTTGGAAATGGTGCGAGATAGAGCAATTTTGAGGATAAATAAGTCAGTCACCTACTTTTGGGTGATCTACCACATAGTGAAGTTGCATATCTATAGCTCTTTGCATAGCTGAGTCACAGCTACTAAAATGAGGAAATGTCTTTTATCTCTAAAAGTATTACAGATAGGCAATTTCTTCTAAATAAGTCATTCCCCTACTTTTGGGTGATCTACCACATAGTGAAGTTGCAGAAAGGTAGCTCTTTGGCTAGCTGAGTAATAGCTACTAAAATGAGGAAATGTCTTTTATCTCTAAAAGTATTACAGATAGGCAATTTCTTCTAAATAAGTCATTCACCTACTTTCGGGTGATCTACCACATAGTGAAGTTGCACATCTATAGCTCTTTGCATAGCTGAGTCACATACCTGCTAAAATGAGTAAATGTCTTTTATCCTTAAAAGTATTGCAGATAGGCAATTTCTTCTAAATAAGTTGTTCACCTACTATTGTGTGATCTACCACATAGTGAAGTTGCATAACTGTAGCTCTTTGCATTGCTGAGTAACAGGTACTTAAATGAGTAAATGTCTTTTATCTTTAAAAGTATTGGACATAGACAATTTCTTCTAAGTAAGTCCTTCACCTACTTTTGGGCAATCTACCACATAGTGAAGTTGCAGAACTGTAGCTCTTTGGATGGCAGAGTAATAGTCACTAAAATGAGTAAATGTCTATTATCTCTAAAAGTGTTACAGATAGGCAATTTCTTCTAAATATGTCCTTCACCTACTTTGGGTTGATCTACTGCATAATAAAGTTACAGAACTGTTGCTCTTTGGATGGCAGAGTAATAGCTACTAAAATGAGTAAATGCCTTTTGTCTTTAAAAGTATTGCAATCAAACATTAAACTTGTCACTTCTACACGTGCCTCCATCTCACAAGAAAATTTATATTCCACTATATTTAGTACATCTAATTTATACGGCGGGAGATAAATGCATGCGTCAGAATGCTTGTATTTTATTTGGTTTTATGTGTTATGGTTGTAAGAAAATGTTCTTGTATAAATGAATGGAGAAAACCAAATGTAGTGTGAATTTTATTCTACATTTAATGTGCTCCATTCAGTTACAATATATTTAAAAGTATATGAAATTTCAAAATACCTAAAAGATGCTCATTTTTATTGCATAAATATTTTCTCCACAAAAAGCTGAAAAAATTGTTGAAAGTATAATTTGGTTTGAAACTAATTACTTATTTCTGGTGTACACATTATTTTATCAAATAAAAGACAACTAATTTTTTTTCAAATAAAAGTATATCATAAAGACTGGAAATGTGCAGTGAACGAAAACTCGTCACTGTGCATCGTTGCTAATGTATATTATAATGCGAGGGATTTGATTGTAAAAGTAGTTCCACAGACTGGTTACCGTTAAAGTATGAAACACATAATTTTACAGAAACCAGTTTTTGGCAAAGATATAGTTCCTACAACAACTACATTTATTAACTGAATTAATAGATATTTTTGTTTTAAAATTATACCGGTCTTTATAATAGCTATAAAGGACTTGGTTTGAGTATTGTATCGGTGAATAAATCACAAACATCCGGTCATAATGGACTCAGCCCTATCAGGCTACGTCCATTATTCCACGCGGAAACTTGTGATTTATTCGCCGATACATTACTCAAACCTCATCCTTTATTGCTACAATAAATTACAATGAATTGCCTTTTCCTGTACTCTCTTTTAAAGTACTTTTCCTGAGTCACAGGTTTTCTTAATGAGACCTTTATTCACCAGTAAGTTTCTGAATGGTTAACAAGTTTGGCATTTGATCACTGGTCTGTTACCTCTGTGGTTATAGGTTCAAACCTCATGACAACATGTGGGATGCACAGCAATATGACCTGAGCCTGTTGTCAAACCACAACATTGACTTTGGGTTTTGAATCCAGTTCATGGAATCCATGGAGGATCTTAAAAATTGAAATATTAGATGGTGCTTTATCAGCGTTACTGGTTATAAATCCTATTCTCGTAATGTTTGTCTCTTCCTCATGACATACAGGAGCAATCTATATGAAAAAGAATCTTTTTAAAACATAGTTCTTGCATTTTTTCATGTCTCTCTCTTTAAGCACTCCATATGTTTACACCAACATATGAAATATGTGACCCATAAGTTTCATCTTAAGTAAAAAAGGACTACTGTTTCATTAAAATTTCATTTTTGAATGCGCAGCAAAGTTGCTGAGAATCATTCATGGCAATCTGGCTGAAATATATAGACTCCCCAGAACTCCATTTCGAAAAATAGCATCATAGATGCCTGTACCCCACAGCCCAGGGAAATAGTTTTCAACAACACGAGATATAGAAGAAGTGAAACAGTACACAGATCGGGATATTTTCACAGCAAACGATGTCAGTTACATAAAGGTCCAAATAATGTTAGAGAAAATAATGTTTAAGAGAGAAAATGTCTGTAAATTATGAAGCTGTAAAATTGATTAAAGTATAGCTACCAATATTTAGGATAGTTAAAAGTAATGTAAGACGTGTGCTGCGCTATGGACAAGAATGTTGGAAAATGACAAAAAAATGACATGCAAAAGTGCAAAACATTCCAAAATAAATGCCTTGAGCAAATATGAAAATTTTCTGGCCCATAAATAAAGCATCAGTGAACTGAGGTAAAAGACAAATGTCAAGAGAATAAAATAAACCATAAAAGAAAAAAGATGGAGGTATATTGGACACATTTTGAGAAGAGGAAGAAATGACAACAGAAGGATAGCATTACAATGGACACCAGAGGGGAAGAGGGGAAAAGGTAGACCCAAGGCAACTTGGAGAAGGATGGCTGAGAGAGAGCTGAATGAAATGGGATAGAAGAGCTGGGAGGCTGCAGCAAGGGCAGCTGCAGACAGGCAAACATGGAATGATATGTGTTCTGCCAAATGCCCCAGTAGGAACAAAGAGGATAAGTAAGTGTAGCTTCCAATAGAAATAGCACAATCAAGTAAAAGTACATGCAATAATCAGTTACATATATCTTTGTCATAAGAGAAATATGTTTCATTTATGGCAGGTGAACACACTTTGGCAGAGCCAAGGTTAAAGATCACACCATGTTTTGTCACACCTGAACTCCCCAACTAACAAACCATCCAAGAATCAACTTTCTACACCTTACAGTTTCTGAGATATGGCCCAGACAAGATTTTAAAGGTCAAGGTCACTACAACTAGGTTGTTGCTAACCTACACCCTCTAACCGATTTCGCTAAAAAATATCAACTTTCTGTACCTTATGGTTTCCGAGATATAGCCCAGACAAGATTTTTAAATTCAAGGTCACTACAACAAAGGTTGGAGAAAGTTGGTTTTTATCTTAAAAACTGTTGGTGTAGGAACTTGATTCTTTGTAGGGACATTGGGTGGGGTTATAGGTGTGCAACGTCATGGTTTGACCTTGCTGTAGTGACCTTGACCGTGAAAATCTTGTCCAGTCGATATCTCGGAATCTTTAAGGTGTAAAAGGTTGATATTTAGTTGGGACATTAGTTAGGGGTTTGGGTATGCAATGTCATGGTGATTTGACAAGATTTTTAAATTTAAGGTCAATACGCAAAGGTCAAACAAGGTCACACCATGACATTTCATACCCAAACCCCTAAGTAATGTCCATACCAAATGTCATCCTGCACTGCACACCTACACCCCCAACCAGTGTCCCTACAAAGGATTAAGTTCCTACGCTTTAGGGTTTTCAAGATTTAGCACGGACATGCTTTAAAGGTCAAGGTCACTACAGCAATGTTAAAGGTCAAGTCAAGGTCACACCATGATGCTGCACACCTACACCCCCAACCAATGTCCCTACCAATTATAAACTTCCAACACATTACAGCTTCAGAAATATAGCCTGGACAAGATATTCAAGCTGCAGGTCAATATGGCAAGGTACACACCTACACCCCCTAACCAAGTTTCAACTTCCTACACCTTTTGGTTTCTGAGATACAGCCCAGACAAGCTTTTTTCTGCCACCCACCTGCCATCCAGATGCCATGGGAGAAAACAATGCCTGCAGAGCCCTTAAAGGCTGTGGCGTAAAAAATGAAAGTGTTCTAAAATTAATGCAGAGTTCTTGCAGTTTTATGTCTGTTGAATATTTAAATTAAAGGGTTCCAGTTTAATAGAGGTAGTACCTGTAATTTTGCTTCCAGATACTTAAGTGTATTTTAGATACCTTGTATTCAGAGAGAGATTATTGATTGGTTCTGCTCGGAGTTGATCCCACAGACTTTGGATTACACCCAGAGATAAACACAAGTCTAGCTCTTTAACCAGCTGAGCTAAAGGGGAATCCCCAGAAGCCCAGGTGTTAACAGAACTGATATACATGACGATATTACAACTTGGAAACCTTGATCACTATATCCTTTGGAAAATTTCTTGTTTTGGACAGGTTGACATTTGTCACTTTTTGTCGCTTTTCATTAGTACTGGACATTTACGATATGAACATTTTTCATCCAAAGTGTGAAAAGTAGAATTTCTTGAAAAAACCTAATCTTTGTTTTGTTGATTAAATAATTTTCAATGCAAATGTTATCATTAATTCTCTACCAATTAAACTGAAATTGTCATTGTAGTGAAATAACTGCAGTTCTTCGGTTGTTGTTTTATTTGTAACCAAATATTGTTTCCAAGAAACAAGCTCTACAAAACTATTTCACACATGTGTTTTCACTGATAATTTCCATTCCAGTACCTTCTATTTAAGGGTATATCATTTATGCAGGAAATAATTTTTGATTTGAGTGAACTTGGAAGCATCTTTGAACCGTCCATGGTTTCATACCATAGATGATCTAATCCTTTGTGACAATTTGGTCTTAGGTTAACCCGAAGTACATTTGCAGATAACTCAAAAAGAGTCATGATATCATAGTAAAAATTAAGTTCACTTAGAATAGTAGCAATGAGTTGGGGTTGATGGGCTTTTCTAGCAACTGTTTCAAAAGACATTCCATAATGATACAAAACTTGAAGAGATGCCCAGTGGTTATCTTTGGCAAATTCTTCTATAAGTAGCACACCAAGTTGAGGATCCAACATCTGTATGCAGTAGCCAGCACGGAGAAAAGAGAAAACACTTTCTCGAAAAAAGCTCCTTTGATTTTCTTCAATGTCCACCGGTTGAGAGAGAACCCGTTCTAGCTTAAAATACTTTTTCATGTATACCTCCACAGCTGTCTGATTCTCAGAATTTAGTGGCATGTTGGGATTGGCACCTGCCTCAAGAAGGTGATTTAGGAGACCAATCATGTCTTTGTTACGCTTTGGAGAATTTAGCAGGGTCATCAGTGGAGTAAAAATCATTTTCTCCTTCTTTTTGGTATTTATATTGGGATCTAAACCACTCTTCAAAAATGTTTGGAATGTGTGGAAATTTAATCCACCTTGTGGATAAAGAGAGTGATCACTAGTTGAGCAGAAGTCATCTATAAATCGATGTAAGAAAGAGGCTCCAGTTTGTGGGTCAACTACATTGACTTTTCTACTATTTTGCAACAGCAAACTGATTTCATAATAATCTAGAACTTTAACTTTGTGGAATTCCTGCAGTGGTGTCCTACCTTGTTTATTCAGTAGGTCTGGATCACTGCCACTGTTGACTAACAAGTGAGCTACATCTCTACAAACATGGTTTCTCACTGCCAAGTGTAATGCTGTGTCCTGATTCTTATCACCAAAATTCATGCTAAGATTAGATTGAAGAAGACACTTCACAGTTGAAAACAGCTCTTTCTGAGTGCTATCGCTGACAGCAAGATGCAGAGGAGTTTTACCTTTATGATCCTGTATATTTGTACTGCATCCATAACGAATGGCTGACCGTAGCACTCCTGTAGACACTTTCGCTTTGACCATGTAATGTAATGGTGTAGATTGTCTGTTATCTTGAGTATTAATCAAGTTATTTCCAGTGAACAATGGGTCAAGAAGCTGCCTAGTCTTGACATGGTGCAATGCCAAGGCACCCATTTTATTCTGTATGCTAATGTCAGCACCTTGTTCCATCAGTGTTGATATCAGTGAATATGGAAATTCATTTTGTATAGCCATATGAAGTGCTGTGTTGCCTGAAGCTTCTTGAGCATTAATATCCAAGTTTTCATTTTTCAGCAATAATTGTACCAAAGCTGTCAGTTCAGAAGATTGTCTGCAGTATAACATACAGTAATGCAAGGCATTTGCACCACAGCTATTAAATATAGATGAGTCTGCTCCATGTGCAATGAGAAGCTCAATTAACTTAAATGGCAATAAATACTTGATTGCAATATGTAGAACTGTTTCACCAAACTTGTTTTGACTTTTAAGACAAGACATTCTTTTGACAAGGACGTCTGTGAGTTTCTCTTCATTTTCTTGGTAGTAACCTAGTGCCAAATGCAAAGCTGTGTTTTCATCTGCATCTGTAGTGTTGACACTAGCTTGGTTTCTGATCAAGCATTCAATTGTATGAAGGGGGGCTTCACCTTTGATTGCTGTGTGCAGGGGAGTGTTGCCAAAATAGTCTGCAGCATTAATGTCACTCATGCTACTTGCTAACAGTTCTATGACATTATGTGAGCATTTGTATTCTAGAGCCACATGCAGTGGGGTACGGCCAGAGGTATCTTTACTGTCTGCACTGAAACCACACTGTAGCAACAATTTGACAACTGAATCACTGTAGTGTTTCTTTAAGGCAACATGCAAATGAGTAGTGTCCTCAGATGAATCAGATGAACACATTAGCTGGCCCATCTTGCTTCAAAGCTGTGTTATCCTGAAATAAAAATTAAAGCTACAATTTAGGTTACAGTTATAACCAGTTGGCCACTGTGGTTGCATTTAATAATCATTTTGTTGACAGGTAGCAAACCTTTATAAATCAAAAATAAGTTAAAGGTCATTGTAGGGTATTTAAGAAACAAATGACTTAGAAAAAGGTTTTTGCCAAGGAAAAAATGAGCATCCCACAGCAAAGAAAGTGAATAATGGCTTGTAAAATACGATGAATGGGATTGTCAGTAATAATACATAACTACAAGACATATTAACAGGTAAATAAAATATGCAGCCACTGTGTACATGATTGCCAGAAAATCAATTTCTTATTCATCTAAAAAAATAATAACATATGTGCATTTATATTTGTCATTTATGACATGTAACCAATTTTCAATACAAAGATACAAAGGCCATAATATTTATGCAAGCAGACCAGATCGATCCACATACCACATAACTTCAACACATTGTGGAAGGCACTTAATTGATGCATTTCACTCTATGATGAAACAAAAGATAACAAGGAGTATGTTTATGTTGTGGAGGCCTCCCAGTAATCCCCTGACAATTCAGCAAGTGATAAGGCTAAAGGAGATGCATTAGACATAAATATTGGTCAAGACAATGATATGGTGACCTGGAAAATGGTTAGTTTTTGACTTAATTTTCTCATTTCTAGAAGGTGGGCCATTTTCTGAAACATTAAGTTTTTCCAGATGCTAAATCTATTTTTTTTAGAAAATTATATCTCTTTTTCTTGCATAACTGTTTTGTTTTAGGGATAATTTTTATTACACATATTAAGTCAAAATAAAATTTAAGTTTTTGGAGATACTGTGGTGAATTTAGTCCTAACTTCAAATGTCCTTCACAGGAACAAACACTAATTCCTTTAGATATCCATAAACAGTTCTTGTCAGCTTGACTTCAAATACACAACTAACATTTGTACAGACTTTGTATTTTATTTGTCATAAAATATCAACTAGTTATACAACTTGTTACATGGTGTCAGGTGTATATTGCACTAACTCTGGAATATTAAAATAAAAGGATACATCCATTTTGATTACTGTAAACAGGACAATCTCTGTTCTAAAGCAAAGCCAGTAATTAGGATATTTCTGTTTTTGTAACAAAATATTTGTTCTAGGAAGCAAACAGGATTTTTTAATATGGATCCAGAAGATGAGCAAGCAGAAAATCAACAAGCAGAAAATCAACAAGCACCAGCAGCAGCTTCAGCAATGGCTACCTCCGTGGCTTCAATCAACAGCCAGGTACCACTGCCCCCAAATTTTGTGACAACAGGTGACCTAGCTTCTCAATGGAAGAAGTATAAACAAATCTGGGACAGTTTTGAAATTGTAACAGGACTCAAAGAAAAGAGTAGTGCATATCGGACAGCCACGTTCATTACGTGTATTGGATCAGAAGCACTGGAAATATTCAATGGACTACCCTTTGAAAATGAAGAGGACAAAAATGACATTGATAAAGTGCTTGAATTATTTCAGAACTATTGCATAGGTGAAACCAATGTGATATACAAAAGATATATCTTCAACAACAGAGTTCAAGAAAGTGGTGAGTCTTTTGATTCTTTTGTTTCTCATCTCCGCCTACTCTCACTATCCTGCAACTATAATGCAATGCGAGAAGAGATGATTCGAGACAGAATAGTGATGGGGACATCTGACACACGTCTGTGGCGCAGCATGCTTCAAGAGCCAAAGCTGACATTAAACACAGCAATAGAACGTGGAAGAGGCTCAAAAATGACAAGACTACTGAAGACAATGGCTCCCACTGAAGAAGTGAGTGCAGTTAGAAAGAAAGGAAAAGCTCCGACTCACAGAACTGGACAAACTTCATCCTTGCCCAAAAACTGCAAATATTGTGGCCGAAGTCACCCAAAAGACAAAAGTAAATGCCCAGCTTATGAAAAAACCTGCACTGACTGCTCCAAAAAGAACCACATTGAGTCAATGTGCATGGCAAAGAAGAATCAAGTGAAGGGAAACCCACGAATGAAGAAAGTGAATTTGTGTGATGAAAGTGAAGACAGTGACAGCCAATACGAATATATTGAAACTGTGAACTTAGACACAGTTAATGCAGCGACCATGAACAGTTATGATGATACAAAACTGTTCAGAAACATACGCATTCAACAGAAGACTGTAAGATTTCAAATCGATACAGGGGCTACAGTGAATGTCATTGGTAAATCTCTGGTTCCAAACAAATGCCCAATAGAGCCTACAAACACCAAGTTGAAAGTGTACAACAACACCACATTGACCGCTGAGAGAAAAACCCGCATTCCCATGAAGAACCTGAAAAACAACAGGAAATACAGTGTGGCGTGCATTGTTGTAAATGATGATAAAGTACAGCCCATCTTAGGGTTACGTGCAGCCAAACAGATGAACTTAATCACAGTCAACACTGAGAATATTGCAGCCAGTAGTAGCAAAAGCGAAACAAAACCACTCACAGTAGCACAGATCACATCAGAATACCCATCGCTTTTTGATGGCAAACTTGGACTGATAAAAGACAATGTAGATCTGAAAACTGACTCTATAGTAAAGCCAGTTGAAAACCCAATCCGACATGTCCTACATGCTCTCATGGACAGTTTAAAAGCAGAATTGGACCGGTTGCGCACACTAAAAGTGATAGAGAGTGTGAGTGAACCAACAGAGTGGCTATCGAGTCTTGTGACAGTGAAGAAACCTGGTGAGAAGATAAGGACCTGCATTGATCCACAACCACTTAATGCAGCACTCAAACGAGCACCTCTGTTAACGCCAATCCTTGATATACTGCCGAAATTAGAAGGTTCAAAGATATTCTCAGTTACTGATATAATGATATTAAAGATGGCTATTGGAATCTGAGACTTTCGAAAGAAGCAAGCTACTTGACAACAACAAGTACACCATTTGGTAGACAGTGGTCCACCATTGGCAGCCGACAATAAGGTTTACTGGTGGTCCATTAGTGGCCCACTGTTGGTAGCCAATGATAAGCTTTTCTATTGGTCCACTGGTGGCCCACCTTCAGTAGCCAACAACAAGGTTGACTGGTGGCCCACTAGTGGCCCACTATTGGGTGCCATCAACTTTTTATGGTGGTTCTCTGGTGGCGTGACCAGCTGATAGACAGTGTTCCACCGTTGGCAGCCAAAAATAAGGTTTACTGGTGGTCCATCAGTGGTCCACTGTTGGCAGCCAATGATAAGCTTTTCTATTGGTCCACCAGTGGATCACCTTCATTAGCCAACAACCCAGATAGCATGCAGACGTTGGCCCAACATTGGCATATCCGTCGGTCCGACGTTGGCAGCCACTGTTGGCCCAATGGGTTTTTGGCTGATGGATGCTACATCAGTCTGACATTGGCAAGCCACTGGTAAAATTTTACTACCACTATAGCATCAGCCAATCAGATTGCAGCATGGAGTTATGTGGCCATTGTTTAACAGAAAGCAAATAATTGACAGACTGTGAGTGGATTTTAGTTAAGGGAATCCCTGATAAGTTACATGATGAAACATAAACAATGGTGGAACAGTATCTTAGGATAATATGTTCCATAATCAAATAATAAAATTATAATGTTCAGAAACAACTTTTCTTATTGTAAATTTATAATGAGAATGTTATTTTTATGTCTAAAATTGTTAAATAGTTGGTTAAAAATTGTGGGCTCACTGAAATATGATTTTTAGACATACCATAATAAATTTAGTGTCCCAAAATCCCCTATTATTGCTCTCCGCCATCTTGAATAAAAAGCCACCATTGCCCCACTGTTGGCCCAACCTCGGCAGCCTGAGTTTTGGTTGGCAAGCCATCATTGGCATGGGTAATTCAGCCACTATATATAGCACACAAACATACAGCAGCTAGTGGACCAAGGGTATAGTCCAGTGGTGGCTACACCTCAACCCCAATTAATAGGGTTTTGATTTAATAACATATTTTTCACCTATACATGTTTTATGGTTTGTTTACAGGGGAAACTTTCACTTCTGTTAACTTTTCTGTATAATTGTCAGATGATTTTATTGATTCGGTCTAAAATCCGGGTGAAAATTAGAAAATCAGTGGCCCATCGATCATAGCTTATATACCACTGATATAGTTGGTGGGCTGCCAGTGGTAAACCTTAGAAGAAATTTGTGGCACAAGAGTGGGAAAAATAGAAATATATAATATATAGATGTATATATATGCAGAGATGTAACATCTGTTATTTAAAAATGTTGGTGTCTCAGTGATACACATACATACATGAAGTATTCAATTACTTTGCCATCAGTGGGCCACCGGTGGACCAACAGTATGTGTACCATTCAGGCAGAAGGTGGACCACTGATGGACCACCAGTGGCAAATCTTACAATTTTTTGGTGTAATAAAATTTAAAACAGCAACTCACACAATAAGTAATTCACTTAAACCAAATGAGTTTAAGCAAAGGCATTATTTTTTCAAGTGGAAAAAATGACGATATCTTTCTTTCACTAAAAAAATATTTGCCACCAGTGGCCCATTTATGTAGTGGGTGGGCCATTGATGGACCAATGTGGCAAATATATAAGCAAGCAATATATAAAGTAACAAAGTGGAGGAAAGACTGACCAAAATGAAGGAGTACAGAATAGGTTTTTTATATAAATGACACGTTTAGTGAAAGAAAATGTACATTTTATCTCATTTTCCCGGAATTTTACACCAGAGGGCGTAGGCTGGTCCCTGAGCTACAGCCACTGACTTTGGTAGTTGGTGGGCCAACAGTGCACCACTCAATATATTTATAATTTGAAATAATATGTTTTTAACATTGAATATTGTTAAATAATATGTCAGAAAGCAATAGTTGAGGTTGCTTATGAAGTAGTTTATAATGCTTTAAATTTTTTTTTTTTAAATGCAGTCAGTGGTCCAGCAGTGGCTCAGTGGTGGCCCACTATCTATATTTTGCCATCCATAGCCAACAGTGGCCACACAAATACATAAAGTATCCAATACTTTGCCATCGGTGGGCCACCGTTGGACCAACAGTATGTGTACCATTCAGGAAGAAAGTGGACCACTGATGGACCACCAGTGGCAAATCTTACAATTTTTTTGTGAAATAAAATTCAAAACAACAACTTTCGGAAAGTAATTCATTTAAAACAAATGAGTTTAAGCCAAGACGGTCTCTTTTCAAGATCTGTCAAAATAAATGCCGTTCGGCTGAGCTTGAGGTGTAGCCACCAGAGGACCCCCATTGGTCCACCAACTAAGTATAGCTCTTACAGATGATAGTTGCATGTGTCAGACAAAAAACATTTTGCGATAGTTAGGGTTCATCAAAAAACAAAAAAGGAAAAAATGAAAATATCTTTCTTTAACCTTCATTTAAAAAAAATATTTGCCACCAGTGGCCCACTGGGTGCCCATCATGGGTCCTGTACTACTTATGTAGTGGGTGGACCATTGATGGACCACCTGTGGCAAATATATAAGCAAGTAATATATAAAGTAATAAAGTGGAGGAAAGACTGATTGAGCAAAATTAAGGAGAACATAATAAGTTTGTGTATACAAATGACATTAACTTATGCCAAATGAAAGAAAATGCACATTTTATCTAATTTTTCCCGGAATTTTACACCAGTGGGCATAGGCTGGTCCCTGAGCTACAGCCACTGACTTTTGTAGTCGGTGGGCTAACAGTGGGCCATGCAATATATTTATAATTTGAAATAAGTATGTTTTTAACATTGAATATTGTTAAATAATATGTCAGAAAACAGTAGTTGAAGTTGCTTTTGAAGTTGTTAGTAATGCTTTACAAATTTTGAAAAAATGCAGTCAGTGGTCCAGCAGTGGCTCAGTGGTGGCCCACTAGCTATATTTTGCCACCTATAGCCAATGGTGGCCCACTAGGGTCTTGCCTCTGGTCCACCAAAGGGACATTTTCAAAAATTTTGTGACATTTCTGTAGTTAGATTATGATCCGAATCGTCCCAAAATGTAATCACGCAATTCCTCCTTGGCCACGCCCCAACCACATAAAAATTTCATTAAGTTCTGTTTATTATTCCTGATGTAATGCCAACCCCAGAAAGCCAAAGTAATTGAAAATACACTGAAATGGGATCTTTAAAAATTCAGAAAAAAATGTTTTTGTGTCCAGAATATGATCCAGATCTTTATTGAAATTTTATCATTTCTTCCTTTTGGCAGGCCCTAGCTACCCACATAAAAATGCCAGAAAGATCAGTCCATTATTTTTAGAGTTATTGTGAACACAGACAAACAAACCCGTAAAAATAACATCCTGGTGGAGGTAAATCTAGTAGTATATACTAGTATTCTAATGTCTTAGACTCCAGTTACACATGGCCGGATGTACCGGATCGTGGCAGGTTACCCAATATGGAAAATTGTGAGTGATTTACGGATCATATTTTTCATCAGTGAACACTTCCGTACCGTCTATAATGTCCTTGTGGCATCCGCCATGGATGGGAAGTGTCCGTGGGGACGCCACAGAGAGATCAAACTGCTTGATTTTTCCGTAAAAGGTTTGCGGATCCTAGGTGTAATTAATATCCGTATTGTATTGGTATGTAATCCGTAAGGCGTCCTTAACGTCCTTACAGCACCCGTACATGTCCCTGTGACATCCATGACATCCTTGACTCATCCATGCCAATTAAGGCTCGGAAAATTTATACATATATCCACGGAGGGTGTTTGGAGGCTGTAAGGATGCTACCGGAGGTTTACGGACATGCCGGAAACCACAAGTATCAATAGGGATGGTCCTTGGAGAAGGTCACGGATATAGGAATGGACAATAGGGATGGGCTTTATGGATGATAAGGACGCCTCAAGGACGGGGTTTACAGATACATTTTTAGTTTCACACAACACTCGGGAACTTAGGGAAAGACACTTTGTCATGGACTAAAGCCTATATAAGGGGCACTTGGCTTGGCTTTTGCTAATATACTTTACAGTTGATACTGTATATGTTTGAGGATATACTTTGCTGGCATACTTACCCCAAAATATTTCAGACATTATCTATTTTTTCAAAATAGGGAGTTTGGTAAATATTTCTGTAAAATGCCACCAAAGAAAAGGATCAAGAGGAGAGGTAGTCAGGAGATGGAGAGGATGTCCACACAGGTCCAGGCAAGGAGTCCAGAGATGGATGAGTTGACTTGTGTTCCAGAGACTCAGCAGAGCCAGCAGGCAGCTGGGGTGGAGGAGGTGGTGGTGGGTTGAGAATCCTCTGCAGATGTCGGATACAGAACAGGGTGACATTGCGCTTGAGACACAGCAGGAATCGGATTCAAGTGCTGAGGACATTGCTGACACACATGCCGCTGCATGGGGAGACACAGAAGGGCAAGGGCAAAAAGGCTGACAAAAGGGGCAAGAAAACGGCTGTTGTGTTCAGTTTTAGAATGAGCAGAAATTAGTGGACTTTTTGCGTGACAATGAAATTCTCTACAACAAGCGTTTAAAGGACTACAAGGATAGGTCCAAGAGGGAGGCTGTATGGGACAAGTTTTGTGAGGAGAACAAAGATGCCTGCCAAAAGTGGTTCCAGAGCCAGTGCACACTCTTCTGAAAGTTCACTCACATGAAGTCGGTCCTGGGAGGACCACAACTGACAGAGAGCAGAAATGGACCAGAGACAATTTTTCCTTCCTGAGAGACCACATTGTGCACCATCTTAAAGGAAAAAGTGAATTCAGGGCTCCGAAGGGGTCAGCTTCCCAAGCCAGTGTAGCAGCGGGCTCAGCATCCAGAAGGGAGACAGTGCACATGGAATCGTTCTAGGATACTTCTCGTCCAGAATCCACATATGACCCAGCAGACATGTCGCACCTGGATACACATACACATACTCCTAGATCTTGTGGGGTCAGCGTGACTTCAAGCTTAGCAGATTCCAACTTCCAATCAGCTCTCGTGGAATCCTGGAGGGGGATAACCAAGTTGAAAGACATTGTTGCCAAGAAATTGACTGATGACAAGGCTGATAACCCACAACTGGGCTTCTGTGACTTTCTAAAGGTGGAGATTGTACAACTAACCAGCAACTCCTATGACGAGTTTCAACAAGAGACATTTAACTTGTTGATGACACTTAAACGGAGTGACAAGCAGCAAAGGTACCACCACGGAATGAGCATGAGTACCGCCGCGTACAGCCAGGCCTCAACCAGTACCCAGTGTCACACACCCAGATGCAGGCCCTGCCGCAGCAGCTGCCACAGAGTTACACAAGTGCCACAAGGACATCCACAGCAGAAGCATTTACAATATTCACAGCAGTACTTCCAAAAGACATTTACACAGCTACATGCACTGGCGCAACAGCAGATCCAGGGCCAGGGTCCACACCTAAGCATATCACTCACAGCAGCATATTCAACAGCAGCAGCAGGCCATACACCATCAACAGCAGCAGTAGGCCATACAACATTAACAGCAGCAGCCCATACAACAGCAGCAGCATCATCAATAAACTGTCCCAGGTTCAGAGCAGCAGCACATGCAACAAGGTAGCCAACAAACAGCACAACAGCAAGCATCACAGAGCGCAAATTCCTCCCAGCAGCGGGTCATGTCACCACCAGTCACAGGCACTAGGATGGAAAGCAGCCCAATACCACATACCAGTACACCAGCTGGATTCAGTTTCTCACCACCACCAAATCCACCCTCAGTTGACAGCCCGTACTTCACCAACATACCGAACACATCACAAGTTGTCAGCTTTGGGGCCATCCACACGCCTCAGTTCCAGCCGGTTGATGACACATCCACCACCCCAAGAGACCACCCAGCTGCAGGGGACCAGTAGCCAGCCAACGGCCACCAAATGTTACCAAAACAATTATTTGAGCTATGGGTTGTTATATACAAAATCCAAGAAACCCACCAACAAATGAAATAAAAATTCCCCACACAACATACCAAAACCCCCTAATAAAATTGGAAAAAGCAAGTAACAATAGACAATGATCAAGTGAATATTAATAGGACCAGAATTGTAATATCCAGCAGGACAATTAATTATATTTGTATTCAGCCAGAACCCCCTCCAGGATAAGTCACACGATAAAACCTTTTAAAATCCCCCCCCCCCCCCCCCCCCAAAAAAAAAAAAAATTTAAAAAAACATACAAAATGGCTTAATTCTTTGCAGTTACAGATTCCAAAGACAACTCCCCCCAAACCAGGAGGTAAAGGGGTACTTGAACCTATGTCCAGTTAGTTGGGGTTGAAGGGGGATCTCTTCAATGTCCCACCAATATAAACTTCTCCTGTCACTTGCTTCTTTCAGGTGGTGGGGAGGTACATTTGCCTCAGTACTGGTGCCTTTGAGGAGGGCTTGTATGCTTAATTACTTGATTGTCTGTTGTTCCAAGCCAATGTATGTCCTTCCTTTGAACCCTTCCATTTTGTCACCACACAGTGGGGGTGACACATATTTGTGTACATACGCAGAGGAACAGAAATGCATTTTTGGTCATTTCAACAATAGGTGTTTGTGTTTCATCTGCTGTTCATTGCTTCACTATTATAAAGTTTCTAATGACTGCAGATCAAAGTTTGTATGTTAAGCTAATGAACAATGTCAGCATTTACCATATAGATGAATTTTTCAGAGGCCATATTAAAATCAAAATAAGAAGTATAAGAAACTCAAGCATTTTATTGCAAAAAGTGTAAAATGCACACATTATAACATAACAAAAAGGACAATAATGTTTGACAAAAATACACATATTAATTGAATTAATCAACAAGTGTCCATGTAAAACTGTAGTAAATTCATGGTGATGTAAACTCATATAATCCATGAGATAGCACATACATTTTAGTGTTCCATTGCAGTATTTAGTATTTACATTGAGAAAGTCACTGTGTCACAGTATTTAAATGCACACAATTTTTTTTGTTTATTTTAAATTCTGTCCACTTGCCAAGGGACCTGCCCATCGGTCATTAAATAGTCCCTCAGAATATTCCTGTGTCTTTGCTGTCTCCAGTACGGTTTTGGCCCTCATGTGGAATGTCATTGCCCTCCAGCACTATTGGGGGCTGGCCCTCTGCCCCAAAGTCATCCTGTTAACCTGTGGGGTATCACATCCTCAGCAGGTTGTGGAGTACTAGGCAAACCATAACCACCCTGGCCACCATGAGAGGCTGCTGCTGCATTGGCCTCTGGAATATCCGGAAGCAGGACATTAGTATCCTGAAGGTGTTCTTTACCACCCTTCTTCCCCGGCTGAGCCTGTAGTTAAACACTCTCTGGTTCAAGTCCATACCATGTCTTGAGTAGGGCTTCATTAACCAAAGCTTGAGGGAGAAAGCATCATCTCCGAGGATAAAATAGTTCACCTTTGGCCCATCATCAACAAGGGATTCACTCTGGGAAGCCGATGGTGCTGTCCTCTATTTTGTACCTCAAATCTGAGTGCTTGAAAATCTGAGCATCAGAGCTTGACCCGTCGCAGACCTCAGGCACAAACTTATTGATGGTCGACCTCGCCACCCATGAAAGCATACTGCAGGGTTGGGTAGCTGTCCCCATTGGCCAAGGGTCTCAGGGTGACTGCCAACTTCAGTCCTGGACTCAGGGGGTCTCTCATCCAGATCCTCTTCCTCTGGATCTCAGGGCTGAGTCTCTGCTCCAGCTCTTGAAAGAGCTCTGGTGGCATCCGGATGAAGTTTCGGTATCCCATAGGGTCATCTAACTCAAGCATTGGCATCAGTCTGGTGTACTGACCCTCTTCTTCACGCTGTGCCTGACTTAGCCATGGCCTGACCCAATATCTTTTGTGTCTTCGCTGTCCTCGTCGTAAACCCCATCTCCTCAGCCTGTCTATCATAGCTGTAATGATGACTAACTGCCTCTCCATTTGTAATATTAAGAGCTGAATTTGCATAAGATCTCTGTTACGTCTGTCCATTCGGACTTCTTAATTCTATCTAGCTAGTGGACTTACCTTTACCCTTTTATAGGCATTGGGATCCACGTATCCAGTGGTCTCTAGCTCCCACCAGGACACCTTAATGTTATCATAAATATCCCTAAGATAAGCTGATATCCGCGAGAGAAATAAAGATCTGTAAACCCCATCCGTGAGTCTCCGCAAGGTCTCAACAAGGTCCATATACCCATCCAGGGTGTCCTTGAGATGTCCTGATGCATCCCTGTATTGTCCTTGTGTATCCTGGGGTGCTTCCGCCGCACTGCGGGTGGTCACGGATGTGTATCCGGAGATCATCCGCAAGCAACGAAACGCATCCCTATCGTCCTTGTGGCATCCCTATCATCCGGAGAGTGATCCGTGTTGCATCCGTAAATCACTCATTTTTTTCAACATTTCCCCCCCCCAAACCCCATGATCCGCACAGGATCCTTGGCAGTTACCATATATGGAACCGTGGCCTATATCCATAGGGGATCCGTGAAATGTAACTGGCCCCTTAGGATCAAGCTCTGCAGATTTTAATATTGAAAAAAATTGAAATATAAAAATGATATTGATCTGGAGAGAATCCCGTTAATTTGGTCTCACAGTAACCTGCCAAGTTAAAGGGGAAAGTTTTCGTCCCGGGACGAAAATCTCCTCAACTTACAAAGATCATACATTTGAAGTGTTTATATACACATATCAACAAACACTACAGCTTACTCGGATATAACATATCACCTTTTGATAGCACAAAAAAACTCTTCTTTCCAGACTAAAAAGGCATAAGTTCTCAAGTATTTTATTACTTGATGCAGTTTTTTTACTGTTTTAAAGTATCTGTACTTTATTTAAATTTTCAACAGCAGATTCCTGCATAAGCCCCTCTGTACATTTCAGTGGTTAATTATCTAGGTACACATATAGGTACACATAAGTCCTCAAGTATTTTATTACTTGATGCAGTTTTTTTACTGTTTTAAAGTATCTGTACTTTATATTAAATTTTCAACAGCAGATTCCTACATAAGCCCCTCTGTACATTTCAGTGGTTAATTATCTAGGTACACAGATAGGTACACATTATAAATGCACTTGCCATTCAACATTAGAACATACTAGCCCAACTTAAGACAGGTAAAGTCATGAATTATTTTAAAGCTAAAACTGAAGATTAACCAGCTTTCTTCTATATTATCATAAATATATTGTCACAATCATATCTTATAATTCTCTGAATTAAATGTCTATAAAATGCTTATAAGATATTTTATGGTGTATCATTTGAGAAAAGGAGGGCACTTTTCCAGAACCTCAAAAGGAGGGCACTTTTCTAAGAGGGCAGTCTTCTAGGAGGGCACTTTTCTGTGCACTATTTGGGGGACACATACAAACATATGGCCTCAAAGTAAGTCAGAACATAAGCATTTAAAATTAATTATTTAAGTGTTTGTGGATAAGAATTAATGGTTAACATTTTATTCTTCAAAATGACAGCTAGGTTGCAATATTTCATTTTATACTACTTTTCAATATATCACAGGAAATGCCTGTACAAAAATGAAAATTTTCATCAAAACCTTTGGCTGATAATATACGTACATGCAGTGCATGGTAAACAATTACATAAACTGTAAACAGAATAACTCCAATAGCAGCATGAATTATATATGCAGTGAAAAGATAAATTCTATAGTGTGAAAACTTACCTGAATACTGTAGTGAATTCAGAGCAATGAGATGGTTATACATAATATTTTCCCATTTCTTACAAAGTAGGACATGTTTTTAACAAGTGAAGTATTGATCTGTTGATACTTATATAGATACTTGTTCCTGTACTTTTAGTCCATGTGCCACTGTAACTAAGAAATTGTAAGTACTTCAAACATGTAATGTCTTGTTCTTGATGCAGTCCCTTTCCTCTTAGCAATTTAATTAGATCAATGGAAAATATTATAACAAAATAGTGTTGAATCTATTTTCAGCCAAACCAACACAGACTGCATACTCTTCAAGCTTATTTATTTAGCGGTGTTTATTGGTACAGTGTATATCTGGCTTACTCAATAACTTGTTTTCAAATTATGTTTCTTCACACAGGCATGTTATTGTGTAATGTTGTGTTTTTCTCAATTCTTGCAAAATGACTGTAATAAAGTGTTGCTCACAATTTAGTCATTATAATGATTAGTTTGGTTATATAAATTAATGGTTGCTATTTATAATTTAGGCTTTTGTGTACATAATGTATGAACTACAGATATTTGCCTATTTTGTTAATCGATGCTTATATAGTTATAAAAGAGAATTTTAAAAAGTACATATAGTAAAAATAATGTAATTACTGTATAGCTGTAGTAATTCCCAGAGATTAACTTTTATTATTTTTCTATGATTTATGTACATGTTTCAGACAATTTATGATACACTTACTTAGATGTATACGTATTATGCTGTCCAGGGCCGGAATTCACAAAAGGTCTTAAGTCTTAGACAATTTTTTTTTGCTTAGACCAGTCTTAAAGTTATGACTTTTGTCTTAGCTAAGATTTCTCTTAAATTGGGATTCACAAAAAGTGCTTAATTAGTAAAATCTTACCTGAGACAAAATTTGTGCAAAAAGTCTTAACTACTTTGAATTCAAATTAACAAATTTTAGCAAAACAAAAACATTTTTCATCGATAAATACACCAAACATGCTCTTCAAAACTATAATACAGATTTGTTACTTTTTTTGTAAAATTATGTAAAAATAGTAGTCTTTGTGTTTTATTGTGAGTCGGCCATTTTTATGACAATATTTTTACCACAAGAAGGTAAAATGTGGAAATTTATAGGTAATTAAATGATGTAAATTTCTATTACAATCCACAGAAAATACTTTTATAGGAAGTATAGATCCACGTAGTATATTTTTGTGTTGGCATAACAAAGGGTAAAATGTAAATACATGCAATGGAATATTTTAAAAATGACTTAAGTCTACCCTGGGGCGGATTTCACGAAAGGTCTTAGCCCGGTCTCAGGCTCAAACTTGAGACTTTTGTCTCAAATTATTGTAACATTTTACTTGAGCCCATGGGGTCAGCCTTAACGGATTTCACAAAAGGTCTCAGTCTCAGCTTTGGCTGAGCCATTGGCTCAAATGTTGAGACTGGTAGAAAGTGGGCTTAACTTTTGTAAACAATTAAAGGCTCAAATATGGCCGCCATAATTCTTTCTTCACTTCAAAATTTGATATGGCTGAAAATAGGGTGCAAGTATATAAAACAACCCCCTGAAGTAGTCTTTAGGTGTTTTTACATGTTTACAAGGTTTCCCATTGCAAAATGGTATTTGACCAGAGATATTGTGTGTCAAACAAGGAACATATATGTCATCAGTAGAATATTTTGACTACAAAAAATGGTCACATGACACAGAAAACCACTGTGGTTATTTGATAAGCTTGGCCTCAACTGAGACCCCTTCTGGGAAAACCATTTGAGACAAAGACTTAGCTGAGCCAAAAGGCTCAGATTTGAGCCAGTGGCTCAGCCTGAGACTGGGAGAAGTCTGAGACCTTTCATGAAATCCGCCCCTGCAGTGGTCTTAAAGTTATACAAAATCTAAGACAAATTTTTGTCTAAGACCTTTTATGAATCCCATTTTGTCTAAGCAAAAAAAGTCTTAACTTTATGACAAAATTCTTGCACAGTTAAGACTTTTCTCTTAAAGTTAAGATAATTGTTTGTCTAAGACCAGGCCAAGGGCTGGTATTCATGAAGGATCTTAGACTTAGCCAGGTCTTAGGCTTAAATCCAGTCTTAAAGTTAAGACTTTTGTCTCAGCTAAGTTTTGTCTTAAAACCGTATTCACAAAGGGTGACTTAGCTAAGTCCAAGATTATCAAATAACCACAGTGGTTTTCTGTGTCATGTGACATTTCTTTTCTATTCAATCTATACTACTGGTGACATATATCCTTCAATTAATGCATTTTATCTAAGGAAAAGCACTGTTTTGAAATGGAAAACCTTATTACCACATATAAACTTCCCAAAGACTGCTTTAGTGAGGTGCTCTGTATAATTATACTTTACTTACAGCCATTTCAAATTTTGAAGTGGAGAAAAGTTTATGGCGGCCATATTTAAGTCCTATTTACAAAATTTAAGCCCACTACCAACCAGTCTTAAAGTTAAGCCCTTATTTAAGCCTAAGACTGGTCTTAACTTCTTTGTGAATACTGCTAAGACTACATCAAAAGTCTTAGCAATTTTTCTGCGAAGGTTAAGACAAAAGTCTCAACTTTAAGCCTTAGCCCTGACTAAGACCTTTCGTGAATACGGGCCCTGAGGTATACAAAATTTAACCTATACCAGTCTGTCAAAAGATTTCTTTTGTAGTTCAGATCACACAACAGAAATATGATTGGTTACCAAGCAAAAGTTGACAAATGACATTATTCTTCTTGGATCCCAAACTGTAGATCACATCTCTGGATGCACCTTCCCAACAAAAATGGTAATAGTCTGTCAAAGTCACAAAAACTGAAGTGAGTGACAAAAAATGGTTGCCACAGCAACAGTTCTTCACTATATTGCATGGGCAAAGATCTCTTTAAGGAACACTTTTTCACCAAATTCACTGTCTGTCCAAGTGTTCAGCCTATGGCAACAAAGTTCACAAACCTGAACATTATAAGCAATATGGTTGCCATGGCAACAGTTTATATTGGATCATGCCCAAAACTTGGAGGTCCAAGAAATTTCATTAAAAATGGTTACCATCACTATAGTTCAAAGTACTTAGTTGATAACACAGTGAACTTATTTAAACAAAAATTGTTGTTATGCAACATTTGTTTCTTAAATTATGCCCAAAACTACTGCAGGTGTTGTACAGTACACTTTTTCACCACATTTGGTGTGACATTCTGAAAGGGTCTATGGCAACAAACAAAATCCAAAAACCCGATTATTTACACAAAAATGATTGCACTGTCAACTAAATTGGGCCAACTCGGCGCCAACATATCCCCAGACAGGTCATCACTCATGCAACATGTTTTCACAGGGTATTTTTGTGATGGGACCCCTCCTGTGTGATATAATTTTGCAGGAAAACATGATCAACCTCTTATATAGGAACTTGAGTAATTCGTTCTACAATATTTTTATTTTGCAAGCAAAATGGTATCCCCAGACGACTGATATGAATTTTGCCCTTAAGAACTTTGCCCAATGCAAACTCTATCCACAGGCACTTTGCCCACAAGGAAATTTGCTGCCCACAACAATCTGACAGGGTAGGATGTTCATCCATAATCAATCAATTAACCAATCAATCAATTAACCAATCAATCAATCAACCAACCAATACTCCATTCAGATAACTACACAGGATATACAGTGTTGAAAGAGATAAACATTATTTGAACTAAAGTTGCACTAAAAAAAGTATGCAAGTTGATTTCATTATGAATTTTGCCCTTAAGAACTTTGCCCAATGCAAACTCTATCCACAGGCACTTTGCCCACAAGGAAATTTGCTGCCCACAACAATCTGACAGGGTAGGATGTTCACCCACAATCAATCAATCCATCAATCAATCAATCAATCAACCAATCAATCAACCAACCAACCAATCAATCAATACTCCATTCAGACAACTACTCAGGATATATAGTGTTGAAAGAGATAAACATTATCTGAACTAAAGTTGCACCATATAAAGTATGCAAGTTGATTTCATTAGGATTTAATTCACTGTTGATAGATTTACATAGTATTGCAAAATGGAAACAAAAAAATACCAGAGGTTGCCAAACATTTGCAATGAAGAATGCATATATACAAAAAAGATTTCAAGAAAGTCCAACAGTCATTGAGAATATTATTACATGTCATTGTGTACATTGTAACATTACATACTTAAAATTCGATAATAAAATAAGAAGCTGACCTTTAATGTGGTAGATATTGTACACTTATACTTCAATAAAAAAATTAAAAAGCTAATTTTTCGGATATTATTTCATATCATTATTTTATGCAGTTCCTCCCCTGTAAAAATGTGGTGGGCAAAGTTCTTTGTGGGCAAAGGTCCTGTGGGCAAGAGTCCTTGTGGGCAAAGGTCCACACACAAGTTTATCTGTTTTTATGTTTTAACATATTAGTGGACAGATGAAACATTATAAAACAAATATGCAATTAGATTTTGTTGTTTTTTTCTTCATAATTTGACATGTATGCTTCCAAGCCTTTTACAAAGTAAATTAAAGCTGGTTTCACAGTTTCATTTATAAGAAGAAGAAACAGTAAAATCTGACAATATCACTTCTCAGTTCCTTGCAAATAAAATGAAGTTTTAGTTTATATAGTTCTACATATGCCGGGTTTTATACCAGCATATTGTTTAAACAAAGAGGATGAGTGCCTTTTTCATATATCTATGTAGAGCAAAAAAAAAAAAAAAAAAAAAAAAGAAGATATGGACAGGTATAAATCTGATTGATGTATGATGATCATCTAATTAGACATCTAACACTTTTACTGAAGATCTAACAAACACTCTGAAAAATATAAAAGGGGTAATAAAATACTCAGAAATCATCAATAGTTCAGTCTATCTATTTTATAAACTTGCAATACAAAAAGCTTAGTTAATCTTATGACTAATAAAAAAATCAAATATATAAATAAGGAATGTCCAACATTAAAATATGCCTCCAGGTTTAAATATAAATTATTAAACCACAAGAACAGATTTATAATAATCATTCAGAATTGAGAATTTTAAATGTGTGATTATCAACTGAAATAAGTTCATAGCTGTAAGAGCTGTGTCAAAATTAACTGAGGCAAGTTGAATAATACTGGGCTAGTTAAGGGTTAAAAATCCCCTAGTTGTACTACATAAGGCTATAATTTCATTAATATTGGGACTTAAAGCTCACCAGAAAATAACAGTGTCCATTTTACCTACTTTAATATGTATAACCAGTTTCACTCTAAAAAGTTAAAAACTCAGCATGCAGCGGGATAAAAACACAAAAATAAGTTCTTAAAAAGCCTAAGATACCCATAACATCATTAATATTCAAAATTTAAATAGACAGGCACTTCCTTTGAAAAATTCAAAGATTTCAGCTCTATGAGCCACATAGTTTGACAGTTACAGGGCTTTAAAGTGGCACAATGTCCATAAATTGGGTCTCTGTGGGCATTTTAGAATTGTTAAAGTGACCTTAGAAATTAAACTACAGACCAGAAACTTTTTGGGAACTTTTTGGGGACATAGATAACAAACAAAAATTATATATAATACAGTTTAAGACTTGTCACACTTAGCATTTTCAAATAACAGGGCAAAATACAGAAAAAAATGTCAAAAAGGTCACTTGGAGAGTGTCTATGGTCATCGGTGCACAGAAAAAAAGCCTGGTGGAAAAAATGAGAGTGGAAAGAAAGCCTGGTGGAAAGAAAGCCTGGTGGAAGAAAAGCCTGGTGGAAAGAAAGCCTGGTGTGTTTTGAAAAACATGGAAAAAAAGCCTGGTGTTTCTTTTTTTCTGTACATATCAAGATTTATGATGAAGTAGAACTAAAACATTAATTTATTCTGATCATTTTATTCAAACAAGAAATACAAAGTAACACTTAATGCATGCTCTATAAATAAACTTTTTACATATACCTGCTTAGGACTGGGTCTTGAACATAGGTTAAAACCTTTCATTACTGTCAAAGGGATTGAGAAATCTTTCAAGTACCTACTGTGGACTTCAGCACAAAGAAATCATACTAAAACCAGTGGCTGGATATAGTTGCAATTAGTAATTTATACATCCCACAGATGTTCCACTGTTAGCCTAGGAAACAAACTTTAATTGCAAATACAGAAACCTTTTATTGTAAGGATAAAAGAACACCACAACACACTTAAAATGAACTGGGAATCCAAACATAATTGCATTTTTAGAAAAAAGTTTCAGTTCCTTTCGTGATATACTGACATTATTTTAAAACAACCTCTAAAAAAGCATAATAAATTTTACATATTTTGTATTCTATTGTGATAAAAATAAATTGTACTAGAAAAATAAATTCTAAGTACCAAAAAACATTTTAAAATCAAAAGGTTGAAATGGTAATTGGTTGAAATTGTCTGTTAGTTTTACTTCATCATCAATCTTGACATGTATCACACCTAAAAAAAGACACCAGGCTTTTTTTCCACCAGGCTTTCTTTCCACTTCTTTCCACTTCCATTTTTTCCACCAGGCTTTTTTTCCACCAGGCTTTTTTCCTGGAGTCATGGTCCTCATACACAGGTTAAATGTCTACTAAAAACCTTGATTTTCGGCACATGTAAAAAGAACATAATAATGTATAAATAAATAAATAAATAATTCCCAGGTGGGATTTCAGCTCTATCAATCACATAGTTTAACAGTCACAGGGCTTAAAAGTGACAAAAAGTCCAAATATTGGGTCTCTGTGGGCCTTTTAGAGACCTCAATGTGACCTTCAAATTAAAGCTTCAGACTTAAAATCTGTCAGATACAAAGATTACACATAGAATTTATATCTAATACAGTTTGAAACTTCTCAGACTTACCATTTCCAAGTTATAGGGCAAAATATGTAAAAAAATGTCTTAGAAGGGTTACTCGGGTGGTTGTTTATGGTCCTCATACACAGGTTAAATGTCTACTTAAAGCCTTTATTTTTGGCACATGTAAAAAGAATATACCGGTAATAAATAATTCCCAGGTGGGATTTCAGCTCTATCAATCACACAGTATAACAGTCACAGGGCTTAAAAGTGATAAAAAGTCCAAATATTGGGTCTCTGTGGGCCTTTTAGAGACCTCAATGTGACCTTCAAATTAAGCTTCAGACTTAAAAATCTCCTAAATACGAAGGGGTTAAGCCTGCAGAACCAAATCTGCCAATGGGAAAATTTTAATTAAAAACTGTTTGCCATAGAAACAGTTTTTAATGGATCCTGTCCAAAACCTTACTTATACATCTCTCTGGTACGGACGTACAAATCTGGTGAAAATTGAAGTCATCAATTTTGGTGAAAATTGCTCAAGGGATTTAAAAGTTATTGGTCCGGATAACATTTTTGTGAAGGACAGCTGTATGGACAGACAGGTGAATAAGAATTAATGTTCCCCTTTCCACCAAAGATAAAGTGGGGAACAACTTACAATCAGTGAACACCTCAACATCATTTTGATGTTCGGTAAATATTCATTGAGTGTTTATTTTGTGCTTACTGCTATGTCATTTTTTGTTTGAGAGATTATGCAAGGATGACATTTGACTTGATTTGTATTCTCAGTGCATGCAGTCATAAATGTACAGAATTTGGAGTTCCCATTAGCAATAATATGTTAAGATATAACCTCCACTGTAAACTTACCTAATCTCTGTTTTTGTATTTGAAGCATTCATCAATATGCAATTCTTCAACTGTGCTATGAGCTTTGCTATTGTCAATATGATTTAATTAACATACCTCCTTACTGAAGTATTGTAAATACAATTAATTTAATAATGTCATATATCGTGTAATATTCCATATAATTGCACACAGAATATATCCCACAGAAATATAAAAAAATATCAGTGACAGACTAATTATGTTACAGCTTCAAGCATTTTTAGAAATTCAGATACATGTATATGTATATATCTCATCAAAATTCATTTTATGTACAGTAGCAAACTAATATACTTTTGGTAAAACTAACTTCATAACAAGTAAGAAGCTCAAGCTATCAGTATTATGAATTACTGATATTTCAGACATGTTTATTTGACTTCCCATATTTAGATAGTTATGTATAATTATATGAAGTGGCATTTCCCACTTTAGTGCTTGGCACGATTGAGTGCATACAGGACAAAAACCTAACTCCCACCGAGCCTTAATCCCACCAAAAAATGGTACACATTGTATTCCCAAGTTTTGTTGAGATAAATAATCGATACAAATACATCAGCCATAAATGATTGATGCATTTCTGTATGTAATAATGTAACTGATCTATATCTTCCTTTGTAATGATATGGGTATTTCCCTTCAGTAGTCAGTCATCAGGGGATATGCTCTACAAGACTGCATCCGAAAAGTTGATTTATAAATATGACAAAAAAGGGTATAGGACGTAAGAATTAAACATGAATGAAATAGGTGAAAATGTATCATTGATACATTTGGTTTGCTTATAACATTAATGGTACTAAATTTTCAAGATAACATGGCTAGATTTCCTGTATACATATATATATATGTACTGAAATTATTCATTAAAGAGAATTTAAAGGGTGCAAACCTTACTAAATGGAAGCTAGCTTTGGGGCATATTTTGACATATTTTACTTCAAAGGTGTTAAGTGTGTATTAAATGGATTCAAATTTGTTTTTATGCTAGATTGATTGATTGGGATTAAATGTTCAACATAGCAAAATATTATTGATGACTTCTGCATGTCTCCTTACTGGTGTGTGACCTTACTATAAATGACTTCAAATGGGCTGTGTTTTGCAAACTATTATACATATTGCCAAAAAAAAATTGATTGGGATTAAATGCTGCTTCAAGGACATGGTATGGGCCAGATCATACTACCAGTAGTTTAAGGTATTGGAGAAATACAGTGCAGCATAGTTGGTCATCTTAGTTGTTTCTTACTGGTATTCAATGGTTCAAAACTTCACTGTACAAAACTTTGACCAACTAGCATGCAATACACTCCTTCATCTCCTCAGCTACTGTCTTGATATGACCTTTGTACTAAGCAATGTGTCACAGTGAAAGCACTAATGCATTGAAGTCATTCATTACAGATGGTGAAAATTGCTAAAGCTTGCACCACTTTCTCATTATCCAGAACATTCTTATAACTGGATAATGAATTCCAGAATATCAAGTATTAAACACAGAGTTTTGAAGGAAAGTAAAATAATTGTACAACAGCATTGACAGTAAGCAATAGAAAGGACATTTATGAATAAAAATTTCCTACTGAGTGCTAGCTGGACAGACAAGGTCTTGGCAGGGGTTAATGCCTAGGTTGCACCTTTTCACATGGTTATTTCTGTATGTATTTGCTTTCTCGGTGATGACCTTGACCTCATGACTCCAAACAGACACCTTGTATCTGGTTAGTGTATTTTGAATGTACCAGACTGTACCACAACGATCCACAGCCAAAGGTAGACAAGCCCATAAGGTTTTATCTTGTGACCTACGTATAAATTATCATCAGAAGTATGACAAGCTTTCAAGGCTGTGACATGAGAAGACCTAGCTATACAGTGTTGGAATATAAATTTAATATTAGAGAGGTTTAGCACCATGAGTTTAGAATACAGTATAAAAATAAACACAGGATTACATTTCCCCCTTTTTTAAAATCCAATATTATTTGGGGTGATTTTTCTTAAGGATTTACTGGGCTGTTTTTCACATAAAGCTGGATAAATTACTTCAGATATAACACTGAGGTTGTTTTTCTTTAGGACAAAGAACACTGAAGGTTGGTTACATCCAACAGAATCATAGTGACAGCTTGTTTTAAGACATACCAAATCTGCAATTTTCTGCTATTTTCTTGGTCTTGGTAGCTTAATAATGTAAATAGACAGGAAAATTCTCACAAGGGTATGATTATAAACCTTTCTACAGTTAGGACTGCAATAAAATCTGTTAAACTCGTCTAAATTTAGGGGGGTTGTTACACTACTTCTTAATGTTCATAAAAGGTTCATATTTACTTGAAAAATAATGGATAACGGAAGCTCACTTGATGTGAACAATGTGACAAATTTGAAAATTTTGAATACTTAAATTTAGGTTTTATAAGCTACAAGCTTACCATGTGGGACTGAATGCTGTTCTCGGATGGCCGCAGGTATCCGGCCAACGTCTAAGAAAAAAAGACATTTATACTTGGCTGTAGCCTCAGGTTGCCTTCTCGCGGAACTCTGTGAGATTTCTTCCTACTTTCTCATTGCAATTTTAAACCATACCCCTCAGCTGTAATACAGCGGGGAGGCAGGGTGGTACTCTCCTCAGTCCCACATGGTAAGTTTGTAGCTTATAAAAGCTACATTTAAGTAATCAAAATTTTCAATTTTATTGCGCTACAATAGCTTACCATGTGGGACTGAATGCTGAAACCAACAGCCCGGTGGCAGGATTACAGCTGAGACTGGAATATATGTCAATTTTTTCTTAGATTTGAAGTAATAGATTAGAATGAAAGTTTGAAAATACCAGTCTGAGTCCCGTTTACAGTGCCCCAATCCCGAAGACCGGGCCTGTAAAGAGCCAAAAACCTAAATTGAATGAGTGACAGATCTAAAACCTGTCTGGATGTTTGGATGTAGGAAAGAAGTGAAGCCGTGCTCACTTACACAGAGTAAGGGCCTAGAGCCAATCCACAATAGAAACCAGCCCTAGGCTTGGAATTCTTATATTTTTTGCCACCTAATATGAGATTAATGACAACCTTGATAAGTCCTTAATACATAATACACAATATATACTGATAATAAGAAAAAAGACCTTACCCATAACATCTTGAGAAGTAACCTTTACCTAGACACTGGGAGTAGACTCCTGAAGACTTGGTTGTAGCGGATGTGCCCCCCCCCTTCTTTTCTTTCCGAGGACAACTGGTCTAAGGGGAAGGATCTAGGACTTGTTGTGCCGCCACCACTGGTCCCAGATACATATTGTTGTCATTGTCTGACTAAGTAAGGTCTTTTACGTAAAAATTTGTAAATGTGTTGTGAGCTTTCCAGTGACAGGCTTGCATGATTTGGTCTACCAATACCCCACCGTAAAAGGCCTTAGAGGCCGCGAAGGCCCTAATGTCATGCACTTTAACTTGGACCAAGTCCAAGGCTTGTTGGTCTGCTTGTTTATAACAAAGTAGAATGGTTTGTTTCAACCAAGAAGAAAGAGTAGCGGGTTTGATGTCTAAGGTGTATCCTTTCTTGAAGGTGATGAAAAGGAGGGATTGAGACCCTCTCAGGTCTTTGGTTCGATCCAAATAGTACCTCAGGGCCCGCACCGGACACAAAGTCCTGTCTTCTTTGAATTGTCTATCTACAATGGTAGTCAAAGCAGGAATAGTCACCGGAGACACACTTTGATTTGTTTATTTGGGGTTTTACGTCGCTTTCAACACTGTACAGGTCATATCACGACGGATAGTTTGAAGGGCAGAGGAAACCAGTACATACAGTTCGCTAGGGTTATGTACTGTAAACTGCCGACCAACGGCAAGCAACTACCAGCTTTCCCACTTAAGGCCGTCACGGGGATCGAACCTCGGCCTCAGAGGTGGGAGGCGAGAGTGTTACCACTCTGCCACCGTGGCCCCCTGAGACACACTTTGAGAACCTTCTCTTGCTAGTTGGTTTTTGGCTATAAAGAGGGGAACAAGGCAACCTTTTCCCATTGGCCTAGATTAGATACTTTGTTTGCAACCCAGGCATGGATTTCGCTGCGGCGCTTGCCGGAGGACAAAGCTAGCAAGAAAGCAGTTTTGAGAGTAAGATGTTTGAGGTCTGTGTCTTTCATAGGCTCAAAAGGTGCTTTTGTGAGCTCATTGAGAACAGACAGGTTCCATTTCAGAAGATTCCTGGAACTTTTTGGACGATCCCTGTGAAAACTGGAGAGTAACCTGTGAAGGTCTGAACTTTGTGCAATATGGTGGCCCGCTGGGCCCAAAGTGTCAACAATGGCCATCCTGTAACCATCAATGGTCGAGGGGCACCTGTTTAGATCTTGGTACAGGTACATGAAAAGGTCTGAGATTTGTTTCACAGATGGAGTGGAGAAATCCACCGAATTTTCTCTGCACCATTTCTCAAATAGGACCCACTTTGACTTTTAGATGGTCTTTGTTGATAACCTCTGAGGTGCAGCAATTCTCTCTGTCACCTCCACAGAGAAGCCTTGTTCTTGGAGTTGTCCACTCCTAGACACCAGGCATGGAGGTTGAGATGTTGTGGATTGCTGTGGAACACATAATTGTGGGACTGTTTGAGAAGAGTTGTTGACACCGGGAGTTGCAGTGGGATCTCTGTTGAGAGCTGCACTGGGTCCCAAAACCAGGGCATCCCTGGCCAGCCTGGGGCTATTACGATGATCAGGCAATGGCTTTGCCTGATTTTTTGGATCACCCTGTGAAGGAGAGCCATTGGAGGGTAAGCATTGGCAGTGAGACCCGTCCAGTTTAAGTTCAGAGCATCTATGTCCCAAGCATTTGGGTCTGGGACTGGAGACATGTACAGTGGAAGTTTGTGGTTCAGATAAGTGGCAAAAAGATCTACATGAGGAGTGAACCACTTTTGACAGATCTGTTTGAACACCGGCGGATGCAGTGACCATTCTGTTGACTGCACTTGGTTCAACCTGGACAGGTCGGCCATCACATTCAGACACCCTGGAATGTGTATGGCTTTTAATGTTATGTGATAGCGATGACACCAGGTCATGATCTTCCACAGGAGAGCGCACATCTCCGCTGAGTGAGTTCCTCCTTGTTTGTTTATGTAGGCTACCATTGTTGAATTGTCCGTTGCAACTAGCACTGTTTGGTTCTGGCACTGGTCCTTGAAGCTTCGAAGGGCCAGGAAGACCGCCTTCAACTCTAGAATGTTTATGTGTAGCCTTTTTTCCCGGTCTGACTACAGACCCTTTGTAGAACTTTGATCTAAGTGAGTGGCTCAACCTTCGTTTGAGGCGTCTGTAAAGAGTTGGATAGTGTGGTCTTTGGGATGAAGGTCTGCGCCTCTCATCACATTTGTGGGATTTTGCCACCAGTCTAGGTGAGCAGAAATGGCTTCTGTCCAAGGAAGGAGGCTGTCCAGTGACTGAGGATATCTCCAGTGCTCCTTGAGATGAAACTGAAAGGGCTCATGTAAAGGCGTCCCTCTGGGACCATTTTCTCCGTTGAGGCAAGCAACCCAATCAGCGACATCAAACATCTTGCAGTCAAAACATGTTTTGACTTGAGTCATATCCTGAAGTTTGAGCCATCTCTCTTAAGTGGGTTTTACAAGGGCTGAATCTAGATGGTATTCGTACCCCACGAACGAAAACACCTGAGTTGGTTTTAGTTCTGATTTCTCCTGATTTATTATCCACCCCAAGGACTGGGTTAGGTCTACCACTGCCTGAGTGTTCACTTGGACTTCCTCCTGAGACTGGGACCTGATCAGCCAGTCGTCCAGGTATTGGTGAACTCTGAGTCCTCTGGAGAGGGCCATTAGCTTCACTTCCTTCACAATCATTGTAAAGACCTGGGGGGCTGTGGCTAGTCCGAATGGGAGGGAGATTAACTGAAACACCTGCGACCTGTAGCAAAACCTTAGGTATTTCCTTGAGTGTGGGTGGTTGGGGATGTGAAGGTAAGTGTCTGATAGGTCTATCAACGATACCCATTCCCCTGGAATCAGGGAGGTCCTGATGGACTCTGGAGTTTCCATTTTTAACTTTTCTACATGTAGAAAAGTGTGGAGCCTGCTTAAGTCTATGACTGGTCTCCATCTTTGGTGGGGCTTGGGGACTAGAAACAGGTGACTGTAAAACCCGAGATATTTTACATTTTCCACCCTTTCTATTGCGTTCTTTGACAGAAGAGACTGGATACAAGTGGCCAGAGCTTGGTCTTTTTCAAGGGCCTTGTATTATGCCTGAATCAGAGGGAATCTGACCAGACTTGGTTTTGAAATGAATGGCAGTACGTAGCCATTGGTGATAATGTTTAACACGTTGGATGAACATTTGTTTGTTTGCCAGTCTCTTCTGAAAGAACGCAGGCGACCTCCTACTGGTGGACTGAAGGAGGCTTGAAAGGAGTCATTGGGGGGAGGGGTTTCCATGCCCTCGTCCCCTAGAGTGGGGTCAAAAACGCGTCGAGAAAAAGTTCAGTTTCCCCCACCTGAAGAAAACGATTGGTTACTGCTTTGTGAGGAGTTGCCCCCATAGGGGCGTTTCCTGTAGGAGCTTCTTTTCTTGTTGTGGGGACAACGAAAGGGCTTGTTTTGATAGGGTCCGAAACCCTGAGAGTCTTAGAGGTGCCTTTTTTGAGGAGGAAGTACAGTTTCCCCCTACCTGAGGAAAACGATTGGTTACTGCTTTGTGAGGAGTTGCCCCCATAGGGGCGTTTCCTGTTGGAGCCTCTTTTCTTGTTGTGTGGACAACGAAAGGGCTTATTTTGATAGGGTCCGAAACCCTGAGAGTCTTTTTTGAGGAGGAAGTCTTCTCCCTCCTTTACAAGTTGAGACTTAAACAAAGAGGAATGCCAAAAAGGCGAGTTCCTGAGTTCTTGGCGTCTCATTTCCCCTAAATGTGGTTGTAAAAGGTTCATTTCGGCTTTGCGCCTTAGCAAGCCGGTGTTGCCCATAGTATATAGCTCCCTCTAGAGTATATGGGCTAAGGATTTGCTGAGGCATGTGAGAGCTCTGTGTTGAATAAGAACAGTCTTATTCCATATGTCTAAGTATTCACAGGCTTGTTCATATCCATGTTTAGCTGCTTTCTCAGGATTGGATCCTTTCTGGATCTGAGACTTAACCTTCTTAAAGGTTGACTTCAGGCTATGTTGGCACTTCTCAAGAGTGGCATTGCAGAAGTTGAAGTCTTGGCAAAGGCAGCAGTAAAGTTGAGAATGGATATGTTTTGCCTAGCTTGGTGTTCCAACTCTTTAAGAATTGGTAGGGGAACCTTGCCCATAGGGGCCCCAGGGGGCTTAGGAGTAATACAGATTTTGGCAAAATCTGTATTCAAGTCCTGCATTTTCTCCTCATAACAGGGCTGTCCAACCTTGTACCACTTAGTGGTGGAAGGAGGAGGTTTGATGTATTTACCCTCCGGTAAATTAGAGGCCTGGAAATCATGCTCAAATTTATCAAAGGCATCTTTGATAACTGAGCTGAGTGGGAGCATAGAGGAAGGACCTCTAGGTCTGAGCTCCTGACGGCCTTTCTCATCGTCCAGACCCATGACTGAAGTCGAGGACCTAGGCATGGACTCCCTGGGGTCAGGGAGGGAAAGAATGCACCTGAAGGTGTCCACTTCATCAGCGTACTGGGAGGGAACATCAGACAGAGCTACTTCCCTATAATAAGGGGAGTCTGGATCGTGTTGAGGTTGGTCTTGATCAGAGATGGCCCCAGAGGGCTGAGCCCCAGAGGGCTTTGAAGACCTGTGTCTGGCTACAGAGGACTGATCCTCCTCTGAAGAGGATGACACGTATCTGGACCTCACCTTATGTTTACTCTTGTCAGCATGTTTTTTGGGTTTAGAAGATGAAATCCGAGGTTCATCGGATTCATCATAGTATTGATCCAAGGCGGACCTCGGTTCAACATCATGCCTTTTGTGAGAGTGAGAGTGTTTTTAGGTCTATCCGAGGCCTTCTTAGAAGGCTCCTCGGATGGACAAGAATTCTGATCCGATGCGTTATGATGATCAGTACCGAGACGTGGAGGAAGAGCAGGACCATAGCCCACTTCCATTTCCTCAACATGTGAGGTAGGCTGAGGTCTCGGAGGGGGTAGGTCCAGATTAACAGCACTATTGGAGGGTCCAGGCTTAGAAGCTGAAGCCGAGGTCTGATCCACCTCCACTTGTTTTTTAGATGTCAATTCATCTCAGAGAGACTGGACAGCTTCTAACATAGATGCCTGGAAGGAACCCATTTGCTGCTGTAAATGGATGTTTAGTGTGTTACCCAGGGATTTTTCTAAATTTGATTCAATCTTCTGCTGTAAGGCAGTACCTGGGGTGGGTGGGACAGTTTTTGCTGTTGTTTTGATAGACAATGAATTGAAGGGTAGGGGCTGAGGCCGTGGAGGGGAGGTAAATAAGTTGTCCCTCTTTTGCTCTTTGACATAGCGTTTCCTGTGTGTTATTTTGATTAATTGTTCTTCTGTAAAAGAAGCACAGATATCACAGGGAGAATCAAAAGTGACACTGGGGTCATCACCCTTGCCAGATTCCCTACAGATAGGGCAGTAATTACGTGAGTCAAACGCAAAGCAAAAGTGGTGGCACTTAATAGATCTTGGTTTGTCTTTGTTTGGTGGGAAGACATTTTGAAACGCAATAAAACATAGATGAAAACCTGTACCGATGAAAACTCAAAAACACCAAAATTAAGAAAATATACCTATCCTGTCAAAACGGAACTTTCACAGAATAAACTATGATATATATTACATGAAATGACTAAAAACCAACATCCAACAATACGTATGTGCTGAGAAAAAGATGAAAATATCTGTGTAAGTGACAGACGCTACTAATTCACGTGGCCAACGAGAAAGTAGGAAGAAATCTCACAGAGTTCCGCGAGAAGGCAACCTGAGGCTACGGCCAACTATAAATGTCTTTTTTTCTTACACGTTGGCCGGATGCCTGCGGCCATCCGAGAACAGCATTCAAAGTCCACATTTCAAAAACCAGGGGCCGATTTCACAAAGGGACTTAAGTCCAGATTTAGACTTAAAAGCAGCTAAGTCCATGAAATTGCTAAGTCAGTGGACTTAACTATAAGTCTGGGAGGTAGTGGGCTTAAATTTTGTAAAGAGGACTTAAATATGGCTGCCATAAACTTTTCTCCACTTTAAAATTTGAAATGGCTGTAAATAAAGTATAATTATACAGAACACCTCACTAAAGTAGTCTTTGGGAAGTTTATATGATGTAACAAGGTTTTCTATTTCAAAACAGCACTTATCCTTAGATAAAATGCATCAAATGAAGGATATAAAAGCTCATATGACACAGAAAACCACTGTGGTTATTTGATAAGCTTGGACTTAGCTAAGTCACCCTTTGTGAAATCCATTTATGTCCCAGACCTAGCTAAGACCAAAGTCTTAGATTTAAGTCCCTGACTTAGCCAAAAACTTGGATAAGTCTAAGTCCCTTTGTGAAATCGGGCCCCAGGTCATAACCATAATCGCATTTGAGCAGGAGAATGAGTGACAAGAGAAGGGGAATAGGGTTTTGTGAGAAGATAGGTTTCAGGATACTTTCTTCAATCAGATGAAAAAAGTGAAATTTTCTACAGCATGTGAAGACCATCCTTGAGGAAACCCTCTTATTGTACTCTGCAATATGTGACATTCTAATCATAATAGAATTGTATTGAAATTTGGTTCTTATTCACATATTTTAAAGACTGGCTGCAGCAGAGAAATTCACATACTGTTTAAAGATCACATTTCTTGCCCCATCTTCAGATCAACAAAAAAATTTAAGTATTTTATTATATCTTCAACAAAACTACAATATGATACTGTTTTATCACATAAATATGTGCAAAATACACAATGTGTTATTAAGTACAGGTGTAAACTAGATTGCGCCGACTTGACGCCAACATATCCCCAGACAGGCCATCTCTCATGCCACAGACATTCATGGGTATTTTTTGTAGCACACATTTCATGTGATTCACAATTATAATAATCCTTTTTTTTATTTTTTGGGGATCAATCTTCATGCACTGATAAGATTAATCCTTTTTTCGCAGTATTTAAACGATTTTCAGTACTTTTTAAAATTGTAGCACAAAACCTTTGCATGGCTTGTGTGTCTTTTAATATATAGTGGATAGATGAAATAATAAAATACTTTGATTAGATCTTAGCAGATTCACTTATATCTGAAGAATTTTGTATTTCTTTCTTACATATAGAAGAGAAACATAAACACCCAGGTACACACAAATAAACACACATATTCAGATTTAATAGGGGTGTTCAACTGGGGCCGTCTTGTTCTAGAAAATATTTCAATCCCATACATCAATACATCAACCTATTTCTGCTTCTGATTATACAACAGAAAAGGCCACTTAAAATAGACAATTTCCATTTGTAAAGTATTGCATCCCATTTAAACAAGCAGAGGGAGATGTGCCTCAGATAATGTCTCACCTGACAATGACAACCCTCTTGCTTGTTCCTGGCTTTTATACTCCAAATTCCTAGCCTCTGGGAAATACCCAATTCTGGATGCAAGGGTAAACATGCTGTAGTTCTGGTCACGTGATGGGATCCTAGTTTTCGATTTTTTTATTGGTCGACACTTAATCCTTTTTTCCAAAAAAATCATCAAAAAGGGACTGGCAATACCGACTGCAGGTTTGGTTACGGTGAGTTGGTACACTTCTCCAATCTTGTCTGTTTGTCACAACGACTTGTCTGTTGTGCTCTAGGGCTTCTTTTGGGGCTTTCAAGTTTGATTTTACAGGAAAGAGCCCAACTCAAAGTCAGGTCAGGATGTGGATCCAGACAAGCCGGGATGTATTACATCCTGTCATGATGGTTGAACCGACTCTCCATTTTCCCATCCAAAAATTGCCCCGATCCCCAACTGAGTTAACCAACCCCAGAGTCGAAGGGTCGGTTGTTGGCTTGGCTCCAGTGGAACACCCCCCTATGCCAAACTATCTGAAACCCCTACTGCTTACGCAAACGGAAGGTCCACTCATTGCAAGATATATCCCTTATAACTCCAAAGAGTTTACAGGGTGAAGTGGTTATTAACCTCATACACAGGATAAATGTCAAATTAAATCCCTGATTTTGGTACATGTTACCGAACATATTAATATACTCCCGGATGATATTTTATGTGAATGTACCACATAGTTATACAGCTGTAGGGCTTAAAAGTGGCTTAAAAAGTCCATAAATTGGGTCTGTGGGCATTTCAGAGACTTCAAGGTGACCTTAAATTTAAAGTTACAGACTTCAAAACTTACCATTTCTCAGTCACAGGGCAAAATATGTGAAAAATGTAGGATCACTCGGGTTGGGGTTTTTGGTCCTCATACACAGCTTATATGTCTACTTAACACCCTGATTTTTGTGCATGTAAAAAGAACATATTAATATATTCCCAGGTGAGATTCCAACTCTAGTAGTCACACAGTTTTAGAGTTATAGGGCTTTAAAATGGAATAAATTGGGTCTTGGTGGGGCACTTTAGAGACCTTAACCTTAAAATTTAAGCCAAAGACCTCAAATTTTCCAGACAAAGATTACATATAAAAGTTATACCTAGTACAGGTTGAGACTTGTCAGACTTAACATTTCCAAATTACAGAGCACAATATGGTAAAAAAATGTAGAAAAAAATCGCTAAGTAGGATCTTTATGGGCCTCATACAGAATTTTAACCTCAATATAAAGTCTTGTTATTTGGCATGTGAAATAAGAATATATCAATGTATTCCCAAGTAAAATTAGAGCCAGATGAACTTCATAGTTTTTGACCCAGAGGGCATTAAGTGACCAACGGGTAAATTTTTTACCCTAATGTGGTCATAACTTCTTAAGGTCACCATAAAATAGGGTTCCTGTCCTAACCCAAATACATGTGTAGGCCAAGTTTGAATGAAATCGTGAAAGCATTTTCGAGTTATCATGTACACAAGTCAAAATGTACGGCAGCAGCGCAACAGACGTTAAACCAGTATATCACTGATTTTTGTCTGGGGTACAATAATGCAATGTTTGTAAAGATAAGTGTTTAATAAAACAGTGTTTATATATGTGACTAGAACAACAAATTATCATTAAAATATTGATTATGTATACTTTATATATATTGTAATTGGAAGTGGAATGTTCAACAGAATCAACTTCCCTTTATAATAACATAGCATACAGCGACATAAGTTTAACATAAATAGTAATAAATATTTAAATACGCAGAATATTTTCAAGGTACCCACAGTAGCAGCAAAATGGACGGACTTGTTTAACAGTTTTCACATTTTCTGAAGATATATTTGCGTAGACATTAAAAATGACAGTGTATAAATTGTCAATCACATTTTCACGAAGTTAAACATGTAAACTGCCCTTATATACATAAACATACAAAAATATATGTAAAGTACTGTCAGTATTTTCTATTTGAAATTAATTTTTGATTGTAACACAGCAATATACTATGAATATGGTGAAAATTTAAAAAAATCAAATGAATGGACTTACATGTTGATGAGTATGAAGAGGATAGGCAGACAAAACCTATCAACAACCATAAGAAAAATTGGCGATAAAATTGCCAACAAAATCTTTAGCATGTTTTTATAAAAAAACACAATAATTCTAATGTATACAACCATTAAATCAATGGGTTTTCAAGGTTGAAAAGGTGAACTTTTTTTTTTTTTTTTGTGTTTTGTTTTACAAATGTAAACCAATGCTGAGATTTCATCTGCTACAGGAGATTAATGTCTTCAATAAAAGATCATTACAGCACACTGTAGGTATCATAATACTTATTGTCTTTTAAAAACTTGTTAAATTTTTCCTGAAACTTGTTTGTTGACATTTGTTAAGATAAACAGGAATTGTCTTTTAAAACCTTTTAAATTACTCTTGAAACTTGTTGACATTTTTGCATTAAACAGGAAACAAAGCATACATACATCAACCAGATCATGTGATAAAATGTGTGCCTTGATGATACAAGCACATTGCCAAGGTTAACGTTAATTGCCAAGGTTAATGTTTATTTGTTATAAAAGAGAATATTATTACTTGGAAACTGTGAGTGAAGTTTTTATATTAAGTTTGCAGTTAACCACTAAATCACCAGTCACTTCACATGTTTGGCAGACTACAAAATAAGACAGACAATTTTATGCTAAGATATTCCATGACCTTCTGAAAATTTAACAAGCATAATCAACAAGTATAACTATAATAAAGCATATGAACAATATTTAATAAGAGGAAGAGAAAAAGCTATTCAATATTGTCAATCAGAAAAATATAGATAAAATAAACTATATGAACAATATTTATAAAGAGAAAGAGCTTTCAATATTGACACATTGCAAATGTTTCTTGATATTCACATACAAGGCTGGTAATAAACCAATAAAGGCACAATACATAACATGGTCCATCCTTGTACACAATTTAAACTTACTATAATGTAAAAGCCAAGGGGAAAGCTATCATTATTTTTTTTCATTCCCCATGTTTATAGTCCAGCAAGGGCCAGATTTTCGTACCTTTCAGGTATTTTAGGATTCCACTACATTATCCACATATGACTAAGTATAGTAATACATTCTGCCATGTTAAAACCACCATAAACTCCATTTCCACTGCAATGTCACAGTTTGCAATCAGAAAATTAAAAAAAAAGTTTTGCCACCTCAATTGGTGAATCACTCTATCTAGCACGGTTTTCGAGATATAAGCATTTTTGTGTTTTGCAATTTTTGCAAAAAAATTCAAAATGGCCGCAATTTTGGGCGAGACAAAAATTTTTTGAAAATTGGGATGGCTACACTGAAGAGATACCCTGTGGGTCAAAAATTTTGTCGAAATCACTCTATCTGGCACAGTTTTCAAGGTATAAGCATTTTTGTGTTTTGCAATTTTTGCAAAAAATTCGAAAATTCAAAATGGCCGTCAGTTTTGGCAAGACAATAATTTTTTAATAATTGGGATGGCTACTCTGCAGAGATACCCTGTGGGTCAAAAATTTTGTTGAAATCGCTCTATCTAGCACAGTTTTCGAGATATAAGCATTTTTGTGTTTTGCAATTTTTGCGAAAAATTCGAAAATTCAAAATGGCCGCCATTTTGGGCAAGACAAAATTTTTTTGAAAATTGGGATGGCTACTCTCCAGATACCCTGTGCGTCAAAAATTTTGTCAAAATCACTCTATCTAGCACAGCTTTCGAGATATAAGCATTTTTGTGTTTTGCAATTTTTGTGAAAAATTCGAAAATTCAAAATGGCCGTCAGTTTTGGTGAGACAAAATTTTTTTGAAAATTGTGATGGCTACTCTGCAGAGGTCCTCTGTGGGTCAAAAATTTCTTTGAAATCGCTCTATCTAGCACAGTTTTCGAGATATAAGCATTTTTGTGTTTTGCAATTTTTGCGAAAAATTCGAAAATTCAAAATGGCCGTCAGTTTTTGCGAGACAATATTTTTTTAAAAATTGGGATGGCTACTCTGCAGAGATACCCTGTGGGTCAAATATCTTGTCGAAATCGCTCTATCTCACACGGTTTTCAAGATATAAGCATTTTTGTGTTTTCCTTATTTGGAAAATTCATAATGATTAATTAATCATTAATTACTCAGCCATTTCTTAACCAATCAATGCCAAAATCTAATGATTTCCAGATTTTAATAGAATTAACTTGCCAAGTTTCAGGTGAATTGATAAAATCCCTTTCGGGTTATCATCCAGACAAGCTTACCCATCGAAAAAAACATTTTTGGTCATGTGACCTCTCTGATTGGTCGAAATGTCACTGCAGCATATTCAAAAAAATTCCCCAAGGCTACTGCATACACCTGCCAAATTTGAAAAGAATCCGCCCAACAGTCACAGAGTTATAAGGAAAATGAAACGCGGAGCCGGCGGAGCCTGATTTTCTCCCATATACAAACAATAAAATTACATTTTTTTGTATATTTTGTTATACAAGAAGTATTTATATAATTGTATTATCAACTGTTGCCTTATTGTGAATCAAATATCTGAGAATTTAAGATAAATCTGCTGAATATACATGTAAATGTTTTAGTTCATTGCTGTAATAATTTTTTTTCACAAAATATACACCATCCACACAAACACACAACTTATTTAATCAACAAAAATATACAGAGTTCAATATCTGGCCAAATTTGATAGATGTGTTTTGTTAAGTTGTTTCAAAACAAGATAATAAAGAAATTAAAATGCACATCAAACACATCAATGCACAATTCATACCTGTCCGTTCATTTAGCAAACTAAGGACGGCTAGGAAAAGTAGTGTAAATGAGGTAATAAGGTTGAAATAGCTCCCATAAAATCACAAAGTCTTTTTTTAAAGATATTCTATTCTATTATCCAACCCTCAATTATTCAAATTTTCAATTAACCAACCTCACACCCACTCTCCTAACTGCATTTAAACCTGTTATTCAAGTCTTCCTATTGTGTGAACTTTCTATTATCCGACCTAATTGTTACTCCCCCAAGAGGGTTAGATAATGGGGGTTCTACTGTAATAGTCTTTTTAGGTTCCCACGGGGCCATTTTCACTGATATTTAGTCTGTTATCTGGAAATACTGGTGATGTGGGAATATTTTACTGGCCCCTTGAGATTCTACTAAACAAGGTCTAATTGTGTACAAAATTACATCCGACAAAAAGAAACCATACTGAATTTTCAATCCAAATAAATACAGTAAACACAAAAAGAAGATAGTAACTTGCAGATTTGTTCCACAAAGAAAAGTAATACTTATTTTACAGCAGCTCAAGAAATTGTAACAAATTTTATTGTAATTTAACTTTTTACAAGTTAAATACTTACCTTATCCTCACAAGTGCTTGTTTGGTTTTGTGGAGCAAAACGTATCGACCGACAAGAATTTTTAAGGAATATTCTTGTCACAAGAGGTGACCCCTTTGTCTGCGCATGTCCGCGCTTGCGCAGTAGTCGTTGTCGACAGACGATTGTCGAGAGCTCTTCATTGTATTTTTGGTCCCCAGAAAACAAATTATGCGGGGAGGTAGGGTGGGTTTATCCTTGTGAGGATAAGGTAAGTATTTAACTTGTAAAAAGTTAAATTACAATAAAATTTGTTACATTTTATTGCGTAAAATAGCCTTACCTTATCCTCACAAGTGCTTGAATACAACCATAACAAGTGGAGGGTATTTGTTTTGGCCACACTGTTAGATGATTGTCAGACAAGGGGTCACCAAATAAAGCACTGATAAGAGGATAAGATAAGCTTCCATACACCACATCTTAGGTTAAAAGTTACTTCTTCATCACAGATGAGTAATTTGCTACCCTCAACAAGAGATCCATGATGTGGTCGTCATTGTTGCTGCTGTTGCTGTTGTAGACAATTTTACAACAAATCATATAGCAGAATTAACCATCACCCAGTATTGGCCGGAGATGTCTGCATGACTCCCCAAACAAGATGTCATCATCTGACAATGAGAATATCTCCAAGCAGGCAAACTGAACTGCATAAACTGCAGATATGGGGCCATATGTAAGTTAAGAAAGACATATGTCAGTGACACAACACTTGTATAACTGGAGAGAACATAATATGCGAGTCATATGAATAGCATGTATAAATACACAGAAAATTGACTACATGCTGAGGTGAATCCACAAGACCCAATTTGTTCATGGACTGGTCATGGGATTGCCAAGCTACATCTTCGAGTAGAATGTAGTAAAGAATTGTGGGTCTTCCAATAACAAGAGTTTGATATCTGTTCAGGTAAGACCCCACTCTTGAAAACTAAAGAGGCAGCCATGGATGTAATATGTGTCTCAATGTATAGACTCTGAGAACTAGAATTAAAGGACTGGCAATCTAATCATGCAGCCAGATTGATCCAGGAAGAGATCGCAGAACTCAAGATATCTCCATCAAGCCTTCCTTAAAAGACATGAGCAAGAGATTCTTCCCCTCCTTGAAGTACTTGTACTGTCTTGATAGTAACTAAATACTGTAAGAGGGCAGAGAGTCACAACATCAGTCCAACGTCAGCTCAAGAAAGGTTTGTGAGCTGGAATGACCACTGGTTTGAGCCATATGGGCCATCAGAAGCCAACTGATTCTTGCTAAAAGGCAGGAGAAGGAGACTTTCCCTTTTCTCCAAGCAGTAGTCCTGTCCAAGAAGGATCCAAGTGCTGTAAGAGGACAACGAATCATGTGTCCAGGCAATTTGAGTTCAGGAATGATGTAGAGCTGAAGGGACCACTGGAGCCAATCTAGACCAATTGAGGCTAATAGGTCCTTGCTGAAGAGGTAGGTAGGAGGGAGAAACTGTAACCTCCTTCTTATGAGGCTTGTGTCTGAAGGAGCCGAAGTCCCAGAATACACTTTACCTTGTTTTGACAGATGCCAATGCCATTGCAACAGTCTTGCAAGTTAAACTTTTTTAGACTGACCTCCTTTTAAAGGTTAATAAGGAGCCTTTTGTGAAAACCAACAGAAGCAAAGGCAAATCCCTTGATGCTACACCTCTATTAGCAGTGGGCTTCTCTCTATAAACACTTGCAATAGGCCTATAAAGATCCAGGCTTTTGCTCAACTCCTGCACAAAAAATATAAACGATCAGCTATGGCTGCTGCAAAGCCAGCAATAGTGACAGGTTTCAGATTTTTGCAAGTAAATGGATAAAAAAATCAGGTATATTTGAGACAGTAGGCTCTGAGATGGCCACCTATTCTGTTGGTACCAGAGCTCAAAATGGCCCATCATGACTCATACATTTCCAAGATGAGGGTCCTTGAGATGCCCTAAATCTCTCTATCCCTTGCCCAGAGAATGATATAAGAGATTCTGAGTGGTGTTAAGGTGCCAAGCATGAAGGTGCCAATGCAACAGATTCAGATGGTATTTCTGACTGAATGGCTGTTTCTGAGACCAGTGAAGTAGCTGTAATGGAGGTTTGGTTGAATGACTCACCAGACCCCAAAGCCAATGCATCATGGGCCACCAAGGGGCCACTACAATCATTTTGCACCTGGTGTTCACTTGTTCAATGACTTTTTGGAATAAGTGGTATAGGACAAAAGGCCTAGCAGTCCAACAAGATGTTTTTATCCATTTACTTGCAAAAATCAGGCAAAAAACTTGCAAAAAACTGACCTCCAACAAGATGTTTAATTCATCTATGATCAGAGCATTTACATCCGGGACTGGCAACATAGAATGGAAGTTTGTGACTCATATTGGTGGCAAACATCTCTACCATTGGTATTTGACAAACTATGTCAATCAAATAGAATATTAAAGATGAAGACTCTCCTGTCTGTATTATTTCGTTCTTTGTGGAGAGGCTGTCATGACATCTAGGCAACCCTGAATATATCTGGCTCATATGAGAATATTTCAAGGATTGCAGTAGGCCAAGATGCAGCATACCTGTATAAAACACCTATTGTTGATTTGTGCCAAACTTGCACGTTGTCTAGAACCATAAAGGGAGTAAGAACCATTCTGTACATATTACTTTTGTCCCTTCTGTAGAGATCATTGAGTATGACATTTAAGTAACCCCAGAATATTTCTGTCTCTTATGAGTATATTTCAAGATTCCCCCGTTTGTTCAGATAACCGAACACAGTGGTGTTGTCTGATGCTATCAGAATTCTTTTGTGTGGAATTTGTCTTGAAGGCTTTTAAGGGCTGAACACACTGCCTTCAGCTGTATGACCTTGAAATGTAATATATACATTTTAACTGTCCAAAAGCCACTGACTGTTCTGCTTTTAGATGGGATCATCAACCCTGGTTTAATGCATCTACGAAAATAAGGGAATTGTGCCGCTGTGTATAGAAAGGGCATCCTATTTCCAAGTTTTTGGCATTTCCACCACTGAATATGCTTTTTCAGAAAGATTTGAAACAGGAATTCTCACAACTAGTGACTGGAGATATTGCCAGTTGTAGTAGATACCAGTGAAAGGCACACCTACATAACTGACCCATTGGTATAGTCTTTTCCAAAGATGCTCGTACCCCTACCTGGGATATAAGCAACCTTGGGGTTGATTGTGATGAGATCTCCATGTCTTGAATAGATTCTCAGGTATTTAATTATTTTGAGGTAGACAGAATTTTCCTGGTACCAAAATGTAGTGGTAACCTAGGAAATCGATATCATGAAGCCCAGCTGATGAATAATTGGATGAGTGCTTTGTTTGAACCCAGTACTGGTGTATTTTACGTACACTAAACAACCAGTGATCTAGGTATATGGTGAAAGAAATTTCCTGGTACCAAAAAGCAATGGTAACCTAGGAAATCGATATCACGAAGTCCAGTTGATGAATAATTGGATGAGTTCTTTGGTTTGAACCCAATACTGGTGTCTTTTATGTACACTAAACAACCAGTGGTCTAGGTATATGGTGAACTCTTATTCTGTGAGACTGAAGAAAGAGTTTTGCCGCTTTCACTACTGGTGTGAATACAAGAGGGGCGGTCGCTAATCCGAAGTTCAGTGCTTTAAACTGATAGGTTTGAACGTGTACATTAAACTGAAGTAGATGTTGAAAATCTTGGTGAGTCGGTACATAGAAGAACGCATCTTTTGTAACCGAATTTCTAACAATTTCTGCTGTCTCCAGCTTAAATGAAGGGACAAGCAGGTATTTATTGTTATAGTAAACGAACTTCACTCGTGGGCCGTGACCGTTGAAGTCGTAGTTAGATATCAATTCAGGACACTGAGATGTATCAGTGGTTGTCATTAGCTGAGTTTCTATACAAGAAATAAACTGCAATAGAAACCTGGAGTTCTGCAATTCTTGAGTGGATAAATTGCTTTCTTTTGAAGCATTTTCCAGCAATATTTAAGCGGTATTTACTGTAGCCATGTTTTCCTGTCTGACGTCATCGCTTTGCATTGTGGGTAGTACAGGTATTGGTGAATTCGATTGGGGAGTAATTCGACAATCCCAACTGAAGATTCGCACAACTCTGGGATGGCAGTGAAAGTCTCCCATCACTGCCAGAACACTGCAAGAAGAGCCTCCATGGTGACTTGCATTAATGTAGCCACGTTCTTCTGTATCCATCTCTCCTGGTGAACTAGGAAGAGTGGTACGATGATATTTTGTAGTTAGTAGGGCAAATAATTACTGGACATAGCCCCTGTCCTGTATAAACCATTCCAAACACACTCGTAAAGGTTGGAAGCAAGGACTTCAACACCATATCTCATCTAGCCATTTTTTAGGCATTGATTGATCTTCGTTGAGTTTGCAGAAGAATTAACTCAAAAGTCACAGTATTTCTTCCATTAGAGACATGGTCATAGGAAGGTTCAATTCTTCAACAGGGCTGAAAAGACAAGCAGTGCACATACTGCCCCAAAGATGTCTGTTGGATCTTCATCTACAGCAAATGAAGGTAATCTGTCCTTATTTTCATGTCTGAGAAGCAGGAAGTTCACTGTACCTGCTGGGAAGCAAAATAATAACTGCAAGGATCAGTGGATACGCTTCTGTAGTCGTTCTTTTGGAGGGAGACCTGTTACTGTACCAGAGTGGCGCTCCACCCACAGTAAAGAATCTACGACCTCCGCTGCCAAGACAACTGCATTCTTTCTTCTTGGTTTTCTACTGAAAACTTCTCTGCATCCCTTTCATCGACAAGGAGGTAGTTCCAGTCGAATAATGGGCGTGTACGGCGGAAGATATACACGTCTTCCACTGAAGACTTTACAGCAACATCTTCTTGCACATCTTATTCTGACCCTTTTCAGGACAAGGGAGGCAGAATTAGTGGTAGTACAAAACTTCATAGATTTTCATCCGTGAATGGACGATAATAAGGAAAAATACGTGTTGCTCCCATATCGACCAAAAATATAATGAAGAGCTCTCGACAATCATCTGTCGACAACGACTACTGCGCAAGCGCGGACATGCGCAGACAAAGGGGTCACCTCTTGTGACAAGAATATTCCTTAAAAAATTCTTGTCGGTCGATACGTTTTGCTCCACAAAACCAAACAAGCACTTGTGAGGATAAGGTAAGGCTATTTTACGCAATAAAAATACATGTCTCTACAATAAACAGACCTATGTAATAAGGCCAAGACATAATGAACAAATAATATGCAAAAGTCAGGATTTCAAGAAAGGTCAACAGATATATCTGTATAACATGTGCAACACGTAAACTTGATTTTTCTAAATACAAAAGTCCCTTTTCTATGTAAACACAACTGAATATGAACACAATAATCATCTAATTTATAAATACATACTTGGGGACAAGAACTGCACTGGATCAATGATAGAATTAAGAGCATTATGTAGGTATAAGATTTTTTAATAATTCATGATCTGCTAAAATATTACCTTGTGACTTTTAGGAGTAAAACTGGATCAAAACTCTTTCAAAAAGAATTCCCTTTATATATAAGTTAATACCAGTACATGTACCTTTTTCATTGACATTTAGGGGCCACGGTAGTGCAGTGGTAACACACCACCGCTGAGGTCAGCGGTTCAAACCTCAGACCTTATGTGGGAAATTTGGCAGTTACTTACCAATGGTCAGCAGTTTACAGTACAGAAACTTGACCAACTGTAAGTACTGGTTTCCTCTGGCCACAAAACTACCTGTCTTGATATGACCAGTACAGTGTTGAAAGTGATGTAAAACCCCAAATAAATAAAATAAATAAATAAATTTTGGTTGACATTTAATGTCATCTGGAATTATTAAGTTGAAGTATTTTTATGGACTGTTGAGATTGAGTCTGGGATTGGCTGTGGTGTAAGAAAACTTTCATATTCTTTCAATGTTTTTGGTTCAATAACTTAAATATTTTAACATTATACACAGACTTTAGACAATTATCTATTTTTACCTGAGGATTTCACAGATATATTATGCCATACAGATGTAAATTAACGGAATACATAACAATTATACAATGTGACTGTTTTGGGTGAAACAGTATTATACAAAAGGCAACTTATTGTCAGCATAATAACTTAGTATGCACAGCAAAGCAAAATTCTGGCAGAAGAATTTTTAACAGCAAAACTATACATCCCAATAAGTTATTGATAACATGTACTTCAATTAAAAATATCAGAACATCAACAGTCTCCATATGAGTAGGAAGAGTATAAACACAACCATTTTAGTATGCTACCATCTGCAAATGCTACACATATGAACTTTAGCTGGCACTGGGAATGTATCAGATTTTTCATGACCATATCATGTCACTGCAAAACCATTTCAATTTAAAATTTGTTCCAGTGTTTCACACATATTTATAGCATAGAAAATAGATTTAAGAAAGATCATAGTTCCCTGTGCTAATATACCTCAAACAGCAGCTTATACAGAATTTTACCATGACTAAATGGTTGGAGATGCTTGAGTGAAAACTTAAACAGTGCTTTAACATGTTGTATATCGATAGAAGTGGTACCGTTACATATATTCTCCACAACTGCTTGTCATTTATCATTTCTGAAAAGGGGTTCATGCTCCTTTTCAGAGTTTAATACACATAAATGCTTTCAACGCAAGAAATACAATAAATGAAAGAGATCTAGTACTTTTCCAATTAAGGATAAAAAATTGAATGTACTCAAAATACACAACCAGTGATAGTCAATTGTTGGTTTCAGTATCAGAAAAATCATCAGAAGTGCTCATACCCCGTAGCCAAGGGAAATAGCGCTGGACACCAGGAGATATAGGGAAGGTGAAAAAGATAAGGAGTATTTCAGAACAGAGAACATAACTTCTATAAAGGTGTAGAAGAAAAAATAGCATTGGAGATGCCCATAACTCACAGCCCGGGGAAATAGTTTTTAACACCATGAGATATGGAAGAAGTGAAACAGTACAAAGATCAGGAGTCTTTCGGAGAAAACAACATCAACTATGTAAAGGTCCAAATAATGTTCATTAATGAAAATGTGTGTAACGATAAAGCATTAAAACAAGATAATTCATTAGCAAGACGACAGTATTAATCAGTAAAGTAAAAATTATGAAGCTGTAAAATTTTTTACATAAAGTATAGCCACCAATAGAAATAGCACAATTAAATACATTACATATAATAATCAGTTACTGCAATCCATATATATTTGTTGTTAGATGTAAAAGAAATATGTCTCAATTATGAATGATGACCATACTTTGGCAGACCTGAAGTTAAAGATCACACCATGACTTTGCATACCTACACTCCCCAACCAATGACTCATCTAACAATCAAATTCCTATACCTTACAGTTTCTGAGATATGGCCCGGAAAAGATTTTAAAGGTCAAGGTCACTACAGCAAGATGAAATCAACATAATGCAATGATGTTGTGCACCTACACTCCCAAACCAATGTCCCTACCACTTCCTATGCCTTATGGTTTCTGAGATATAGCCCAGACAAGATTTTTAACTACAAGGTCACAATGGCAAGATCAAAGCTCAAATCAAGGGGACACTATGACATTGCACACCTGCACTCCGTAACCAATGTTCCTACCAAGTATCAACTTCCTACATATTACGGGTTTTGAGATATTGTCCAGTCAAGATTTTGAAACGCGATGTCAATACAGCAAGGTCAAATCAAGGTCACATCATGATGATACACACCCATTCTCTCTAATCAATCTCCCTACCAAGTATCAACTTCCAACACCTTAAGGTTTCTGAAGTACAGCCTGGACAAAGTTTTCCTCCCATCAACCCACCTGCCCATCCGGACACCATGGGTGAAACAATACGCTCACAGCCCTTAAAGGCTGTGGAGTAATAAAGAAAAATGTGTATAAAGGTGAATAAAAACAAGACAATTGACAGCAAGATGACAGCATAAATCAGCAGAGTAAATTTATGAAGCTGTAAAATTCATCAATAGATCTATTTATTAATTTAAGTATAGCTGTCAATGAAGATAGCACAATAAGGTAAAAGTACATATAATAATCTGTTCAAGCAATCCATAGAGCTTTTTGATGGCAAAAATATGTCTTAAATGTTGCAGCAGAAAATATTTTGGCAGTATCAAGGTCAAAGGTTGGCAAGGTCATATCATGACATAACACATCTACACCAAAACCAATATCAGTTCCAACCCACAACCTCCTACACCTGAAGGTTTCCAAGATATAGTCCAGACAAGATTTTTAATGTCAAGGTCTCTACAGCAAGGTCAAAGATCAAATAAAAGTAACCTTACACACAAACACCACAACCAATATCACTGCCCAGTATCATCTTACACTTTACAGTTTCCCAGATATAGCCTGGACAAGATTTTAAAGGTTAAATTCACTACTCCAAGGTCAAAGGTCAAATCAAGGTCACAGCATGACACTGCTTATCTACACCCTCAGACCAATGTCCCTAATAATTATCAACTTCCAAAACCTGATTGTTTCCGAGATATAGTCTTGACAAGATTTTAAAGGCCAGCAGCACTATGGGCAAGGTCAAAGGTCAAATGAAGATCATGCCATAAAACTTGCACAGCTACACCCCAAACCAATAACCCTGCTAAGTGTCAATTTTGAACACATTACAATTTCCGAATTATATAGCCTGGGCAAGATTTCAAAGGTTGGGATCACTACACAAAGTCAAAGCTCATATCAAGGTCACATCAACACGTTTGTACACCTCCACCCCAAACCATTCTGCCAAGCATCAACTTCCTACACCTTACGGTTTTCAAGATATAATACCTGGAGAACATTTTGTTGGGGTCACAAGGCAAATCAATGTTACACCATGATGTTGCACACCATACCCTAACCAATACCCCTGCCACGTATGAACTTCCTACACCTCATAGTTTCCAAGATAGAGCCCAGACAAGATTTTACGGTCACGTTCGCTACGGTAAAATCAAAGGTCAAATCAAGATTATAAAATGATATTGCAGATATATATCCCCCAGCCAATGTTCCTACCACATATGAATTTCTATAACTCACATTTTCTAATATGCAGCCCAGAGAAGATATTTCCTGCCTGGCCCCCCACACACCTAGCAGGAGACCAAGGGTGAAGACAATACCCACAAAGCCTATAATGGCTCTAGGTTTAAAATGCCCTACTTTTGAAGGCAGTGAGAGAAGTTACAGAAATCCAGGACAAAATCCTGTTGAAATATCAGGCTATGTCAATACATATAAGTACTCTTATATAAGTATTTCCACATAAAAGAAAAGAAAAAAAATCAATGGAGTGAAAAGTCAGAAGTTGATATCCCAGCCCGAGGTTTCATCAGCAGGAATGTCGAGTTCTTTGGGATACTTGTCAAAGTTTGACATGTCAGCAGGTCCTTTGATCTGAAAGTACAACAGAATCTCATTTAACTTAAACCAGATATCAATTATTTGTATGCTTCTACTGTCAAGGATGACCTTATGAATCGGATGCTATAGAAATTGTAGGTTACATTTAAATATTTGAGGATGATGCGTTTTAGTTGTGAAAATATTTCATTTGATGTCATGCATCAGTATTTGATAACTCAGAACTGACTCTTTGTTCACTTTTATATGGAACGTAAGGCATTTTTTCTTGTTACTTTTATTTTAACAATACCTTACCTTTGGCAGTATTGGTGGAACAATGGTCTGTGTCCGTAACCCTTCCCAATCAAAGCCTTGAAACCATCTACAAACATAGAACTGCAAGTTAAGTCTGTGCCATAGACTTCAAGCATGTGTATAGAATTCTGGATATCCATTAGATCATGAAATAAGGTATTAACAGTAGCACTAACCCAATAAAACATTGGGTTTTTTTCAAACAAGTACCATCATGTACTTTTCAATTACTGTACATCTTAGTTGAACATGCCACATTGGGTATAATATTAATTTGAATAAATTCATAAATTAAAAATTCTTACGCCAAGAATTCTTCCCCAAAAATGGTACTTTTCTGAGAATAAAAGTACACTAAATCTAAGAATAAGAGTATTTGTGCTATGGATCCTTGTCTATTAGTTTTAAAAGTTATGAAGACTTCATGTCTTATAAATTAGAATTCTTTTATTGAACCCCAAACTCATGTCAAATGTATTTTTAATCAAAATAAAGATGAATACATATACAGTTCTTAGTGGGTTTTTTCCACTGAAACTCTGGTTAAGTGGAGATATGTTTCAGTTCCTGCTGAGGTTCAATTGTAGTACTACTTATCAGGAGGTTTCTTTCTGTGGATACATCAGTGGTGATTGCAAATGCTCTGGTCAGTAGTCGTTTGGATTATTGCAACTCTCTTTTTCGCAGTTTGTCATCCCGAAATGCTACAAGGCTCCAATATGTTCAAAATGCGCTTGCACGGTTTGTCACTGGTGCTTCAAAGTACACTCACATTACATCCACCCTTAGGACACTCCATTGGCTACCCGTTAGACAACGTATTATCTTCAAAACCCTAGTTTTGGTCTATAAGTACCTCACCACTGGCCAGCCTAAGTATTTTGCACCATATCTCCCCTTGTACAAATCTGCCGTGAATACAAGACGTTCCAATCCCAAAAATTTGTTCCTTCTGGTTCCCTCTTACTGTCCTTCCATCCATAAATCAAAGGTCCATTTTAACAATAGTTTCTCATATGATGCCCCTAAGTTATGGAATGATCTTCCATATGATATACGCAGTGCTCCAAATCTCTCCAGTTTCAAAAGTCGACTCAAAACCTACCTATTTCAGAAATCATTCCCACCATAGCTTCTTACTACCGAACACCGGACCGCCTCCCTGGCAACGACTCGGAACATGTCTAATGTCTCATGATTTATGCCTTACAGATTGGATGGTGTGCCTTAGAATCCGTTGATACGGAGATTAAGCACCTGGACAACTGATTGATTGATTGATACTTATAAATACTGAAAAATGGCACTTACTTATGTGTGTGTATCTCAGAAATGCCCTTCTTTCCATAACCCAGTCGTTCAGCAGGGGATTCCTTGCATAGTTTCCTTATCAAGTTGTTAGCATGACGACTGATATTCCTTGGAAAAGGTATGATGTCTATACCTTTCAGAATGATGTTGTATGTTTTCATAGGGTCTGAAGTGCTAAATGGAGGGCTGTATTTGGAATACAAAAGCAAAATATGTTGTATGAAGCTTTTCAAGTACAAACAGTTTATTTTGTCAAATACACTGAAGTATTGTCGGATATACTGGAAGACAGGAATATTTCAGAAGATCTTTTCTTTTACGTCAGACTCAGGCATTTTATTTGAACCTAGTTAGAATATATACAGGGAGAGTGAGGATAAGGTAAGGGTATTTTAATAATAATAATAATAATAAATAAGTTTATTCAGCAAATAGTTGCAAAAAAAACAAATAAAATAAAATAATGCTGAAAGGGAATATCATGAAGTTAAAAAACTTATATACAAATATTCCCAAATTTTAACAAAAAAAAAAGAAGTTAAATACAATAAAATGACACATCCATGTCAATTAATTGGTTTCATCATACAACATAATACTTTGATTACAATATAATTATTAGATACAATTACAAAATAATAATTAAAGTTAGAAGAACCATTAAAGAAACATTTTTTAAATTTGACTATGATACTGCTGCATATTGAGATAATGAATTTGTTTTTAAATTTTGTTTAAAGTTTGTTAAACTTGGAGACATTTTAACTTTATTGCGTAGGTCATTGAACCATTTAACTCTGCTTATACAGGGAGACATCCCTTTTATAAAAGTTTTATATTTATTAAAATACAAGTTTTGATTATTTCTAGTGTGGTGAGTATGAATTTGGTTGACATTTTTGAACAGGCCATTGAAAGAAGGCAGCAACAAATTTCTAAAAATTTTACGTAATAAAAAAGCAATGGGTGACCATGGTGAAGAATAACTTTATCTAGCTGACTGACTCTGTGAAAGAGTCTTTGCACGTACCTTCCAGTGAGTAGTTCATACATGAGAATACCCAGAGACCAGTAGTCAGTAGCATGGTCATGTCCTCGGTTCAGGATGATCTCAGGAGAAACATACTCAGGCGTGCCACAAAACGTCCATGTCTTCTTACCAAATCCAATCTTCTTAGCAAAACCAAAGTCCACCTTAAGAACCAGATAATAGAGCTTTTCAGGGTGAACAGGGCTACTTTGAGCTTCATCTTTAGCTGAATAATACAGTAGAACCTCTATTATCTGACCTTTAGTTTTATGCTTATTCAAGTGTTTTTTCTCTCTCTGAATTTCATGTTTCATTGCTTCTATTTACTGGGTTATGACTTCTGCCTGGTTTTGGACTATCTATTTCATAGATTCCAGTGCATAAGAGGATCTTTATCAGTTGTGCACCATATTATTTTTATTATTATTATTATTATTTTATAAATCTTCAATAATTGCTTGAACAGTATCTTGCCCTCCTGCTATTGTTTCATAATAGAGGTTTAACTTTTCTCCAGTGTTTTGTACTTAACACATATTTTATTGGAAATATGTGAATTTGTATAACACATGATAAAACTTTTTAATAGAAGATGCTTCAGCATTGTTAGTAGTGCAATCCATATCACATACAATATTTTTTTTTTGTTTTGACTATTATGTTTAGAGTTGCACAAAATAAGAAACAAGACTTCAATCACTGTGCTCTTGCAAAATGAAACCACGATGATGTACACTTGTAGCCAAACATAATATTTGTCAAATTTTTATTAATAGCCGTTGCCTATACTACAGTCATGCAGATCTGTTTTACATATCAAAATGATGTCATATAATGTTGTAATGCAAAAGGTTTTAAGTCACCAATGTATTTATTTTACAATGCCTTCTCCAAGACATATTACTTTCAAAACAAATATACTGGACCACATCATATTTTAACAAAGGTGCACATTATTTAAGTCAATGTGAACTTAATGTGTTTTTATCTCCCGCCTGCGGCCGTCACGTTTTTGCATAAACCTTAATATCTCATTCATTTATGAACATATATTCACCAAATTTGCAGGGAATGTTTATGGCTATAAAAACCTAGCCTCATTTTGAAAAACAAAATGGCTGCCAAAGCTAATTGTTTGAAAATCGTAAATGTGCTCAAGGTCACTACGGCAAGGTCAAAGGTCAAATCAAGGTCACATCATGACGTTGCACACCTACACCCCCTAACCAGTGTCCCTACCAAGTATCAACTTCCTACACCTTACAGTATCTGAGATATAGCTCAGACAATATTTTCAAACTCAAGGTCACTGCGGCAAATTCAAAGGTCAAATCAAGGTCACACCTTGACGATGCACACCTACACCCCCTAACCAATGTCCCTATTAAGTATCAACTTCCAACACATTACAGATTTTGAGATACAGCCCAGACAAACTTTTTCCCGCCGCCCGCCCGACCGCCCATCCGGACACCATGGGTGAAAACAATGGGTAAAAATGGCCGCCATATCACGTTTACTGTCAAACAGGGTTATCCTATTAAAAAGGCCTTATATCTCCCCAAATATTGCTCCTAGAGGTTCGGAATGTGAAAACAACTTGTAGGAAATAATGGCCAGGGAATCTTTTCCAGGTGTTGAAATTTGACCTTTGACACCTGCTTCAAGGTTAAATAAGGTCGTCACACTTAAACGTCCTTATTTCTCCCTTATTATTGGTGCTATGGCTTCAAATTGTAAAGACAGACCATTAAAGGTAAAGGCTGTGGTCGAGAGGTTGTAAACGCCTTCCATACGTGTGTCTGTTTGTGCATCCGTCCGTGCATCCATTTGTCAGGTTTTAACATAAACCTTAACATCTCATTCATTTATAAAAATATCTTCATCAAATTTGCAGGGAATGTTTATAGCTACAAAAACCTGTCTCTGCAAAATTTTGGCCGCATTTCGAAAAACAAAATGGCCGCCAAAGCTAATTGTTTAACTAGAGTAAGGTGGCTGGCTTTCACCCAACCACAGATTCGAATCTTAGGACAGGACTGGGTATTGAAATCTGTAAACTCTGTATTATCGCCCGCATTTGGAAACGGCTTTCACGGAAGTTTTCAGATCTCTGTCTCGAGATGGGTATTTGTTTACAAATATACGTAAAGGGTCTGTAGATGCGCAGTTTTAAAAAGCTGGTTTAAGATGAAAACCACCAGCATATTTCCTGTTCGCGGACTTGCCTCATTAATATTAATGAGCAAACATGCGCAGTCACGGCAGTTCTTTGAGGGGGTTTTCCGGCAATATATTTTACAAGGCTGGTTTAAGATGAAAACTACCAGCATATTTCCTGTTCACGGACTTGCCTCATTAACATTAATGAGCAAACATGCACAGTCACGGCAGTTCTTTGAGGGGGTTTTCCGGCAATATATTTTACAAGGCTGGTTTAAGATGAAAACTACCAGCATATTTCCTGTTCACGGACTTGCAGTTTGAAATTTGATTTTGAAATGAGACGACGTGGATATATATAGTACTGTATATGGATATTTTACAGAAGCAAATTGTAAGTATTTAAATAAAATATTCGTGTGTTGTTTCTACAATATTACGAATACCCACAATGAGCGAAAATAGGGATTAAAGATTATGCTTTATTTTCGTCGAAATCACGTGATAACTTCTAGGACATGCAAATGCGCCTTCGAGTGGTTGAATGTAGAACTACGGAGTTTGAATATTTTCATTGTCTCTGCCAGAGGTGTTCTCGATTCTGATTGGCTGAACGACAAATGTGTAGTACTACCGTGACGTCACTTCATTCATTAATTTCTTTGCGGTTTATTTGTTTGACAAATGGGTAGATGCGCAGACAACATTTTTACATTAACAGTGACTGCGTGATACACCAGCAGACAAATAAATTAATTGGGGGTTCACATCTAGAAACCAGCAGACGAAACCGTTAAAAAAGACTCGTTCGAGTAGAAAATCACAATGGAAATACAATAGGTTCTAGGACATACGGGTCCTTAGAGAAAGCCAGACGGAGTGCTAGACAAGCTTTTTACTTTATAAAATATAACTGAATAAAAGCATTAAAAATCTTCAAATGGCAGAGTGTATACTATACACCTTAATGTACAGATATGTGAAGAAAATATTATTCAGAATTGATATTTAAGGGCTTAAACGGCCAATTTAAAATCGTGGCCGCAACTCAGTACATAACTCGAATCAAAGATTCGACTAAAAATCATAAAGTTGTTCTAAATCTCGAAATATTCCAGCTAGCTTTATCAGATTTGCACAAAAGATATATGGCAAGAAAAGCTAGCCTTATAGTAATTTTGACCTAGTTTTAAAAGGAAAATGGTCGCCATATCACATGTTTAATGTCAAACGGGGTTATTCTATCAAAAAGGCCTTATATCTCTCCAAAAATTGCTCTTAGGGCTTCAAAATGTGAAACCAACTTGTAGGAAGTCATGGCCCGGGAATCTTTTCCAGATGTTGAATTTGACCTTTGACCCCTGCTTCAAGGTTAAATGGGGTCATCACACTAAAATGTCCTTATTTCACCCTTATTATTGGTGCTATGGTTTCAGAATATAGACAGACCATCAAAAGTCCTGGCCTTCAAATGTTTTGCCTAAGAAAAATTTTGGCCTTATTTTGAAAAACAAAATGGCTGCCATAGCCAATTATTTAAAAATCATTAAGATGCTCTAAAACATGAAATATTGCAGATAGGTTCAAGAAATATGCGCAAAATATATATGGCTAGGAAAGTTTGACCCCTTCTTCAATGTCAAGTGGGGTTATCTTACTACAAAGGCCTTATATCTCCTTTTTTTTTTCAAAAACAAAACCAATATCATGGCCAGAGAAAATGCAGGTAATGAAACATAAATAATTCTAACAACACATGAGTACTTTGCCAGTCTGCAGGCTGGTTAAACTGCTTACCAGTTTTACATAACCATTGGATGCTAGTAACAGGTTCTCTGGTTTAAGATCTCGGTAAATAATACGTCTTGAGTGTAAGTAATCGAATGCCTCCACCACACATCCTGTGTAAAAACGACTGGTCTGATCATCAAAACTCCCCCTGAAAGTAACAAGGTTAGAACAGCAGGTTAGAAAAAGTACTTTTTATGTTGACATTAAACTTAATTTTTTAAATCTAAAAGTACCATGACCTTGTTTCACAATGGTCTGTTAACCTAAAAGATAGCATGCTACTAATTTATTGTGATACAAGAGGAAACACCATATTTAGTAGGCCACTACATATGACAGTCTACTATAGATTTACAAGCCTACTGAGAAGGTTCTACTAAATATCTGTTGGCTGCAATCTGTATATTAGTGAAACAGATAGAAAAGACTTAGTAAATTGCTAGTATTTAGAAGGCAACTTGATTGATTGTTGGACTTTATTGAAACTATTTTACTGTGCTTAAATATTTACAACAGAACTGGTATTACACAGCTATTTGAGATAAATTCCGTAACTTAGGGTAAATGACTCACCATTTGTTATCTTCACAGGCTTGTAAGCTCAAAGTTATAACAATTTACAATTGGGAATGTGTGCTATTTAATATCTCTTACAGCTGCCTTTCACTCTTTAACATTACCTTCAAATATATTCCAAGGCCCGAAAAGCCAGAAAGAAAGAAAATACAAGAAAAAAACAATAGAAAATGTGCCTCATGTTTCTGATAAACAACTCAGTCCTGTATATCTATAGGTGAATCTTCCTACAATATTATGTGCAAGCAGAAAGTTGTTACCTTCCGTCAGTACCATAAATTGAACATTGATAAATTCAGAAGTGACCTCCTGACCATTCCGTTTGTTAGCTCGCCATCTGATGACATAGATTTATTGCATGAACAGTACATGTCTGGTTTGTCTAGCCTTCTAGATATTCATGCACCAGTGAAGACTAAACAGCTCATCAAACCAGCCCCAAGCTGGATAACTGATGAGTATAGAACTGCCAAGTGCATGAGAAGGCAGTTTGAGCGTGCCTGGAGAAGAGACAAAGCCCCTGAAAATCGTTCCCGTCTTCGACGACAGATAAATAGATGTAACCGCATCCTAAATAGAAACAAGGGGTGTTTCTATCGTGATCTAGTCAGTGAAAATTGCGGCGATAGCAAGAGGTTATGGCATGCACTAAACAGAACATTGAGTCGGTCAAATTCTACTGTCCTCCCATCCTTTGATGATGAAAAGTCTTTAGCAAACAGATTTGGTTCGTTTTTCATTGATAAAATTAAAAAGATTCGAGACACGTTTAAATACACCCGATCTCAGGTTCTTCATCCAGACAAGGAGCCGCCGACTTTCTGTTCCTTTCAAGCTGTCACTGAGACTGAAGTCCTTAAGTTTATCAAGGAATCCCCTTCTAAAACTTGCTCCCTTGATCCATGCCCCACTCACATTGTGAAACAATGTATTGACATTCTTCTCCCTTCATTGACTAAACTAGTTAACTTGTCCCTCAAAAACGGCATTTTCCCTAATCCTTTCAAACAGGCTATTGTCACTCCCCTCCTCAAAAAGTCCACCCTTTCAAAAGAGGATTTGAAGAGCTACCGACCAGTGTCCGGTCTTAGCTTCTTGTCAAAATTGGTCGAGTGAATTGTGGCTGCCCAAATTAGATCTCACATGGATTCTCATGATCTTGGTAATACTTTCCAGTCAGCCTACAAGGTAGGCCACTCGACAGAAACTGCCTTGTTGTGCATCAAAAATGAGATTCACTTATCTCTGTCCAAGGGCATGCCTACAGCACTAGTGCTACTCGACCTGTCTGCGGCATTCGATACTATCGATCATGACACACTCCTATCCTGTCTGTCGTCTAGATTTGGTTTTGCTGGATCGGCATTAAAATGGTTTAGATCCTATCTCCAGGATTGTTTTCAGTCAGTCAAGATTGGTTCTAGTCTTTCGAATTTGTTCAAATTGAAGTTTGGAGTCCCCCAAGGTTCTGTCTTAGGTCCCCTTCTGTTTTCCCTCTACACAACACCTCTGAGTCAAGTCATCAGAAAATATACCGGAGTCCGTTACCACTTCTATGCGGACGACACTCAGTTGTTCATTCACTTATCCCCTGATGATAGTCTCAAGTCTTTTGACCGTCTTAAAACATGTTTGAATGATATTCAGGTCTGGATGTCTGAAAACAAACTCAAGCTAAATCCCGATAAAACAGAATTCATAGTCTTCGGTGCCAAAGACAGACACAAATGGCTCAGTGACTCACTACCTGTCAATATCCTGGGAAATTGTCTCTCTCCCGCAGATGTTGTACGCAATCTGGGCGTTCTGTTTGATGCAAAGTTTTGTTTCACCAATCACGTAAATTCTGTTATCAAATCCTGCTGTATCAGCCTCAGGGACCTTCATCGTATCAGGAGGTTTCTTTCTGTGGATACATCAGTGGTGATTGCAAATGCTCTGGTCAGTAGTCGTTTGGATTATTGCAACTCTCTTTTTCGCAGTTTGTCATCTCGAAATGCTACAAGGCTCCAATATGTTCAAAATGCGCTTGCACGGTTTGTCACTGGTGCTTCAAAGTACACTCACATTACATCCACCCTTAGGACACTCCATTGGCTACCCGTTAGACAACGTATTATCTTCAAAACCCTAGTTTTGGTCTATAAGTACCTCACCACTGGCCAGCCTAAGTATTTTGCACCATATCTCCCCTTGTACAAATCTGCCGTGAATACAAGACGTTCCAATCCCAAAAATTTGTTCCTTCTGGTTCCCTCTTACTGTCCTTCCATCCATAAATCAAAGGTCCATTTTAACAATAGTTTCTCATATGATGCCCCTAAGTTATGGAATGATCTTCCATATGATATACGCAGTGCTCCAAATCTCTCCAGTTTCAAAAGTCGACTCAAAACCTACCTATTTCAGAAATCATTCCCACCATAGTTTCTTACTACCGAACACCGGACCGCCTCCCTGGCAACGACTCGGAACATGTCTAATGTCTCATGATTTATGCCTTACGGATTGGATGGTGTGCCTTAGAATCCGTTGATACGGAGATTAAGCACCTGGACAACTGATTGACTGATTGACTGAGATTTAATTTGCTGACAAGCATTTGGTAAGAAGAAACCTTTGCTACTAGTCATGTAAGCATTGTAAACAACATCCACTCCATGTCTACAGAACACAATTAACCAATTAAGCCGACAACTAACTTTGCATGGCTATTGTTATCTAAGATATTCAACATCAATATCCATTGATATACACAATGCCCAAGTTTGAGTTTAATATCCCAACACTACCAATTTGAAAGCAGTATTTTTCTCTCACTTGTTTCTCAGAATGGTCCACAGTTCTCCTCCAAGACAAACCTCCATCAACATGTAAACATACTTCCTGTCTTTGAACGTCTTGTAAAGTCTGTAGAATAGCACAGCAAACAATATTCAAAGCACAGAGCAACCTCTATTATTTATTACTTATACAGTCTGCACAATTAAATTTTATGACAGCAAAGATTTACTGTGCTTGTATTTCACCTAAAAGGGTTTAACTGTTTTTTTTCCTTCTGTTTACACCAATTTACAGTAGATCTTTATTATCTCAATTTCTATCAGAGTAAGAAATGGAAATTTACCACTGTGAGGGCACAGTGGGACAGACATCTTGCTGTACTGAATTATTTTAACATTTAAGTTAGACACTGCATAGAACACTGTATGCCAACTTTGCATCAGGGGAGACCAGAAGATGCCTTACATTACACAGAAGTTGGTACTCTTAATTAGCATAACTTCTTGTGGACAGAAACATTTATATAACAAACTATCTGTCGTGAAAATCAACAAACCATCCTGCTGTTCTGAACACCTAATGCACAGGAAATTAGTACCAGCACTGTATGTTTTTTTTTTTGTCAAAACTTAAGTCCTTATCAAAAAAGAAACAATGGATATTTCAAAATGATTACCTCAAGGAAAGTATTTCTGGAAAAAATTATATCAGAAAGAACTATATTATAATAACAACTTGACCTACTAAAAATTAATATGTATGGCTACTATCTTTATTCTTTTACATACCCATTAAAGGGAGGTCAATCATATTTCTGAAAAATTAGTATCAGAGATGCCCGTACCCCATAGCCTGGCAAAATAGTTTTCAACACCATGAGATATAGAAGTAGTGAAACAGTACAAAGTTTGGAATACTTTCAGAGCAGTGTCATTTATATAAATTTCCAAATAATGTTTAAGTAGAGAAAATGTAAAAATTAAGTATTAAAATTTTTTAAGACACTTAAATAGCAAGATGACTGCATTAATCAGTAAACTAAAAGTTGTGAAGCTGTAAAATTTATTAATTGGAGAATAGCTGTCAATGGAAATAGCACAATTATGTAAAATACATATAATAATCAGTTGCAGCAATCCATATATCTTTGTCACATGTCTCAAACATGTCTCAAATATGGCAGGTGAACACACTTTTGCAGAGCCAAAGTTAAACATCACACCATGATGCACACCTACACCTCCTAACCAATGTCCCTACCAAGTGTCAACCTTCTACACTTTACGGAATCCCCAAAAATAGCCCGAACCAGGTTTTACAAATCTCATGGTCTCTAGAACAAGGTCAAATCAAAGATCACACCATGATGTTGCACACCTACACCACCTAACCAATCTCCCTACCAAGTATCAACTTTCTACACTCTACAGACAAAATTTTAAAGGTCAAGGTCACTACAGTAAAATCAAAGGTCAAATCAAGGTCACACCATTACGTGTCACACCTAGAACCCCCAACCAATGTCTCACCAAGTATCACGTTCCTGCAGTTTATTGTTTAACGCAAGGTCAAATTAAAATCATACCATGACATTGCACGCCTACAACACACAACCAATGTCTCTACCAAGTAACAACTTCCTAATCCTTATGGTTTCTGAGATAAGGCCTGGACAAGATTTTATAGGTCAAGGTCACTATGGCAAGGTTAAAGGTCAAATCATGGTCACACCATGATGTTGCACACCTATTACTCCAACCAATGTTCCTACCAAGTATCAACTTCCTACAACTTACCGTTTTCGAGATATAGCCCAGACAAGATTTTATAGGTCAAGGTCACTATGGCAAGGTCAAAGGTCAAATCAAGGTCACACCCTAACGCTGCACACCTACACTCCCTACCAAGTATCAACTTCCTTCACCTTACAGTTTCTAAGACACAGCCCGGACAAACTTTTTCCCACCACCTGCCCGCCCGCCTGAATGCTCACCCGCCCATCCCAACACTGTGGGTGAAAACAATACCCCAACATCCCGTAAGAGCTGTGGGGTAACAATTAAAAAATGAAAAGCATTTATGATTTATGGGCACGTCAAAAGTCAGGGCTTGGTTTTTATGTCTCTTCCAACAGCAAAGATCATATCAGGAAGAGACTTCATTTCATGAAACAAAAACCAAGGAGAACAGAGTTTAGTGGTAATTCAAAAATTGTGAACCATCCAGCCACTGAGGCATGTAAACAGGGTAAGAACAGGCTATTTAGTGCAACAAATCCATCTTACCTTGCTATAAATGGTGACCTCATCTGCATCATAATCTGCCTCTCAGAGTACACATGTTCCTGCTGCCTGGTTTCCACTATATGCTGCTTTTTAAGGCACTTCAGAGCAAATGTCCTACTGCGGTTACAGGCCAACTGAACCTATGCACAGAAAACTCAACTGTTTATGTCTTTTTTTTTAAAAAAATGCAAGGGCTTACACTCCATCACAGTTCATACCACATGTTCTCACTGAAAGCTGGACTGAAACCCACAAAAACAGATGTGATAACCAAGTAATTGTATGCAAATTTGATACCTACTTAGTCACTAAGGTTACACCTAAACACAGGTATGGTCAATCAGTTGGAGATTACTTTTTTAGTACATGATAAACTTTTTACACAAGCCTGATAAAAAGGAATTTATAATTTCAATGTACCCAAAACAACCACACCAAGATAGTAATTGTCCAAGAATAAATGTCATTAAACAGTCCTACAAATGATGAATTACCAATTCCACTCTGCCGAAGCCACCCATACCCAGAGTGCTGATGATGTCCAAATCTTCCAGCCTGATGTCTGAATACTCATTCACCTTCTCAGAGATAAGTAGCTGGGTCTCACTTAGGCTGCTGCTGCTGCTTCTAAAACATAATACAGATTACAAGGATAATAGAGTGGACCATACTTTCAATCAAACTCTGTTCAGTAGAATTGTTTTCATGGTTCCCACTCCCTTTTCCAATTTAAATTCCCTGTGTTTTCCCTGTGAAGTTTATATTTTTCCCTGTGGATTTTATAAATAAAATAACGCAATCAAGCCAAAACATCAAATGAAACCTGCGAGTCGCGACCCGCGGCGCGTGAATGCAAATGGCTGTTACTCTTCAAAATCATTCTGAAATTTTCAAATTCCCTGTGTTTTTTCCAAAATTTTCAAATTCCCCGTGTTTTCCCTGTCTGGAATTACTTTTTACAATTTTCCCTGTTTTCCCTGTGCAGTGGGAACCCTGTTTTTACATACAGGGAAATATCTGGTCATTAAAGATCCTCTGCCTCTGTTTAACATGTTTTTCCATTTATGCAAAAACTCAACCTGCCTGCAGAAAATGTGCCAGATGACTGCATATACCCTGAGGGCCCAAAAAATTCGTCAAAATTGTTCTGTCTCACACCGTTTCCAAGATAAACACGTTTTTGCATTTTATGCATAAATTCAATGATTTTTGGCAAGAAAAAAAATTTCATTGAAATTTCTCTATCTTGCACTGTTTCCAAGAGAAATTTTTGGTAAAAAGTGATACATGATTGTGCATATACCCTGTGGGCCCAAAATTTTGTTGAAATCGCTCTATCTAGCACCGTTTCTGAGATATTAAAGATTTTTCATTCTCATCGTAAAGAAAAATTGCAGATCACTTCCAAAAGTTAATGATTTCTCCAGACATCTACTAACAAACCTACTTGCCAAATTTCATGTTATTAGGTGAAGGGCTTTTTAAGTTATCATCCAGACAAGCACACCCCTTTTAAAAACATATTTCTGGTTGTGACTTCTCTGATTGGTCAAAATGTCATGACACCAAAGTCAGAAATTTTTTCCAGGGCAACTACTTACATGTGCCAAATGTGAAGAGAATCCAGCCGGCGGCCCCTTCAGCATGAAGAATCTCCTGTATACAAACAAGCGTTCAACAAGAGACCTTCACGTGTAATGATCCCAATCCAAGTTTTTTTGTATGTTCCTTGAACAGAACATATCAGAACAGGACTATTGTGTATTCCACAGCTTGACATCAGCTGGATTCAAACCCAAAACCACAGAGGTGAGAGTCAAGTGATTACATGTCAACCATGTTACACATCCGGCCAAAAGGGTCAAAATTTTTGTGTTATTTGTATATATGATCCTAAAGTTGACTGCAAATCTGTTTTAATACTCAAGCTGGGATTTGTATACAGTATGGAGTAAATAGTACCCACTTATAGAGAACAAATATTTAGAGTAATACATTGAAACCTTCAGGCGCTGTAATTTAACTGAATTTTTTACCAGTTATGCCCCAGAAAGTCAACAATTGCAAAACAAGCAATCAGAGCCCGTGAACGGACTCTGTGTCAGCTGACTGTGTGTCTTGAGTTTTAGAGTACAAGTGAAGGAAGAAAGGACACCAAAATTGTACCCTGCAAATGGCACTCCAAAGTAAAGTACCATGTTTGAGTAAAATGTAGGTGGAAAACATATTTAAACAAAATAATGTAAATGCAATAGTATTTGGGTTACAACTGATTTATTCAACAGTGAAAATTTGAAAATAGCTATTGCTCAGCTATGCCACGAGCTACATGTCTGCAATTTTACTATATTATAGCTGGTTCAAAAGTAGATGAAAAACAGATTTAAACAAAGTTCTCCGAATACAATAGTTTTCAAGATACAACTAATTTACTCACCAGTGAAAACCTCAATGTAGCTATTGCTCAGTTATGCAATGAGCTTCACATCTGCAATTTTACTATGTCATAGCTGACCCAAAAGTAACGGAATAACATATTTACACAAATTTCTGTAAATACAATAGTTTTCCAGTTATAACTAATTTACTCAACAGTGATAACCTCAAAATAGCTATTGCTCATCTATAAAATAAGCTACCTGTCTGCAAATTTATTTTGTTACAGCTGATCCAAAAGTAGGTGAAAAACATATTTAAAGAGATACTCTAAATGCAATAATTTTCAAGTTCTAAATGATTTACTTAACAGTGATAACCTCAACGTAGCTGTTACTCAGCCATGCAATAAGCTACAGGTCTGAAATTTTACTATGTTATAGCTGACCCAAAAGTAGCTGAATAACATATTTATACGAAATTCTCTAAATGCAATAGTTTTCAAGTTAAAAGTGATTTTACTCATGATGGAATTTATTGAAAAGTCAGAAAGTAGCTATTACTCACTTAGCTATTGGGATAGACACCCAAGTTACTCACCACATTGTAGCTTTTGAAAAAGTAGCTGAATAACATATTTTAACAAAATGCTCTAAATGCAATATTTTTCAAGTTATAAGTGATTTAGTGTATGATTTCATGAATTTTAGTGCATTAAAAACTATTTAAAAATTTCATAAAAAAATAATTAAGAAAGATCCAGGCCTGATACTCACACAAGGGAATCTACTAGTGGCCTAGTACATATATGCAAGATAAGAGAAAAATCCTTTCAATAGTGAATGAGAAAATTGTGATCAAGTCTTGAAATTTTCACACTTTGGGTGGGGGTACCTCACTTCTAATGCATCTGGGGAACAGACAAACAGACAGATCTGCATGAATTTTACAATCTATCATCCTCAATAGTTAAGGTATCTTTTAAAAAAAACAGCACGTTTCTGGGTCTTGTAGTTTTGGAGAAGAAGTTGTTCACACAGATGCTGCAGAGTGATGCCATAATCTGAGCTGACTGACAAGTCAGTTGACATAAAAACTCAAATTAAGTTCCTTGTATTAAACTTCAAAATACTGTCACTACTATCTGAAAAACAATGGTCAGTATGAACAAATATTTGCCAATGTTGGGATAAGGCATTGACATTTGTGGGAGTCCAACCCACACAGAGATAACAACCTGTGATTTGATTCCCTACCTGCTAACCCACTAGGCCAACAAAGGACCCCCACATTTTGACATACGCCAATTGGAAGTAAAAGGTAGTTGATGTAAACAAATCTATTAGACATAACAGCTAAAATAGGGAAATTGTGTTGAAAATGAATATAAAGTAAACAAATTTGACCTGGAATTAGGTTTTAAGGGAATTAATTTGCCTTTGAACAACATATGAGTAATTTAGTTAAGATTGGGGGTGGATGTTTCCCAAGACACAGGGTAATAAAATAAAGAGAACTCAAGCTGTACACATAGATAACACTGAAACTGTATTCCATGCTGCATACTGCATGGTCAGCCATATTTCTTTACCTTTCAGATCTGAAACTATTGAAGCTCAATTAATATTCACCATGAACTACAGCTACTTATAAAACACAACAGAAACATTTCAGAATGTCAAGTACCATTGCAGAAATTGTTAGAAATGTGAAAGAAGAGAGTTAAAATGTAAAAAGATGGTTAGAAAGTAGTTTAAAAAGTGTAAAAAAAAGTAGTTAGAAAGTTGTAACAAGGTCATTAGAAATGTGTACATGTAACATGGTGGTTGTAAATGTGCAAGAAGATAGTTACAAATGTGTAAGAAGGTAGTTTGAAATGTTTAAAAAGAGTGGAAAAACCATTCCTTTAAACGTTCTAAACATTTACTTTCTGATTCAGTTAGAATTTCACAGAATTTAGAGATAAGAAATTTTATTCACTGGAATTGTGCAACAGATTAGATAATATCCAAGATGCCAGTACCCGACAGCCTGGGGCAATAACATGAAACACCATGAGATATAGAAGAGGTGAAAAAGCACAGCTGATAAGGAGTCTCCCTTACTCCTGTAAGTATGTAAAGGTGTGGAAGAATTAACATTTAAGAAAGAGAAAATGTGTTAAGACAAAGTAAAAAAACAAGACAATTTAAAGGGAAGACGAAAGCATGAATTTGTAAAACTAAAAGTTATAAAACTGTAAAGTTTATTAATTAATCTATTTATTATATGAAGCCCAGCGGTCAATGGAGATAGTACAATTAGGTAAAAGTACTACAAATAAACAGCTACCGCATTCAATGTAGCTTTGTGATGGGAGAAATAGTCTCAAATGTAGCAGTAGAAAAAGTTCTGACAGAGCCAAGGTCAAAGGTCACACAATGACATTGCACATCTACCACTCTTACCAGTATACCTACCGAGTAACACCACAGCAAGGTCAACGGTCAAATCGAGGTCATACCATGACATTATACCCATACTTCCCCTAAACAATATCCAAAGTAGGGCTGCAAGCGAGCCCGAAAATGCGCCTCGATTCCTCGTTTTAGAAGAATCGACTCGGACTCGGTTAATCGTTTGATTATCGCCCACGAAATAAACTGCTTCATATTTTAATATATCACGCCTTATAAAATGGTTACAAACCACACAACAGGAAAGAATTTTGATAATTTATTGAATTTTGGGGAAAAGACGCATTTATAATGCAAAATATAAGAAGCTTTAACCATCTTTACATTGCGAGATTTGAGGCTTCTTCGAAATACGTTATAATAAAATGCCATCTTATAAAACGTTGTTACACAAGGAATGAAAGTTTGCAAATACTTAAAATATAAAATACTGATACGGAAATGCCTTATATTAGTAAAATACATAAATATATTCATATATTTAAAGAAAAAAATAATTTTGTAGTAGATTTTACGTCCATGTTTAGTTGTTTTCGAAGAACCGGTTCACTTTTCTTGCCTCGAGTATCAGACTGAATCGTTTCGTTTCCGAGTAACCGAAGAATCGTTGCAGCCCTAATCCAAAGTGTTAACTTACTGCACCTTACTGTTTCACAGATATAGTCTGGACAGGATTTTAAAGGTGAAGGTTACTATGGCAATGTCAAAGGTAAAATCAAGGTCACATTCCCCAACCAATATCACCAGTTAGTATGACCTTTCTACACCCGATAGTTGATGAGATACAGCCCAGATAAGAATTTTCCATCCCAGTCAAGACACCATGAGCGAAAACAATACTTAGACAGCTTTTAAGGCTGTAGGTTAAAACGGCTTAGTCACAAAAATCAAGAGTGTGCAAAATTCAAAGCAAAGTAACGAGGTTTCCTCTGGAGCTCCTATTTCAAAATTAAACTATATATCTTAAATCACTTTATGTCCCCATCACAAATGATGTGATTACCACAAAATACATCATGAGCACAACAATAATTAATGCTCACCTTTTATTTTCCAGGTGATGTGGTGATCACAACTTCTTTTGTTTTAAGTACCACATCATCTCATTATGATGGTATTATCCGTCTACCATGACATAATTAATGGTCAGCACCACATAATATGTCATGTTCAACAAGATTTTGTTATGCCCACAAGATTTTGTGGTGATCATCAAATGATAAGTCAGCTCACAAGATTTTCTCTTGATCATGACTTGTTACATATCAAAAACAATACAAAATCTATTAATAGGAGCTCTGTAGTTTCCTCACTAGCCAATTCCACATAGTGTAGTGAATTTAACATAACACTGTACTTACTTTATAAAAGGATACAAGTGATCTGGGACTACTACCAAGTCAACTAAGTGCACAAAAAGGACAGAAAAATACAAAAACAAATCTAAGACCCAAGAAAAAAACAATTTTATAAAAATATTTGAAATTTTCACTCTTTAAATTCCAACTAGACAAAAGTTTTTGTACACAAAAACAAAGCGTCCCTACAGCTTTTAAGCTTTATATAAAACGCTAAAGGACTAATGTGAAGAGGTAAATGTTATTGGTGAAGAGAAATTTTCGTGAAAAGGACCATGTTAGGATCACAAGAGTGACCTTAAAACGAAAAAAACACTCAGTGCCTATGAACGGGTTCTGTATCAGCTGACTGTGTGTTTTCAGCTGCAAAGAAGAAGAAGCACTTTAAAGTTTGGCTGTGCTTGTTTGACCTTGAAGGAGAGGCCCAAGGTCAAATCTGACCACATCAAAAGATTTCAAGGCCATCATTTCCTATATGTAGGTATACCATCCCAAACCTCTAGGACCAATAATAAATGAGTTATAAGCACTTTAAAGTTTGCCTATCCTCGTTGGACATTGAAGGAGAGGCCTAAGATCAAATCCGACCACACCAGAAGATTCCCAGCACATGATTTCCTACATGTTGGTTTACCATCCCAAACCTGTAGGACCAATAATAAGTGAGTTATAAGCACTTTTCAGTTTGGCTATGCTCGTTTGACCTTGAAGAAGAAGCACTTTAAAGTTTGGCTGTGCTTGTTTGACCTTGAAGGAGAGGCCCAAGGTCAAATCTGACCACATCAAAAGATTTCAAGGCCATCATTTCCTATATGTAGGTATACCATCCCAAACCTCTAGGACCAATAATAAATGAGTTATAAGCACTTTAAAGTTTGCCTATCCTCGTTGGACCTTGAAGGAGAGGCCTAAGATCAAATCCGACCACACCAGAAGATTCCCAGCACATGATTTCCTACATGTTGGTTTACCATCCCAAACCTGTAGGACCAATAATAAGTGACTTATAAGCACTTTTAAGTTTGGCTATGCTCGTTTGACCTTGAAGGAGAGGGCCAAGGTCAAATTCGACCACAGCAAAAGATTACCAGCCCTTAATTTCTACATGTTGGTTTACCATCCAAAACCTCTAGGACCAATCATAAGCGAGTTATAAGCACTTTAAAGTTTGGTTATGCTCATTTGACCTTGAAGGAGAGGCCCCAAGGTCAAATCTGACCACACCAGAAGATTCCCAGCACATGATTTCCTACAGGTTGGTTTACCATCCCAAAGCTCTAGGACCAATAATAAGCCACTTATAAGCACTTTTATGTTTGGCTATCCTTGTTTCACCTTGAAGAAGAGGCCCAAGGTCAAATCTGACAACACCAAAAGATTCCCAGCCCATGATTTTCTATATGTTAGTATACCATCACAAACCTCTAGGACCAATAATAAGCAAGTCATAACCACTTTTATGTTTGGCTATACTCATTTGACCTTGAACGAGGGGCACAAGGTCAAATCTGACCACACCAGAAGATTCCCAGCACATGATTTCCTACATGTTGGTATACCATCCCAATCCTCTAGGACCAATAATAAGCGAGTTATAAGCACTTTTAAGTTTGGCTATGCTTGTTTGACATTGAACGAGGGGCCCAAGGTCAAATCAGACCACACCAGAAGATTCCCAGCCCATGATTTCCTACATGTTGGTTTACCATCCCAAACCTCTAGGACCAATAATAAATCAGTTATAAGTACTTTTATGTTTAGCTATCCTCTTTTGACCTTGAAGAGGAAGCCCAAGGTCAAATCTGACCACACCAAAAGATTCCGAGCCCATGATTTCCTACATGTTGGTATCCCATCACAAACCTCTAGGACCAATAATAAGTGAGTTATAAGCACTTTTAAGTTTGTCTATCCTCGTTTGACCTTGAACAAGGGGTCCAAGGTCAAATCCGACCACACCCAAAGATTCCCAGGCCATGATTTCCTACATGTTGGTTTACCATCCCAAAGCTCTAGGACCAATAATAAGTGAGTTATAAGCACTTTTATGTTTGGCTATCCTCTTTTGACCTTGAAGAAGAGACCCAAGGTCAAATCTGACCACACCAAAAGATTCCCAGCCCATGATTTCCTACATGTTGGTATACCATCACAACCCTGTAGAACCAATAATAAGCGAGTTATAAGCACTTTTAAGTTTGGCTATGCTCGTTTGACCTTGAACGAGGGGCCCAACGTCAAATCCGACCACACCAGAAGATTCCCAGGCCATGATCTCCTACATGTTGGTTTACCATCCCAAACCTGTAGGACAAATAAGAAGCGAGTTATAAGCACTTTTATGTTTGGCTATGCTCGTTTGACCTTGAAGAAGAATCCCAAGGTCAAATCTGACAACACCAAGAGATTCCCAGCCCATGATTTTCTATATGTTAGTATACCATCCCAAACCTGTAGGACCAAAAATAAGCAAGTCATAAGCACTTTTAAGTTTGGCTATACTCGTTTGACCTTGAACGAGGGGCACAAGGTCAAATCAGACCACACCAGAAAATTCCCAGCACATGATTTCCTGTATGTTGGTATACCATCCCAATCCTCTAGGATCAATAATAAGCGAGTTATAAGCACTTTTAAGTTTGGTTATGCTCATTTGACCTTGAAGGAGAGGCCCAAGTTCAAATCTGACCACACCAGAAGATTCCCAGCACATGATTTCCTACATGTTGGTTTACCATCCCAAAGCTGTAGGACCAATAATAAGCGAGTTACAAGCACTTTTATGTTTGCCTATACTCGTTTGACCTTGAACGAGGGGCCCAAGGTCAAATCTGACCACACCAGATGATTCCCAGCACATGATTTCCTATATGTTGGTATACCATCCCAAATCTCTAGGACCAATAATAAGCGAGTTATAAGCACTTTTAAGTTTGGCTATGCTCGTTCGACCTTGAAGGGGGGGGGGCCCAAGGTCAAATGCGACCACACCAGAAGATTCCCAGCACATGATTTCCTATATGTTGGTATACCATCCCAAACCTCTAGGACCAATAATAAGCGAGTTATAAGCACTTTTCAGTTTGGCTATCCTCGTTTGACCTTGAAGGAGAAACCCAAGGTCAAATCTAACAACACCAAAAGATTCCCAGCCCATGATTTCCTATATGTTGGTATACCATCCCAATCCTGTACGACCAATAATAAGCGAGTTATAAACATTTTTATGTTTGGCTATGCTCGTTTGACCTTGAAGGAGAGGCCCGAGGTCAAATCTGACCACACCAGAAGATTCCCAGCACATGATTTCCTATATGTCGGTATACCATCCCAAACCTGTAGGACCAATAATAAGCGAGTTATAAGCACTTTTAAGTTTGGCTATCCTCGTTTGACCTTGAAGGGGGGGCCCAAGGTCAAATGCGACCACACCAGAAGATTCCCAGCACATGATTTCCTATATGTTGGTATACCATCACAAACCTGTAGGACCAATAATAAGCGAGTTATAAGCACTTTTAAGTTTGGCTATGCTCTTTTGACCTTGAACGAGGGGCCCAAGGTCAAATCCGACCACACCAGAAGATTCCCAGCCCATGATTTCCTATATGTTGGTATACCATCCCAAACCTCTAGGACCAATAATAAGCGAGTTATAAGAACTTTTAAGTTTGGGTATGCTCGTTTGACCTTGAAGGGGGGGCCCAAGGTCAAATGCGACCACAGCAGAGGATTCCCAGGACATGATTTCCTATATGTTGGTATACCATCCCAAACCTCTAGGACCAATAACAAGCGAGTTATAAGCACTTTTCAGTTTGGCTATTCTCGTTTGACCTTGAAGGAGACGTCCAAGGTCAAATCTGACCACACCAAAAGATTCCCAGCCCATGGTTTCCTATATGTTGGTATACCATCCCAAACCTCTAGGACCAATAATAAGCGAGTTATAAGCACTTTAAACTTTGCCTATCCTCGCTTGACCTTGAACGAGGGGCCCAAGGTCAAATCTGACCACACCAGAAGATTCCCAGCACATGATTTCCTATATGTTGGTATACCATCCCAAACCTCTACGACCAATAATAAGCGAGTTCAAGGCTTAATCTTAGCAAAATTTTTATGAACTTATAATCAATCGCCCGTCAATCGGTCAATTATGGCCCGACTGATCCCAATATCGACTGGCGCCTAGATTCTTCCCCCAGGAATGTGCATACCAAATTTGGTTGACCCACACCCAGTACTTTCTGAGGAAATCTAGTGAAAAGGAAGTAAATTTTTTTTTGAATTTTTGATAATGTGACCTTGATAAAGGTCAAAGGTCAAATTTATGCCTGTCAAAAAATTTCCCCACGCCTATAGAAGAACACTGCCACATATCATTTGGATAGGCCTAATAACAAGGGAGATATTCAAGGGAGACAATAATGCGGCGGCGGCGGCGGCGGCTGACTGAAAACCGGGGGTGAAACCAATAAGCGTCCCCTTTTCAAGGGACGCTTAATTAGAAAAATGTTTTGCTGACAAAAATAAAACGTCCCTTAAAGCATAAATGTAATGTCACTGAAGAAGCTAAAAATGTAAAGATCGAATTCTTTATATACAGACATTGTAGACATAACAGTTTAGGGTATTTCAATGGTTGATTATGCATTCTAAAATTGTCAGCCCAAAACCCATTTATCTCTTCTACATATTTAATATATTAATAGAGAGGTAAAAGATTGTAAAACAATAATGACTATATTTCTAAGTAAATGGACTTTAGTGTCCTTTAAATATAGAAGCATATCTCTACAAAGCACTTTACAAATTGGTTCATTTCCAATCAGAAGAAATCATCATATCTATTTACATCACATGCTGAAATTGTTTTCAGTAATGCCTATGGCGCTTCACTGGAAAGATCGGAAAAGTTGGGGATATGCGATAATGTGAAGTAAAACTTGGGGCTTTACGTCCTGCTCAACAGGCAGGGTCATACTGGGACAGGTCCTCAGCATTGTCACTTGTGGGACTCGAACCCACACAGAGGTGACAGCCTATGATTAGATACCAAACCTGCTAACCACTAGGAGCCTAATGATCTAGGCGATAATGTGAGCATGGGTGTATAGCTAAATGTAATCAATTGAAAATGTAACAACAACCACATATACACAGATCAAACAGCATACCTCACACTATTACAAAATAGTGTATTTAATTTTAAAATCCATGCCTAAAATCCTAGTATTTGTCTTTGTAAAATTACTGTATGATCTCATGAACGGACAACCAATCAAATGTATTGTACCTGCCACAATCATGCTCAATCAAAATCCTTAAAACTTCTCTGGGAATTCCCATTTCATTACATGGTTATATTTACATTTTTGCAATGGCTGAATGCACTTTTCATAAAGTTAAGCAGATGAAAATTAAATAAATTATTTGCAAAAGGTCCATAACAATCTGGATTTGGCCTTTTGTTGGGAAGGGTGAGTGTTAATGAAAATTTCACGTGCTTTGCCGGGTGGGTGATAATGCAAACATAGTTGCTTCCAAGGATGAATTTTTCAATTAAATGTGAAAATGGATGAAAACCCATCAAAAATTGCACAGTACTCAGTAAATACTCCAGATAGAGATCTGAACTTTTGGGCATCAGAAGTACACATTTTAACTCTAGTTGGATCCATTGGTGGGAGTGGGGTGGGGGTTATGGAGGTAAAACTTACCAGCTCTTTAGACATCTTACATATGGTTTATAACAATTACCTCTAAAAGTCAAAAATGAAAGAGATACAAGCTAAAAGAAACAAAACTGTGTTGAAGGGAGACCATAATGTGGCAGGATGAGGAACATAGACCCCAAAACAAATAATGGCCCTTTACAGGGATGTTTAATAACAATTATTACAAACTGAAAAAATTAAAGTACCAAAATATTTTTAACTAATATTTTTATCTGACAAAAATCAATCCTATAAATTGATTTGTAAACATGTGGGTCTGATTTATTTTATTTGTTTATTTGGGGTTTAACGTCGCTTTCAACACTGTACAGGTCATATCACGGGTAGTTGGAAGGGCAGAGGAAACCAGTACATAGAGTTCGCTAGGGTTGTGTACTGTAAACTGCCGACCAACGGCAAGCAACTACCAGCTTTCCCACTTGAGCCCGTGCGGGGATCAAACCTCGGCCTCAGAGGTGGGAGGCGAGAGTGTTACCACTCTGCCTCCGTGGCCCCTACATGTGGGTCTGAAGTACTGCATCTATTTAAATGTGAAGTGAATTAATATGAAGACTACATTAATGAAATGGTCAACGCTACCACACAAATATGAAGTGAATTAAAATACAAACTAAATTAATGAAATATTTACTGCTAACAGGCAAATATGTACACAAAATCATAAGTACATCATGGGGTACAGTATAAATATAATTCTCGATACACACCACCTATTGCAGAAATACTATGAAGCGCTGTAAGGTTATTTACTCTATATGTTAAATTAACTCTTCTTTTGCCTGTATTGCATACTGTTTAAAAAAAAAGTTTGAACCCATATAATTATGTTATTTGTGCCTTTTTTACACTAAACAAGTCTTGGTACATTAACATAAATATTTATCACACATGTCTATGTCTTTATATTCGATTTAGATTATTTGACCAGGAAAAGACACCTTCAACCATTGTTATGGCCAAACCACCGCCTGTTTCATTAAAGGTCTTGAGTCTCAAGTCTGAGTTTTCTTTTTCTTAAATCTGTTATCTGTCCAAGACATAAGTTGTTTATCTTGGTCGTATTCATCCAAGATTTAAGACTGATTTTTGGTTTTCATTTTGGTAAAAATATAACAATGCTGGGAGAATGGCAATGACAATGGCAATATAAAACCTCAATTAATTTTTCAAAAAAATGTTTTTGTCTAAATTTTAAGATTCACCAAAGAGACAAAACTCATGCATGAATCATCCTCCTGGTCAGAGCTAATTGTCTAGCCTTTTTTCAACCCTGGAAAACCTATTACTTTGCAGTAGTTAACACTTAAGCAATTGGCTTCATTACCAATGGAGTATCAGTTTGATACTTTTGCTCAGAACTGTGTCCATCCCAAGAATGCCTGGAGCGAGTTAGAAACAGGAAATACCATTACTCATGCAAGTTGTATTGATTATCTATCATATGCTTTTGAACTAAATGATGTGATATGCTTTCTACGACATTGTGTGGGCATAAATAACAGTAAATAAGGTGTTTTTCACTTGAATTTGATGTAAAATAATGATGTTTAAATGCAGGCAATATTTATATCAACTACAGTTTATGGCTAATGGACGAGACGTGATTTTCAGCATTCTGACAAAAACTGCAATGCCAGTAGTGTGTTGTTACATGGACAATAAAGATCTAGCTATATTTTGAAACATATCTACATTTTAGAAAATTTGAAGAGGTTAAAATGAATTTAAAAATAAAAACACCTCTTACGTATATTCTGCTTCATTTGCCAAATCTTGCTCCAATGACCCACTTGGATGTAACCTAAACATAATCTCCAGATATCCACATGCACAAAATGTACATCTCTATTACTCAAACATAACTGGAGCAGAACGTATTGGAGGGGAAGGGAAGGACACTTGAATGTAAAAATTGGACCACAAAAGTTAAAAAAAAAAACTATTCATACAAGGTGAATTTTCAACATTTTGTACAAGCTTGTGTGAGATTTTCCACATTAAGAACATAATGTGCATTTGGTATAAGTTAAACTAAATCATATATCAACAATATTTGTGTTTCTCACTTTTGACATTTAAATAAATATAACTATTGATGTAAAACCAGTGAGATAGTTCAACTTTTACCAAATCCTTAAAACAACATTAAATTTGGGGGAAAATTTACAACATCTGTTTTTCTACAAACTTCTCCATTTTACTAACATTTGTGCCTTAATATTGGTATTTGTTTACTATTTATTCTTCAAATGAGCAAGAAATGGGAAATTCCTCACAATATGTGAAATTCACAACAATTTGTAAAATTAACCACAATGTGTGAAATTTGCCACTGTGTGTGAAATTCACAACAATATGTGAAATTTACCACAATAATATGTGAAATTCATCACAGTATGTGAAATTTGCCCCTGCATGTGAAACTTACTACAGCATGTGAAATTTGTTACAGTATATAAAATTTGCCACAATATATTTACTGTGAGGAATTTTACGTTTATTCAAGTATAAATGTGTAAAACAGAATATCAAACCTGTTTTGATGGGGCTATTTAGGTCAGACATAATTGAATATTTTACATCAAATTCTCATTTCACATAAAACAGTCAACGTGTCAAAATCTAACACTGAAAGAATTATGTCCCGCCAGCTAAATACACAGTGAAAAAATGTAAAAATCAGCTCTAATTTTTTATGTTGCGTGTCAACTTATTGTCTGCTGCTCAGTGCTGTAACAGCTGGAACAAACTAATTTTGTAGCAGAGTAAGCCATTAAATGCACTTCAAGTATTCTCAAGAGTTTAATAGGAAAAATTCATCACAGTATACTTGGAACTCGACATTTCTTTAATTAGAAGTGACATTTCAAAATAAAACAACCAAATGTGAGATAGTCAATATTTGTTAATAAAACTGGGACAAAAAAAAAAAAACCTCTTCAAGTAAAATTTCATTTCATGTAGAAGTGAATACAAGTCCCCACAAGGCATTGAAATTTAACTTCTCAAGAATCCCTGCTTTAGTACAATATAGTTTCCTGCTTTAGTACAACTATCATAATATTTCTGCTTCTTTGAGATTTAAATAAATAGGGCTTTCTTTTTTTTACAAAAGGGATCAGGCTAAAAGATAAGTCAAAAATCAGTTTATGCTCAGTGTAAACAAGTGTAATCTTCAGCTGATTTTTCATTAATTTTTGCTTGACTGGTTTTGTGAATACTAGCCATGGGTTCTACTGTATGGATAAAAGTCTGGATAAAAGAGGATGTTGTAAAAAAAAAAGAGTATTTTAGATTTTATTACCTCTGGGCACCCCTTTCCTCATCTCCGTAGTCCTTCTCTCGGAGTTCACTGAGTGCACCAATTAGCTGAATAAAAGCACTGAAATGGTAAAAACATCTGTTTATGGTATAAGTTATTGAATGGACCCTATGTAACTAGAACCTCCAATATTCACAGGATTGGGTTCTTGTCAAATGAAAAAGTATGAAGGCAAAATAACCACAAGGTATAGTATAAATCAAGAGCCAAGAAAAATTGTAATTTACGAATGATTTTAGAAATTGTATACAACAGACTATGTACAGCTAATGTTCCTAATATCCACAAGACCAAAAATACATCCTTTTCTAAAGTTGAGACTCAGTACTGGTTCTACACTGTATACTGTCAAAGCATCATTGTTTTAATTATGCCTTTGATTTACAGGCCCCTGGATTGTTATCACTCAACATCTCAGGTGATATTGGGACAGGCAGTTAGTGGTTTCCACATGTTGTTATGAACTGGATATTCAGACCCATGACCAGGTAGGAGGCAAAGCGTATCAGTTCTACTGTTGGTGGGCTCATTAGAGATGTGAAAGAATGCATTGAAATAATCAATGAAACTTACTAATAGGGTCATTTTCACATTAAAACTTTATATAATATAGTTACACATCTAACAAGTGTTTTTGTATTTAGTGCAGTACGGACTACTCTAATTAGTTTTGCATTTTTTATCAACATAGAAAATTAATATTTCTGGACATTGTAAAATACCTCACTAATGTTCCATTTTACCAAATTATGTTCTGTTGATGCAATAAAGTCATTAAAATGCTCATTACTAAAAAATAAAATAACTTTAAAAAATAAACCTGAAAAAGCATTACAAAAAAAATTCTTTCAAATCATGCATACTGAAGAACTACAAATAATAGTCATTCTAACATAATCATTTAAAAATACTGATTAGTAAGACATAAAAACAATGAAAATATTGAAATTGATAGATTCAATATCAATATTGATATCTTGGGAGCTGTATCAAATTAAAAAAAATATCAATGTAAGAACCCTTTTCGAATTAAATGTAACTTCAACAATTAATTTTTCCTATCTAAAAAGCTATGGTGATAGATGGGCTGTTAAATAGAACTGAACTATTCATCAAATGAGTAGAGTAATTGCATAATTTAGAGTATGGAATTAAGAAAAAAGAACTCCCACTTAAAATAAGGTTTATAAATATTAACATAAATGGTTTCTTTTCCAAGGAGAAAATAACACTCTTTCGTTGCTTTTACCAGCAAAAGGGTAATTCATTGAAGTGCAGAGAAATGAAAATGAAAGAGTACTTCCGTACAATTCCGTACATGTATAAGACTTACTCTCTGTCCACTGTAAGGCACTCCACTCCTGGCTCTTCTGCTATAGCATTGGCTGTCCTCCTATCTTCACTGAAAGAAAGACAGTAAGAAATGTTACATTCACCAGAGTATGTGAAATTTGCTAGTAAGGAGAAACCCCCTTCTATTTCCTTAACCCATGAGAAATTCTAAACTTATTTACTGAATCTGTCACTACATTAGGTCTTTGATCTCCGACGAAGCCCCTCAGCAGCAAATTTTGCACACCATGCAAAATTTTAAATTTCTTACCACCAGATTTTACTGCTAAAAATAATCCCATCTGAAAATGCCTCCATGGGATTATTTTTTGGAAAATTACTGCCGAATGTAAGTTTATGGGCCTGCATCTTGAAAACAAAATTCTGAGGCAAGAAAATATGTCCTTCCCCATTTCAAAAGTTTTTGTACATTTTCTATATCCTTTAAATGTCCCTTTGAAAGTACAAAGGTAAGAAATTTCTAAGAAGATTTAATTTTGAAGTTAGCTATACTGTAAGCTAACGAAGATTATAGATTTGCATATATGCAATTGTGACTCTATTCTGCAACAGATTGAGATGCATTAAATTTTGTTTGGTCAATCCAAAATTTACAGCTGTTAGCCTGTAACTACCAATTACAAGCCCTGGGCTTATTTTTGGTTTCAAATTCTGTTTCAGAAATTCTTTATTTCCAATTATAAGCAGAGAACTTATTTTTCAGAATTCCTGTGTACCAGAAATTGGTGGCAAAGTCATTTGCAAAGGTCAAAATCTATTTTCTGAGGCTGCAAATCTGGTTTAGTAGATTGCATATTAAGTTGAACGAATGGAATTCAAATTGAAATATAGTCAGTTTTGAGGTCCTATAATAAAACAAATTTGGTACTTTTGTTGTTATTTGTGCAAGTTATTCATAACTAGAAACATTATTTTTTGTTAATCTTAAAGGTTTTAGTTTATGTACACAGAGTCCACTGTACTCTGTCTCCTTTTCACCAATCGGTTGATTCAAAGATATCCATGTACATGAGATATTACAAGAAATGGTGTCATAAACATCAGTTAATCTTCATTCCAAATAACCAGGATTTCTAGTTGTAGATTACACTGTAAATTTCAACAGAAATTGTTTTTATTATAACTAACCACTTACTCGTGCATAAAATGGGCATTTTATTTAACAGATTTTTATTGAATGGGGTCAAACTAAATTAAAATACTAGTTGGTTTCAGTGCAGAAGATAATGTAGCTTTGCTGGACAATATTACCTCAACAAGGCTTTTTCACCAAAGTAATCTCCTCTTTGTAATGTCCGCACCTCTTGTGGATAAGCTCTGTCCTGAACACTCTGGGTGATTTTTACCTAAAATGTGCATGATAATATTTTGTGTACATTTCCATGTGTGCAGGTGCAATTCCTTTTTTATTCATTTTTTTCAAACATATCAAAGTGTTTAAGAAACCGCAGATGTATGCAATACAACTAAATTGTATGCTTGTTGTTGGGGGTAATACAAAAGGTATTCACTTTTGTAACACAAAAAACAAAATATAAACATACGTGTGTGTTTGTGTGGTTTCTGTACTCAGCCATATACACTGGCAAAGGGTACCTAGAGTATGAGTATCACATCTCAGACTTTTTTAACTTTCGACAAAAGAAAAATCTTTCATAAAAGGATTGTTCTCTGCCTTAATTGACATGGGACAAATGATTGATAACCAAAATGTCTTTTGTAGTAATCCAAACAAATTTCTTTCAATTCTATTTTATATTTGTTAAGTAAATGTTTGCCATAAAGAATAAAAATATGGTCTGCAGGTGCAGCTTGTAGATATGGCCCTGTAGATATGGCACTAAAATCAACCACAAAATAATTTGATTGACTGACTGATTGACTGACTGACAGATTGATTTATTGATTTGGCTTTATTGTGGCTTCCGACACACTGTGTAAGTCATTTCATGGTTTGTAGTGGAGGTGATGCAGGAATGCAATGCATAGCAGTTGGTTTAGAGTCCACACCAACAACTATCAGGCATCCTCTTCAGGTCAGGGCTGGGATTCAAACCCAAAACCATAGAAGTGGAAGATGAGTGTGTTACCCATGTCTCCTTTAATTATAAAATAATAGAAGAACTGCATCCATGCATGCAAGTTGCATGTGTGGCTTAATGAATTTCCGAGTAGTGATAGACTTTTGCTGCAATACTATATGTATTAACAAGCAAGATATGGTATTTATTATCCACCACAAGCCATATATGTGCTAAATAGGGGGACATACAGACGGGGACATGTTTTTTTGTCTTTCCAGACACTACTTACTGTGCAATATTAGTGTTACAAATTCATCAAAAAGTGCCAATTGTTCGTTAATATTTCTAAAACTGTATAACCCACAAATCGGTTATTATACACCTTTACCAAGGTATTTCTGCAGAGCTTCTGCTCATTCTTGTTGCAGTTATATCCATACAGAAACGGCAAGAGAAATTTTAAATATTGATGTTTTTATATTGACTGGTACTACTACAAACACAGCTTTTTGGATTTTTGTTTTAAGAACAGCCCTATTTTAGTCATTATACTTAAAAAATGGTGGATAATAAAAGTAAACACCCCTCCTTAGTTATATATGAAAAAAAAATGTATCACTCATAAAGATTAACAATATCATACTCATGTTTCACCCTCATAAATATTGTTACCTTCATTTTTGATATATTTTTTGTATGTCATTCAAGAAGTTTTCCTTATACATGTCAAGTACAAATCAGGATTTTGTGCAATTTATAACTTTCACCATATCTTATACAGCTGAATAGTACAAGTTATAACTTATTTAAAATGTAAAGACTTCACTCATTACAATTTGCACAAGATTTCTGTAGTCAACTGGCGCACATAGACACAAAGATTTAGTAAAAAAAATCTCTTGGTAGCTTTTTCAAAATACCATTTTTAAAGATGGGTGATTTGAAAGAAATTATTTCAGAGGAAATATTACAGGACCTTGATATTTTCCCACATAAATGTTAATTATACTTAAAATTCACTCGGGTCTCATCTTTTATCATGGTTTACAAACACAAGTCTTTTGATAATGGTTTCTTGGAAAGGTCCTTTGTGTCATTTCTTCTAAGTTTGCATGAATAAAACCTGAATCGTCAATGTTTGACAAAAGCAAGCATGCCAGACTCCTAGGGTTATCTTGCTGCAAGAGTTCATTACGTTAACTGGAAACATCTTTTTTCAATGACAAAGAAAGACCTAAGCCTCAAACAAGCACAGCTTTATGGAGAAGGTGGTGACACATAAAAAGTTAATGCTATGAGGAAGAAGCATAAAACACCAGCAGATGAGGAAATTTTCATTCTGGAATGGTGTTTACATTAGGGTTTGTATAACAAGATTCGGTTGTATGGAGGTGCACAGTATACAGTCCACTGAAGGACCAAGAATTCACTCAAAATCTTTCTATCTCACACCGTTTTTGAGCTATCAACCACATTTTTCAAAATTAATTTTCAGTCAAATGTGACCCATGTGCATAAAAAACACAGGAATATTTAGAGTAAGAAATCTAAAATTCGCCAGGAATCTAAAATTCGCCACCTTTAAAACCTTAGTTAATTATATAAAGAAAATGATGTTTTATCTTACAATTGGTATTTTTCAGTTCAGAAAGGTTTAATTTACAATACATTCAACAAATCTCACCTCAATTCATTTATTTTATTACTATTTCCACATGTGGCGAATTTCAGATATGTGGCGAATTTTAGATTTCTTACTCTAAGCTTTTTCATGAGTTCCACAGTGGACATCATTGAGCCTAATTGAGTCAAAATTTGCCACTGATAGCTCTACCTGGTTCCTTGTTAGAGATATTAGTAATTTTAGTAAAACTATTTACCCAAAATCTCAACATCAAAAATACATAACAGGTGAAACATCACCTCCTTAGCAGTTCAAATAGACAGGTGGCTTACATGTCTTGACAGACATCAAAACACATGCAAAGATCTAATTTAGTGTTAATTAATTTATCACTTCAGTAATTAGTTATCAGCACGTGAAATGTAAATTCTTTTTGTCGGATGTGCACCAAGTTGAGAATTGCACACTTCTTTCTTCTAGAATTTTATTTCTGTATCATCTGGTCAACTTTAATAAGTGATAATGAGAAACACTTTGCAACATTTGCACATTATCCTGAAGATCTCTTATAACTAGAAACCTGCCTTTGCAAAACCAAAGAACTGAAAATGAATAAGAGCATGCTGCATTAAAATGGACCTAAAACAACTTATTCAATGAAAAGAAATCCAGATCTGAAAATAAACAGTCAAGCACTTTATAATAAAAATGGCTTTTGCCAAAGAATCATTCAGTGAAAAAGATTTAACTTTTTTTTTTTTTTTTAAATTCATATTTCATTGACCGGTTTCAGAATCGTGCTATCCCCCCCACTACAGAAATAGTGCACTTGAATCCATTTTTGAGGTCGCAATCGTTGCTTGAGATTGAATGAAACTAGCGAAGCTCGCACCTAAATTGGGAGCGACAAGATTTATATTTCATCACTTTTTCTTTGATGTCCACTTTTTATTAACTACATAGTGTTTCCCTCTAACAGGTTATTACAGTGTCAAAACTGAATAGAAATACACCATGATCTTACACCATAAAATACTAACAAGTAGTCAGTCAACAATCAATGGCATATTGTCATATTGATTTATTTCAATGCAGAGAGCATTTGAGATATTCCTGCTGTTAAGGTATGATTAGTGCCATCAATGACGTAAGAAGTTACAAAAAGAAACTTCACATAGATATTTGGTGATTTTTCTCTCACTTTATGAATCGATCTCAATGCAATAAATGCAAGCAGATAACCCTTAAAATAACCCTTAAATAAAAATCTATGGAAATTACCGTAAATGAAAATATTTGCAACAGGCACTTCTTGACAACCTCTGTCTTACCGGGATTTGGGTGAAGATTGCTGCACTTGGTTGTACAATACATTACTTATGCCCATTTGAAGGAAAATTATTGTAGTCTCTGACACTTTTATTTCACTGAAACTGTTGAGTATAAGCCAAGAATGGAACTAACAGAAATTGAAAATCAAATATTTTCCAATGAAATGACAAAGACCAGACACATAAGTAAGTGGTTATTAAAACAAAGCTAACTAATGTCTCCCTTATTTATGAATGGATTTTAATGTAACAAATACGAGGTGCTTGTCAATTATCTTTCTAATGATATATATTGTATATCTATGCCTTTTACATGTAAAGAGACCTGTACTTAAAACTTTCAAACCTTACCTGTCTGGTAATTACATCTCAGGGAAATGAAATCAAGGTGAGTAATAAAGCTCAGTGGCAACATCTTTATGACATCAGAGAGGTGTTAAAGTCACTTACCACCCCTTTGTTAATAAGGAAGAAAGTGTTTCCTGTGGCACCTTCCCGTACTATGTATTCTCCTCCATGGAAAAAGTCCTGCATAGAAAAATAATGGAGAAAAACATTTTAATTTTACTGGTGTGCTATGATGTTTATGTTTATTTGGGGTTTAACGTCGCTTTCAACACTGTACAGGTCATATCACGACGGGTAGTTGGAAGGGCAGAGGAAACCAGTACATAGAGTTCGCTAGGGTTGTGTACTGTAAACTGCCGACCAACGGCAAGCAACTACCAGCTTTCCCACTTACGGCCATGACGGGGATCGAACCCCGGCCGCAGAGGTGGGAGTGGTGTGCTATGAAGCACAGATATAACGTTACTTGGGGGAAAGGGACAAACATTGGTGAACCATTGATCAATCTTCTGTCCAAATTGTTTTGCTCATGTCTACTGACAAATATTTCAATCAACATAAAAGTACAGAATCAGTGTGTCAAATGTAATTAGAAATATTTTAAAATGTCAGTAAGGTCCATGTGACAACAAAATTTCCAATATTTTTCAGAAAAATCACCTCCACATGTAAACATAGATGGCTGTTTTTTAATTATCTCTTTTGGGCTTTACATATGATTTTTAAAAATGATACCAGTGAAAAAAAAAATAAACTGCTTGGCTTATTTTTCATTGTCATTATTCATTAAATTACAATATAAACTGATGTACATCACATCACGTACCAGAGTATCATGTAAGTTTCTTTCTGGAACTATTGTTGCAATAACAGTGGTGTATATATTTTATTTTACAATACCAGTGGTGACAAGCCAGTAAAACTAGACATTGTGTCTCGATGCAGTGTATCCCCGGACGAGACATGGTTGAAGTGTGAATGTGTCGGGCTTGAGCCTTTTTCCTGGAGCACCAGGTCAGGATTCTCCATAGAAGGGCACAAAGAGGGCCCGATTTACCCCCCCCCCCCCCTCATCCTTAAACAGGCAATCACCATGGTGTTGCCCGTACCTATGGTAGCAATAAGGTTCAAGCAGAAGTCTTGGAACTCCTTTAGGGCCAATAGACCGCCTTGGTTCCAGATACTTTATGTGTAACTTGCTTCTGGAAGGGACCAGGTTCCCCTTGCAGTGTGTTCCCCTAAGTGAGCACTCACCCTTCTTGATGCATCTGTAAGGATTTGCAGAGCATATTTAAGTAGGTGTAATGATTGACCTTGAAGCACATGGTCATCCTACAACCACCATTTTAGATGGGGTGGAGTGAACTGGGATCACCTTTTCTAGTGAGTCTGGTACCCTTCAGCTGTTCTTCAAGTGCCACTATATCGGCCTCATGTGGAGGCGACCTAGGTGGACTTGCTTCTGTATGGGTGTCAGTAACCCACACAACCCCACTGTGGAAAACACTAATAGCCATTTATGAGAACTGTGACCCCTGGTCTGATTAACAGATAAATTTACCATTGCTTGAGTTGTGAAAATCGGCAAATGGGTTATAATCTTGGCTGGAAGACCGAGTTTGGAATCTCAGGCCCCTGGTGACAGCTGACACTGCTCACATGCTGCATAAAAGGCAAGCTGGGTGGCCAGTCTAGGAGGGTGGATCACTGTATCTCACTGGAACCCATAAGAAAAACTTAATGAACCTCCACAGTAACTGATACAGCAGACTTTTTGCTGGCAGTAGGCTGACTAGTCCGGTTGAGTTCGGCATCTCACAGGGACCACTAACTGGCTGGTGTGGGGTCTGATAAGGCTGACAGGTAGTTGGACAAATGTTGTTGGGAAAGTCTTCTTATCTATAGTCACTTTCAACCAGCTAGGAAGTCCTGACAGTAGGCTGGCTGACTGGTCTGGTAGGTTGAGACAGTCATGTCACCGAGATCAATGACTGGTATAAGAATTTCTCTGTAACCAATTTCCTTGAGCATTAACTGGTTGGTCTAACACTTTCAACGAGCTAGGAGGTCCTGACAGTAGGCTGGCTGACTGGGGTGGTATGTTCAGACAAGTCATCTCACCAAGACCAATGACTGGTATAAGAATTTCTCTGTAACCAATTTCCTCAGGCAGTAACTGGTTGACCACTTGGACCCTTAAAAGGCTACTGCTGGTCTGTTAGCCAGTCTTGTGGACCTGCCCAGTACCAGGGCCTAACCGGCTATAGGTGAAGCAATGCTCTGTAACCAGTTACTGTTGGCTCCACAGTTCTGCGAAAATTCACAGGAGCTGGAAGAACTTGGCGAATTAGACTACATCTCAGCAGGGGTAGGCTTATATGAAACAATTGCCTTCTTCCTGTCCATAACTGTGGAATCAGCAGATTTTCTCTGCAACCAAGAGGATGTACTCAACCTCCAAAGCCATTTTCAATAGTTTCCATGCAATAAAGTCTGCAATAAATGTGAAAACATCTCCCAAAAGGCCAAAAATGGCCTCGGTCAGGTACTTTGGATGACCTGTGGATGACCTTCAATGAAGAGCTTCAAAGTCAAATTTCTGCATGCTTCTAGATGACATATATATGTATTATATATACCAGCCATAGGATGATCTAACTTACTGTATATGAGAACTGGGCCAAAATGTGAAAAAATGGCCAAAATCTGACCTTTAAGAGGCCACCAGTGACCTTGAAATTGAAGTCAAGGTCACGAAACAATAGAGTTCGTGGCATTGCCCATATATACCCACATACCAAATATGAGAGGTCTTACTAAAATATTTTTTTAAGTTATCGCATCCAAAAGGAAATCTCTGTGGCGGCGGCGTGTCCGTACTGAATCCTAAGTATCCCCGACTTTCGTCCGGGGATACAAGAGTTTCCACATAAATGGATTTATCAGATAGAGCAAAAAGAATGTAATGGTTCTTGTATTTTAACATCAATATTACGGGTTTAGGTGCTTTTCAACATCTGGGGTCATATAAGGACATGCAGTACAGTTTACTTGCTATGAGCTGAACTCAAACACACAGCTGCAGGGGTAGAGCCACGTCATTAAATGACACATAATTACACAACCACCAAGATATTTTAATATTCCAGTCACACATGTATATTTCAATTAATTATTTCATTCATTCTAACTACACTGCAATGAATTTATCTGATAATCAATTTTAATCTTACCACTTCTAGAACATCTGAAATTTTGGCAAGTTTCTGCTTCGATAAGTCTTTCAATAATGGTACACTGAAAGGTAGAAAGAGAATGATTTAAATAGAATTAAAATGCAAGTAAACTGGACAATATACACCACACCATTGTCTAAACTGTCTTATATTAACAGCAGTGTGTGTCAATATTTCTGAAATTTATCAGAATTTTATTATAAAACAAGTAAATTTCTTTGTTTATCTGAATTACTTCATTGTAGAAACATAATGATATGGGTGTAGAACTACATATTTTACAGTGTGTTAGAAAGGAAGTCTTCCTTAGATACGCCATTTGTGTATTTTATATATATCCTAGACTTCCCAACACAACTGTTTGGCAGTCAACAAAATATGTGATCGATATGGCTCTCTTACTGCCCTTGTGATGCCTGTGGTGCCCTTACTTTTCCCTAGAATGATTTAAATGACTGACAGTAACCATACACAGCCTTGTCTTGTGCTTCTCCAGAATAAAGGTTAGAAGGGTACGAGTAAGGTAGGCCAGGGTGGGCCAGCACTAGAGGTACACATAGTAATTAAAGCTTCCAAGTTTCTTAAAAACTCCGTGCTATGTGTTTGGGAACATTTGGAAGGGCTTCTATGACTTAAACTGGAAATAAGTAGATCTGAATATCCCCAAGACTTCAATGTCGACAATTCTGAAGTCTGATATTTTTGTTCTAGCTTTTTACAATGATGTTCTGGAGACTGAAATCTGAATATTTGGGACTGATTGCCAACAGAAGGTAGGGATAGGACAGCTACAAGTATTAGTTTTCTTCCGCAATACTCCATCATTACTTGAGCAATACCCAGTACACTTTTACAGCCCTCCATAGGGGTAGGGGTAAGGGCTTGGGGTAGCTGTGGAGAACAATGTAAACATTTCGGATTCAGTACAGACTAAACACATTTATCCTACCCAGACATACAATATGTAATACAAGAGAAGGAACTTGCAGTTCCTCAAATGAGGTTTATATACTTTATAAGACAGTGCAGGTGAGAATCAACTGTTACACCATAGGACTCTGGTGTAGAAAACTGACTTATAATAAAATGTCAAGGAAAATACAACATCAGCATTAATCTGTAACAAATTTGATCCTTTAAACATAGTCATTAACCTTCTGTTTGGAGGCAGAGCCTGGAGCTGTGACAATTGTCATCTATTTGTCCACATCTTATCAATCTTGTAATCTGATTAACAAAGTAAGGGCTATTTTGGAGTTAAAGAAGAAACTCTGTTTTCTGAATATGCTTGGACATAAGATTTTGTTTAGATAAAGTTTGTATAACATAAAAAATGAAGAGTCTCTTAAAATTTAACTAATTTAGAAAGCAATGGGTTTTTTTTTTTCGGTGGGGGCAATGAAAGAGAATAAATAATTAATAATGTCTAATAATCAACTTTAACTGTTCAAAATGTCTCTTGAAATCACCTTTGTTAAAAAGCCAAAAATATATATATTAGTGTGTTTTATGTTAAACAAAGGCTATCACATCAAAGACTTGTGTGAAGTAAGTGTATTTTGTGTTTTGTACAATTTGAAGCTTGATACATATGGAGATTTGTGTAAAATCACCGATTATCGCCCATCGGAATCGGCGGACACAAACAAAATATATTGGGAGACATGGCAGCAGTGCGGTTAAGCCGAATTTTCGGTTAATCGAGGTTCGGATAAACGAGAGTTCACTGTATTTACAAAACCCCCTTTTAATTTAAATAATTAATCTATTTTTCAATTCTAAGTCGAAAAGGAACTTTCAGATGACCACAATAACTACAGCGATAATTTTAATTATTGAGCTTGACATTCAGCAAGTGCTCCTAGTTGTTAGCAGGATGGAAAGAACCAGACTAATAAAGCACAACTAACAAGCACTTGGAATGAAATACAACATACTTCATCAAGTTCAACTGTCACTTCTTGTGTTGGCAATGTTAACATGAGATTTTCCAATTGTCAGCATCACCACCCAGATGATAAGGGCCTGGATGTTATCAGAGATGCAGGGGTTTTTATGTAGATAATTACTGAGGTGGTAAAAGTACTTTTGATTTTTTGTGCAACCAAGGCCACTTTACCACAAGAAATATTCTCATAACTTTCATGTCTACTTGAGAGTGGTTATAGTTTTGTTCTCCAAATTAACTCCTATGACTGTTTCAAATGACTGTTCAGCACAATACTCCAATGACTGTTTCAGATTAATGTTCAAAAAACAGATCATTAAAAAGTAGAACCAAATTGTCTCATTAAATATACTGCTGAAACACATCCTGTTACCAATTTTATAGAATTCCATACTAACTACAATTAGCCCAACTCAATGCCACTAAACAAATTTACCTGGACAATAATCAGTACCAATACTCATAATAGTCAAACAGAGAAAATTACAATCACAGCATCCAGTTAATAATTCATAACCATTAAGGTTCAACCCGAGACCATCTTATGACTCCCCAAGTTCCTTTCAAAGAGCTAATAAGCATTCTGAGTTATATTACTAAATGCAGTGATTTGAAAAATTATACCAAGTTTCTTTTAATCCCTTGTAGTATACTTTCTCATTCACAATTTGGACAGATATATGGGTCACAGGATTTGGGTGATAATGCAGGAGGGGCAATCATACTAGGGAGTGGAAATACCGGTATACTTGGCCATCAAAGTATATACAGTTAATATGCTGCTCTGTACAAGTGGAAATCTTTAATACTTGTATTAAAGGAATTCCTTATTATGAGCTGTTAAATGGGTATTGATGCGAACATGACCATCAGCAAAAATTAATCCTTGTCAGTTCCTGAGAATACGATAATTAGTGCAATTTCTTCTACAAAAATTTCCAATCATGCAGCGTAATTCTGTGGGTATGTTTTGCCACATCCTTCAAATCAGATATCTACCTGCCTCCATAATTAAAGCTTCTGTTCCCTAGCACGAGGAAAAAAAACCCAGAAATACATGTAGAGTAAGAAATCTAAAATTCGCCAGGAATCTAAAATTCGCCACCTCTAAAACCTTAGTTAATTTTATGAAGAAAATGATGTTTTTGTCTAAAATTGGTATTTTTTAGTTCAAAAAGTCTTAATTTACTATACAGTCAACAAATCTCACCAGAATTCATTTATTTTATTAGTATTTTTACCTGTGGCGAATTTCAGATATGTGGCGAATTTTAGATTTCTTACTCTACAGTCCTTCTGAAGTCAAATTAACAAAAACATCTCCAAAGATCATAAAGTTCACAGAGAAAAAACAACCAAAGGGGAAAAAATAACTGTTTATTCCTTTAACCCCAACCTTTAGCTCAAGTACAATGCTACCTGACACTCAAACTTATAGTCTTTGTTGGATGGGCAAAAGTAAATGTTCTCATGATGAGCTAGTTAAGTATTTTTCTCCAAAGACATTTCATACTTGTTGTGATGTAATTAGGTTTGTGCCAAATAGGTCCACCAATAATAAAGGCGGACACTTGTTGTTTTTTCTTCTTTGCATAAGTAGAACTATTGTAAACAGTATTTTAAATTTAGGTGAAAGCTGAATCAGTTTCGATGCTCCACCATCAGAAAATCATACATTTTAGTACCATATATGCAGCCATTTGTTTCCAAAACAAGACCAAAATTACTGTCAGGTAAGCTTTCCTAGCCATTGGCATGTTGTGCAACTCTGATGAAGCTAGTTGTAATATTTAAAGTTTTATAACATAATAATGATTTTTGAACAATCGGCTATGCTGGCCATTTTTTTTTTAAATGAGGACAAAATTTTTACAGACATGTTTTCACAGCCATGAATATTCTCTGCAAATTTGGTGAAGATATTTCATAAATAAATGAGATATAAATGTCTACATCAAAATTTGACAAATGCACACATGCACGCAGACACGCAACATGGAAAGTGTTTCATAATCTCTCAACCCCGGCCTGTGGCCAGCTGGAGAAAACGAATGATATTTTAGTGACATCAGTTTAAGAGCACCCCTTTTTTCAATTGAGAAGTTTAAGACCGAAAATAAATTTTAAGTGTTGCCATGGAATCAATTGTTGCAGATACTCTTCAAAAGCTAATCAGCTTAGATCCTTTTGGGGTAAACATAACCTGAAAACATAACTGAAAAAATCAATGCATTGGTTTAGGCTGTACAACATCAACAAACTTTAAGATCTAGATACTCTCCCTTCCTAATCAGCTTTCCATTCTCTTGGAGTCAATATATTCACCTGGAAATTTGGTGAATATCCCAAAAGACCCAAAAATATTTAAAGTGTTGCCATGGCAACAGTTGTTGCCAGATACCCCCAAAAACCTAATCAGCTCCAGATCCTCTAGGGGTAAACATATCTTAAAAATTTGGTAAAAATCCATGGGTTTAGGCTGTGGTAAACACCACAAGCTTGAGGACCTTTTTACCACATGCCTTAATTTAGGTTCAGGGCTTCTTTCCACAGGTGTCTTTGGATGGGGTTCTTTTCCCCGAAGTATTTTTTACCCACTTTTCATTTCCCTTGACGGCTTTCCTCTGTTCTCCCTCTGCTTTTGTTCCCAACAGGCATGATAATATACATTAGCCTGCCTTTTGCCTGATCTCATAATTAGTCTTGGCAGAATAAATTTTGTTTACTGTTAACATCAACAACAAGCTGCTGCAAGTATCTCCCCAGAACTGCTCTCCCCCTCTACCCTCTCCACTTTATTAATTATAACCTGTGTTCTTTACACCTCATGTCAATACCAGTGGCAGATACTGAACAGGTGCTCTTGACAAAGCAAAATAGAAAGGATGACATGCAAAATTACATCTTTTGTGATATGTGCAAATCATAATGTATTTATTGGCTTTGTGATGTAATAGACTGGCTAATCAATGACAATAAAAAAATCCTAGCCCCTGCCTGTATTTTGACAAGGTAAACATGTTTATGTAAACACATGCTGTATCAATTATCACATATGTGTAACTTGCAATTCAATTGGAATGTCGCTCCTGAATCTGGACTCTGGGGAGAAAAAAAAAGTTTTCCTGACGAGATCGGTACTTAAAAAGAAGTAATTATTTTTATGAACTGAAAAGTTGTATTTGTGAGGCTCAAAGAAAATAATTTTATTGAAAGCAATTCTCTTTCTATACATTTGGGATCCAGCTTACTGTATTTATGTGTTAAGTAGCACTATTTGAATGGCTTATAAATTTAGAATGACTTACAAGGGGCTGGAAAGAAATAAAGTACTATTGCTTTGTAAAAATTCTTAAATGACTACTTGAGTGTTTGTTATTCAAACTCTCAAGTTTAGCATGATCTATTTAAAGCCCAAATCCTAACACTGGCATCAGATAATTCTTTTCTTTATAAAATATTGTGACAACCATGGTCAGAAACAACTATAGTTACTATCTCAAATTCACTCTCAAGCCAAAATGATCGATGCCAGTAGACTTATGGCAAAATAGATGATTCTTAAAGTTTAAGTGTTAAATATTTTAATCCAAATGTCTGAAAGACAAAGCAATTCAAACCCATTTTTAGGATTCGAGCAATATAACAAAAATGCCCATAGCAATGACAAAAAAATCCCAAAAGCAATCCCAAACAAGCTATTTACCCATGAAGCCTTTATGCTACATTTGTTTCAGATATCTTAAATACTTTTCTCTTAAATGGACAGAAATAAAATGCGACAGCGGATGGAGGAAAAAGCAAAGATATTACATGTATGTCAAACCCAGCCCCCATCAAGGTGGACAAAATGACTCCTTGTGAGCATTTTCAGACCTTAAGGTGTCCATAAAATTAAAGCTACAGATCTCAAATTTTCTACAGGTGAAGATCACATTTTGAAGCTATATCTAGTGTAGTGTGATGCTGTAGGGCTTTATTTACTAACATAGATTAAGATCAGATCAATTTTGAGAAAAAAAAATCATGTGAGGCAAATAGCATGGATCAGTTGAGCTGAAAAGATTAAATATTTGATGTTTTTATATTTTTATTATTATTTATCACAATTTTTAATATACTTCTTCATCACTCAGGTAATGTAAAGGGTTTATTTGGTCATTAAGTACCCCTCTGACTCTGTACTGGTTAATAAAACACTCTGCTTTTCTAAGCAATCTTCTATCTGGTACTTTTGATCGGTCTTGATCCACAAGTTTATCTATCAAAGTGTATGGATCAAAGGGAATCCAAAATTTAATAAAACTAGATTGGGCCAACTCGGCGCCAACATATCCCCAGACAGGTCATCACTCACGCCACAGGTTTTGATCGGGAATTTTTTAAAACATAATTACCCATTATTATATGAACTTCAGCACATCAATCTACTCTGTTTATATCTTCCAAGGAAGATGGTGTATCCCCAGACGCCGAATACATAACTCAAATTCTATTTTCAATCTTCCTGCAATGATAACTCTAAACCTATTTTCAAAGTATTTAAATGATTGATGATTGAATGTCCATTCTAAAATAATAATCCCAAAAGAGCATATCTGTTTCTATATTTGTTGACAAATAAAATATTATTTTTAACTCAACTCATCATACTTTTCAATCTTCCTTCAAAGTATTTAAATGATTGATGATTCAATGTCCATTCTAAAATTCATAATCCCAAAAGCGCATATCTGTTTCTATATTTGTTCACAAATAAAATATTATTTAAAAAAAAATTATTTATATTATTATTTTATTATATTATTTTTAGAATTTGCAAATTGTTTTCAGTTATTCATTTCCTCTATACCTATATATGTGGTCCATATATATGCAACCTAAATATGTGACACAATCTCAGTTCTGACTCCCCTTTGTGTTATATGTAATGAAGCCCACCACCTCCCACCCCCACCCCTCTCCCTTCTCCACACCTCTCTCACTATTACACAAGATCTGCAACCCCATTGAGTTCTTTGTTTCTCATCTGATATCATTAAATACCTTTGTTTATTTAGTGTCACTCAATATAGCTGGAGGTCCCAGAGGTGGGTGGGGGGAATCCGGGTGGGGGATGCATAAATGGTAAACAAACAATCTATATAAAAGGGGTACTCAAATACAAAAAGAATTGAGAATTTTAAGTATGTGATTATCAACTGAAATGAGTTCATAACTGTAGGAGCTGTGTCAAAATTAACTGAGGCAAGTTGAATAAAACTGGGCTAGTTGAGGGTTAAAAATCCCCTACTTTTACTACATAAGGATATAATTTCATTAATATTGGGACTTAAAGCTCACTTAAAGTGTCCATTTTGTCTACTTGAATATGTTTAACCAGTTTCATTTTAAAAAGTTAAAAACTCAGCAAGCAGAGGTATAACACACAAAAATAAGTTCTTAAAAGACTAAGATAGCCATAACATTATTAATATTCAAAATTTAAATAGACAGGCATTTCCTTTTAAAAATTCAAAGATTTCAGCTCTATAACCCACATAGTTTGACAGTTACTGGGCTTTAAAGTGGCATAATGTCCATAAATTGGGTTTCTGTGGGCATTTTACAATTGTTAAAGAGACCTTAGCAATTAAACAACAGATCTGAAACTTTTTGGGGGACATACATAACAAACAAAAATTATATATAATACAGTTTAAGACTTGTCACACTAAGCATTTCCAAATAACAGGGCAAAATACGGAAAAAATGTCCAAAAAGGCACTTGGGCGAGTGTCTATGGCCCTCATACACAGGTTAAATGTCTACTAAAAACCTTGATTTTCGCCATATGTAAAAAGGACATAATAATGCATTCCCAGATGGGATTTCAGCTCCATCAATCACATAGTTTAACAGTCACAGGGCTTAAAGGTGGTAAAAAGTCCAAATATTGGGTCATTGTGGGCCTTTTAGAGATCTCGATGTGGCTTTCAAATTAAAGCTTCAGACTTAAAATTTGTTACATACTAAGATTACACATAGAATATGTATCTAATAAAGTTTGAAACTTCTCAGACTTACCATTTCCAAGTTACAGAGCAAAATATGTGAAAAATGTCTTAAAAGGGTCACTCAGGTGGGTGTTTAAGGTCCTCATACACAGGTTAAATGTCTACTTGAAGCCTTGATTTTTGGCACATGTAAAAAGAACATAATAATGTATTCCCAGATGAGATTTCAGCTCTATCAGTCACATAGTTTAACAGTCACAGGCCTTAAAATTGGCAAAAAGTCCAAATACTGGGTCTTTATGGGGCCTTCTAGAGACCTAAATGTGGACTTCAAATTAAAGCCTCAGACTTAAAATTTGTCACATACTAAGATTACACATAGAATATGCATCTAATACAGTTTGAAACTTCTTAGACTTACCATTTCCAAGTTACAGGGCAAAATATGTGAAAAATGTCTAAAAATGGTCACTCGGGTGGGGATTTATGGTCCTCATACACAGGTTAAATGTCTTCTTAAAGCCTTAATTTTTGGCACATATATAAATAACATACTAATATCTTCCCAGATAGGATTTGAGCTCTATCAGTCACATAGTTTGACAGTCACAGGGCTTAAAAGTAGCAAAAAGTCCAAATATTGGGTCTTTGGGAGCCTTTTAGAGACCTCAATTTGACCTTCAAAATTAAAGCTTCAGACTTAAAATCTGTTACATACTAAGATTACACACAGAATATATATCTAATACAGTTTGAAACTTCTCAGACTTACCATTTCCAAGTTACAGGGAAAAAGATGTGAAAAATGTCTTATAAGGGTCACTCGGGTGGGTGTTTATGGTCCTGATACACAGGTTAACTGTCTATTAAAGGCCTAAATGTTGGGGCACATATAAGAAAACACATAGATATATTCCCAGATGATATTTAACTTAGATGAGAGACATAGTTTGAAAGCTACAGTGCTTGAAAGTGGCAAAAAGTGCATAAATTGGGTCTCTGTGGGCACTTTTGAGACCTTAAGTCGACCCCTTTGGGTAAACCTACAGCCCTAAAATTTTCTACAGACAAGGATTACATATCAAAGTTATACCTAGCGCAGTTTGAGACTCATCAGAATTACCACTTCCAAATTATAGGGCAAAATATGTGAAAAGTATAGCAAAAAATCCCCAAGTGGGGGTATTTATGGGCCTCAAACACAATTTTCTCCTCAACTTAAAGTCGTGATTTTCGGCACATGTACTAAGAACATATTAATGTGTTGTCAGGTAAAATTTCAGCCAGCTGAGCATCATAGTTTGTGACCTACAGGGCTCTAAGTGGCCAAAAGTCCAATTTCTGACCTTAAGGTGGCCATAAGTTCTTTTTTACTGGGAGTTTAAGGTCACCTTAAAATAGGGATCTTCCTTTGGGCACCCTTAACATGTGTACCAAGTTTGAAAAAAAAATATTAATTTGTTTTTGAGTTATCGCGTCCACAAGGAAATTTCTACGGCGGCGGCGGCGGCGGCGGCGCGACGGACCTGAATCCAATATATCCCCGACTTTCGTCTGGGGATATAATAATTCAGATCATATGTTTTATAAATACCAACCTGAGCTGATCTAAATATCTGATCAAACTTTGATCATTTTTGCTCAATTATAATCCGATCTTCACTGATCAGTGTCAGTGAAGATCACCTCAGATATTTTCAAGTTACAAGAAAAAATATGTGAAAAATATAGAAAAGAAGTCCCTAGGTGTGATTTTTATAGGTACTATACATAATATAAGGTAGCCTATTGTATTAGGAGTTTAAGGGCACCTGAAAATAAAGTTCTGCTCCTGGCCTAAATACATATGCATGCCAAATGTTGAAAAAAATCTGTGAAAGCATTTTTGGGTGAAAGTGCTAAGACTGCGCAACTGAGGTGAATAAGTTGGTTCCTGGTGTCTCAGGTTTATGACGCATGCACATCCAATGGCTTAATGAATTAACAATGATATCTCTCCACCTTAGAATCTAGTACTTAGCACAAATCGTAAATGTTTAAAAGTATGATAGATTAGCAGGTTAAGAAGTATCTGAAATGGAATTATACAATGTACTTTGTATTTAATGATAAATAAAAAGTCAGCCAATTAAAAACAAGGGCACACTGTGTATATATATGGCTAAGTTTGTAATGAAACAAAGGACTGAGAGGTCTACATAATTAATATCCAATATAAATTGTATACTTGGGACAGAAAAAGCATTTTTTTTTTTTTTTTTTTGGTTTGAAAATGGCACACACTAATTCCTGAACATCATTTTTACTTATCACAAAATAAACAAGCATTCTGACGCATGCATTTATCTCCCGCCATATAAATTAGATGTACTAAAGATAACATATTTTAACAAGGTGCTCTAAATGTAATACTTTTCAAGTTATAATTGATTTAGTGCATGATTTCATGAATTTTAATGCATTAAAAATTATTTAAAAAATTCATTAAAAAAATTTAGCATGTGAAAGCTCTCCAAAATGTAGGTGAATGAGTTATTTGAGAAATATTGGCTATCTGCAATACTTTTAGTGATAATAGGCAGTTACTCATTTTGAGTAGGTGAGTAATTAGCTACGGATCTGAAAATTCACTAATTGAAAGCTCTCCAAAATGTATGTGAATGAGTTATTTCAGAAATACTGGCTATCTGCAATAGTTGTAGAGATAATTCGCATTTACTCATTTTGAGTAGGTGAATAATTAACTACGGGTGTGAAACTTCACCAAGTAAAAGCTCTCCCAAAAGTAGGTGAATGAGTTATTTGAGAAAAATTGGCTATCTGCAATACTTTTACAGATAATTCACATTTACTCATTTCGATTAGGTGAGTAATTACCTAAGGGTCTGGAACTTCACCATGTGAAAGCTCTCCCAAAAGTAAATGAACGAGTAATTTGATAGAAATTGGATACCCGCAATACTTTTAGAGATAATTAGCATTTACTCATTTTGAGGAGGTGAGTAATTAGCTACGGGTCTGAAAATTCACCAAGTGAAAGCCCTCCCAAAAGTAGATGAATGAGTTATTTGATAAAAATTGGATATCCGCAATACTTTTAGAGATAATTCACATTTACTCATTTTGAGTAGGTGAATAATTAGCTACGGGTCTGAAACCTCACCAAGTAAAAGTTCTCCCAAAAGTAGGTGAATGAGTTATTTGAGAAAAATTGGATATCTGCAATACTTTTACAGATAATTCACATTTACTCATTTTGAGTAGGTGAGTAATTAGCTACGGGTCTGAAACTTCACCATGTGAAAGCTCTCCCAAAAGTAGATGAACGAGTAATTTGATAAAAATTGGATATCCACAATACTTTTAGAGATAATTAGCATTTACTCATTTTGAGTAGGTGAATAATTAGCTACGGGTCTGAAACTTCACCAAGTGAAAGCTCTTCCAAAAGTAGGTGAATGAGTTATTTAAGAAAAATTGGATATCCCCAATACTTTTAGGGATAATTCACATTTACTCATTTTGAGTAGGTGAGTAATTAGCTACGGGTCTAGAACTTCACCATGTGAAAGTCCTCCCAAAAGTAGATGAATGAGTTATTTGATAAAAATTGGATATCCGCAATACTTTTAGAGATAATTCACATTTACTCATTTTGAGTAGGTAAATAATTAGCTACGGGTCTGAAACCTCACCAAGTAAAAGCTCTCCCAAAAGTAGGTGAATGAGTTATTTGAGAAAAATTGGATATCTGCAATACTTTTACAGATAATTCACATTTACTCATTTTGAGTGGGCGAGTAATTAGCTACAGGTCTGGAACTTCACCATGTGAAAGCTCTCCCAAAAGTAGATGAACGAGTAATTTGATAAAAATTGGATATCCACAATACTTTTAGAGATAATTAGCATTTACTCATTTTGAGTAGGTGAATAATTAGCTACGGGTCTGAAACTTCACCAAGTGAAAGCTCTTCCAAAAGTAGGTGAATGAGTTATTTAAGAAAAATTGGATATCCCCAATACTTTTAGGGATAATTCACATTTACTCATTTTGAGTAGGTGAGTAATTAGCTACGGGTCTGGAACTTCACCATGTGAAAGCTCTCCCAAAAGTAGATGAATGAGTTATTTGATAAAAATTGGATATCTGCAATACTTTTAGAGATAATTATCATTTACTCATTTTGAGTAGGTGAATAATTAGCTACGGGTCTGAAACTTCACCATGTGAAAGCTCTCCCAAAAATAGATGAAGCAGTTATTTGAGAAAAATTATGTCATTATTTTGCCACAAATAATAAAATAGCTATTACTCACTTATGGCATGCAATAGAACCCCAAACTATATGCATTTACCCTACAGTCACAATTTCAAAGTAGGTATTACTCGGCTATCCAATGTGCAACAGGTCTGAAACTTTACTATGTGATAGGTTATCAAAAACTAGATGAATAACATATTTGAAAATATTTCCCTAACTTTAATACTTTTGAAGATATTTGACATTTACTTATGTTGTTATTTTGCTACTAATAAGAAAATAGCTATTACTCACTTATGGCATGCAATACAACCCCAAAATATATACCATCTTATAGTTAAGGACAAAGTAGCTGAACAACATATTTGAAGAAAAAGCTGTAACTGCAATAGTTTTGGAGTTACAATGGATTTACTCAACAGTCACAATTTCAAAGTAGCTATTACTTAGCTATGCAATGTGCAACAGGTCTGAAACTTTACTATGTGATAGCTTACAAAAAAGTAGATGAATGACATATTTGAAAAGAATTCCGTAACTTTAATACTTCTGAAGATATTTGACATTTACTTATGTCATTATTTTGCTACTAATAAGAAAATAGCTATTACTCACTTATGGCATGCAATAGAACCCCGAACTACATGCCAGCTTATAGCTAAGGACAAAGTAGCTGAACAACATATTTGAAGAAAAAGCTGTAACTGCAATAGTTTTGGAGTTACAATGGATTTACTCAACAGTCACAATTTCAAAGTAGCTATTACTTAGCTATGCAATGTGCAACAGGTCTGAAACTTTACTATGTGATAGCTTACAAAAAAGTAGATGAATGACATATTTGAAAAGAATTCCGTAACTTTAATACTTCTGAAGATATTTGACATTTACTTATGTCATTATTTTGCTACTAATAAGAAAATAGCTATTACTCACTTATGGCATGCAATAGAACCCCAAACTACATGCCAGCTTATAGCTAGGGACAAAGTAGGTGAACAACATATTTTACGAAAATATTGTAACTGCAATAGTTTTGGAGTTACAATGGATTTACTCAACTGTAGAATTTCAAAGTAGCTATTACTCAGCTATCCAATGTGCAACAGATCTGAAACTTTACTATGTGACAGCTTATGAAAAAGTAGATGGATAACATATTTGAAAAGAATACCCTAACTTTAATACTTTTGAAGATATTTGACATTTACTTATGTCATGATTTTGCTACAAATAACAAAATAGCTATTACTCACTTATGGCAAGCAATAGAACCCCAAACTATGTACCATCTTATAGCTAAGGACAAAGTAGCTGAACAACATATTTTAGGAAAATACTCTAACTGCAATAGTTTTGGAGTTACAATGGCTTTACTCAACAGTCAGAATTTCAAAGTAGCTACAATTCAGCTATCCAAGGTGCAACAGGTCTGAAACTTTACTATGTTATAGCTTACCAAAAAGTAGATGGACAACATATTTGAAAAGATTTCCCTAACTTCAATACTTTTGAAGATATTTGACATTTACTTCTTCTGTTATTTAGCTACAAATGAGAAAATAGCTATTACTCACTTATGGCAAGCAATAGAACCCCAAACTATGTACCATCTTATAGCTAAGAACAAAGTAGCTGAACAACATATTTTAGGAAAATACTCCAACTGCAATAGTTTTGGAGTTACAATGGCTTTACTCAACAGTCAGAATTTCAAAGTAGCTATTACTCAGCTATCCAAGGTGCAACAGGTCTGAAACTTTACTATGTCATAGCTTACCAAAAAGTAGATGGACAACATATTTGAAAAGATTTCTCTAACTTTAATACTTTTGAAGATATTTGACATTTACTTCTTCTGTTATTTAGCTACAAATGAGGAAATAGCTATTACTCACTTATGGCAAGCAATATAACCCCAAACTATGTACCATCTTATAGCTAAGGACAAAGTAGCTGAACAACATATTTTAGGAAAATACTCTAACTGCAATAGTTTTGGAGTTACAATCGCTTTACTCACCAGTCAGAATTTCGAAGTAGCTATTACTCAGCTATCCAAGGTGCAACAGGTCTGAAACTTTACTATGTCATAGCTTACCAAAAAGTAGATGGACAACATATTTGAAAAGATTTCCCCAACTTCAATACTTTTGAAGATATTTGACATTTACTTCTTCTGTTATTTAGCTACAAATGAGAAAATAGCTATTACTCACTTATGGCAAGCAATAGAACCCCAAACTATGTACCATCTTATAGCTAAGAACAAAGTAGCTGAACAACATATTTTAGGAAAATACTCCAACTGCAATAGTTTTGGAGTTACAATGGCTTTACTCAACAGTCAGAATTTCAAAGTAGCTATTACTCAGCTATCCAAGGTGCAACAGGTCTGAAACTTTACTATGTCATAGCTTACCAAAAAGTAGATGGACAACATATTTGAAAAGATTTCCCTAACTTTAATACTTTTGAAGATATTTGACATTTACTTCTTCTGTTATTTAGCTACAAATGAGGAAATAGCTATTACTCACTTATGGCAAGCAATATAACCCCAAACTATGTACCATCTTATAGCTAAGGACAAAGTAGCTGAACAACATATTTTAGGAAAATACTCTAACTGCAATAGTTTTGGAGTTACAATCGCTTTACTCACCAGTCAGAATTTCGAAGTAGCTATTACTCAGCTATCCAAGGTGCAACAGGTCTGAAACTTTACTATGTCATAGCTTACCAAAAAGTAGATGGACAACATATTTGAAAAGATTTCCCCAACTTAAATACTTTTGAAGATATTTGACATTTACTTCTTGTGTTATTTAGCTACAAATGAGAAAATAGCTATTACTCACTTATGGCATGCAATAGAACCCCAAACTATGTACCATCTTATAGCTAAGGACAAAGTAGCTGAACAACATATTTTAGGAAAATACTCTAACTGCAATAGTTTTGGAGTTACAATCGCTTTACTCACCAGTCAGAATTTCGAAGTAGCTATTACTCGGCTATCCAAGGTGCAACAGGTCTGAAACTTTAGTATGTGATAGCTTACCCAAAAGAAGATGGACAACATATTTGAAAAGATTTCCCTAACTTCAATACTTTTGAAGATATTTGACATTTACTTCTTGTGTTATTTAGCTACAAATGAGAAAATAGCTATTACTCACTTATGGCATGCAATGGGACCCCAAACTATGTACCATCTTATAGCTAAGGACAAAGTAGCTGAACAACATATTTGAAGAAAAAGTTGTTACTGCAATAGTTTTTGAGTTACGAGCCCTTTTACTCAAAGTAGCTAAGATTGCTATTACTCACTTATCTTTAGGCCTAAGTCAATAAAACCAAAAATTTTTTCAAGGGCATGAAAACTCATTGGGACAATTAATTTACAAAAAATCTGTAGCTGTAGTAGTTTTGGAGAAATCTGCGTGACTAACTAACGCACGCACACACGCACGCATGCACGCACGCATGCACGCACACACAGACATCATTTCATAATCTCGGGAGATAAAAATAGTGGGCACATTGTTTATCGATATCAGCAATACTGACTGTTTGATATCACTTTTAATGAATCAATATCGACAATTTTAATGGTTTGAGAGAGGGTTACCAAACTCAGTTTTAACCAAGCAAACTATACCATGTTTGCTTTGAATTCTCCTTTCTATTCCCCATGAACATAGGCATGTTTATATTCAGTAGTGATGTGTGCACAGCTAAACTAGAAATAGGACGCCCTGTTAAGAGTAGCTGCAACATATGAAAAGAAACAGGATAGCATAGAAGAACACACATTATCATGTGTAATGTCCACCCCATAAACGTTTTGCAACAATTGTACAGTAGTGTTACAAGACCCTGTTTCATTTGTAAAATATATCAATGATGCTTAACCATTTATTAGTATACATATAAATTATTTCAGTTTCACGCCTCAAAATATCATCAAAATCGCTCCATCTCGCACCTTTTCAAAAATAATTTCGTTTTTGCGTTTTATACAGAAATTCATGATGGCTGCCAAAAATGTTGGGAAAGAGATTTTTAGGAAAAGTCGCCAGGAGACTCTGCATATTCCCTGTGAATCAAAACTTTCATTGAAATTGCTCTATCTCACACCGTTTCCAAGACAAATGTGCTTTTGCGTTTTACGCAAAAATTCAAGATGGCCGCCAAAAATGGTTGGAAAGTGATTTTTGTGAAAAGTCGCCAGTAGGATCTACAGATAATCTGCAGGTGAGAAATTTCGTCGAAATCACTATCTCGCACCGTTTCTGAGATAATGGCGCTTTTGCGTTTTACACAGAAATTCAAGATGGCTGGCAAAAATGTTGGAAAAGCAATTTTTCAAAAAATCACCAGTAGACTCTGCAGATACCCTGCAAGTCAAAAATTTCGTCAAAATTGCTCTATCTCGAACGGTTTTCCAGCTAAATGTGTTTTTGCATTTTATGCAGAAATTCAAGATGGCCATCAAAAATTCGAAAATTCAAAATGGCCGCCATTTTTGAAGAGAGGAATTTTTTTTAAAATTGCAAAGAATAGTTTGCTCAGATACCCTGTGGGTCGAAAATTTCGACGAAATCGCTCTATCTTGCACGGTTAAGGAGATAGAAGCAAATTTGTGTTTTTGCATTTTTGGCAAAAATTCGAAAATTCAAAATGGCTGTCATTTTTAAGGGGAGGAAAATTTTTGGAAAATTGGAAAAAGTAGTTTGCTAAGATGCCCCGTGGGTCGAACATTTCGATGAAATGGCTCTATCTCGCACAGTTATAGAGATAGAAGCAAATTTGAGTTTTTCCATTTTTGGCAAAAATTCGAAAATTCAAAATGGCCATCATTTTTGGGAAGAGGAAAAGTTTTTGAAAATTGCCAAGAGTACATTGCTTAGATACCCTGTGGGTCAAAAATTTTGACGAAATCACTCTATCTCGCACGGTTTGGGAGATAGACATATTTATGTTTTTTGCTATGTAGCTATTACTCAGGAGGTTAAAGCTATTAGCCTATTACCATCAACAACAAAACTAAGCAAGCAATTGACCCCATAAACCTTCACACCAAATTTTACAAAGATGAGTTAAATATGTTTCCTTTAAAAGAGTGAAAACAGAAATGCAGTTCAGAGTAGGCTCAAAGTAGCAAAGCAGCTATTACTCAGATAGCTACAAAGCTATCAGAGAACAAAAGTTATCCCGGCCAAACTACTGACCCAATTATCTTTCATATAAATTTTTGTGAACATAGATGAAATACTTTTCCTTTAAAATGCTTAAAATAAAAAAGCTACTCAAAGTAGCTAAGTAGCTATTACTCAGTCAGTTATATAGCTATTATCACTAAATGCAATCCAATGTACGCTATTGACCTGACTATTGCTCATACCAAATTTGGTAAAGATATGTCAAGTATTTTTCCTTAAAATGCCTGGAAACAAAAGAAGTACACAAAAGTAGCTGAGTAGCTATTACTCAGTTAGCTTTAGAGCTATCTTCACCCAAAGCAATCCCATGCAAGCTATTAACCCAATAAACACCAATACCAAATATGGTAAAGATAGGATAAATACTTGAAATGACTGGAAACCGGACGGCGGATGCTGCACGGCAGACGCCGGAAAAAGCAAAAATAATATGTCCACCCCAGTGAAACCGCTAATAAAGAGAGAATTCTCACTACAAAAATATAGAATAAAGTTGAAACTGATACCTTCATATAAAACAAGCAATCAGTGCCCGTGAACAGGCTCTGTGTCAGATGACTGTGTGTTTTGAGTTTCAGAGTAGAAGTGACAGAAGAAAAGGATACAAAAGTTGTGCCCTGCAAATGGTATTCGGAAGTTAAGTAACAAGGTAACTGTTTAGGTGTGAAAAGTAGGTTTAAAATATATTTAAAGGAAATACTGCAAATGCAATATTTTTCAAGTTACAACTGATTTAATCAACAGTGAGAATCTCAAAGTAGCTTTTGCTCAGCTATGCAATCAGTTAAAGGGCTCCAATTTAAATATGATATACTTCACGTAAAAGTAGGTGAATAACATATTTAAGGAAACATTGTCATAGTTTTCAAGTTATAACTGATTTACTCAACAGTGAGAAACTGAAAGTAGCTATTACTCAGCTATGCAAGGAGCTACAAGGAACAATTTTACTAGTTAATAGCTGACCTAAAAGTAGGTTTAACAACATATTTAAACAAAATACTGTAAATGCCATAGTTTTCAAGTTACAACTGATTAACTGAACAGTGAAAACCTAAAAGTAGGTATTGCTCAGCTATGCAATGAGCTATAGGTCTACAATTTCACTATGTTATAGCTGATGTATAACTATGTGAACAACATATTTAAACTGCATAATCTAAATGCAATAGTTTTCTAGTTACAACTGATTTACTCAACTGTGAGAACCTAAAAGTAGCTATTGCTCAGCTATGCTATGACCTGCAGGTCTGTAATTTTACTATGTTATAGCTGACCCAAAAGTAGGTTTAACAACTTATTTAAACAAAATACTGTAAATGCAATAGTTTTCAAGTTACAACTGATTTACTCAACAGTGATAACCTCAAAGTAGCTATTACTCAGCTATGCAATGAGCTACAGGTCTGAAATTTTACTATGTTATAGCTGACCCAAAAGTAGTGGAATAACATATTTATACGAAATTCTGTATATGCAAAAGTTTTTACGTTACAAGTGATTTTACTCATCATGGAAGATACTGAAAAGTTAAAAAGTAGCTATTACTCACTTAGCTAATACTCACTTAGCTAATGGGACAGACACCCAAGTTACTCACCATGTTGTAGCTATGAAAAAAGTAGCAGAATAACATATTTTTAACAAAATGCTCTAAATGCAATACTTTTCAAGTTATAAGTGATTTAGTCCATGACTTCATGAATTAAAATTATTTTAAAAATTCATAAAACATATTGAAGAAAGATCCAACCTGATACTCACACAAGGGAACTTATTAGTGGCCCAGTACATACATACAAGATAATAGAAAAATCCCTGCAATAGTGAATGAGAAAATTGTGATAAAGTGTTGAAATTTTCAAACTTTGGGTGGGGCTATGGATATGGTATGGATATAGATATGGAACATGCTATGGATATGATATGGAACACAAAGAAACAACTCACCACTCATTTTCTAACTGCACAAAATCAAATATTCTGTGGGACATTGATACAGCCTGGATTAAGACAAACTTACATAATCAAAATCCCAATTTAACCTTAACAACATTGGAAACATTAGAATATACTGAACCAGGTTTTGACTGTTGGTCATTAAACTTTAATAATAATGACACTACAATTTCCCAGGAACAAAGGAATCTGACGTCTTAAATATACCGGTATTTCAACTCCAAATTTAATGAAAAGAAAATACTGTGTGGAAGTCCATTCAAAATTAAACAATCAAAACTAGAGTATTGCTTGGCAAGAGGAAAAGAAATAGTTTTTGCACAGCAAAAACAAAGCGTCCCAATGAGTATTAATCAGTTTGTAGAAATGACTGTCTTCCTGTGTTTAACATGTTTTTCCATTTATGACAAAATGCAAGGTTTCCTAGATGAATCTGGTTTGTTTATTTTTTTATTTATTTATTTTTTTGCGTTTTATTCAGAAATTCAAAATGGCCACCAAAAGTGACAAGAAAACGATTTTTGGTAAAAATCGCCAGTAGACTCTGCAGATAACCTGCGGGTCAAAAATTTCGTGGAAATCGCTCTATCTCGCTCCATTTCCGAGATAAACGGGTTTTTGCGGTTTATGCAGAAATTCAAGATGGCTGCCAAAAGTGGCAGAAAAACGATTTTTGTGAAAAGTCAACAGTAGACTCTGCAGATACCATGCGGGTCAAAGATTTCATTGAAATCACTCCATCTCGCTTTGATTTCCGAGATAAACAGGTTTTTTTGCATTTAACGCAGAAATTCAAGATGGCCGCCAAAAGTTAGATACCCTGCGGGTCAAAAATTTTGTCGAAATCGCTTTATCTTGCTCCTTTCCGAGATAAACATGTTTTTGTGTTTAACACAGATATTCAAGTAATGCAGAAATTCAAGAAGGCCGCCAAAAGTGGAGGGAAAATGAATTTTGCGAAATGTCGCCAATAGACTCTGCAGATATCCTGCATGTCAAAAACACATAGAAATTCAAGATGGCCTCCAAAAGTGGCAGGAAAATGATTTTTGCGAAAAGTCGCCAGTAGACTTTCCGGATACCCTGTGGGTAAAAAATTGGGTCAAAATCACTCCATCTCGCTCCGTTTCTGAGATAAATGGGTTTTTGTGTTTATCGCAGAAATTCAAGATGGCCGCCAAAAGTGACGGGAAAACATTTTTTGAGATAAGTTGCCAGTAGACTCTGCAGCTACTCTGCGCGTCAAAAATTTTGTCGAAATCGCTCTATTTCGCTCTGTTTCCGAGATAAACACGTTTTTTGTTTAACGCAGAAATTCAAGATGGCCGCCAAAAGTGGCGGGAAAACGATTTTTGCAAAAAGTCGCCAATAGACTCTGCAGACACCCTGTGGGTCAAAAATTTCGTCGAAATCGCTCTATCTCGCTCCGTTATCGAGATAAAAATGTTTTGGCATTTAACGCAGAAATTCAAGATGGCCGCCAAAAGTGGCAGGAAAATGATTTTTGCAAAATATCATCAGTAGACTTTCTCGATAACCTGTGGGTCAAAAATTGCGTCAAAATCGCTCTATCTCGCTCCGTTTCTGAGATAAACGCGTTTTTGCATTTAACGCAGAAATTCAAGATGGTGGGAAAATGATTTTTGCAAAAAGTTTGCCAGTAGACTCTGCAGATACCCTGTGGGTAAAAATTTTCATCAAAATTGCTCTATCTCACTCCGTTTCCGAGATAAATGTGTTTTTGCGTTTTCAGTGTTAAGAAAAATTGTGACATTTAGTAAATTGTTAATAAATTGGCCATTTTGTATTGTATCACTTCCAAAAGTTAATGATTTCCAGACATCTATATAACAAACCTACTTGCCAAATTTTATGTGAATAATTGAAGCGCTTTTTAAGTTATTATCCGGACAAGCACACCCTTTTGAAAAAACATGTTTTTGGTCATGTGACTTCTCTGATTGGTTGATATGTCATGACATCATATTCAAAAAATTTTCCCAGGGCTACTGCATACAACTGCCAAATATGAAGAGAATCCGCCTTATGGCTGCAAAGCTATTGCGAAAAGAAAATGCGGATCCGACGCATTAGACGCAGGACGCTTAAATACTTACGTTTTGTTTGAGAAAATATGGTCTGTTTGGAAAAAAATTATGAATAGCTGAGCTTCAATAAATTTATCCAAATCCTAATTCTCTAATGTGTTTCTTAACTTGGGTAAGTTTGTAAATCTAACAAAAGCAATAGATTAGTAGATTAAGTATAATTTAGATTTTTACAATGACCTTAAGTTTCATCCCCTTTATATCACGAAAAGTGCCTAATTTTAACTATTGAAATTTGCAAAAAAAAAGTAAATATAACCACATAAAATATTAAGTGGGAATTCCCCAGACAGAAAAGATTCAAGGGTTTTGATTGGCTGTGTATGAACGTGGCAGGTACGATGCATTTGATTGGGTGTCTGTACATGAGCAATAAATTTATTTTACAAAGGCAAATACTGGGATTTCAGACATAGATTGTTTAATTAAATGTACTAATTTTTAATATTAAGAGGTATGCTGTTTAACCTATTTACATGTGGTGACTTTAATCACATTTACGTGGTGTAAACTGCTTTGATTATATACACCCATGCTCGCATTAGCACCTCTCATCAACTTTTCCTGTCTTAAGTGGGACCATTGTATAATCAGGACAATAGTCTTGGGACCATTGAATATAGCAAGCCTCCTTAAATTTTCACTGCTTTTTCATTTTACTCTTTGAATATCTATAATTAAATACCGTTTGTATCTGCATTTATGTATCTCTGTATACGTAATTATGTGTTTCTTTCTGTATGTACACCATAAAGACATATAAAACAATGTATATTACAATAAACAAAATACTGATAGATAAAGCCAACCTTTTTAAAAAGGTGATCTTTTCATTTTGTCTTTCCAGGCTGGTCTTCATCATGATGGCTTGAAAGACCTGTCTATCCAACACCCATATACAGCCATCTTGTGTAGCAAGGACAGATGCTGTACGGGTACAGTTGTACAGGATGGCCAGCTCACCAAAAGCTCGCCCAGGACTCAATGCCCCCAAAATTTTACCTTCTTTAGACACTTGTAATTCACCCTCTGTGAAAAGAAGAAAGATAATGTAAAACATACTGTTTCAACCTTTTAATGTCAGCACAATTATGTAATATTGCTAAATATGGTAAAAACACCTAAATAGTAAGCACAGATATTTGTAGTCACTAAAATTGATGGATTACATAAAATATAATATACCATGTATATATGTTACAGGCAATCTGTGTAACCAGGCATTACGCGTAATGACTGAACATTTCAGTCATTTCGCGAAATGCCTAAACAGTTTAGCCATTTCACGAAATGCCTAGGCATTTCACGTAATGACTGAAAATGAGCTCTAGGCATTACGCGTAATGCCTGAACATAGTTTTTTATCATATTTGATGATTATTCATAAATTATTTTGATATTATATACTTTTATCCTTGCTTGTGGTATAAATAGAGAATATATTTTATGTCCATTCATGACCAACTATAATGAAAATGGTATAATGATTAAAATATCTTATTTTATTGAAACTGTTTTGTTACTGATATGTTCATCTATGCATGCAAAGTATACAGAAAACATAATAATACATAATTACAAATACTAGAGAATGTTAATCACAGATGCGGATCCTATCTTATCCATAAGTTGCAGAAAGTACAAAATTCGGCTGCCAGGATAATTTTGAATGTCAAGAAACATGATTCTATATCAGTTCACCTGCATCAGCTCCACTGGTTGCCTGTTAGGTTTCGGATCAAATTTAAAATAAATCTACTAGTATATAAGAGTTTGAATGGACAGGCACCATCATATTTGACATCAATGCTTAACTACCAGCAACATCAACGCACCACAAGATTGGCAAGAAAATCATACATGCTACAAGAGAAAAGATCAAAACTTGTCTCTATGGGTGACCGTGCTTCAGTGTTGTGGCACCAAAGTATTGGAATGAACTGCCAGATGATATCAGGAACATTCAACTTCCATTGCACATCTTCAAAAAGAAACTAAAAACTCATTATTTTAAAACAGCATATTGTAGAGAAAAAGCACAATGATTGTTTTTCTTAAATAGAATTGCGCTATATAAATATGTCATGTTATGTTACATCTTCAATGAAGATTCTTCATTAATTTTCATATAGTTAAAACTACATCATGAATTACTTATAGCAAGAAATAATCATTTCTATCAAAAAGACACTTTAAAAAGATGATTACACAGATTGCCTGAAATCTCAAATACTTGTTTAGGCAATCTGTGTAACACTGAACCTTATATTTCAGTCATTACATTTCGCGAAATGCCTAAACAGTTTAGCCATTTCGAAATATTCAGTCATTACGCGTAATGCCTGGTTACACAGATTGTCTGTAACATATACATAAACACATAGAAGCCATATACATAAACACATAGAAGCCTTGATCTGTTACCTTTTCTCATTTCTCAAGATGATTACACAGATTGCCTGAAATCTCAAATACTTGTTTAGGCAATCTGTGTAACACTGAACCTTATATTCAGTCATTACATTTCGCGAAATGCCTAAACAGTTTAGCCATTTTGAAATATTCAGTCATTACGCGTAATGCCTGGTTACACAGATTGCCTGTAACATATACATAAACACATAGAAGCCTTGATCTGTTACCTTTTCTCATTTGATTCAAGATTGCAGTGTTATAAGAAAGCCCTTTCACAATATCCACTAACACCAATAATAGCATTAGAGATGCCCGTACCCTGCAGACCAAGGAAATAGCACTGGACACCAGCAGATACAGAACTTACAGTGTGTTATGAAAAGGTGCCCGAGAAAATGTATGCAAGAATGAAATATCAAAACAAAACAATCCAATGGCAAATTGACAGCATTAATTTAAACCAAAAGTTATTAAGCTGTACAATTTATCAATTGAAGTGTAGTCCTCAGTAGAGAGAACACAACAAGTAAAATTTAAAAAAAAAAAAAAACTAGCGTTTCTGAGATAAATGTGTTTTTGCATTTTACACAGAAATTCAAGATGGCCACCTAAAAGGCAGGAAAACAAGTTTTTGAAAAAAGTGGCTGATGACTGCATACCTTTCGGGCCAAAAAAATTGGCCAAAATCGCTCTACCTCACACCATTTCCAAGATAAGTGTCTTTTTGCCTTTCACACAGAAATTCAAGATGACCGAAAACAAATGCAAGAAACTGATTTTTGGGAAAAAAAGTGAAGGATGACTCACAGTATACCATCTCTGTCAAAAATTTGGTACAAATTGCTCTATCTCACACAGTTTCTGAGATAAGTGTATAATTAAGCAGAAATTTAAGATGGCTGCCCAAAAAGGCGAGAAAATGATTTTGGCAAAAAGTAGCAGAGAAAAATTTGGCCGAAATTGCTGTACCTCACACTGTTTCTGAGATATTAAGGATTTTTCATTTTCATCATAAAGAAACATAATAACATTTATTGAATCAATAATAAGACGGCCATTTTGTATCAGATCACTTCCAAAAGTTAATGATTTCAAGACATCTAAATGACAAACTTACTTGCCAAATTTCACAAGAATTGATGAAGCTCTGTTTAACTTATGATCTGGACAAGCATACTCCTTTAAAGGACATGTTTTTGGTTATGTGACTTCTCTGATTTGAGGAAATGTTGTGAAACCATATCCAGAAAATTTTCCCAGGGCTTCGGCATACATGTGCCAAATTTGACAAGAATCCATCAAGTGGTTGCTGAGCTACAGCCAATTGAAACTGAGAGAGTAGGCAGAGCCTGAGGCCCCTTCTGCGTGAATTTTCTCCTGTATACAAACAAGTGTCCCTTGTGGGACACTTAATCACTTGCAGCAATCCATATATTTTTGTGATCAGAGAAATATGTCTCAAATATGGCTGTACAAAATTTTCTACAAAAGCCAATGTCAAAGGTAATGACAAGACACTGCACAACCACACTAATGTTCCACACTAAAGTATCAACTTCCTACTCATTGCTTCTGAGAAATGGCCCAGACAGGATTTTAAAGGCAAGGGTCACCATGGCAGGGTTAAAGGTCAGATCATAGTCACACCATGATGTTGCACACTTACATCCCATAACAAATGTCCAAACCAATTATCAACTTCCAACACTTTACAGTTTCTGAGAACTACCCTCGACAAGAATTTTCCCAAATGGCCCCAAGGTGAAAACAAGACCCTCACAGCCTTTAAGGGCTGTGGGGTAACATCTAAAAATATTTCAGACTTTTGGCAGAACTGACATCATCAGTGTTTATGATTAAATAAATTTAAAAACAAGCATTCTGACGCATGCATTTATCTCCCGCCGTATAAATTAGATGTCCTAAAGATAGTGGAATATAAATTTTCCTGCGAGATGGAGGCACATGTAGAAGTGACAAGTTTAATGTTTGATTGCAATACTTTTAAAGACAAAAGGCATTTACTCATTTTAGTAGCTATTACTTTGCCATCCAAAGAGCTACAGTTCTGCCACTTCATTATGCAGATCAACTCAAAGTAGGGAAGCACGTCTTTAGAAGAAATAGCCTATCTGTACTACTTTTAGAGATACAAGACATTTGCTTATTTTAGTGGCTATTACTCTGCCATCTAAAGAGCTACAGTTCTGCAACTTCACTATGTGGTAGATCACCCAAAAGTAGGTGAATGATTTATTTAGAAGAAATTGTCCACCTGTAATACTTTTAGAGACTAGACCAAGGATGCATCTGTGGCCAGATGCAAAATGTATCCACCGGCAAAGGCAAAAGTAGCTATTACTCAGCTATGGCACGAGCTAGAGGTCTGAAATTTTAGTATGTTATAGCTGACCCAAAAGTAGGTGAATAACATATTTGCACAAAATTCTCTAAATGCAATAGTTTTCAAGTTACAAGTGATTTTACTCATGATGGAAGTTAGTGAAAAGCCCAAAAGTAGCTATTACTCAGCTATGGCACGAGCTAGAGGTCTGAAATTTTAGTATGTTATAGCTGACCCAAAAGTAGGTGAATAACATATTTGCACAAAATTCTCTAAATGCAATAGTTTTCTAGTTACAAGTGATTTTACTCATGATGGAAGTTAGTGAAAAGCCCAAAAGTAGCTATTACTCACTTAGCTATTCAGATAGACACCCAAGTTACTCACCATGTTGTTGCTATGGAAAAAGTAGGTGAATGACATATTTTAACAAAATGCTCTAAATGTAATACTTTTCAAGTTATAAATGATTTAGTGTTGAGTAAGAACTTCAAAGTAGCTATTACTCCGCTATGCAATGAGCCACAGGTCTGGAATTTTACTATGTTATAGCTGCCTCAAAATAGGTGAATAACATACTGAAACTAAATAATGTAAATGCAAAAGTTTTCAAGTTATAAGTGATTTACCCAACAGTGATAACCTAAAAGTAGTTATTATTCAGCTATGCCATGAGCTACAGGTCTGAAATTTTACTATGTTATAGCTGACCCAAAACTAGCTGCATAACATATTTGCACAAAGTGCTCTAAATGCAGTACTTTGCAAGCTATAATTGATTTAGTGCATGATTTAATTAATTTTAATGTATTAAAATTTATTTTAAAAATTCATAAAACAACTTAAGCATGTGAAACTTCTCCAAAATGTAGGTGAATGAGTTATTTGAGAAATACTGGCTATCTGCAATACTTTTAGTCATTTTAGGCATTTACTTATTTTGAGTAGGTGAGTAATTAGCTACAGGTCTGAAACTTCACCAAGTGAAAGCTGTCCCAAAAGTAGGTGAATGACTTATTTGAGAAAAATTGGCTATCTGCAATACTTTTAGAGATAATTAGCATTTACTCATTTTGAGTAGGTGAGTAATTACCTACGGGTCTGGAACTTCACCATGTGAAGGCTATCCGCAATACTTCTAGGGATAATTAGCATTTACTCATTTTGAGTAGGTGAATAATTAGCTACGGGTCTGAAACTTCACCAAGTGATGGCTCTCCCAATAGTAGATGAATGAGTTATTTGAGAAAAATTGGCTATCTGCAATACTTTTAGAGATAATTAGCATTTACTCATTTTGAGCAGGTGAGTAATTAGCTATGGGGCTGAAACTTCACCATGTGAAAGCTCTCCCAAAAGTAGGTGAATGAGTTATTTGAGAAAAATTGGCTATCTGCAATACTTTTAGAGATAATTAGCATTTACTCATTTTGAGCAGGTGAGTAATTACCTATGGGTCTGAAACTTCACCAAGTGAAAGCTCTCCTAAAAGTAGGTGAATGAGTTATTTGACAAAAAATGGCTATCTGCAATCCTTTTAGAGATAATTAGCATTTACTCATTTTGAGTAGGTGAGTAATTAGCTACAGGTCTGAAACTTCACCAAGTGAAAGCTCTCCCAAAAGTAGGTGAATGAGTTATATGAGAAAAATTGGCTATCCGCAATACTTTTAGAGATAATTAGCATTTACTCATTTTGAGTAGGTGAACAATTAGCTACGGGTCTGAAACTTCACCAAGTGAAAGCTCTCCCAATAGTAGGTGAATGAGTTATTTGAGAAAAATTGGCTATCTGCAATACTTTTAGAGATAATTAGCATTTACTCATTTTGAGTAGGTGAGTAATTAGCTATGGGTCTGAAATTTCACCATGTGAAAGCTCTCCCAAAAGTAGGTGAATGAGTTATCTGAGAAAATTGGCTATCTGCAATACTTTTAGAGATAAATCGTATTTACTCATTTTGAGTAGGTGAGTAATTAGCTACGGATCTGAAACTTGACCATGTGAAAGCTCTTCCAAAAGTATGTGAAGGAGTTATTTGAGAAAAATTGGCTACCTGCAATACTTTTAGAGATAATTAGCATTTACTCATTTTCAGCAGGTGAATAATTAGCTACAGGTCTGAAACTTTACCAAGTGAAAGCTCTCCCAAAAGTAGATGAACGAGTTATTTGAGAAAAATTGTCTATCTGCAATAATTTTAGAGATAATTAGCATTTACTCATTTTGAGTAGGTGAGTAATTAGCTACGGATCTGAAACTTCACCATGTGAAAGCTCTTCCAAAAGTACCTGAAGGAGTTATTTGAGAAAAATTGGCTACCTGCAATACTTTTAGAGATAATTAGCATTTATTCATTTTCAGCAGGTGAGTAATTACCTACGGGTCTGGAACTTCACCATGTGAAAGCTCTCTCAAAAGTAGGTGAATGAGTTATTTGAGAAAAATTGAAAAGATTTCTGTAACTCTAATACTTTTGAAGATATTTGGCATTTACTTCTTTTGTTATTTAGCTACAAATGAGAAAATAGCTATTACTCACTTATGGCATGCAACAGAACCCCAAACTATGTACCATCTTATAGCTAAGGACAAAGTAGCTGAACAACATATTTTAGGAAAACACTCTAACTGCAATAGTTTTGGAGATACAATGGCTTTACTCAACAGTCGGAATTTGAAAGTAGCTATTACTCAGCTATCCACGGTGCAACAGGTCTGAAACTTTATTATGTGATAGCTTACCCAAAAGTAGATGAATAACATATTTGAAAAGATTTCTGTAACTCTAATACTTTTGAAGATACTTGGCATTTACTTATTTTGTTATTTAGCTACAAATGAGAAAATAGCTATTACTCACTTATGGCATGCAATAGAACCCCAAACTATGTACCATCTTATAGCTAAGGACAAAGTAGCTGAACAACATATTTGAAGAAAAAGTTGTAACTGCAATAGTTTTTGAGTTATGAGCCCTTTACTCCAAGTAGCTAAGATAGCTATTACTCAGTTATCTTTAGGCCTAAGTCCATAAAACCAAAAAAATTTTCGAGGGCGTGAAAATTCATTGGGACAATTAATTTACAAAAAATCTGTAGCTGTAGTAGTTTTGGAGGAATCTGCGTGACTAACTAACGCACGCACACACGCACACACAGGCATCATTTCATAATCTCCCTCCCGGGCTAAAGCCCGGCGGGAGATAATAAATCTAAAAACTAAAACATAGTTTAACTTATAAAAAATATTTTCACATAAATAATGAGAAATACCTGCAGAGACATATAGATGTTTGCCAGCTTGTCCTTCTCTGATAATAAACTGCCCCTTTTTCACTTTCTTTTCATACATACAATCCACGATCTCCCTAATTTGAATTGAATCCAAGTGTTTCAGAAAGTCATTTTCTAAGACAGCATCTTTAATAAGTTGCTTGGATCTAAAATATAAAATGTAATCAGTTAAATAAATAATGTTTGCCACAGATGTGAAAAAACTATAACAAATTTATTTCCAAGAAATGGTAATAATTGAGTAATACAAGATGTAACAGCATGGAAAATAATAGCATCAGAGAGGCCCGTACCCCACAGCCTAGGGAAATATTTTTAATACCATGAGCTATAGAAGTACTGTATTAGTAAAAGGTTCAGGATACTTTCGGAGCACTGTCAGTTATATAAAGGTCCAAACAATGTTTAAATAGAGAAAATAATGTCTAAGAGAAAGATAATGCATGTAAAGATGAAGTATTAAAACAAGATAATTCAATAACAAGATGACAGCATTAATCAGTAAACTAAACATTACGACACTCTTTATCTACATCTGGCATGGCCGAATTATGGTTTGGATGTTTTGAATAATACCATGCATGCAGAAGTGGCAATACATTCAATGAATGCTTATGTGTGGTGTTGGAGCAAAATCTGTGGCTCACTTGATGAAATTCCATCTGTTACAATGGCATGTTGTAAAAGTAAAATTCTTAATGAATTCTAATATGACTTTAACAGTGCTTAATCTGCATCAAAAGACAGACCCAAGGTGCAACAAGATTTTACAGGTCAAAGTCACTGCGACAAGGTCAAAGGTCAAATCAAGGTCACACCATGATGCTGCACACCTACAACCGCTAACCAATCTCCCTACCAAGCATCAACTTTCTACACCTTACAGTTTCCGAGATATAGCCTGGACAAGATTTTATAGGTCAAGATCACTTCGGCAAAGTCAAATCAAGGTCAGACCGTGATGGTGCACACCTACACCCCCTAACCAATGTCTCTAGTAAGTATCAACATCCTATATCTCACAGTTTCCAAGGTATTGCCCGGACAAGATTTTATAGGTCAAGGTCACTATGACAAGGTCAAAGGTCAAATCAAGGTCAGACCGTGACGTTGCACACCTACACCCACTAACCAATGTCCCTACCAAGTATCAACGTCCTGTACCATACAGTTTCCTAGGTATAGCCCGGACAAGATTTCATAGGTCAAGGTCACTACGGCAAGGTCAAATCAAGGTCAGACCATGACGTTGCACACCTACACCCACTAACCAATGTCCCTACCAAGTATCAACTTCCTGTACCATACAGTTTCCTAGGTATAGCCCGGACAAGATTTCATAGGTCAAGGTCACTATGGCAAGGTCAAATCAAGGTCAGACCATGACGTTGCACACCCACACCCCCTAACCAATAACCCTACCAAATATCAACTTCCTACACCTTACGGTTTCTGAGATATAGCCTGGACAAGATTTTCAAACTCAAGGTCACTACGGCAAGGTCAAAGGTCAAATCATTGTCAGACCATGTCGTTGCACACCTACACCTCCTAGCCAATGTCCTTACCATGTATCAACTTCCTACACCTTACAGTTTCTGAGATATAGCCCGGACAAAATTTTATAGGTCAAGGTCACTACAACAATTTCAATGGTCAAATTAAGGTCAGACCATGAGGTTGCATTCCTACTATCCCTAACCAATGTCCCTACCATGTATCAACTTCCTACACCATACGGTGTCCGAGATATAGCACGAACAAGATTTTATAGGTCAAGGTCACTACAGCAATGTTAAATCAAGGTCAGACCATGACGTTGCAGACCTACACCTCCTAGCAAGTCAAGTGTCAACTTCCTACACCTTACGGTTTCTGAGATACAGCCCGGACAAACTTTTTCCTGTCGCCCTCCCGTCCGCCATGGGTGAAAACAATACCACGACAGCCCTTAAGGGCTGTGGGGTAAAAATGTAAGCATTATTTTGTTTTTGATGGTCATTTACACATTCTAAGGCTGTAAAAGCAATAATAAAGGAGATATAAGGCAAAAACACAAATCTGCTCCCATTACTTCAAGATGGCCATGACTGTACTTGTATTAGAATAGAAGTCCAAGGTGGAAAGAAAATAAGAATGTCCCTATTGTCATCTTTAATAAGTGTGCAAAATTTAACTGGGGTCAGCTGAACAATACGATAGCTGGAGATTAAAAACTCCCTTTTTTTACATTAAGGTGACCTTAAGATTGCAGATACAGGGCTAAAACTTCGGCATGTGAAAGATTATCAAAAAGTAGCTGAATAAGTTATTCCAACAAAACGCCGAAGTCCTGACCGCTTTGGAGATACAGATCAAGTACCCATTTTAAAAATATTTATGAAAATAAAATGCCTCCCATTCAGGCATCTATGGTCCGATTGATCAGAAAACCCTTTCCGACCTGCAGATTTAGGTCTAAAATGTGCCTGATAAATTTTACAGCACAGGTGTGTGTGGTTTTTTTCGAAACGCGATGACGGGGTGTTTTCCCGCCCCTATAGTTTTAAATAAAGAAAGGAAAGAAAAATTTAAAAGGCCAAGAAGTTATTCAAGGGAGACCATAATCCGGCGGCGGCAGTGATCAGTCGAACTTACGTAAAAACAAATAAGTGCCCCTGACGGGCCGCTTAATTAGATATAAGGCAAAAACATTTGAATTTGACTTGCTTTCTAGACTCTCTACTTATGGTTTTTTTAGTACCTCCCAATACACTTTAATGATTTTATGACTATAAATGCAAAATCAATTTTCATCAGATCTCTCCCAAAATCTAATCAGCTCGCATTTTTGATAGTATGAACAGGTGTATGAAATTACATGCCTCTGTGGTTAGTAGATTGGTTGAGCGGCAATTACAGGCAGGTGTACCCCAAAACTATTCTCTGACCATGTGATAACGATCAAAGGTCAAAGTTAAGCATGTGGAAAAATTTTCCCATGCCTAACGTATACAAGTGCCAAATATGGTTAGAAGGCTTCCAATAATGAGGGAGATATTTAAGGGAGACCAATATTTAATGCGCAACACATTCACCTAGCAAAGAGGACATTGTTTCAAACCCAGGTACAGGCAGACAAATAGTGTCCTGGTTGACCACTTAAAATGGCAGTCCTCGTTCATTTGGTCCTATTCTCAGTGGCAGATTAAAGAACCTTAAGGATGTTGATAATTAGTCATCCTAGAGTCTCTTTCAGTTACGGGAATGTCAGTAACTTAAGAGTTGGGCTGTACTTGTACAGTTGGATGGGTCAAAATGGGTCAAATAGCGTTTTGAGTCCTGCAGCAGATGGAGATATTGCTTTGACTATAAATACACAATACAACACAATTATAAAATCTGCTAACCAAATTAAATAAATCTTAATACTACTCACTGCCAGCTAACATATCTTTCTTTGAGAAGATAGGTATACAGCTGCCTTATCGAAGGGGTCTTTGAGGTGCTTATGCCCTTGCAATGTTAAGCCTGACACCCCTCAAACTAATCTAAGGCGGGCTTTTATAGCTCTTAATCCCTCAAGACAAAGTTCTGCAACAATTCATGCTGAACATACTTTTCTAGGGAAGGGTTAACCGCACTGCAGCCACACCCAAAAATAAAAGCATAATAAATATTAGGACACATACCTGAAATCTTTGTCAAAGTGCTGCAACAGGTCGATCTTACTGTTCAAGCCAGAAACAGAGGAACTTTCTCCTGAAACACCCTGCTTTTTGTTTCTGACTTCTTGCCCACCCATTGCCAAATCTTCATGAAGAGTTGCAAGCAGGTCGGGTTTCCCATCCTTGTGAATTTTAACATCAATTACTGATTTTAGTTTGTGAATTTCAGCTTTCAGTTTTTCGTTCTCCAAATCCTTTTCATGTAATTTCCCTTTGGCCAGCTTTAACTCCTCCAGTAACACTTCTATTTTATTAGTTTTCCAAGCCTGGTTTGCCTGTATTAATGCTTCTCTGTCCATTATAATTTTAGTGATGTGTTCATCAGATTTGACACTGGCATCTGAAGAGGCTCCCTTCTCAAAGTTCTTGGCGGTACCATTTCCCATATTGTTTTGTTTTTTCCCATTCAGAAATCGCAATAAAAACATAAGTGTTAGCTCAGTTAATAAATCTTTATCAGTAACTCAACAGTTCCACTTATAGTGCACTAGTACACTGATACTGATACATCTCATCTTTGTTTACATCCCCTCATAATTGACCTGTTTAAATACCGAGTATTAGACGGCAACCAAAGCCAATCTAATCTACGGATTTCTTTTTCCTCAGACTCAGTGTGCATACCTTGATATCCTTGATTCGCCAACTGACTGATATATTCCAATGTCCTGAACGAGCCCTTTATTTTGGTGAAAAACAGGCGAGGCAAAATAATTAGATTATTGTTTCAGATACCTCAAAATCAGAGGCCAAAGTGGTCAATGAGAGAAAATTTTGCTCAGAAATTATACATATTGTTCTGCATTATTGTTTGAACTTTCATATATACAAATTAGCAATGGACAACTTACCTTGTTAATCATTCAAACATTTTAGCTTTCTGAATCCTTGTAAAATCTAATTTTTAATAACATAAATATTTTCATGAAAAGACCATTTATAAAGCAAATTTTCTAGGAACCACAACCATCCAGGCCATGGCAATAGATGAATCAATATAGTTTCCCCCAGTTAGTGGCATTTTTCCAAGAAAATCTATATTGTCATCAGTTTCATGAAGTTATGCATAAAATTCTGTCAATTCATATTGGGTAAGATGTCTACCAAACATCTGAATTAATTATAACTATCAGTTATAGCACTTAGTTTCTTTTCTTATTTATATAAGCTGACACATTCAGTTGAAGGTGATTTCAGAAAAAGGCACTAAAATGTTAAGTTGGACAGTTGTTGATATCAACTTAACATCGGACAACAGTCATTCATGCATGTATATTTAATAAACACTCTAAGGCGCAACAAGACAATAGCAATATGCAAATTCAAAGTCCAGGGACAGAAATACGTCAGCACCATGGAGAAGCCATAAGAGAAAATGAACTAAGGAAGATATGCCTTTGCGTAGAGATAGGTTTTGAGCTTCTTTCTAAAAGTGGCAATAGTGTGTGATGCACAAATGTCTTCATGAAGTGAATTCCAAACAGTGGGAGCATCAAAGGCAAAACTGAAGCCAAACTGCTTAGTGGACTTGTAAATTGTAGGTTGAAATTTTGGTACATTAAGGAAATTGGCAACAAGTTGGCCACCAAGTAAAATGATATTGAAGCAGCTAATTTAACACCAAGTAAAATTATATTAAAATTATTTGAAATTAAATGTACAAGTTATATAACTTGTGTTGTTACAATATTTAACTGTAATGCAAGTAAAACTGAACTGAATTAGAAAAAATAATTGTAAAATAAACCAAAATTGAGGGTATGTGTCATGTGTCATTAAATCCAAAAGCTGCACAAAATTTACAAAAAATTGAGGTTTTAAACTTATGGAAATAATTATCTGTGTACATGCAGTGTTTAAAAATCTTTGAACATTAGAGAACTGAAACAGTGTATCTTTATATCTAACTATATAAGGAATATCATAACGACCATATTGTGAATTTAATGAAACAGTCATAATTGTTAATACTCATGTCATTAATTATTAAACTAAATGATACCACACATATGGTTAGAATCACCCATGGACCCAATGTACATTGGAATGATTGTGTGTCTTCTAGAGTCTATTTAAAAATCTAGATTTTCTGCAAAATTATGAATTTATTGTGTGATGCTTTATTGAATACTTACACAGCAACTTTATCTCAATACTAAGTTTGTTTTTTTTTTTATTTCTACTCATTATAAACAGTTTGACCAAACAAATGTAAAATGTGAAACAAAATGGTTTCATCATTTCCTGTTCATGCACTGAGCATAACAAATACTTGGCTTTCTGCTTGACAAAGTGAAAACACCTAACAAAGTTGTATTTCAGGATATTCACATTGTCTTGCCTTTTTGTAGGTACTCAGATAGTAAGTACTTTTGATTTTAATATGTTAATGTCTACACCCTTATAAAATGTAAGAATCCATATATATATTCTAATTTTACCTGATTGCAAATAAAGCCAAACCACATTGCAAACTTTCCTGTTGTGAATGTACAATGTATTAATCCATTCTCAAAATCTTTGGTTAATAAGTTGTTTTGCAATGCAGACCATAACTTTAGAACTACATATAGTTTATTTATTATACACATGATAAGACTTTGCAAATGTTTTCGAATTTCATACGGAATAAATTTACACAAAACTTTGTTTGCATTATGTGATGACTTTCACACAAATTAATTTTGAAAAATAACAACATATTAATGCAACACGATGTGATTTACTTCAATAATGAGAATGTTAAAGATTTAAGTCAGTCAGAGACTTGTGCTAACAAAAAATATCTTTGCCATTACTTAAACCTATTGGGATATCTTCAGGATACAACATAAGACGTAAACAAAGATATATAATACAAATGTTTTGTGTATCATTACACTATGTAGATCTAAAAGATGATACACAACATCAGCAAGTAACAAAAGACTTGATATATTTCACAAGAAATGTCTTTAAATGCATCTTGAGATTTGCTGACATCTTACCATTATTAACAAAAAGCTCAATGACAAACACTACACACCAGTTTTAACATTGCCAAAAATAACAATATGTCCCTATATAGTATTTAATGAAGAAAGTATACTCGAAGGCATATCAGAAAGTAGTAGGAGACTTCTTAAAAATGGAATAAAGTAAGAGATCCATGCAAATTTAATTGCAAAAATAGCTTTGAACAAGGTCAGAAAAAAGTAATAAGTAGTAATGACTGATGGTCACAGTTTTATTTAAGCCATTTTAAACAAAAAAAAACAATAATGTAAAATATTTATTCTCCATTGCAAAATAATGCATGCATAATACATGATGTAATAAGGAATTTTAGCTGTGATAGGTCGTAAAAGAGAGATAAATTATTATTATTTCAAATTAGAAAAATGTGTGTTTGAAAAATTATTAGGTGTCACAAAAGGTTATAAGGATAAATAAATATATTTATTTTAAAATAAAAGTTATAAAAATAAGTTTAAGATAAAAGATATGTTTTGACCTTGCAAAATGCAGTATTTATACTTTGTGAACAAAGCTGTTACAATATTTTTCCTTTGTGTCTTTATCCATTAAATGGATTTTTTTTTAAAAAACAGATGCTGGTAATAGTAGGGCTGGATATGTTTATATATGTAGATATATGTTTGTAAAATTGCACTTGAATTGGACAAAAAATAAAACCCGCTGTGATGCATACTATGTTGTTAAAGTTATACTTTGTGTTGTGAATTTTTACATTGTAGGGCTTATACCTTTTTATGTACAGGAATAAATGAATAAAAATATATTTTTTTTATATTTATTTATTTTTTCATTCTCCATTTCAATACAATAATCGTAATATACATCAAAGTGAAGGTGTATTTTTAGTTCTACCATGTAGTAACTTACTTCATAAATCAATTTATTTTAGTAAAACATGAAGATGTAAAACCACAATGTTACATTATTGTCTTTTTCAAATTTATACATCATTAAATAGTGGCTCCCATGTCGCCCATTTATGAATTTGTTTTTCATTTGTATTCTTCAATTTTTACAGTATTAAATATTCATTGAAACTACTTTTAATTTTTTTGGAAAAACATAAATATTCATCTTATTATAATTAATGGCACATTGAAATATATACTTCTTTGTACACATGACCAGCAAATTAATTAGGTCATAGTTGACATCTTTTTGTAAATACCCAAAAAATGATGTCTTTTATCTTGATATTAAATAAAATGCCTATTTTCATTTTTATCCAGGTAGAAAGTGAACCCCATAGTTGTTTCGAATGGTTACAATGAAAGAATAAATGAACAATAGTTTCTTCATTATTGTTGCTAAATATTTTCTATCCACAATTATTCTATACAAAAGTCTATATTGAAACCATGTGAGTGAGGCATCACAAGAGAATCTAAAACAGACTCTGAAAATTTTTCTCCAAACATTGAAATTTTCTATTTCTTTTTTATTTCTTGGCACCATTTTACCTTTATTTTTGGTTGAATTGAAGACTTATTCATTCCTTTATAAATGTCAGTGGCACCTTTTTGACTTTTGAAGAAAATCTTCAAGTGTGCTGTAAGAAAGGCCCCATTTGTCTATAATGGTTCAAGTCAGGTTTAAGTTTGTTCAAGAATGCTTTAGTCAATAATTTAATTTTATATTATTCTAGAACATTAACATGAGGAAGATTATGCAACTCTTTCAATGCCATCTTCGAATGAAAAGTCCCATTTTCACTGATTAAGTCAATTACAAATGTTATACCTTTTTGATGCCATACAGGATAGAATAAATGGTCCTGACTTATTTTTTATTATACCAAAAAGGGCTATGTGAGATATCCTGGCCACTTTCTATTGGACAATCTTGTGATATATATTGCCAAGAAGTTAACATATCTTTCCAAAACGGGTTGTCAGTCTTTGTATTTTTCGCACCATGCTGGCCCATAATTAAGTAGTTTACTTGAGAGATTTAACTGATGGTTAACCAGATATGCCCATGACGAATCTGAATCTCTTATAAGACGTCTAATCCAGGTTAATTTCAGTGATTTTTATAAATTTTTCAAAGTCAAGCATTTTAAATCCTCCATCCAAATAGTCCTTACAAATGTGTTGTCTATTTACCTTGTCTAGCTTATCATTGGAAATAAATTTATGCATAATATCAGAAATAGATTTTATCATTGCTGGTGAAGGATTTGGCAATGTAATAAAAAGGGTGATTAAATTTAGAGATTATAAAAGTTTTAACAATTATTACTTTACCAAAGGGTTTCAAGTGACATTTTTCCAACTGTTTATTATTAACTTTGGCTGCACAATTATATTCAAGTTATTTTTCTGCACCATTTTATCAAGATCTACATTGAACTCTAATCCTAACAAATTAAACTCTCTGGTGCCCCACTCAAGTGTTGTGTTTACTTTTAAGTCATCTTTGCTAAATCTCTTCCTTCCAATCCATATCACCTTGGTTTTCATAGTATTCATCTTCAATCCAGCCAAATATCTCAAGTTTGTTCAAAGCTGCATGCAAGGATTCTCTGGAACCATCCATTAATAGTGTGGTGTCATCAGCAAACTGTGTGAGCCTGTACTCGATGTTTCCCATTTTTATACCCTTTATGTATTGTGGATTAATACTAATAATATTTGACCAGCCAGAATGAATAAAAATGGAGAACAAGGATCTCCTTGGTGACAGCCCAGCTTTTTGACAAAATTCCACACTGTATAACAGAAGCCTGAATATAAGAGTTAATAGCTTAATCCATTTTATGAAGTTTGCCCAAATCCGAAAAATTCTAGTACATTGTAAAGAAACTTCCATGAGATCGAATCAAATGCTTTCTCGAAATCAGTAAGCATCAGAAGACCTTCTTTCCGAGTTTTTTCGGTACAATACATAATATCATAAACCAGACATGTAGAGTGACCAATGTATCTACCTGTAAAAAATTCAGTTTGACTTTTATCAATTAGAAAGTCTAAAATGGTTTTTAACCTGTTTGCTATGGAAGCTGAGACCATTTTGTATATTACTGAAAGCAACGACATTGGCCGCCAATTTTTTAGGACTGCACGGTCTTTGTTTCCTTTTGGCAAACATGATATTATGCATTGCCTCAATGTAAGAGGTAGTTCCTTGTTGTCATAACTTGAGTTTATAGCTCTTTGAAATATAAATTTTAATTTTGACCAAAATACTTTTAAAAATTCTGCTGGAAAACCATCAATACCAGGTGTTTTTCCATTTTTCATATTTTAATGCTTGTCCCAATTCATAAACTGCTAGTTTTCCTTCCAAAAGTTTTGATTGTATGTCTGTTCACTTATTAATATTATAATTAGCTAAATATTCTTTAACGTTCACACTTTGGAGATCACTATCGTGTGAGTCATACAAGGTTTGATAAAAAGTCTTAATTTCATCTAATATAAGGCTTTGATCTATTAATATTGAACCATTTTCTTTTTTCTTTTCTGTTTTTTCAGTAAAATGTTTATTTTCTAATGAGCAAAATAGTTTACTAGGTTTCTCACCATGTTGTAACCATTGTACTCACAATTTTACAATAGAACCTTTCATTTTCATCTCCCTTAATTGTTCCAATTCATCTTTTTTATCCTGCAATTAATTAATCACAGCAAAAATGTTCCTACTCCTTTCAAGGTCATTAATCTCTCCCGTTAATTTTTCTTCTTTATCATTTTGAACTCTTTTTAAATTGGATGCAAATTTAATAGTTTCACCCTGTCTCATCAATAAAGTTTCTAGGAATAAATTTTCATTTATAGTGAGCTGAATACTTTCCAACCAACTCATTTCTTTTCCAGTAATCTGGGTTATATACAGGAAGAGCATATTGAAATATTTCATCTGTTATGGAATTATTAATCAAAGTTAAGTATTCTTGGTTGTTTAATAATGAGGTAGTAAACTTCCAAAGTCCTGTACTATGTTTGAACTTGGTTATGGAGATTTCAAATTTAATCATAGAGTGATCAGTTCTATATCCAGGTGATATTTCACATTTATGTACTAGATCCAGAAAGGTATTTATACTATATAATAGTCAAGTCGAGTTTGTTGTAATGGATTTTTATGTCTCCATGTATATCTGTGAGTATCAGGGTGCAAATCCCTATACACATCAGTAAGATTAAAATCTGACATCATATTTAAAACTGCCTTTCTGGAATTTTGGTTGTTAATATAGGCATAATTATATGTGTCTTTTAGGGGATCCAAAGCTATATTAAGATCGCCACAAAAAATCACATAAGCTTCATCATTTGAAGCCATTATGTTTGAAATATTATTGTAGAATGAAGGAGAGTCTTTATTTGGCCCATAATATTCATGATTTTGATGTTCAGTTAGTCTAGCTTAATATCCACAGCAATCATGTTACCCAAGTCATCCTTTTCAATATTTCCAATAACATATTCAAAATTTTTACTAAAAAGTATTGCTACCCCACATGAATTTGTTGTGTTTACATGAATGATACATTCCCCATCCCAGTGTTTTTTTTTTATTTCAGGCAAATCTTCTGATGTCCAATGAGTGTCTTGTAGACTTTTTATCATTTAAATAATTTAAAACATCTATTCAACCGAGTTTGAAGTCCCTGACAGTTTACCAACAACACCACAATAGTTTTACCCTTTATTGTAACTATCCTTTATGCTTTGAATATCCAGAGAATCCAGCAAACATTAGATATGACAATTATAAAAGTGTTTAACACATCAATTCCAAAAGACATTGTTGTAACACTGAGTAAGAACAAAGCTATAACACCTGAACACCATTTACATAAGTTTCTACTGATCTTTGGAGAATGCTATAATGTTGAAAACATTCAAAATTAAAAACAATAGTTAAACAAAACAAAAAAAAATAGCATCAGAGATGCCCGTACCCCACAGCCTAGGGAAATATTTTTAATATCATGAGATATAGAAGTACTGTGTCAGTACAAAGTTCAGGATACTTTCGGAGCACTGTCAGTTATATAAAGGTCCAAACAATGTTTAAATAGAGAAAATAATGTCTAAGAGAAAGATAATGCATGTAAAGATGAAGTATTAAAACAAGACAATTCAATAACAAGATGACAGCATTAATCAGTAAACTAAAAATTATGACACTCTTTATTTGCATTTGAATGGTCAAATTATGGTTTGGATGTTTTGACTATTACCATGCATTCAGAAGTGGTAATACATTCAATGAATGCTTAGGGGGCTCGGTGGTGTAGTGGTTAGAGTGCTCGCCTCCAACCTCTGAGGCCGCCGGTTCGAATCTTGGGCCGGGCTATTCATGTTGGTAGTTAGGTCCTCAGTGGCCTAGTGGTTAGCAAGTTTGGCATCTAATCATAGGCTGTCACCTCTGTGGGTTCGAGTCCCACAAGTGGCAATTCTGAGGACCTGTCCCAATATGACCCTGGCTGTTGAACGGGACGTAAAACCCCAACTTTGACCTTTGATGTTGGTAGTTACTTGCCAATGACCGGTGGTTTACAGTGCAGAATCTTGACTAACTAGTATGCACTGGTTCCTCCACCCGTAAACTACCCGTCGCAATATGTCCCTAGCTGTTGAACGTGACGTAAAACAACAAATAAATCTAAATCAATGAATGCATATGTGTGGTGTTGGAGCAAAATCCGTGGCTCACTTGATGAAATTTAATCTGTTACAATGGGAAGTTGTAAAAGTAAAATTCTTAATGAATTCTAATATGACTTTAACAGTGCTTAATCTGCATCAAAAGACAGACCCAAAGGTGCAACAAGATTTTATAGGTCAAGGTCACTACGGCAAGGTTAAAGGTCAAATCAAGATCAGACCATGACGGTGCACACCTACACCACTGAACCAATGTCCCTACCAAGTATCAACTTCCTACACCTTATTATATCAAAGATATAGCCCGGACAAGATTTTATAGGTCAAGGTCACTACGGCAAGGTAAAAGGTCAAATCAAGATCAGACCATGACGGTGCACACCTACACCCCTGAACCAATGTCCCTACCAAGTATCAACTTTCTACACCTTACGGTTTCTGAGATACAGCCCGGACAAACTTTTTCCAGCCGCTCGCCCACACGCCCAACTGCCCACCCACCCGTCCGCCAGTCCACCCATCCGGACACCATGGGTGAAAACAATACCCTGACAGCCCTTAAGGGCTGTGGGGTAAAAACTTAGACACATATTACTTACAATTAACACTTTTTTGGTTCAGTTCCTTGCAAATTTGTCAATTTATAATTTTTTTTATAAAAATGAGTGGAATCAGAAGTAATATGAATATGATAGTTTGTAGTTTAAAATAATAAAAAGATACATAATAAACCATATATAGAGAGCAAAAAGAATGACATATAAATTTGGTTTCAATACTATAGTGATTTCTTAATTTGTAGCTGCAAACAACTATCATTTAAAAAAAGATTATATTGTTCAATTAATAGTTTTAGATTTCTAACCGCTGTATCCTTATACCACTCTTTACTGTGCAAGATTTTGACAAAGCAATTACTTTTAGAAGCCTATTCCTGTACTAACATGTGCATTAAATATACAGAAATCTATATATCTCAACAAAGAAAATGACATCTGACACTAAGATAGTTTACACTTCACCCTTTTACAGTAGGAAATAAATAAACAGTTCAAGGTTTTCCCAATGCATGCACTAATGCACTTATCCACTGCTAACAGGTAATCACTGAGTCAGATATGCTGTATTGTCTAACTTATAACCAATTAAACTTCTGCACATTAAACAGCCAAACTTGTATATTTATTTCTGCTTTCCTCTCCGAGACCTATAGGGAAATTAAAGCTAATGTAGTTGTAATGTGGTCTCTTCAAAACCATACTGACTGTCTATCTGGGCTAAGACAGTTTTATCTCAATTATGAAAGCAATTTCATTACAATTTATTTTATTTGGTAAATGTAAAAGATATCCGTGGCCAATCTACAAGAACCACCTCTGAGGCCGGGGTACGGTTCCCGTCACGGCCTCAAGTGGGAAAGCTGGTAGTTGCTTGCCGTTGGTCAGCAGTTTACAGTACAGAACCCTGACGAACTGTATGTACTGGTTTCCTTTGCCCTTCCAACTACCCGTCGTGATATGACCTGTACAGTGTAGAAAGCGACATTAAACTCTAAATTAAAAAAAAAATCTACAAGAAATGAATTACTGAATTAGTAATTAACACTCACTCTTTTAGGATTATGATTGACAACGAATTTTGTTTATAAAACAGTTTATGTGTTCAATTGTGATCTGTGAAAATGTTGGAGAAGAGATCAATGGATATGATTGTAGAAAGATGTCCAAAGCATCATTTAATGTCTTTTTGTGTTCAAAGAACTCTGATCAGTCCTAGTTCTCCAATATTTGCAATGTGTCAGGTGAGGCAACTTTTCCATAAGCCCCGCCTCCTAAATTCACACCATAGCCAAAGGGTTCATTGCATTTTAGTTACATATTTATTTCATTTATATATGTCCAAATATTTAAAGTATGAAACATAGGAACTTTATAACAAGGCTACATGTCACTATATTGTGACTAATGAATAACATTGTTTGAATTTGTGTCAATCAATTCACCATTTGACCAAAATATATATTTCCACACCTAATAAAAAGATATTAATGGAAATAAAGAAGCACCTGCTAAAGAAATGCCACAAAGAGATAGAATAGCTGTGAAGATCTTCTTGTAAAAAATGTAGCTCAAAGATGCTGTTTATATGCCTGTCAAAGCAATTCTAATTCCAATTGGAGTTTTATAGTGCTTAATCTCCCCATACAAAAGGACTCTAAGGCGCAACAAAACCAAAAAAAAACAGTAGACCAAATTTTAATATCCAGAGACAGAACAGGAGTCAAGCACCACGGAGAACACCAGGGGATGATCCAGGCTAAGGTGGATATGCTTTAGTGTACGGGTAGGTTTTAAGCTGCTTTCTGAAAGAGGCCAAGGATGGACAGGCATGAATTTCATCTGGAAGAGCATTCCAAACAGTGGGAGCATCAAAAGCAAAAATAGTTGAATCATTTGTGCAACTGATCTGAATATGGGTGTTTATGTTTTTAGTTGTAACCAACTTGAAGCACCTATATTTTACTTGTAACCAATTTGAAGTACCCATAAATCAGTGTAGTGTTTCCCATACTCTGTGACCGCTTTACTCTGGAATAAAATGTGAGGCATCAACCACTCTTTTGGACAATTAACATTCCTAGTTACACCTAGAATTAATAGAGAAAATAAATATAATGTGTTTGTGGTCAATTTATTTGGTGCAGGTCCCTTTTACAATATAATGATATCAAATAATAATCAAATAATATTTGTGTGTAATAAAAATGTGTACCAATTAAAGTGATGTAATTCTCTTATCACCCCAAAACACATCTTTGTTTTTAAAGATTATTGTCATTCCAAATTATTTTGTATTTAATGGGCAATATGTCATTATAAGTGTCATTATGTATGGTAAAAATATTACCAAGGCTTCTCACATCATGACAGATTGATGTGAGATAGTGCTTTCTAGTTACAGCTGTATCATAGTGTGGGTAGTACAGCAATGAAGAACACAGTTTTGGAATGAGTTGTAGATATACTTCTTACATTTTGCATATTGTATCTTTGATATTTTATGACAGTTTTGCTTAGATTATTTCCCTATTGGTTGCTTAATGATTAAAACTATTTTTGAAAATTAATGACTATGTTTTAGCATTAGAGTAACAGCTTAAAATTAATATATTGGTTTAGGAATTCTGAGCATATCCAGACACAGACCTACTGTTCCTGTCACAGTCTGGTCATTAGTTTGGTGATCATTCTGTTTTCAGAAATCATCTAAAGCCTTCCGACTTGCCACATTGACTCGTGTATGTGGTTTTTATATAGGAATATATGCCTGTCGAAAAAAAATAAAATAAATATTTAACCCCATCTGCTTCATTATTTGACCATTATAAGGGTTTAAAATATATAAATTAACCACAAAACGAGTCCTTATTGAATTAAATAATCAGAAACAACTTGTGCTTTCACAGCATTTTAAAGTTCAAAGAACTATGTCTGTTAGGACATACCAATTCACAACCTGCCAAATAAAACAAGACTTGGTGAATGTCGCTGAATAAGCAATACCAGTCGCTTTATTGGTTAAAGGTGACTGGTGTCCCATCTATGTTTCCCTGTGAGATAGGTTCCTTGAAAGTCATACTAAATCATGGATAAATATTCTTGTTGTTGTTTCTAGTCATAAAGTAACTGTTTAAGAAATATGATGTAAAATATCTGCGCAGCATCTGAAATTATTTAAATAAATGTCACTCCACATAATTGAATTCAATTTTTTTTTAGAATCCTTGCTCATTTTTCCTCATGGCCTCTGTTGAAAATTTTTAGCTAGAGGTTAAAAGAGGTTAGAACCCCTTCTCACTTGACAGATAATCTGAGAGAGATTCGAGACTGTCAAATCTGTGTGGAACCTGGGTGTCATATTTGACTGTGACTTCTCCTTCACAGACCAGGTTGACGCAGTTAGCAGGTCATGTTTTAGTGGACTCTGTGATCTGAGAAGGATCAAACAATATCTACCAAAGAATATGGCTATCTCGGAGGCAAATGCACTCATCAATAGCAGACTAGACAACTGCAACTCATACAGGGCTTTTTAAAAAAGTAACCTGAGAAGACTGCAGTGTCTGCAAAATACATTAGCACAAGTTGTCACTGGTTCTCGTAAGTGGACCCACGTTTCACCTGTACTAAAGTATCTACACTGGCTCCCTGTTAGAGAGAATCAATTTCAAAAGTGCATTCCGCATTTACAAACATTTGTATTCTGGTCTGCCACAGTCTTTTCATGAATATATAAGTCATTACACATTATCTGTTAACAACAGGCATGCTGTCACCACAAAGAAATAATTAGATGTTCCCATTTTTAACCCTCGGATTCACAAGTCCACAAGACTCATTTTGATAAATCCTTTTCCCTATGATGGACCCAGGCTATGGAACAGTCTCCCACTGGCTGTATGATCGGTCCCCACACTGGCATCTTTCAGGCGAGAGCTTAAGACTCATTTGTTTCATGAAGCCTATCCTCCTTAGCACCTTCTCCTCTGGTTGTGCAAAAGCTAGTTTGTTTGTTCAAAAATATTTTGCCAGTTTCTTAAACTTTGCACTTACTGTTTACTGAAGCTGGTTTTTATAGAATGATTGAAGTTTGTATCATTTGATCACTAGGTTTAAGCCATCTTCTGCTATGTCTTTTTCTAGCTGGTCATTTGAAATTTTTACAGTAGAGCTCTCCCATAGGAATTTCTTTAAAAGTATCTCAACTCAAACAAGTATCTGGAGGTCAGGGTTTGGCAAAATTATTAAGCAATAAATTAACCTTAGTACAGCAAAGTTTTTCAAGATATTTACCTTTCCTATTTAACTTAGCTTAAATTTTCTATAAAACTTTTCTATAAAAACATTTGCAACTATACTTACATATTTTTTAAAGTTTATATGTTATACTGACTGAAATATGAAGTTTAGTGTTATTCAGTCATTTTTGTTGCAATCTTTTTAAGTATCTTATTGATTGAATATGATTATTTCTTATTGTAGAAGCATTTTACGATGCAGTTTAAACTACATGACAATCTATGAACTTATTTTCTTGTATATCTTCTACCTTTCTGTGTAAATTAGGGGCAACGGAGGCAGAGTGGTAGGTAACACTCTCACCTCCCACCTTTGAGATTGGGGTTCAGTTCCCAGCCCGACCTCAAGTGGGAAAGCTGGTAGTTGCTTGCCGTTAGTTGGCAGTTTACAGTACAGAACCTTGACTAACTGTATGTACTGGTTTCCTCTGCCCTTCCAACTACCCGTCGTGATATGACCTGTACAATGTTGAAAGCGATATAAAACCCCACATAAATAAATTCTGTGTAAATTAGTATGTAAGTGGTTTCAATATGTCAACATTAATAGCGATGTATTTCATCCTTGTTTTCATTTTAAGAAGGGTACTATTTTCAAATGACTTTTTCTGAGTATTTAATTTATGAGGGATTTCTTTATTTATTTCAATCTTAAAACTTTGAGATTTCAGGCAGTCTATGTAATCCTCTCTTTAAATATGTTATTGATACAATATGATGTGGTTGTTTACTGTTGATTCAAGTGCAGTTTTGAGGTTTTTACAACGGGCCAGGTATCACATACACAGGGAATTATCACTCTTATACCTGAAGAGTGGAATAGGATTATCTAAAACCTGTTTTTCAAGCTGCAAATTTTGGAGAGAACTTCTTGCAATGTTTCAGTGTTCTTTATTCAAATTCCAATAGCTGTTTTCTTAATAATGTTTCTTTACATCTTTTTTTCAAAATCGGTAGTTCTTGAAGGCAAGGAGACACTTAAGATCCTTTCTATTTATTTATTCATTTTTATTTATTTATTTTTTGGTGTTGAACTTGGATGCTAATAAGGTGGATCGATCTGGTTTTCTTGAGTAAACATTATGGTCTTTGTATTTTTGTATTAAAAATGGGTTACATGTTAGAAATGGAAAAAATAAATACATATTTCTGATATATTTTTTTTAGATTAACAAGATATTGATTTTCTGATGATAATATACACAGCATATTTTTATTTATCATTTAGTATGCGTTGTAGTGATGTATTATTACTTGCAACCCCATTCATGTCTTTTACTTAGCTTTATCTTACCTTTTACTTTCTTCACTGTGGGATGCTTGTTTTTTGTATTTTTGGCATTAGCAAAAACCTTTTTCTAGTTTTATTATTGTTCTTCATGAAAGGATATAACTTATTTTCTCTTATAATACAACAAGCAAAGATAAAGCTACATAATATCAAAATAATTTCTGAATAATCATCAAAGATGATGGAAAATTGTGTTCAGGTATTACATGTAATGCCTATAGCTCATGTTAGTCATCACATGAAAAGATTTTCCCAAAATGCCTGGGCTTTTTTAGGCATTTCCAAAAATGGCTGAAATACACAGATTGCCTGCGACCTGTATTTGATCTGATTTAAGTTTGCTACATTGTTGAGAAGTTATAATTCAGAGTGCAAATCAGACAGAGTGTACTTTAATGATAAAACAAATAATGTTAATATATAGAGATCATTTAACTATCAAGACTTTCATTTGTAAAATACCAGTTTTTTCCATGTCTTCGAAGTGTTTTAATATGTTTTTTTTCACAAAAACAGAATTGTTTAATCAATATCCGCATTGTTTTGAAAACACTATTTTGTACCATCTTCAGTTTAATATATCCTGTTGTAAATGTCTGACATAATCAGAGACTGTACTGAATTAGAGTTTCCCCTGTATTCATTACACATATAATCAGCAAAAGAGATATTCAAATTCATTTGACAACTGTCTTAAAAATTCATAATATAATCTTTTCAGCACACATAAGTCCTCAATGGCATAATATTTGACATATAATCAGTCATGTCTATATGGATTCTATTCCCACAACTGGTAATGCTGGGGTCTTGTTTTTAAAAGGACACTGGCTGTTGAACAGGACGTAAATCCCTAATTTTGAGTTAGACTTTGTTTGCAGTACACATAAACATGGAAAAGGATATCCAGTATGTTTTAAAAATTACCTATGGATGTAACATCTTCAGTATTTTATTTTGTACTGTGCGCATATTTACATAAACACTTTTAGACTGCAAATTTTTATAAATTAGACTATCCAAGAAGCAGGAATACCAAGGCTGGTACTCACGAAGGGTCTTAGGCAGTGCTAAGGTTCAAAGTTAAGAATTTTTTAATAGTTTTCTAAGACCTCTTCTTTAGTCTTAGCTGTATTCGACCCAGTCTTAGTTTTAGGCAAGATCTTTCCAGATAACATTCCGACGTTGGGCCGACATTGGCAGCCTATGTTGGCCCAATGGCTTTTTGGCCAGTGGAGGCGATGTTGGCCCAATCTCAGCAAGCCACTGGTAAAAATTCTACTCAATGTATAGCATCAGCCAATCAGATTGCAGCATGGTGTTCTGTGGCCATTGTTTAACAGAAGGCAACTGATAGACAGGTTGTGGGAGGATCTTGGTTAAGTGAATCCCTGATAAGTCACATGACCAAACATTAACAATGATGGAACAGTATCATAAGGTGATAGTCAATAATTGTGTGATAAAATTATAATGTTCACAAAGAACTTTTTCAGTGTGAATTTATAATGAGAATATTATTTTTATGTCTAAAATTGTTAAATAGTCAATTAAAATTTGTGGGCTCACTGAAATATGATTTTTAGACATACCATAATAAATAACTTTTTGCTAAGTTTCCCAAAATCCCCTATTATAGCTCACTGCCATCTTGAATAAAAATCCACCATTGGCCCAATGTTGGCCCAACGTCGGAAAAATATAGAGATATCTAACCTGAGTAGTGGTCTGCAAGCAACCGTTGGGCCAATGTTGGCCCAATGTTGGAAAAATCGGCTGACGATGCGACCAATAGCCCAATGTTGGGCCAATGTTGGCAAAATCTGCTGGCCATGCGACCAACAGCCAGTGCCGGTTTGACGGCAGAATGCTATTTGGGTTAACTTTAAGACTGGATAATATTTATAAATTTGTGTATATATAGCTGATGTTATTTATTGTAACACATAAAGTAGATATCTTATATGTTTGGACATATGGTTTCACACATAGCCTGTGTCTGCACAATTTTATTATGGGCACAGCCTGATTCTTTGGTTGACATTAGTGATTTTCTGGGGGGGATTACAGACTTGGCTGAAAAACTAGGACATGTCTGATGTCTGTGTTTACATAGACTACACTTTGGCAACAACTATATTGCAAGCTTTATTTTGATTGGCTGGCTGATATCATTTAGCTTGTTGTGGTCTTAAAATTAAGCACAAATGTCTTAGCTGAGTCACACTTTGTGAATATGGATTTACCTTATAAATCTTAGCTGAGACATCAGTCTCAACTCTGAGACCTCATTTAAGCCTAGGACCTCGCTAAGTCTAAGATCCCTTGTAAAAAACCCTCCCCAGAACCAGAAAGAACACTTGCAGTTTGAAATTCACTTACAATTGTATTTTATTTTAAATTATGCCAAAATGAGCTTTGACAATTATTCCCTTTAAAGAACATAAAATATAGAAACCTATTTATATCATTTCTTATAGCACATCAGTGTATGGTTAAATAAGTTCACGTGAAGTTCCTTTTGCGACTCCAGGGTATGCTTCTAACCATAAAATTTTTTGAAATTGTCACAATTGACGGGGAACCATTCTACTTTAACAATAAAGAGACTGGTATCACCTTTATGTAAAATGCTGCATTTTTTTTCATGTCATAAGGCGGTGGTAAATACCCTGTAAAACTGTTCTTGGCACTTTTAACCGCATTTTTTTCCGGGATGTGAACTAGTTAGTACCAGTGCTGAATAAGAAAAAGAATGAATCAGTAATATCTGCCATCTCAATCATTATTTTAATTATTTATTTTCATTTTGTATGCATTCAAAATATTTTTACTATATATTATGGGGAAGGATTGCGGAATTCCCCTCCCGGAAGTAGAAAGGAGTAGGAGTATCATTGAATTTTATTTTCTGCAATAATATAGTTCCTGATTAAATGGAAAATAAGAGACATGGACAGGAAGACATGTAGGTAGGTTGGCTAGTAGACAGGTTTGCTAGTAGGCAGGTTGGCTGGTAGGCAGGTTGGCTAGTCACCAGGTCGGCGGATCGGCAGGTCAGCAGGTCATTCAAGATGACACACTTGTATCTGCAATTCTGATTGGTGGAGAGCTATGGTAAAATGGAGCATAACCATACACCCAAATTCTACATAGATGCCGAATTTTAAAAGCAAAATAAAATATGGTTGCCATTGATAACCATATTTTAGGAATTATTTCACTTAACAAAATCAGAATTGTACTGTAATATTTGTAGATCTGCCGACCTGTCTACTTGCCAACCTGTCTACCTGCCTACATGTCTACTTACTAAAATATTCATATTATACATACTTATTTTTTATTATTTTATTTTTATAAATTTATATATGGACATATATTTATATATATATATATATATATATATTGACGGAACTACTTTTATCTATTTCCGGGAGGGGAATTCTGCAATTCAGCCTATTATGGTACTTATAACATAAACTATTGCCAATTAAACTTTAAAATATTTTGGCAGGACAATAGTCTTCAGAAGCAAATACGTGTTTTTGGGCGATAATAGAAGATCGACAAAACTTAAACTGATGCACATTTTTTGTTTATCACATATGTTGTTTAATTATTATGTAATATCATTACATAGTGAAAGGATAATATTGTGTCAAAATGTGCACGAAATGTGTTCACTAGAAATATTTAATTTCTTCTTGATCATTGCTAGGTGTAACTACGGAAGCCTACAGGGGGGGACAGCGATTCGCGGGGACAGCAATTTGCCAGTTTCTATTGTACCTCATTTAAAACTAATATCTGTGTTGATACTGAAGGAGCCTTATAGCATAGAAAAGTGTGCAACATGTCTTGATACTTTTCTAAGATTTAAGAACGGACAGCATGCAGGATTATAAAGATGAATAAAAAGGTTTATATGTCAGTGAGAAATATGCCTAACAAACTGTATCTGACTGATGCAAAGAGCTGTATGTTCTCTAAACTGTTCCTGGGGTCAATATAAATACTATTTATAACTGCATTAAGTGCTAGAATACAATGAAAAGAATTGATCTTTAGCTTTAACTATTGTTTGCAAAGTGCTTAACAGTCTTTGTAACTTTTTGGGGAACAGTATAAAATAATCGGTGAAATGCTGTCCACTTTCCAACAGCCCTAATCTTATTGCCATGGTACAAGTTCTATGGTTGTATTTGTACTTATCACAAAATATATTTTATGATGCTACTATCATTTTACAGTTTGAGGAACCTCTTTTCATTCTGATAACTTTTATAAAAACTACACTGCGTATTTGTTCTCAAGAAACTTTATTTTGCTGTTTTTATGGGCAAATCGCTGTCCCCCCCCCCCCCCCCCCCCCCTCGCGCTGTAGAACCCAAGATGGTGGGCGATACCCTATATTCAAGAGTACTGGTCGGGAACCAGACTATTGTCACAACTTTCAGAAAGATTTCGGTGTTTCGGCCGGACTACATTTGCGACCTTCTCATTTGCGATAGAAACAACAGCCATACTTGACAACTTTAAACAAATTTCTTTCTGTCAGTGCTTATTGTTAACCCTATATCTGGTTGTGGATAAATAGTTAATATTCTCATGTGACGGTGTTGTATTAACGAACTGAGGGCGTCTGTGGTTCTTTGTTGCAGTGTTATTGAATCTATTAAGTAAGTACAAAGCCACTACTGCTTCCCTGCATAAGTTGGCCACAGTCATAAGTTGGCCGCTCTCACCACACCTTCACATGGCTTTAACACGAGTGGCCTACTACACTCTGAAATCATGTATTATTGTTAAAGTTATTATATGCAATAGTTTTCAGTGGTGTACAATAACCTATTTGTCTTTCTGGAGCCTGTAGATGAGCTACGGCCAACTTATGCCTGCGGCCAACTTATGCAGGGAAGCAGTATATTGATTCCGCTGTACATATCGCAACTGTCAGTATCGTCGTTGTAAGGAAGTTCAATCACTTAAGAAAATTGATGTCAAATATACGAATAAATGTCTAATAAAAAGTGTTATTAAATTTTGAAACGTACAATATCCGTAAAAATATCTATATTTTAGTTTTGCTAAGTTGTTTTTATTTGAAATAATCTAAAATATACTGCTCAGCCAGTGAATTTTGTCACCCAGTGAATTTCGTCACCTGCCATTTAAACCCTCAAAAACCAATAATACTTATGTTTAAACATATGCAACCACAACTTCTAATATTAATATGCAATTCCACGATGTAAACTAAGTGTCAAAATGATTTAATATTGTCATGAAATGCAGGTGACGAAATTCACTGGCTGAGCAGTAACGATTTTATTCATATTTAAAAGATACCATTTTCTTTAACTGTTGTCATAGGGGATAGAGATGTACAAAAAATCAATCATTTGGTACTCACCTGTTTATCTTCTTGCATACGTAAAGTTAAGGTTTCTAGATAAAAAAGTAGTGATATCAATTGATCGATTTCTCATCTCAGTCAGGTAAGTAAAACATCTCTAATAAAAATGCAATTTCTTTAAAGTTTGTAATGGAAAGTTCTTTAAAAATATCTTTCGATTGTGCAACAACAATTATTACATCTATTTTGCAAAAGAAAAATACCTGTTTTTCCTCATTTTGACATCAGAATAAAATAATTTTTCGGTAAGATTGTTTACATTCGAAACGCCAGCAGCCTTCTGTTCCTCATACAACCATTCAAAACAAAGCGGATTGGAAGAAAACAAAGTCGATCAACATTTTGTCTATATCGAACTTACGTACATTGACGATATACGAGGGCCGGTATACGATCGTCACCATCTTTTCAGCCGTGTTGCCTCAGCTCTTCTTTACCTGCGTGTATAGCATGTTGACCCTTTTTGTTTTGTTAAAATGGCCATAACTTTATCTCAAAATCAATCCTCAAAATTAAAACAGCCCTGGAATCCTTGATTACAAGAGACTTTGCATTCTGGAGGTTTTGCATAAAACTCACTGGAGGATTCACAGTGAACTTTCATTATTTCTTTAAAGTTAAGAGTGACACAAAATCTCAAGAAGAAATTCTACAGTACGGTTTCATTAATTTGTCGTATTCCAGTAAATTACCTAGAGTACGGTTCAAGCTGGTATCTTAAACATCTCATGGAGTGAAGGAAACATGAGGTCACAATGGGAATTTCTACATTTTAGAAATAGAAAATTTAGCAATATTTACAAATATATATCAAATACTGGTACTTGTACACACGCAGATTTAAGAAAAATATGAGGCCACAATGGATTTTCTACCATTTTACAAACAGAAGTATATAGCATTATTTTACTCTTACAGCACTTACTGATGAACTTTTCTAACAATATTTCAAATGGTCATACTTGCACACACAGACTTAAGGAAATATGAGGCCATGATTGGGTTTCTGACCATATTCTACAAATAGAAGATCCAGCTAACCAGTCGACTTTTTGTCTGCAAACATGATTAATTTAATTAACCACTGAAAAAATTGTTACTTAAACCGCACTAGAGACAAAGTTCTGGAGTGCGGCAATCCGTACTGTAGCATATATTCTACAGAACGGTTTTACCGTACCGCAGCCACACCCATCTAATTAATTCCACATGGATATACTGATTGCAAATCTTTTGACTAGCTAGGATTAGGCTCTCTTGTGTTGTAGCAATTACTCGATGCACTATAAGGGATTAATCCACGTAATTGACTTCAAAGAAGTTAGGGTTTTTATGTTTATCAATTAGTTTGTGGATATTATATAGATGGGGAAAAATAAATGAAATAATACATCTTAGGACATGAGAAATTCAAGTGAAAGGTCTCCCGTTTTTACCGCGAATCTTCCAAATTAACAGCAAAGCGACCAAGACAGTGAAACCTCTCGACACCGAATCCTTCACTTGCACAGTTTTAAAATATATATAGTAGATGATCATATCGTAATGTCGATATGCTCATTAAGTCGACCTGTACAGTTTTACTTGTCACAGTTTTTACAAACTTGATTTGTTCTTGAATATATTCCACAAAAGAGTTTTTTCCCTCATTATCTCTGGAAATTTGTGAGATTTATAAGTGCCTTTACCACAGCTGATGATTTTTAAAGTGTTGATCTTTTTTCTTCATAATCAATGACTTTCACAGCAAGTATTTACACAGTCAGATTCAAGTACATGACAAAGTGTTCTGTAGCACTGCATGATAGTTAGCACATTTTGTTTCCCATTCGTCATTTCATAAAATAAGTGAATTGTTGGGAAAAAGCCACCAGAGTGGCAGAATGAAGTCGAGATGGCTGTTAGCGATGGAATGAGGTTAGAAAAGCCACAAAGCAGCTTAGGTTATTACACATAATACTGTCCTTCCTTAGTGGATGTGGAATGCAATGTGAGGACTGTGGTAGTATTAGCAAATGGGTGAAACTTCAATCATGACTGTTAAGCTCTGTGTCACCTAGTTAGCCATTAAAACAGAATCCAGTTACAAAGCAATTCTTTTTGCACACACTGTTTTACATGCTATTAAAACTAATGTTAATTATTTTACTTGACAAATATAATACCTATTGCAGATTGTTTTGAAAATGGTGTTGTAATCTCAGTTTGAAATACGAAGTTACATTACCATAAAGATTGAATTTTTGGATGAAATAAGGTTATCACTAGCTAGAGAGATATACTTGATTTAGTTGAAATAGATGAGTCATAGAGGATGGAACTGGAGAATTTGTTTTTAAGCACTTCAAGAGATCACTTTTTTTCTTCTTTTTTTTGTCTCTGGACTTTCATGAATTGTGGCACGACCACAATGACTGTCTTTTACAGAAGTTGTAGTGTGGCCACAATGGCAGTGTTTTACAGAAGTTAAATGGCAATGGGCATGCTACGTTGGTACTGGAATGGGTTACCAGCTTCAGTGCACTACTTGTGTTTCTGATAGCTTTGTGCTCATGCTAGGGGACCAAAACACCTTTTGACCTTGTTACCCTATAGTCTTTAAAGGCTGTATGAATATTGTTTTTACTCGCGGTGTCCAGCTGCCTGGGTGTGTGATTAGCTGGAAAAAAATCTTGTCCACACAGTATCTCAGAAACCATAAGGTGTAGGATTTTAATACTTGGTTGGGATATTAGTTGGAGGTGTGTAGGTATACAGCATCATGGCTTGACCTTGATTTGACCTTGTCGCAGTGATCTTGACCTTGTTTGGACTCTAGGCAGTATCTCAGAAACTGTTAGGTGTAGGATGTTGATACTTGATAAGGACATTTTTTGAGTGTGTACTGTGTACGTGTGCAATATCATGGTTTGACCAATGAACTTGTTGTGGTGACCTTAATCTTTAAAATCTTGTCTGGGCTCTATCTCAGAAAACGTAAGTTGTAGGATGTTGATACTTGAGTGAGACGTTAAGGTGGTACACATGTTGAATGTTATGGAGTGACTTTGGTGTTATATTTGACCTTGGCTGTGACAGAATGTTTTCTGCCAGACATGGGATTAGATCCATTTGTATTTAAATGCAATTCAAATATTTTGTTTGAAAATATTTGTATTTGTATTTGAAATTTTCAAATGAAAGGTATTAGTATTTATATTATAAATTTGCCGATTTATATTATAAATTTGCCTATTTGAAGATATTTAGCTGATAAAGAAACAGTTTGTCAAACATATGAGGTTTAAAAACAACCCATTGTTCTGCCAGTATAAAAAATCAACTTACAAATGGCAGTCCCATCATTTGGAATTGTCTAAAGACATATAAGCACAAAAGCAAGCATTTAGTGAAGGATTATTGGGATATTCTGATGAATGTGCCTAATGAAAAATAAAAATACTGTTGGGGGTGCATGTTTTGTAAAACTCAATCCAGTGACTCAACAAAAGCAACCACTAATCCCCTCAATCACTTAGTCTAGAATATTACAGTTTTAAGCATTCTAATAAATGCTACTGAAGTATAAAGGTTCAGTGCTTTATAAATGAAGTTACATAATAAGAAAGTAAATACCTGAAAAGTTCATGACATAATTGTGAAATACATTCTTTTGAACATTGTAAATTAATAGTTGTTTCTACAGTTGTTTTTATTACCCCACCCTCTTTAACTGTTGTGCAGATATTGTTTTCATCCATGGCATTCCGATGGGCAGTCGGGAAGCAGCAAGAAGTTTGTCCAGGCTATATCTCAGAAACTGTATAAGGGGTGGGGGTGTAGGTGTGCGTCATCGTGGTGTGATCTGGATTTGACCCATGACCCTGCTGTAGTGTCCTTGAGTGTGAAAATTTTATCCAGGCTATATCTCAGAAACCGTATATTGTAGGAATTGGATAATTGGTAGGGACATTAGTTAGGGGGTGTAGGTGTGCAATGTCGTGATATGACCTTGATTTAACCTTTGAATTGCAGTAGTGACCATGCCCTTTAAAATCTTATCCGGGCTATATCTTGGAAACCATAAGGTGTAGTAAGTTTATACTAGGTAGGGCCATCGGTTAACTGGTGTAGGTGTGCAGTGTTACAATGTGATCTCGATTTGACCTTGCTGTAGTGACCTTGACCTTTAAAATCTTCTCTGGGCTATATCTTGGAAACTGTAAGCTGTAGAAAGTTGATACTTGGTAGAAAAATTTGTGAGGGAACGTAGGTGTCCAATGTCATGGTGTGATCTTGATTTGACCTGTGACCTTGCTGTAGTTTGACTAGTGACCATGATATTTAAAATCTTGTCTGGACTGTATCTCAGAATCTGTGTGATGTAGAAGGTTAATATTTGGTATGGACATTAATTAAGGGCTGTAAGTATTCAATGTCTCTTCTTGTGTTATTTTCTCTACTTAAACATTATTTGAATCTTTATATAACTTACACTCTTTGCTGTAAAAGTCTCCTGAGATCTTTTTCTGTTTCACTTCTTTTATATCTCATGGTGTCAAAAATTGTTCTCCGGCTGCTCTGATGCGATATTTTTAGTGGGATACTATTGTTTTACACAGTGGGGCGTAGGTTTCTTGTAGCTCATTCCCACTGTATTAAACGAAGTAATGGTTTATTTTTTGCCTTTTTCACAACTTGTTTTTTACAAAGTGACATTACTTATAGCTAATTTCTATTACATTATTTCCTGAGAAAGTTTATTTTATGTGTTTTATGAGCTTTAATCTCCATTTAATGTGAGTTGAGCTTTAATCTCCATTTAATGTGAGTTACCATTTTCACATTTAATAACTGATGTACTCTAAAACAAAAGTTAAATTATTTGAAGTATTTGAAATACTCTTGAAAAGTATTTGCATGTAAAAAAATAAAAGTATTTGCATTAAATACTTTTGAATGTATTTGACGGTTTTGACCCCATGTGTGTTTTCTATTGCCATATTTGAGGCATATTTTCCTATTATAGAGATATATGGATTGCAGTGACTGACTATTATTAGAACTTTTAACAAAAGGTGCAATATTGTTTGCCAAATGCTTCATTTAATAGATTTTACAGATTAATAACTTTAAGTTTACTAATTGCTACTGTCAGCTTGATGTTCTGAAAATCTGCTAGTCTTTGTACTGTCACACCTCTTCTATATCTCATGGTATCCAACACTATATTCCCAGGCTTTGGGGTATGAGCATCTCTGATGCAATTTTCTGATTATTTAAACATGTTTATAGTACTTTTAATTCCTCACTGAAAAATATTGTAGATAAAAAATGTATGATCGAGCTGCAAGGGACGTAACACAGAAAACAGGAAACACTCTAGACCATGTTGGACCGGGAACATATGATGCAAATGTTGTAGATCCAAAGAAGATACGGTCAGGTAAGCTTTAAATTACTGTGACCGTAGTTATTCATTTCAACAAATACGAACTGAATTCAGTAGCAGTGCTACTTTATGTTGGTATTAGGGATTTAAACTATGTCTTTAATAATCCTAGAATTGTTGTAACCAAATTGTAACTGGGTACTGATGTGTGTTTTGTTGCTTTTTAAAATTGATGTGTTAAAATCCAATTTATTTGATGTAACTATGTGACTACTAAGGTTGTGATAGGTTACCGTTACCTGAATATGGTCTCAATTCTTTGAGAAACTGAGGATAAAGTGGTGAAGCAGGTCACTGAAAAAAAAATTAAATATATTTTAAATCAATAAAATACTTGGATAAATATGTAACATTAGTATTCAGTGAGATTTCTCAACCTGGTTCTAGTTCTGCATGTAATTTGTCTTATTTATATGGATGTATAACAAATTCTCAAAACATTTTGTTTACGTCATCATGTTGGCTTCCCCTGTCACTTCTAGTTCGATACAACTAATACACAGTTCCCCGAATTTGGATTGGTGCTTTTCAGATGAATACTCTATGTCATTTATTGTTTTCACCCATGGTGTCCGGATGGGCAGGCGACGGGAAAAAGTTTGTCCGGGCTGTATCTCAGAAACTGTAAGGTGTAAGAAGTTGATACTTGGTAGGACATTGGTTAGGATGTGTAGGTGTGCAACGTCATGGTCTGACCTTGATTTGACCTATGACCTTGCCATAGTGACCTTGAGTTTGAAAATCTTGTCCGGGCTATATCTCAAAAACCGTAAGGTGTAGGAAGTTGATACATGGTAGAGACATTGGTTAGTGGGTGTAGGTGTGCAAAGTCATGGTCTGACCTTGATTTGACCTTACCGTAGTGACCTTGACCTATAAAATCTTGTCCAGGCTATATCTCAAAAACCGTAAGGTGTAGGAAGTTGATACATGGTAGAGACATTGGTTAGTGGGTGTAGGTGTGCAAAGTCATGGTCTGACCTTGATTTGACCTTGCCGTAGTGACCTTGACCTATAAAATCTTGTCCAGGTTATATCTCAGAAACTGTAAGGTGTAGGAAGTTGATACTTGGTAGGGACATTGGTTAGGGGGTGTAGATGTGCAACATCATGGTGTGATCTTGATTTGACCTTTGACCTTGTCGTAGTGACCTTGACCTATAAAATCTTGTCCGGGTTATATCTCGGAAACTGTAAGGTGTAGGAAGTTGATACTTGGTAGGGACATTGGTTAGGGGGTGTAGGTGTGCAATGTCATGGTCTGAACTTGATTTGACCTTTAGCCTTGTCGTAGTGACCTTGACCTATAAAATCTTGTCCGGGCTATATCTCGAAAACCGTAAGGTGTAGGAAGTTGATACTTGGTAGGGGACATTGGTTAGGGGGTGTAGGTGTGCAACGTCATGGTGTGACTTTGATTTGACCTTTAACCTTGCTGTAGTGACTTTGACCTATAAAATATTGTCTGGGCTGTATCTCGGAAACCATAAGGTGTAAGAAGTTGATACTTGGTAGGGACATTGGTTAGGGGGTGTAGGTGTGCAATGTCATGGTCTGACCAGGATTTGACCTTTGACCTTGCCATAGTGACCTTGACCTATAAAATCTTTTTGCACCTTTGGGTCTGTCTTTTGATGCAGATTAAGCACTGTTAAAGTCATATTAGAATTCATTAAGAATTTTACTTTTACAACTTTCCATTGTTACAGATGGAATTTCATCAAGTGAGCCACAGACTTTGCTCCAACACCACACATAAGCATTCATTGAATGTATTACCACTTCTGTATGCATGGTAATATTCAAAACATCTAAACCATAATTCGGCCATGCCAGATGTAGATAAAGAGTACATGCATTATCTATCTCTTGGATATTATTTTCTCTATTTAAACATTGTTTGGGCCTTTATATAACTGACAGTGCTCTGAAAGTATCCTGAACTTTGTACTGATACAGTACTTCTATATCTCATGGTGTTAAAAATATTTCCCTAGGCTGTGGGGTATGGGCATCTCTGATGCTATTTTTCTAATAAAGTCAATGCCTTAATGAGTACATGTATATATTTTATCGAATTTGAATAATACAATAGAAGGTATTATTGGAAATAAAGTTGTCATTTTTTCCATGAAAATACTTCTAATAATTAAGCGGCCCGTCAGGGACGCTTATTTGTTTTCACCGAAGTTCGACTGATCACCGCTGCCGCCGGCGCCGGATTATGGTCTCCCTTGAATAACTTCTTAGCCTTTCAAATTTTTCTTCCCTTCTTATCTTTCTTTAAAACTATAGGGGCGGGAAAATTTTTTGAGATACTTTGCGCAGACCTTAAGCTTTACTTAAAGTAACCTTAAGCATACCTCCAAAACACCTCGTCATCGCGTTTCGGAAAAAAACACACACCTGTGCTATAAAATTTATCAGGTACATTCTAGACCAAATTTCCAAGGTCGGAAAGGATTTTCTCATCAATCGGACCATAGATGCCTGAATGGGAGGTGTTTTATTTTCGTAAATTTTTTTAAAATGGGTACTTGGTCTGTATCTCAAAAACGGTCAGGATTTCGGCGTTTTGTTGGAATAACTTATTCAGCTACTTTTTGATAATCTTTCACATGCCGAAGTTTTAGCCCTGTATCTGCAATTTTAAGGTCACCTTAATGTCAAAAAACGGGGTTTTAGCCCTCCAGTTCACTTAGTTTTTCACTTTTTTCAACCAAACTTGGCACATATATTAAGATTTGCCAAAGGAATATCCTGACTTTATGGTGACCTTAAACTCAAAATGTTAATGGACATTTGGCCTGCTTAAAGTCATCAAATTGGAATAAAATTCTCTGGCTCCTTTCTTTTTCCATTTTTTTGTATCGAAATTATCACTGGTATTAAACTAGATAAAAATAATACTTATGGTCACCTTAAACTCTCAGTATGAATGGAGTTGTAGCCACCTTAAAGTGAAATAAGGGGTTTTCAGCCTCCAAGTATCTTATTGTTCGACTGACCTCAGTTAAACTTTGCACACTTATAAAGGATGGAAAACCAAAGGGTTATCCTGACTTTAAGGTGACCTTAAACTGTTAATATAATCTTGGCCCCCCTAAAGTCATAACATTTGAATAAAGCCATCAGCTAAACTTTGTACACTTATAAAGGATGACAAAAGGGACATTTTCATTTTATGGTCACCTTAAAGTCGCAATATGGATGAAGTTATGGTCACCTTGCAGTGAAATTATGGAGTTTTTAATCTCCAGCTATTGTATTGTTCAGCAGAGCTCGGTTAAATTTGTACAATTTTAAAGATGACATTAGGGACATTCTTATTTTCTGAGGATTTTCAGCCCCTGATTTACTGTTCAGTAACATCAGTTTAACTTGACATTGATTATACTAAAGTAAGATTTTGTATAACATTTCACTTAAAATTCCTGTACTTAAGAGGCTTGGCCATCTTAACATGATAAATATATACTTCTTGCTCCCTCCTCATTTATTTTAACACTTTTAAAAACCACACCTGGCATATGTATGCTTAAAAATATTTATGCTGTCTGGCAAACCTAATCTCTTAGTGTTTATGAAGTTATGACATCTTCAAAGAAAAAAATGAGCTATTTATGATGCACTGATGTGGTTAATAACATATTGCAACTGATCAGTGTTCACATAATATAAATTCCCAATTTTAGGCAGATTAAAAAAAAAACACATTCTTCTGATTCCATTCATTTGGAAATGTGGGGATATGACTTTTCCTTTTTGGAAAAAAAGCTTCAATTGATTCAACTTTTCTTTTGTAGAAGGAGTTGATGATCTAGCTACTTGTTCACATAGACTATATAAATTGGTCAAATGTATACACCTGACTTCTTTCACAATATAAGATGCTTGAAAAAAAACACTTTCTCATAAACAGTTTTTCTTGTACAGCATTTTATGTATCTCCAGCTGAGTGGAAATGAATGACTTGTCCTTTTCTTCTTTCTCCCCAACTCTGTTGTGTGATATCTATCAAAGGCACATTCATGGAAAGTCTTTCTATGCAGAAAAAAGCCCCCCAACTCCCCTTTAGTGCACACAAAAAGCAATTGGAAAAAAGAATGGCCTCAGTGGGGGAAGTTGGGGGAGTTCATGGAGGGAGATGATAGAGATATATATATATGTGTGTGAAGCAAAAGTGGAACAAAAAAAGTGGAATATTTATGCTGTTCTTTCGAATGTATATTGTTTTCTTTTCTTTTACTTTCTTCCATTTCACTTAGACTTCTACATTTAATTAATTTTAGCTCACGTGGGAAATGAATTTTTGAAACTTTAATGCATTCAAATTCCTGAAGTGATGCACTAAATCACTTATAACTTGAAAAGTATTGCGTTCACAGCATTTTGTTAAAATATGTTATTAGGCTACTTTTTCCACAGCTACACCAAGTCCAGTAACTTGTTTGGTCTTAATTTTGTGCATTATTGAAGTGTGGAATGGATCATGATCTCCTACTCTTATTCCTAAGCCTAGATTTTTAATTTCAATTGCTAAATCATTCATAAATATTGCAATATATAAACTCATACTTTTCTTTCCCAATAAATCCAGTAACATTTTTCTAGCACTATAGCTTGACTTGTTTGTAACTTGATTTTTCTTGTAAGCAATAACTCTGAAGCAAAATCAGTAACTTTTGAACAAAAAGTCTAACACACTTTGGTTCACTGCATTTTATTAGTGGTTTTGTTAAGTTTTTAGCTGAAGCACAACCAGTAATTTTAAACAATAGTTCTTAAGCATCTTAGTCCACTGCATTCAATTAGTGTTTTATACTGAAGTCTGATACTAATGACATTTTAAACAGAAATGTCTGTGGTCAGTGTACCCTTTCACTTGAGACCTCTTCTCTGAGAACATTACCAAAGAATGTAGGACATACAGAATCCAGGAAAAAAAATGCCTCCTGGACAAAATGCCTCACAGAAAAAAATGCCTCCTGGAAAAAATGCCTCCTAGAAAGAATGCCTCCTGGATATTTTGTGACTAGGAAAAAATGGCTCCTGAGAAAAAAAAGCTATTTCAACTTGTTACATATGAAACCTATAACGTATAATATCAAAAACATGTTAATTTCACATATTTACAGTCAAAACCAGAACGTACAATATCGTGAAGTACAAATTACAAATATCTTCTTGAAAGGGTATCCCTTCAGCTGTACTCTGGAGCAGTTTAAAAGCAGGATTTATGGCTGTGAGGTTTCTTGATGAAATAGTTGTGGCCTTTATGGCTTACAATATGCATTCTTATCAAATTACAACATAGGTTATCCCCTCTGTAAGGAGTTGATCGCAGCTAGATGTACTAGGAGGGGCAGAAATGTAATTACAAGAAAAACACGACACCTGTCATAATAGAAACCAGGGATGAGCAGCCAGCCAAAAGAGTGAGAAGCACCAGCAAAACCTTACAAGAGAAACTTACATACCTTTGTACAGCTAAGCAAAATGGGTAAAAGACTGTGAATTTTTGACAGGCATTGGCGACTATAAGACTCAAGTGGAAAAAATGAAGATGCCTCTGAAGTTGTAATGTGAACCTGTAGTGTTATAATACTTGAAAGAACTTTTTTTTCTTAGGAGGTATTTTTCCTGGTCACAAAATATTCAGGAGGCATTCATTCTAGCCACTTTTTCCGCGCATCGGACATACATTCTTTTGAGAAGTAAATTTCACACCTACAATTTCTCTTCTGCCAAGCTGTGGTCGTTCTTTCATTTGTTAAATATGGTAACATACACAATGCAATAAACTTTACATTTTCTATTCCTTGTGATGCATATCTTCACATCTTTTACGGCTTACTTCACACTTTTTCATCAGGGCCGCTTCGTTTTTGTCAGCAAAAACATTTTTCTAGTTGTTGGTGTATTCATAGTCGTATTATGACTCATAAAGCTTTTTTTTTTAAAAAATATTGTAATAAAATTTAAATTACTGATAAATATCATGAAAATTTTGTCTGCAGTCTACTCCTTATGACTCATTGTTGCATTTTTGTATGTGTAGCTACTTTCTTTGTATTCAGTTTTCTGTAGTTTATTAACATATATAACATATTGCAGATGGATATGCTCCTTTCTTGTCCATGACAAGTAGGGATTCCTTTTTAAATCCTGGAGACCAAGTGATAGCTGCACCTGGCCCTGGCCAATATGATCCATTGAATCCTCAACATGTGGTGGTGGTAAGTGAAGTTAACTTCTGATGACATTTGGTGGAACTTTGTGTCATTACATTCCCCCCTCATGACAAACATTTCTTGACATTTACCTTATTTACTTGACCAGATCCATTGAAAAATGAGATTTACTTAAAACAATGAACTTGTTGTTCATGTGTGCTTATCATCGTTATTTTCACCTTACTTACAAAAAAAAAAAAAAAAAAAGTTGCACAAAAGGCAGGATGTTGGACTTTAGTAGTAACTTCATTAAAACTCTTCCATCCTTATGTATTTAAATGTGGATGTTAAACTGACATAAATCTCATATTTGAATGCTGACTGATTCCATGTCAAATTGAATAAATTGACTGTGTTACAGGGTGGCCGAACTTTGGCCAATAAAAGCAAGCGTTTTGAGAATCCAATGTCAGATACCCCTGGTCCTGGCTCTTACAGCTTGTCAAAGAAAAAAGACTGGATCAAGGAAGTTGGAAGAAACTCTTCATCAGCACCTTCCAGCACTGACACCCACAAAGGCAAAGGGGGCATGGTAAGTCTGCTTGTCATCAGTGATAGAACATAGTCATGTGATCACTTTATTACAAAAAGTAGTACGCAAGGAAAAGTGTCTTTCTCAGAAACCTTTGTGTCCACTAGTTCTGTGAAGTTGCAAAGAATTCTGGGTTCAGTGTGTGGTAATTCTTTTGACTAGTATACCTCGAACTAGTTTGATCATGGAAATTATGTTTTAAAAACTGTATAAAAGTAAAGAAACTTACCGTAAAATTTTTGACTATGTTCAACATATGATAAAGAAAACATATTATCCATAAACATTTTGCATGAATTTTATCATTTACTCAAGAGCACATATGTTTTTGTTTTATATTGGGCAAAAATAGCATCTTTTCCACCATGTTGATGATTTCTAAATGTTTTGTAGAGTCCAAATTGAAATGATTGAACTGAACTTGCTTTTTTGGGCAGTTATTGAGTGAATTTTTCTGTATGTTCAAACATTGTAGAATCTTTAGTGTCCACAGAACATTTTACACTTACAAACCACTATACATGTGTAGTCATACACAAACAAGAATATTTCTACATAGAATTATTCTTTTTTGCTTTTGATATCTCTCTACCTCAAGGTTTTTATACCATTTGGCAGCGTTTCTGAGTTTTAGCGCTAACTATTCAAAAGAAGTTCCACATAGATATTTGTTCACATCCACAGTTCCTTCTGGTTCCCCATCTGTGTGAGGGAGTAATGAGCATTACAGTGTGTATTTAACCCAGTACAAGTCAAATATTTAAAATTATCAACAATGTTCAGTTTGGTTTAAGCGTCAGCCAGTAAAAACACTCATTGACCTCCCTGTCAGTGATTCACCTCCCCCCTCTGATTCACCTTTGTAATCCCTTCTGAATAATCTTTCTTGTCAACATTGGAGCAATTAATATACGATTGTATTGTAATTATATATCACTTATAAAACATACCACTCCAGTTGTGATTAACTGGTCAAAATTCAATATTACTCAGTTGTTTAACCAGCAAAGTGATTGCTTTTAATTATAACAACGGAATATAGCATTTAGAAATGTATTTTTGCAACTTGTAAAAATGATCTGTCTGACTGATTAAGGCTGATATTAGAAAAAAAGACTCGTATAACTTATATGGATTGTATTTTTGAATCTGTGGGTTGGTAAATTTTCTTTTTGTGCCTAAATCTAAAAGGTCTGGTTTTAAGATCCTGATTCATTTATGGTCAGTGTAAATTCATCTTAATAGGCATAATTTCATATTCATGTATCTTTATTTGGTATACTGTATCTATAGAGGTGCCAGTGGTCCAGTGAACACATTCACTTAAAAGATAACTTTAGATCTCAAACAGGACTTGTATGTGCGCAAGTTTGTAGTGGTAAAAGTCATAGGTTTTACAGTGTCAATTTATTTGTTGTAATATGATGCTATACAGTGTAATTAAAGCAATACAAGAATCTTTCTATTGGAACATAATTGTGAATCTGAAAATCCGAGATGTTCAGATAATTAACAATGGTCGAAATGAACATTTGTTCTTTTTTTCACTTTGTATAGCTGATGACCAATAGAATAAAGTTTCACCGCAAACCAGTGGCACCCTCCATCCCTAGTCCAGGAACTGCATATGGCTTTGAAGAGAATGAGGACGGTACACTCAGAAAACAGGACCCACCTAGAAAGGACAAAACCATTGGTCCCGCATTTTACAATGTTTCACAGGTAAGTAAATGACAGGTCGATGATGCATGTTAGTAGCATTTTACAAAGTCATCTTACATGTCAGCAAACAGGGGAAAAAAAGATATGCAAAGCTCTTTATGAATGTAATATTCTGTAAGAAAATACTGAGACTGTTCATAATTTAGTATTAACTAAATGTAACATATAATATTGTAATGATTAGATAATGATATTCATTATTATGTGACATGAATAATCTTTCATTACTAGGAGGCTGAGTATTCTTAATACAAACTGTGTTTTTGTAAGCTTTAACAGAACGCTTTTGGAAGATATTTATACCTATGGAATTGTGCTCAAAAGATATTTTTATTCCTTTATCCAGAGGTCTAAGATTGCATATAGTTCTTAGGACTTTACAACAAACATTTGAACCCACATCTTTGGACCTGCCACTGGGAGTATCTAACTGATAGGTAAAGATGACCCACCTGGATAGTTGGTTTCTATTCGATTCATATGTTCACTGCCGTTTTGACCCCCAAGCCGTTTAAAATGGCAGGGTCCACTAATACTAACACTAATACTAACACTCCCTTCAGGATAATTGTCATAGAAATATGTGTATTTTAAGGAGGACACTGTGCCAACAAAGCTGTATAAAGGCAACCACTTCAGTAAACAGACATCCCGGCGCATGGACTTTAAAGGCAAGGACGGACCTGGTCCGGGAGAGTACGAACCTTACAACGGACCTGAATTGATAGCAGAAAACCTTAACATGCCAGAAGACAAGCAACGGTTTGAGGCAAGACTACCACGTTACCATGAAGTGGTGGTCAGAGATGAAGAGAAAAAGGTTGATTTTTTTTTTTTTTCATTAAAGATACAAGTAGAAGTGTTGGGAATTGCCCTTAATGTTCCAGGTCCATAAATCTACCGTTTTTGTCGGGGTATTGCTTTCCTTGTGTCCGGATGGGTGGGCGGGCAGCGGGAAAAAGTTTGTCTGGGCTGTATCTCAGAAACCGTAAGGTGTAGGAAGTTGATACTAGGTAGGGACATTGGTGAGAGGGTGTAGGTGTGCAACGTCATAGTGTGACCTTGATTTGACCTTGCCGTAGTGTCCTTGACCTATAAAATCTTGTCTGGGCTATATCTCGGCAATCGTAAGGTGTAGGAAGTTGATACTTGGTAGGGACATTGGTTAGGGGTTATAGGTGGCCAACGTCATAGTGTGACCTTGATTTGACCTTGCCGTAGTAACATTGACCTATAAAATCTTGTCTGGGCTATCTCTCGGCAACAGTAAGGTGTAGGAAGTGAATACTTGGTAGGGACATTGGTTAGGGGTTGTAGGTGGCCAACGTCATAGTGTGACCTTGATTTGACCTTGCCGTAGTAACATTGACCTATAAAATCTTGTCTGGGCTATCTCTCGGCAACAGTAAGGTGTAGGAAGTGAATACTTGGTAGGGACATTGGTTAGGGTTTGTAGGTGTGCAACGTCATGGTGTGACCTTGATTTGACCTTTGACTTTGCTGTAGTGACCTTGACCTATAAAATCTTGTCTGGGCTATATCTTGGAAACCGTAAGGTGAAGGAATTTGATACTTAGTAGGGACATTGTTTAGGGGCGGTAGGTGTGCAACATCATGGTGTGACCTTGATTTGACCTTTAACCTTGCCGTAGTGACCTTGACCTATAAAATCTTGTCTGGGCTATATCTCGGCAACCATTTGGTGTAGGAAGTTGGTTTGTGGCAGGGACATTGGTTAGGTGCAGTAGGTGTACAATGTCATGGTGTGACCTTGATTTGACTTTTGACCTTGCTGTAGTGACCTTGACCTATAAAATCTTTCTGGGCTATATCTTGGAAACCGTAGGGACATTGGTTGAAGGTTGGAGGTGTGCAACGTCATGGTGTGACCTTGATTTGACCTTTGACCTTGTCATAGTGACCACGAGTTTTAAAATCTTGTCTGGGTTTATTTCTTTGATTCCATAAGGTGTAGAAGATTGACACTTGGTAAGGACATTGGTTAGGGGGTGTAGGTGTGCATCATGATGTGACCTTTAACTTTGGCTCTGCCAAAGTGTGTTCAGCTGCCATATTTGAGACATCTTTCTCTTATGATAAAGATATATGGATTGCTGCAACTGATTGTTATATGCACTTTTACACAATTTTTCCATTGACAGCTATTCTCCAATTAATAAGTTTTACAGCTTCATAATTTTTAGTGTACTGATTAATGCTGTCATCAAGCTGTTGAATTTTCTTGTTTTAATACTTTTTTTATCTTTGCATACATTTTCTTTCTCTTAGATGTTATTTTCTCTACTTAAACATTATTTGGAGCTTTATATAACTGACAATGCCCTGAAAGTATCCCCATCTTTGTACTCTTTCACTAGTTCTATATCTCATGGTGTTGAAATTATTTCCCCAGGCTGTGGGGTACAGACATCTCTGATGCTATTTTCTCAATTTTTATTCGTATTGATTGTTTGTCTTATATTATTTTTTTTATTCAAAAGAATCCAAATCCAAATCTTTATATAACTGACAATGCCCTGAAAGTATCCCCATCTTTGTACTCTTTCACTAGTTCTATATCTCATGGTGTTGAAATTATTTCCCCAGGCTGTGGGGTACAGACATCTCTGATGCTATTTTCTCAATTTTTATTCGTATTGATTGTTTGTCTTATATTATTTTTTTTATTCAAAAGAATCCAAATCCAAATCTAAATGCACTTTGTGGAATCCAAATACACTTTCTGGAATGAAATATAAATATGAAATTGTTCTGATTGTTTTGAAACTCTCAACATTTAACATGTAGAATTAAACAGAATATATAGTAAAATAATAACATTTCTCTTCATTAAATCAGTGAAAAATGGATAATGTTTCTGTTGAATAATCAGTTATTCGAAATAATCAGTTATCAAATGTGACTGCACACTACCAACCACAGGGATGTTTCTATATCGACATCCCCAAGACTCTGACTTTCAGTTAGGAGAATGTCAGTTGCTATAGCTTGGGCTGCTCTTGTGCAGTTGAGATTGGTCAAGTAGTACTTTTGAATACTATAGTAAAGGAAATATTTTACTGAGTGTAAAAACAATACAAAAAAAACCAAAGTACAAAGGTATCATATTGTAAGACCATCATTTGCTTTGCATAAATCATTGTTATACTTCTCCGGTGTAACACTTAGGATATGTTTTACAATTTTGCATTATATTTCACACCTTATCGGTATTGCTTGAAATTTTTGTGTGATTGTTTTGCAACTGCTTTAAAAAAAACTGGTTTTGCAACATCCAGACCAACTCTAATATGCATGTTAATGTCTTTGTATTTAAGGCTGTTCCCGGACCAGGCAAGTATGAAGTGAAGGGCCAGTTTGACAACAGACCGCCAAAAGTGAACACAGAGGGCATAGAAGTGGAACACCCTCCCTTCATGTCTCAGGCCAAGGTGAGAGATTACATATAGTTACAGCAGATTCTGTACAAATAGAACAAGTGAAAGTCAGGTGTACATAATACAAGGTTTATGGTCCCAAGATTGAGAAATGCTGTGATTTGGTTGGTATGAGTGGAAGTTAGCTGTAATTGGAAGTAAATCACATGGAAATTGGAGGCTTTAGTTGTACAGAATCTGTGACTCTTATATACACTGTATAAATAGAGGGCAGTGCAAGTATTATTTAGGTACAAAGCCACTTTTAAGGTCTCAAATTCAAGAAGGCTGAAAAGTCTTTTGATCTACAGGTGTGAGCAACAAAGCCACCAGTAAGGGCACTGATCAACAATGAAATTTAAAAAAAAATGGTCTCTAAAAGAACGACCCATGCCAGAATTCATGCTTAAAAAATGTAGTATTTTAGTAGTTATAAGTAGGTAACTAGAAGCAGATACTGGGCATATTGCAGGCTCTATTTCTGCATCTAATGGTTTCAGATATTTCAGATATTCTTGTTGCATCATTATAAGTGTTGCCCCAGTAACTAATGCCACATCTAATGGTATATACAGGCCAAATTAAGCAATGGGGGATTTAATCTCTACTAATCTCTAATTTAAGCTCTACCTTAACATAAAATTTAAGTAGCATTGAATGAAAATTTGAAATCAGTGGAATATTTTAGTATAGATTATAGAGGTATCAGTGAATTTCAACAATGCATGACATTTTATCAAAGCTGAAATGATTAGCATAATTTCCTACTTGGGTAGCAAGTATAATGTAAAGTAAAAAAAATTCATCAAAAATTTTGGGGTTAATTAACGAATAATGTCATATTTTTATATTTTTAATATATTACACAGATAAAATGGTTTGACATCGTTTTAGGTCTTAACTTGAAGTATTAACAGTCATAACAAGATGCACTCAGAGAGAGCAAAACGCTCGACTCTTAGTGACCAGTCTCTCAAGTGATATAAAGTATTGTACGGAAGACAATAAAATAAAACCAAACATGTAAATTAATCTTCATAGAAATATCAAGTAGAAAGTTAAAGTCATTAAAAATACATTGAAATGGGACCTCTGAAAAATCATGATTTTTTTGTATCCAAAATAAGATTCAGATCTTTCTTTTAGTAACTTCTTCCTTCAGTCAGGTCCTACCCACAAATTTTTAAATAAAGATCTGTTCATTAGTTCTAGAGTAATGTAAACACACACACACACAAAAAAAACAACAAAAAATAAAGAGACAATTAAACAATTAGCACACAAAAATATAAACTGCTGGTGGAGGTAAAAATATTGCTTAAAGATCACTTCTTGGTGAAAATCACGCATGATAATTTTTTGTGATGGACTGTCAAGGTATTGAAAGAAAAAAGAGAAAATAAAACAGAAATAATAATTAATAAAAATAATGAATATATCACCTCCCTCTTTATGATGTTTATGTCAATTTCAAGCCATAAAATGAGAAGAAATATTTTTACTTAAAGTTAGCAAGTATCACAAGCTAGGTTTTTGACCTCACAATGACAGTTGCATTGTGACATCACTGAGTGATGACATCATCAGAAAGTAAAATATTGATTTTTGACGTATGTGATGAAGAGAAGCAGTTTCACTGTGAATTCCCTATTAAAAATAAGAAAAACTCTCTCCTGGCTTTAATTTTCAAGCAAATTACACCAAATTTGGCAGAATCTGTCTGTGCCGCATGAAATACCTTCCCACCAAATTTGAGATTGATTGATGTAGTTTTTGAGTTATAAGGGAAAAACGGTGCACAGACAGGGAAGCAGATTTCACTGTAAAAGCCCAATTACAAATAAGAAAAACTCTCCCCTGGCTTTAATTTTCACACAAATTACACCAAATTTTCAAGAATCCATCTGTACCCCATGAAATATGTGCCCACCAAATTTGAGCTTGATTGGTGTTATAGTTTTTGAGTTATAAGGGCGAAACGGTGCACAGACAGACAGACGGACAGACAGAAACAAACTGATCACAATAACCCTCTCCTATCGTCGAGCGTTAATGATTGTGTAAAATCCCTCACACGCTTTACACGCTTTTAACAGTATTGGAAAGGAGTAGTGCTTTGGTAACACAATAATAGTATCGCTCATTATTTCAGTTTACTAAAATACATACATATATATGCAAAGCCAGTTTTTCTTTTGAAGTTTTCTGTTGTATAATGTACTTGAATGTCACAAGCATCCATTATGTCTTCATATATAGTTCTTTTAATATGTACACTTGTATTCTTGTTTTGGGTTGTATGAGTACATTTTATTACCAATGTGACGTATTATAGAAATAGACAACGATGAGCGAGGGGTTATAGGAGATTTTACAACGATGAGCGATATTAAAATCACAAAGGCAGAGCTCGGAGTTGTCTATTTCTATTCTAACATGACAATATTTTAAAATTAATATTACTCATGTTCTGGAAAGCTTTTTTTTTTAATAAACATGTCTAAATGACTGAAAATGAGTGGCTGTTCCATCATATGCGTGCAAGGGAATGATAAACGCAAAAATAATATTATTGTTGTTATTATTAATATTATTATTGTTATGCCGATTCTAACATTAAATTTTATATTTTGTGTTTTGATGAAGATTTATAGTGCATATTCATTGTAATTTGACTTTTAAAAAGTGAAGTGTGATTATCGGCCACCTATGTAAAACTAGCCATGAGGTTATGCTCAGTTTTACCACAATGATTGACCAATCAGAATCGCGGACACAAGTGTGTCATGTTAGAATTGGATTTAAATTGCCCATTCCTTGCAAAAATGCTATGCAGGAATTGGGATTTTCATACTGTTTTGCCGTCATCTCAACTTTTTGCATATTTATGGCAGATAGAACTGAATGTCAGACTTACATGACAGTGTCCAGAAGTTTTTATAACAATGGCAGTTGGTTTTTCCTTTTTGCATTTATTTCTCAGTTACTTGAGTTACCACCTCATTCGGGTGGAACTTAGATGTTTGATTTCTCTTTAATAACAGCCATAACATGTTATGTTGGCATTTTCCTGATCAGACCCAATGGTTGTTTCGTTTAGTTTAGCTGACTGAGTTTCCCATTGTGGGGAAGATATTGAACCTGAAAGCAGTAGATTAGATGAAAAATTTACATAGTATGTGAATTGAATGTACACCATGTGCCTCCATCCCTTTACTGTCCTTCATGACATGAAGCTCTGGTATGTGATGGAGTGATAGAAATGCAAATTAATAAAATATGTTGAATTACTTGGTACCTAGTACCTATAAGTTTGAACTACAGTGAGACATTTCAAAGAAAGTCTATCAAGATACTATTTCAATGTAGAATGTTGTATTTTTTAACCTAAGGCAGAGGTTTGCATTCTTTGAAATCCTCTGCCAAATGAATCTGTCTCATTTTTTATCTTGGAATCAGAAGCCGACAGGAAGTACATAAAAAAGCCAATGCATCAAGAATTGTGAATACAGAGTGATGATAATTGGGAGGCCAGACAATGACGTTTTAATTGCTGACCAGAGGGCATCATGCATTTGACCTCTGTGTTATTTTGAGGGGAACCAGTCACAATCACTGCAGTCACACAACAATAGTTGTCATCTAGCCTTTCTGAAGGCTGCAGTTCCTTAGCTCCTCCCACATATAGCCATGGTGTTAAATAACTTTGATCAAGAAATCTAAAGTAGAAATCCATTTTGAATAATAAAGAATATAGGTATATTTTTGAACATTCCTCCATTGAAGTTTACTTAATTTTCTGGAATTCCTAATCATAGTTGAAGTATTCTGATGATTCTGTTAGATGATGGTCAGAACAACAGCTTGGATAATATTGGGACAGGCTCTCAGCATTCCCACTTGTGGGAGTCGAACAGACACACAGGTGAGGACCTGCAGTTGTATGCTGAACTTGTTAACCACAAGGCCACGGAGGCCCTCTAAATATTCAAATATATACTATATGTCCCAAACATGGTGTACTCACAGCAGACAACATAACTGCTTGGAAAGTCAGCAGCAAAGTTGGGATTTCAGATCCTGTTTAATCAACTTTGGTCATATAAGGGCAGGCTTTAGTACACCAGGAGATGGATGTAAAGCCATGGCCTTAGTTGCAAGGGGAAAATTGAGTTTGTGAGAAATTTTTCGTCAATTGACCACTGAGCCCCTTTCACTACTGTTAAATAGGAATTACAGTCATAGACATTAAAAATGAAATATTTACATCACTAGTTTATGAAATACAATTATAAAGAGGGGAGAAAGTGAATAAGACAAGACAGTACAGAAACTTAGCAAAAGGCTAGGTTTTGTGTTGACTTGTAGAGGGAAGATGACTGGCTCATTAAGGACTTGATGAGGGTAAATATTGCATGAAAAGATATTATCACTTCCTATCAGCCAAGAACCAGCAACTGGCCAGCACAATGCACACACTGTCACTTGACAGCCACTCATTCCTGTCAGGCTTGAAACTGTCGGTCATTAAGATAGACCTTGGTACCATCACTGTTAAAGCTTGAGGTCAAGTTATGTTATGCTGAGGTCTTCCACACATATGCATATAGGGGGAACCTAAAAAAACCAGCATAAAAACCCTACTGTTTTTGGACAACCCTTAAAAAAACCCACCCTTAATAGACAGGGGCATAAAAAACCCACCCTGTTCATTTCTGAATAAAGGTCTAAAAAGTGGGGAGAAATGAAAGAATAAAATATGCCACCATTCATAACACTATGTTTAATCCTTCAATAGAATAACTGGAAACAGATATTAAATTATAACAAGTGGGTTAAAAATGTTGTCAAATTTAAGGTGGGGTTGTTTAAGGGTTGTCCAAAAACAATGGCGTTTTTTGTGGTGGTTTTTTTTATGCTGTTTTTTTTTGAGTAGATCGCGTATAGTACAGTGTCATTAAGATCTCTCAACAAAGCACTTTAAAATTCTCAATACTATAGGACTAAATTATCTGGACAAAAGACATGTCAATAAAAGGAATGTAAGTATTTCACCCAAAATGTTTCAAGGGGTTATTAATTTGCCTAAAATCATTTTCACTAAAGTCTATTTTGTCCTAATTTTAAAAGAGACAGACATGTCAGCTGGAAGAAATTTTTGGTCTAAAAATTAAGCTTTGAATAATTAATATATTGTGCATAACTGCGAAGTATATTTCGTGATTCATTTTATAAATTCTGTTTTCACAAGTGAGGAAGGTGACAACAGGGTGACAGAATAATTAAGTTCAACACCCAACTCATTGAACATATTTAAAACCAATTAAAACTTAAAGCTGTGAAGTGTTTGTTTTGCAAAAAGATAGTTCCTATCAAATAGGAGTATTATTATTATCATTATTGTCATTTGATTTTCATGTGGAAACCATGTTTAATCTGTGTTTGAAAATGACAAGGGCAAAAATGAGTACTTTACAGTATTTGTGGGAAAAAATGATTCAGGCAAAATGATGTTTATCAAACAGAAAGACTATCTTTAGTCTGGTTTAAAAATTCCTTTTTTGTTCAAATAATTTGTCCAGGTACCAATATCCCATTATTTTAATTTTCTTCAAATAATTTGTTTTTGCTAATTATTGTCTGAAGTATATTTGTGTCTGCAATAACTATTAAGTTACTAAATTACTAGTAAACAGATTTGTCTGCATGGTATGCATGTTTTGAAAAATGTGAAATGCATTTGAAAAGTTTTAGGACGTAGTTGCAAATTCAAACATAAATATATGATTTCACAGAACAAAAAGAGTCTTCAGAATCAAAGGATTACAAAATACAGCACAAGAATTATGAAACTGTATCCATATGTTCAATCCCCAAATAGTATTAAATTGAGATTGAAGGAAAGGAGGTTTTTAGTCAGCGTAAATTATCCATTATTTCATTACATGCACTATTTTAAATGACTTTTTATGAGTGTTTTTTTTTTTGATTAAAACTTTATCACCATAAAATTGAAAAGCATTTCAGTCAGTGTAAATTAATGAATTGCAGTGCTTTTTGGTACCTTCAAAAGAAGCTGATTTTTGAATATATTTTTCACCACTTAATTTTTTATCAATTAAAACATCTCACTCCAGGAAAAGAATGGTTCTGTTTTACTACTTTTGTACTACACGTTTTGCTGGAATCATGCTTCCATTATTCCTGGCATGAAACCGCCCTTCCCTTTGAAAATTCCCGCGTAAATTTTTTATTACACATGTAAGAAGTTTATAATTGTGTTTTCGTATGTTTTTTCTCAATAAAATTAAAATCCAATAACATAATTTCAGGAGTGCTTAAAAACAATACTAGTTAACACATTAAGATTGAATGACTTTATGCCTCCTGAAACCTAAAGTAATTGCATTAATTTTGCATTGGCAACTACATTTTAACACTTTAAGTCAAATCTGAAGTATCTATAAATATAACTTCACCGTGCCAGGATCTCAAGATAATATGATTGATATCACAGTTGTAGTTGATTTTAAGTATCCAAAACTGGTTCTTGGTTTCCAAAAATGGGCAATGAAGGGTTGTTAACCAGTTTTTAAATTGTACGAAAAATCACCTGAAAACCTACAAATGTAGCATACAATTCAACAATATAGTGAAACAATGTTATACTTTTTCTAAATAAAAATTAGGAAAGTTAAACTAGTAAGTATTCCATCAGATTTCTAGCCTTTTATAATCTCAAATAATTTTTTAAAGTTACAAAGAAATCTATATTCAATGTTAAAAGCAACATCTGGTTTTGAAAAGCTGATAACTGGTTGTTGGTTTTATTACCCAACAGCCTTTCAGGGCTGTGCAGATATTGTTTTCGGCCATGGTGTCCGGATGGGTGGGCAGACGGATGGGCGCCGGGAAAATGTTTGTTTGGGCTGTATCTCAGAAACCATTAGATGTAGGAAGCTAAGACTTGGTAGAGACATTGGTTGGGGATGTAGATACGCAACGTCATGGTGTGACCATGATTTGGCCTTTGACCATGCCGTAGTGACCTCGAGTTTGAAAATTTTGTCTAGGCTATATCTCAGAAACTGTAAGGTGTTGGAAGTTGATACTTGGTAGGGACATTTGTTAGTGCGGGTAAGTGTGCCACATAGTGTGATCTTGATTCGACCTTTGACCTTGCCGTAGTGACCTTGACCTTTGAAATCTTATCTGGGCTATACCTCAGAAAGGGAGGGATAGGGAGATTGGTTAAGGGTGTTGCTATAGTGACCTTGGCCAATAAAATCTTTTGTAGACTATATCTCGGAATCTATAAGGTGTAAAAGGTAGTGCTGGGACGATGTTCGCAAACTTCGGTATTATCGCTCGCTGGCTCATTGCCAATCAATGATCGGTAAAATTTAAGTAAAACCGATATTTGCTAAATCCATTTCTTTGCAGCCTTTTGGTCACAATAAAATGCTAACCTTAATAATATTTTGTAAAAATCTGAAATATTCGTCAGTTAAAATCACAAAACTAGCCGTGAATGCAATAAAAATAACGTAAATAGAAACACCTTGGGGTTTTCCAACTGTTGTCAAGGTAATAATAAAATCAGCCAATCACAAGTGAGGATACATCAAGCATAGTCTGTTAGTGAGGGAGACGTCTGTGAATGGCTTTTAGATTATATTTTGGTCATATTTGTGGTAATTTGTGTGTATTTTGCTTCATATAATATAATATTAATATTTTATCTGTATTTTTAACACTTCGACTCCATAATCGGAAATGTTCGAAGTTTGGTTACAAATGTCCGATACGAACATCGACACGGAAAATCCAAGCGATCTCCCAGCACTAGTAAAAGGTTGATATTTGGTATGGACATTAGTTTGGGATTTGGGTATGCAGTGTCATGGACCCTGGTATAACCTTGACTTGACCTTTGATCCTGCTGTAGTGACCTTGAACTTAAAAATCTTGTCTGGGCTATATCTCAGAAACCGTAAGGTGTAGGAAGTTGATATTGGTTAGGGACATTGGTTAGAAGGTGTAGGTGTGCAACAATCTTGATTTAACCTTGTTGTAGTGACCTTGACCTTTAAAATCTTGTCTGAGCCATATCTCGAAAACTGTGAAAAGAGCAAGTTGTAGAAGGGTGTAGAAAGTTGATTCTTGGATTGGTCATTGGTTGGAGGTGCAGGTATGCTAAGTCATGGTGTGATTTTTAACATTGGCCATGCCAAAGTTTGTTCACCTGCTGTAATTGAAGCATATTTCTCTTATGACAAAGATATATGGATTGCTGTAAGTGATAATTGTATGTCCTTTTACTTAATTGTGCTATTTCTATCGGTAGTTACACTTCAGTTAATAAGTTTTACAGCTTCATAATTCAAAGACATTTTCTCCCTTTAACATTATTTTCTCTACTAGCATTATTTGGACCTTTACTTGACAGACATCTTTTTCTCCGATGCTATTTTTACCAAAACCAACCAGCAGTCAGATATACTGGTTTTCTATTTACATCCATAATTAATATCCATGAAAAAGGCTGTTATTTATTTCGATTTAAGTTTGAATTCTATTTAACAGAATTCTCCTTAAAGGAGTTCAGTGCATTATTACATCTGCCACTGTGGCCTAATTGGTAACACTCTCACCTAGGAACATATAGGATATTGGTTCAAACCCAGGTACAGGAAAGGTACATAGCGTGTCGGATGACGACTTAAAATAGCGGTCCTCTGTCATTGGGTCCTATCGGCAGTCGCAGGCCAAAGAACCTCAACAACGTAGATAAGTGATCATCCTTGAGCCTCTGCCTTTCAGTTAGGGTAATGTCAGTAACTTGAGAGTTTGGGCCGTACTTGTACAGTCAGATGGGTGAGATCGTGCTTTGAGTCGTTTAGTTCATGGGGATATTGTTCTAAGTACAAATATACACTGCAATACTATTCAGTAACTTTTTCTTTTGATTGATGGGAGAGGGGGTGGGATTTGAGGTCATCAGGTGACTTACAAAAAGCTGTCTTTGTTAATCTAAACAGTAATGGTCAAAAATTATCAACCATTTAATGTGTTTTGGTTGGTGATGAGCAACAGACTCGCCTCTCACCTTTGAGGATACAGAATCAAATGTTCAGCCTAGCTTTATATTGGAAAGGCTGGCAGTTACCAATCATCAATGCCTGACTTACCAGTATACTTGATTTTCCACCCCAACTTAAACTGCCCCTTGAGATCTGTGATTTATACAATGTGTTGAAAATAATACATAAAACTGAAATAAATCAGTCTGCAATCACCTCTGACAAACTGTATAATTTTTTTTTTTGTTTAATTGTCATGAAAATTGCTACTTTAGTATACACAAACAGTTTCCTGGGTTCATACACTGAACATTTCATTAAAGTTCAGCAGTTTTGGAGTAATCATGCATACAGTCATCCAGATTGATGAAAACATTACCTTTATTTTTCAGGAATCCCCATATTACCTTAATTTGCATTAAAATTAGTATTCACATAGTATTAACATAAATATATTGCTAGACAATATTTTGATTAACACAAATTCCAGTATGCTACAGATGAAGTTGTGAGAAAGGGATTTCCCTGATTTTGCAATTTTGGAGTGGCCACTTTAAAAAATCTAGTGCCTGGGGGCCCTGTCATAAGGACGGAAACTGTAGGAGGCACCCTGGGGGTCCAGTGATAGGGATTAAGAGACCTTTGAGTGCCAGTCCCAGGATGATTTGCACCACAACCATATGGCATCTATTGAATTCCCCCCCTCATCATTGACTTGTATTGTCATAAGTGTCCAGAACTGTCCGAGAATACCTGGAGCCAAAACTTAAGTCTGGTTTAGAAATAATGCATCAAACTAAATTACCTGTCCATAAAATTCTTTTAAAAAAGAATTGGACATACCTTTCTGAACATTTTATCAGAGGTTTTTTTGGAAGCTGTATGAGCCAATTGGTTTGGAATAAATCCATTACTGTTATAAAAGCTGTATGGTCACTGTGATGCAAATTGAGTTGGGCTTTGAGAATTTTATTTCCCAATAATGTAGCCCCAGGGCACTCAATGTATCACCCCTCTAATTGTATCCCCTTCTCATATTTCTAATTGGGCAGATTGGTTTGGAGTTTGAGGGCGGCTTTTTCATTTTTATAAGTTAGACAGATAAATCCAAGAGTGACCATGGTTTGATCTGTATGGTTGTTTTGGTCTCTCCCTGGGGTAAATCGTACAATAGAGTACCAGAATGGCCTAATACCATTTAATAAGCTTGACCCATAACAGACTGGTATCTGGGGACATAGATAAGTGTTGTGTTGGAGTACTGGGGACACCCCTAATTTCATTTCATCTGCACAAGTCACTTGTATTTAAGGCTGGTCCCATTTGTTTATTTAATCATAGTTGTGAAGGGGGGTTATTAAGGCTAGATTTAATTTGGACCCATTCTTTTGTTGTTCGATGTAAACAGACAGTACGGGGGTTCACTTCCCTTTCATCGTGAAAGCAAATTTTCCACATGGACAGGTAAAGTGTCATTTTAATTCTGTAACTTTGAAGTAGATGTGGATTATTATGTAGAAGGAATCCCCTCAGGGGAAGTTAATAGTGACTGAAAAAGGTAGTTATTGTTGCCAATACAGCATGTCACATGACCCACAGATCAACACATGGCCAAATGGTTGGATTTTCCTCTCAGTCTTGAGAGACACCTTAGTGGCTGAGATGTCAATAAGTTTGGCATTTAATACCTTAACTCTAACCTCTGTGGTTTAGGGTTCAGTTCCAGCTCCTAAGGGATGCACTGGGGCACCAGTACTGATGTGACTGTCACTTTTGAAACGCTTTATTGATGAATCACATACCATGTTATGAATCTGTATAACCACATTTTATTTATGAAATTAATAAATTAATTATATAGCTATTTATAAATAAGTATAGAAATGTGTGAGGCTCTGAAGGCCTGTCCTAATGTGACATATACTGTTAAATGGGATATAATAAAACTCCAACTGTGACTTTCATAATATATGGGAAAAAAGCCTGAATGTAGTCCTCTGAAACACATTGGTGACCAAAATGTTGCAAACAATTCATTAATGAAACAAAAAGGGAGTTGTCTCTTTATCTTTTTGGCATTATGTTAATTTTCTCATTATGTGCCATCTTCTATTGCCATGTGTGACATCTGAAGACCACATCTTGAAAGAAATTCTGCATGATCTATCAAATTCAGTTCAAATAAAATACCAACTGCTTTGCCCTACAGATATTAATGTAATTAAAATACACTATCCTTTTGTTGTCACATGGAGTTGATGGACTCATCTTTTCAGTAAGAATGGACATTGTTGTCTTTGATTATTTGTGCTCATTATGACCACTAATGAATGTAGCCATTGGCCTTTTCGTTTGGAAACTTATATTTTCATTGTATCTTTCACTTAACATAAAATATGAAAGTTCCATTAAACTCAACCAAAATTTTGATAATGTGCATCTGCATATATTACGTTAATAATTTCAGTAATTTAAAATCTTCATTCAACGTTAAAATTCAAATGTAGTGGTCATCAGTATAAGTCGTTTCAGTATGCAAATTCTTCTGAAGAAAAGATCAGTGTTTGCGCTAAGCATATAAAGTATATATTTTGTATCAGGAATTCTGTCACTGACACACAGACTGAGGTTTCTTTTATGAGTTATACCTGTCGGGTAACAGAAGATGCACTCACACAAGCAGGACTATTTGTCAGCCCTTTCACTCACTGCTCACATTGTCACTGTGGTTTCATTCTCTTTAGGGCAAATGTTAACTGTGGGGTAGATGTCTGTAATTTACTAGAAAGCTGATTTGAGGGTTTTTTTTTCTGATTTCTACATAAGTTAAATTTTCTCAATTCACTAATTCAGAAAATCAGGACAAATTAGCACTGGTCAAAGCCAACCAAAAACTATATCAGAAGTTTGTGGGTTTAAAGCCCATTCATATAAGCAAGAGTCCACTCTAGGTGCTTACTGACTCCCAGTGGTTTACTTTTCAGAATGTCAACCTAACTGGTATGCACAGTGTTTGTCAACACTTGCATACTCAAAGACTTGTTTCCAGTTATAACATTTCTTATTAAAAGCATGTAGAAAATAAATAATATAATAAAATTTGTTGACTATACTACCATTTTATACACGCATGACCCATCCCAACAGCTGACTATGTTTTATGTTAATTCTTTCAATTTTGTTGGCCATTCTCAGATAAAGGTCAATATTGGGGTTTAGGTTTCTTGAAATAGCCGAGATCATATCAGGACATTTGTTCTCCCAAATGAAGAAGCAAACTGAAGATAACACTTCCATGTAAAACTGTGTTCCGAAGGGAGTGAATGATTGTTCCAAGAAAAGGTTTTATTCCAGATACATTTGATGTTGAGTCATATGTCCACTGTATTTTGCTCAAATAAAACATTGAAAAACCGGAATTAGCAACAGCACTCAGAACAGGCTGACTTACACCAAGGCATGTATGATTTTCTAAAAAACTGTTCAACATTAAGTAAATGGGAAAATATGGATCTTTGATAGTTTTAGTAATAAGGCAGTGATCTAGATCACTCAAAAGTTAATGCAATCTAAGTTTGGTCAAGATTTTCATATTTTTTTCATGAAGATCCAAACAGTAGTATTTACATAATCCTGCTAACAAACAAACAGACGTATAAATGGTCATGAATTTAATATCTCCTTGGCGGAGGTAATTATGTGTTGTTAGCTCTGTTGTAATAAACTTTAACATTGTGTTATAAACAAAACAGAATAAATATTTCTCAAACTAGTTATATTTAATTTTGTGGCCATTAAATGTTTTGCGTTTTAATTGCAGTCTAACCAATATAGGTAGAACACTGTTTAATGGTATTTCCTCATAAGGACAAGTAAAATTTTAAAAAAAACAATACAGCTGGGCCCAGTTTCACAAAGGCACCTTAAATTTGAGGATTCCATGAATCCCCCCCCTTAATAAAACTCAGTTTCACAAAGCCTCCTTCCTTACAGGAGACCTTGAATTTAAAAAAACTTCCTTGAATTTTAAAGAAGCAAAGGACTTAACTAAACTTTATGCAAGTATCCTTCAGGGAATTTTTAATTATTTTAAAAAGAACATTTTCTCCTTACATTTCAAGGAAGACCTTTGGTAAGGAGAGTTGAAGGAGGCTTTGTGAAACTGAATTTAAAGATGGTCTTCTCATTGCCAAAAAATTGATATTCCCCTCACTTGAGGAGATCTTATTCAAAGGAGGCTTTGTGAAACTGGGACCTGAAATTTAGCCTATTATCTTGAATTCCTGTTTAAGTTGAAGTATTTTATTGGTTCTTTGAATCTTAACAGGATTCAACGTTCGTTCTATATCTTTTGTGTATTAGTGCTTATTTTATAAATAGAAATTGTCAACTGTTAACCAAAACAGATTGTTCATTTGAATAATTATCTGAATCAAGACAGTAATATATTTACACTTCAAAAAAAAATAACCCAATAAATATTTTTGAAAATATTTTCCAGATTTTTGTCCTTCAGTTTTAACAATGTAGTTTAACAAAGACCACCAAAGTAACTGGAGACAAATGTCTAGAATTTTAGACAAAAATTAATCGTCAAATGCTTCAAATATGTATTTCTACTAAATATTCAAAAATTTAAAAAAAAATTTCCCTTCAGTCTTTGTATTTAAACTTTCTCAAGTTAGTAGCTGGTAAAATGAGGTAATTTGTTTGCAAGAATATTTTGTACGTATATATCAACACTAAAAGCTTTTTGACAGGTAATGAATGCCAAAGTTTATGATGGGCATAATGGATTTACACGACCTATGTAAAACTGTCTAAATACTTCCACATCAGCATTTTTTATTCCCTTCTATTGACTCAGTTTTTGTCAGCCAGACATTCTAAATTTCTGTTTCAAAGAGATGATCTTTTTTTATTGGCATCACCATTATATTATAAAGAAAAATGAATGACCAAATTATAAAGATGAAAATTGCTTTGCCTTAAATATCACACAGCAATTTTGGTAATTGGTCATCTGAGAAATCAATTTCTAAATAATGCTCTATAAGATGGTGACTAGAATCTCAAAAATGTTTAAGAAAATATTTTTTTTTGTCCCAATCATTATGCTTTTTTTATTTGTTAATATTTTTTTGCAATGACTGAAGAATTTGAGAATATTCACAGGTAATTGTTCCAAATTTATGTAATTTTATATCAGGTGTATAAAATAGCTTATTATTTTTTCCTGTGATATCATTTGTCAAAAGCTAACTATCTTTAAATTGACTATTTACTTCATCCAAATTTCAATGTGAATTTTTAGTAAGATTATAATCCTTAATACTCCCTCACACTCCATTCTGGAGCCCTTATAGCCCCTCTGTTTGTATCACTACCATGAAAGTGAATCTAGTCCGAAATCCCCAAACACTTTTCATTGAGACCTGTTTTGAGGGTTGCCATGCCATGGTCTCTTCAAATTGAAAAAGGTCAAAAAGTCATTCCATCTACAGGCAGAAGCCGCAAAATAAATGGAAAAGAAATTAAATTGACTCAATTTGCCGACGACACAACACTTATTTTAGATGGTACTGCGAGTTCACTCCAAGCAACATTAAACACTTTAGAAATATTTGGTACACTCTCTGGTTTAAGGATGAATACGGAGAAAACTCAGATGGTCTGGATAGGTAAGAGAAAGCATTGCAAAGAAAAATTAAATGTTACTAAAGGCCTGGTATGGGGAAATGACACATTCAATCTCTTGGGAATTAAGTTTTCTGTTGATTTAGACTTAGTAGTTAATCTAAACTATGAACCAGTACTTGATGATCTTAATAAGTCCCTAAATGTGTGGAAAAAAAGGTTCCTTACACCTTTGGGAAAAACCACTGTGATTAAAACACTTATCTTATCCAAGTTAAACCATTTGTTTATGTCCATCCCAAATCCAGATCAGTGCGTTATAAGCAAACTGCAGTCTACCTTTTTCAAATTTATATGGGATGGCAAACCTGACAAAATAAATAGGAAACAGCTGTGCTGCGATTACATGAATGGAGGGCTCTGCATGATTGACTTGGAGAAATTCATATGCAGTCTAAAATGTACCTGGATAAGACGTTTGCTAAATACAAAACATACTCCATGGTATGAGCTTTGTCTCTACAATTTGAAAGACTATGAGAAATGTTTTAATTTGCATTCTCTATGGCATAAAACCCTAGCTAGAAAGATTACTAATAATTTTTGGAAGAGTACTTTACTATCATGGGCCAAAGTAATTGATAGCATCTCTATAGACCAAAACGATAAAGTACTCAATAGCCCTCTTTGGTACAATCCATCCATCTCGAATGCTCCCATATTCTATCAAGACTGGTATAGTAAGGGCATAGTATTCATTGCAGACCTATTCCGTGAATGTAAATTAATTTCCTTAGATGACCTGACAAGAATTTTCAAAATAAAGACCAATTTCCTGGATTACCACCGCCTAAAAACTCTTTTGAAAAAATATTTTAGTATACATTTACAAAATCCAATTGTCAAACCTATATGGCCGACTACCATAGAAATTTTATTAAAATCCAGAAAGGGAAGTAAAGATTTCTACAAGTTACTCACTAACACAAGCCAATTTCAAACCCTGCCTTTTAAAACAAAGTGGGAAACGGTGGTTGAAGACAAATTGGATTATGAGGATTGGAAAGCAATTTACAAACACTGTTTCAAAGTTATTCAAGATAATGAAATAATTTGGTTGCAATACAGGATTATAAATCGTATCTTAGGAACAAAAAGTCTTTTGTTCAAGATTAAAAAATCGACTAATAATTTGTGTCGCTTTTGTATGAATTCACCAGAGACTATATCCCATGTGTTTATCCAGTGCCCAATTGTGCATATTTTTTGGCAAAAAATCAAGCAGTGGGTTCAGAACGAAGTGGATTTATCTTTTTGTCTAAATGTTAAAACAGTGCTCCTGGGGCTTGTAGATAATAAACAACTGGAAATTATATTCTTGCTAGCCAAACAGTACATCTTTAAAGCTTTAGTAAAAGATACCCCTGTGACTTTCACTACCTTCCAAATATTTTTCAAACAAAAATATGAGGAACAACAATTTTTGGCAGTTATCTCCCTTACCGACCAAAAATTTAAGAATAGTTGGAGTTTGCTTTCTCTTCTTGCCCGGGGCATCTGAGGTAGTTTTTTCCTGTAACTTGCTGAAACTTTTCCACTTCTCTTTATTAATTTTGTGTTGTTGTTAAAAAATAGAAAGTATGTGAACATTGTGTTTCTGTTAAAAATGTTACATTCTTTGTACCCTTTGTATGAAAATAAAAAAGACAAATAAAAAAATAAAAAAAGAAGCCGCAAAGCCATCAGTAGGGCACTGACATCAGAGCTTGCACTATAATTTATGAAAATCTGGCAACAAGAATAAAGTCAGATACATCATATACCTGGCTTTCAACTTACATGGCCACCCATCCAAGTATTAACATAGCCCATTGCTGCCTAGCTTTAGTCACGAGACAGGTACTCTTCACACAACACCACAGTCTTGTGACAAAAATACAAGATCTCTAGAAGTGTGAGCCTCGCTAGAGCCCAAAGACCCAAAACCCAAAGAAATGCAAACCCAAGATGGAGCCTATCATCCAGGGTTTCTGGGGGTGTTTTCCATCCCTTTATCTCAAAGCATATACATGATTGTTATTATTTCAAAACAGTGACATTTTACATAGCAATATAACTGTATATCTTTATAATTAGCATACTTTGCTGTTACCATTACTTTGTTGCTGTTATTACGACATTGCACCACTTGAATTTGTCACCTTTGTAGTTTTCTCGGTTGTTTAGTTTAACCTCAACTTTGGTATCATTGTTGATTAATTTAACCTTACACATTCAAATTTCAATAAAACATGTGCCTCAGCCCTGACTATAGAGTATAGATTGTGGTGCAGTGGTTGATCCAGTGTTATGTGTTGCCATATTTTGACACTTTACTGCAAAAGATGATGTCCCCATGCTGCTGTAATGTCCTAACATTGTAATTGAAAAAAATAGAAATAGACTTAATATCTCAAATGCTGTGTGTATTTTGTATTTACAGAGGTTTAAGCCTGTGAAAAATCCAGTACCCTCTCCAGGTTCTTACAATGACCCACGATCTGCTTTGGATTCTATGAAGAAAGTGACAGGACTGAAACGTAGTCCATTTGGTCAGACCTCAGTCAGATTTGGTGACGAGCGACAGAAAAAACTAACACCAGGTGAGTTGCTTGATTATACCCTGGGATTGACAGAAAATCCAGGTTTTTACCCCACAGCCCTTAAGGGCTGTCGGGGTATTGTTTTCACCCATGGTGTCCGGGCGGGCGGACAGGCTGGCGGCTGGAAAAAGTTTGCCTGGCCTATATCTCAGAAACCGTAAGGTGTAGGAAGTTGATACTTGGTAGGGACATTGGTTAGGTGGTGTAGGTGTGCAACATCAAAGTCTGCCCTTGATTTGACCTTTGACCTTGCCATAGTGACCTTGACCTATAAAGTCTTTTCCGGGCTATATCTCGGAAACCGTAAGGTGTAGGAAGTTGATACTTGATAGAGACATTGGTTAGGGGTTGTAAGTGTGCAACGTCATGGTGTAACCTTGATTTGACCTTTGACCTTGCCGTAGTGACCTTGACCTATAAAATCTTGTCCGGACTATATCTTGGCAACCATAAGGTGTAGAAAGTTGATACTTGGTAGGGACATTGTTTAGGGAATGTAGGTGTGCAACGTCATGGTTTGACCTTGATTTGACTTTTGACCTTCCCATAGTGACCTTAACCTATAAAATCTTGTCTGGGCTATATCTCGGAAGCCGTAAGGTGTAGGAAGTTGGTACTTGATAGGGACAATGGTTAGGGGTTGTAGGTGTGCAACGTCATGGTGTGACCTTGATTTGACCTTGGATCTTGCATAGTGATCTTGACCTATAAAATCTTGTCCGGACTATATCTCTGCAACCATAAGGTGTAGGAAGGTAGGGACATTGATTAATCAGTGTAGGTGTACAATGTCATGGCGTGACCTTGATTTGACCTTTGACCTTGCCGTAGTAACCTTGACCTATAAAATCTTATCCGGGCTATATCTCGGAAACTGTAAGGTGTAGGAAGTTGATACTTGGTAGTGACATTGGCAAGGGTGTGTACATGTAAAACGTCATAATGTGACCTTGATTTGACCTTTGACCTTGCCGTAGTGACCTTGATCTATAATGCCTTGTCCAGGCTATAATTCGGAAACCATAAGGTGTAGGAAATTGATATTTGGGACATTGGTCGGTGGTTATAGGTGTGCAACATCATAGTCGGACCTGGATTTCACCTTTGATCTTGCATATCTGATGCTATTTTATCTCTCTACAGGGATATGTGATACTATTTTATCTCTCTTATATCTGTCATATCTTTTACTTGAATCTTAGTTGTTGCACGTTTGGGTGTCTTTTGATGTAGATTAAGCGCTGTTAAAGTCATATTAGAATTCATTAAGGGTTTTACTTTTGCATCTTCCCATTTTAACATATGGTATTGCATCAAGTGAGTCACAGGTTTTGCCCCAACTCCACATATAAGCATGTATTGCCACATCTGTATGTATGGGTAATATATAAAACATTCAAACCATAATTCGACCATACATAATGTGATATTTTCATTGACAGCTATTCTCCACTTAAGAAATTTTACAGCTTCATAACTTTTAGTTTACTCAATTGTCTTGTTTTAATACTTAATCTTTACATGCAGTGCTCTGAAAGTATCCCAATCCGTGTACTGTTTCACTACTTCTATATCTCATGGTGTTGAAAAGTATTTCCCCAGGCTGTGGGGTACGGGCATCTCTGATGCTATTTTATTTGAATTGTCCAGCATGGTGGGAGCATCCCTGTTATCCAAATGTTTGTTATTCAAATACTATTTTATGAGCACATTTCTACTCTCCAAAGTTTTTCTTTTCTTACAGTTTAACACTATAGCACCCCTTGTATTTTATTGACCTCTTTTTATAATTAATATTTTTAGAAATTTACTCTGTGTGGATAATAATCAACCATGTATTGAACATTGAGTAGCTGATGCAGCGCATAAAATTTCATATATATTTCAGCAAAGTAAGGTTAACATTAATAGACTTATATCATGACAATTTATGGAAAGGTAATTTTTACACCAAAGTCAAAGTTTAGAACCATGAAAACTACTGAACCTGAGCCTCCATTTTAGAAAAGGTCATGCACAATTAACTGTCCAATGTTGTTATAAAGTTGTACCACACTTATCCGCTTAGATTTCTGGAAGTAAAATAGTAGAATGCTACCATCTTTTGCAGAATAATTTTGGGATCCTGTGGATGAAACCTTTTTAAAGGTGAACTCTTCCGAGGCTCATGCTTCAAGAGATTACTTTTTTTTCATTTTTGTCGCCTCACTTTCATGAGGTTGGCATAGCACGATGAGTACCTGTCTCTTCACTGAAGTTAAGCAGCAATGGGTTATGTTAGTACTTGGATGGGTGACCATCTGAGTGCCCTTCTCATGTCTGACAGCTTTACAGCTCACGCATGTAGACCTGAAACACTTTTCAGCCTTGTTCTTTTGGTGGTCCTTACTTTGTTTCGACTGATAATACTGGTAGCTAGCAGGCCTGGGGTCAATTACATTCAAATGTAATGCATTACCATTACATTACATTTGAGTTTACATGCATTACATTACATTACCATTACGTGATATTTTGGAAAGTAATGCATTACATTACATTACTTTTCAAATGTAATGCATTACATTACACATTACTTTTCAGAAATTTCTAGCAAACAAAGTTAGTCCACATTTAAGCATTTACTACAACATATAATAAAGCAGACATTATCCTAAATGGAAAACAGTTTACATTACTTATTTTTAATTTCATGTTTCATAAAGTTGTGAGTACAAAAAATGCCAAGCTAGCTACTAGCTACTAGCTAGTAAAACTGGCATTGATTACAACTTTCTTGTCTCAGCCCTCTGTGGATTATCCAGATATCTAATTGACACACGCTTGGTTACAGGTCATGTTGTATCACTTGATGTAATATTTTCCCATAACACACCTAAAGATTTTTTTGCTGTAAAAAGTTTTAAATGTATCAGATTTTTGATTTCAATTGTTTTAATTCTTCGAAATACGATATAAAAAGTGTGGGAAGTTAGATAAACCTCACTTTCAGGCTTGTGGCTTCAAGGCTCTTAATTAATTACTGTATCCACACTCTGTAATGCCCATGTTTTGGAAGTGCCCCCCCCCCCCCCCCCCCCCCCCAATCTTATGATTCACCCATAAAATGGAAAAAATGACTACTGATATGAAATTGCTAATTTGAGGTAGATTATCTTCATTAATACACAATAATATTTCCAATTTTATTATGTTATATTCATTTTAACTTCCAGTTGGTGTGTTAATAAATGTTTGGTAGTAATAAATGGCCCAATTATATTATCTTAGTTTTTGTCCAGCATTGGTGGGTTCCACCTAAATTATGGCTTGGCTGATACTTATTGTCATGAGTCTGTACTGTACCGTCCTTATGTATGTGTATATCTCAGTTAATTTCACCTTGACGTGTATTTGACCTTTCATGGGGTGGTCCCTGTAAGAGGCAAGCTTTGTTTCAAGATTCTTCACTGAAGAACAGTACTGGAGTCTTTATACCATTTAATTTTGCATCTATATGTAGGTGCATTACTGGAATTTGCTTGACCTGGGGTCACTTGGCTTGGGTCTGGCAGAGTGGAGCTGCTGCCTTAAGGGTTTGGGTTCTGATCTTACACAGATTTACCTGCCTCTCTGCATTGAGTTTAAGCTTTACTGTTGACCTGGGGTCAAGTCTGACCAAGAACATGTAGAACTGTGTACTAAAAACATGAGTACCCAGATTCGGGTATTTTTTTCCAAAACACCTGGCTGGTTTTTTTTGCCGTAAACAACCATCCCCAACTTTTGGACAAATTTACCCACATCTTCAATGGGCTTTACAGAGGGGGGATACAGTATTTTAAAGAAGTAAATAAAAAATTCAACATATCTAAAATTATTTTGCCCCTGACTTCATACACTGCCAGTAATTGATAATATCTTCCATTTCCAAGAAGTTATATCTGTCAACAGCTAATTGACAATCTACAGTGTGTAGTTTTCATTTCTGAGTATTTGATTATGTTTGCATTTTAAATTTTTCTTGGCTCTTTTTATATCTTGGCATACATGAGGACATGATTGAATCAAACATAGCTTCAGCTATGGCATCAGATATTGAATATCTGAATATCATGTCAATATTGAATATCTATTGAATATCATGTCAAACTAGAGCACTCAAAGAGTGTATACCTCTGCCAGTACCGCAATATTTTTTAAACATGTCAAATGGTTATGTGGCAGATGATTGCTAATCTAATTTTCATGGTATCTGTTGGTTGTTGCAGAAACTTAAGAAACAAGAGTTCAGAGCTCCGTTAAGACCCAACAAATCATTAAAAAAAAATATGTCCTAAATTGGATACAGATTATTCCCAAAAGCAAATTACAGTACTTATGTATTAGACCAAGATTGAACATTCGGTGTAAATTCATGCGTGCTAACAAACAAACAGAATCAAATGATCACATAACCTCCTTTGTAGAGGTGATAACACTTGAACAGTTATAAAATATCCAGTATTTTTCTCACCTACTTTTTAAATTGTCATTCTTGTCAAAAGTGTATATACACCCATTCTATTGCATTTCAATACAAGTTTGAACCAGAGATGAAACTGAAGAGGAGTGGGATTAGTTTGGACTATGGATGGTATTGGATGGTATTGGATGGTATCGAAAATAAAACTTCTGAATGCATTGGCTGAAACTTAACGTCCAGTAGTATTTTACATATAATCAATTAAGTCATTGTTATACTCTGTTACATTCATGAGTAAACTGTTTACATTTTACACCATAAATTTTGTAAGGTGCCTCAAGATACCAAGATGAAGCATTAAGTATTTTACAGAAATAACAATAACAATATTTGTGATATTCTAGACTAAAGTTTTCAAGCTGGCTGTTTCATTTTGATCAAAATTCTTGTGATTATTTTTGAATTATTGACTTTTTTTTTTTTTTCTTTTTTTTTTTTTTTGTTTGTGTGTACTGAAGAAAGCCATCCCATTATGATGTCATAATGGTTTAAGAAAATTGAGGAAAAGCAGTTTCTTAAAGCTTTTTAACCCAGGTTTTTCACAGATGTTTTGGATCATCAGCTTAAAATTGCCAAATTAGAATTTATCTGGAGTCATGAAAATTTGATTTTCCCCCATGAAATACGAGTTTGCGAAATAGCTTGATTGGAATTGACTTTTTATGCTAGTGGTTTTTGTTCAAGTTAAGGCTAGGATGTTATAAGTTTTAAAGTTAAAGTTTTAAAACTGTAGGGCCAAATCTAAAGAATTATAAACACACGGAAACAGACATGTTGTGTATGTAGCTTTGCAATTTTTCATTTCATTGTTTTATAACATCATGTAAGAAGGCTTTATATAATTCCATTATATATTATTGTATAATTCTGAATAAAATGTCTTTAAACCAAGAGTTTGGGGGGATAAAAGTATAGAAACAGCAGTTTTAAGTTACTGGTTCATCACTTTAATTTTTCGTTACTTCTTTAGTCTCTTACCGTAATTGTATAAACCCCAGTGTCAAAATGATAGGCTCAGATACAAGGTCAAATTAGACAAAAAAGAAGGTCTGTTGTGTTGCTGTATGCTGACAAGATCTGCGGATCTGATAAAAGATGGAGAATTTCTCAGAATATAATTGGTTTGTATCAGCTTGTATAATATTGTTTATGGGGCGTATAGAAAATGTTTGTCATACCAGTTCAAACTATATTATCATGTTGTATTGGGTTCATATTGTTGTTGGTGTATAAAGGCCTGAAACAAGACTTGCATCACCATTTTCCTGATCAAAGAAGAGAGTTCCATCTTGCATGTACCAAGTATAAAAAACCAGATTCAGTCATTTTCTTTATTCATTTATATTTAATTGTAAATTAATACTGAGCCGTAGGCAAGGCTAGTGTCACCATTTTCCCGTTATAAACAGGGGCATTTAAAGATAGTTCAGTTCACAGCGACAGAATAGGACAAAAATATAAACACAAATAGTTCTGTACCCTGTTATGGCTATTGAGCATACTACAAAGCAAAATCAAGAGTATGAGAGATTTTTTCATGTTTAATAGTAAGTCTTGGATAAGGTTAGTGTCACCTTTTATTGGGACAAACAAGGGCATTTATACACAGTTCAGTTGGGATCAGAAAAGACAAAAGATGAACACAAAAGACTGCTTCCCTCAGACTCTCCACTTAATCTAAATCACATGTCTTATTTGGGAAAGCAGCTCTATTGAGTATGTTTTTTTATCAGTGATTTATTGTCCAGTTGGGAGATCTGTGATATTTTTCACCCTTTTCAAACTAGTTTTGTCCCCTTTGAATGAGAAAACAAAATCTGGGTTTACTGCAACCTGAGTTCATGAAACTTAATTTCTAGATTTGAAATTTTATTCAAATTTTCCCATTTTGAGCATAAAAAATTTTTTTGTGGTTGTAAAAAATACATTGTTAGATTATACGGAAATTAGAATTCAGACTTAATAGTTTTGTTAATGGTTAATAAGAAGAGTTATTGACTTTTCTCAGTGGCTAAAGTATGACTTAAATATAGGTACAACCTGCATATAAGTCTGACTGGAAGGGCTTTAATATCCCACTTGAAATTGATAGCTTTCCAGACACCCCTCCACCTATATGAAATGTCTGTAATCCCTAGTTTTCCTTTGCAATTACAGATAATCTGCCAGGCTGGCCATAGTTTATATGAGATTTACAAGCCCCATTGAATAACATTTGCTTCATCTTTACAGTGTTTTGCTATGGGCTTTCTGTTCTTGTATAAGAGGTATTTAAATTACCAGATCAGCCATTCTGATGTATATTACATATCAGATCCTTACAAAGCAATAGACCCCAAATAAAAATTCATTCAGTCCTCCCTGAAGCTATACAGAAAGGAGGCTTCAGACTTCATCAATGCATCATTGCCCCTCAATTTTGGCCAATTTTGGCCAAATACAATCACAGCCTAATGAAGAATTTCCAAGGGACAAGATAAAACTGACTGATAAGCGCCTATTTCCCAATGAAGTCTTCCCGTTAAACAAGAGATTCCAAATAGAACTTGGGTCTGACTGGAATATGTGATAGGGTTTGATCACTCCTGAATAGGGGTCATTGGCGAAGAGGATAATCTTTATTCAAGAGTCTATCTTCCATCTTCTCCCCCCCCACTCCCCTTCCACCCATCCATTTAATGGAAGAAAAAAAATGATCTTCACTTGGGACCCAAGAAGGGGGTACTTTAAAAATAGCGGGAGTTTCCCTGTTGGAATCAATTTGGGGTTATTCATGGCAAGTTAGGTATTGTGTCAAAGGATCAACTTTTATCCCAGCTGAAGCAGCAATGAAACATTGTCAGATTGATCCCTTTATGTGGTCCAGAGGTTTCAGAGGAATAGCTAAGTGAGATTTCTTAAGGGGCCTATTCCACTATCATGAATGTCTAGGAAGCTTTCCCAATATTGTGGTAAAGTGTGATTTTTGCATATTCCTTGTTACAATATTCTTGCACAGCTGGATTCTGACATCATCTCTCTCTGTGAACTACTCCTGAGACCCTCTTGAACCCAGAAAAGCACTGAAAATAGGTTCCTGAAAATAAGGAATGCTACCAAAAATAACATGTTACACTAAACTTCGAGGACATAACGGACTCAACTGTTGATCATCATAGTGTTTCAGTTCATCATTCCAACATAACCTTCTGTTTTAGAATTTCATTTATGAGAACATTTCTGTTGTCTTCTATAAAGTTTGAGCATGGTTTGTTACATCCTGTTTTAACAGAATGTGAGTTTGATAAGGGTTGAGGGTTACAGCAGATTGACTCAATCTCATTTTAATCTTGCTTGGGTGTCCACAATATAGAGTTTAATCTGGTTTGGAAGGCATCCAATTTTTACCCCACAGCCTTTAAGGGCTGTGTGGGTATTGTTTTCACCCATGATGTGCGGGTTGGCAGCCTGGCGAGTGGCGGGGAAAAGTTTGTCTGGGCTGTATCTCAGAAACCATAAGGTGTAATAAGTTGAAACTTAGTAGGGACATTGGTTGGGGACTGTACATATGCAACATCATGGTGTGACCTTGATTTGACCTTTGACCTTGTCATAGTGACTTTGACCTTTAAAGTTTTGTCTGGGCTGTATCTTGGAAACTGTAAGGTGTAGATGGTTAACACTTGGTAGGGACATTGGTTAGGGCTGTAGGTGTGCAACATCTTGGTGTGACCATGATTTGACCTTTGACCTTGCCGTAGTGACCTTGACCTTAAAACTCTTGTCAGGGCTATATCTCGGAAACCATAAGGTGTAAGACATTGATACTTGATAGGGACATTAGTTGTATGTGTGCAATGTGATAATGTGGCCTTGGTTTGACCTTTGACCTTGTCATAGTAACCTTGATCTATAAAATCTTGTCCGGGCCTAATCTCAGAAACCCTAAGGTGTAGGAAGTTGATACTTGGTAGGGACAGTAGTTAGGTGGTGTAGGTCTGGAACATCATGGTGTAATCTTTGACCTTGGCTCTGCTAAAGTGTGTTCACCTACCATATTTGAGATATAGTTCTCACATGACAAAGGTATATGGATTGCTGCAACTGATTATTTGTACTTTTATTTAATTTTGCTATATCCATTGACAGCTATACTTCAATTAATAAATTTTGTAGCGTAAAAATATTTAGTTTGCTGATTAATGCTGTCATCTTGCTATTGAATTAACTGAAACTGCTCTGAAAGTCTCCCAGTCATACTTTTTCACTACTTCCGTGTCTCATGGTGTTGAAAACTATTTCACCGGGCTGTGGGGTACGGGCAACTCTGATGCTATTTTATGCATTTGAAAGTGATTCCTTGTGTATAGTATAACAACTAATATCATGGCAAGCCAAATACATTATGTTCACTATATATCAGTTAATTTTGGTAGGAATGTTCCACACTTCAGTTTTTATATATTGTATATGACTCTTTACTGCACATGTCATTAGATCTCCTTTTTATTGGAAACAAGAAGCATAATAATGGTCCTCCCAGCATCTAGTCCAATGATTACACCAGTAATCTGGATAAGAGTCTTAAGACTGTAAAGGGGGTTGACCCAGTCTGCTTTAATACACCTGATCCCGCAGGAGGTTTACCAATGTCAACCCAGATTGTGAGTATTCACATCTATTCTCTATCTGCTTTAATCTGAGTCAAACAGAGTAAATTTACCAGTCTGAATGCCAGGTTACACTTTTTCTGTTTGTGCAGCTCAAAATCTGTTGGACCAAATACTCTTTCTTTTTGGATGCATAATCTTTGATGAGTCTGACCCTGGGATTTGGGTTCCATGAAAGCATGCACACTCAATCACCATCAGATTGTTCTCTTGCTATGGGCAATTGGGCATATTACAGTGAAATTGTGCTCCAGTTGAAATTGTTTTTATTTTCAAAATTTGGTTTTGTTCTAGCATGAAAGTCCTATTAAATTTTACCTTTGTCATATTTAGTTGTTACCTGCAAGAATCAATAAACTGCTGCTGAGGTATTACATAGTATCTGTGGAATCGGGTAATATCCTCTATGAACGCATGTGTTCACAGCATTTTTACTGCCTTGATATGTATATTAATAAAATGGCACTTGCCCTATATATATTTGGATGTTTGCTTTAACATCACACTTGACAGAAGTATGAATGAGTAATATGCGTTTTGAATTTTTTGATCTATAAATAGTAACACATGTTTATATGGAGAAATAAGTTTGGCTATTTTTTGCTTCTATAGCAATGTCACAGCATTCAGTTATCTCCCTTGTGTGTGTAAACCCACAGACACTTGCCTCACCAAACTTGTGTGGATGAACTCGCCTAGCTGCAGTGTGTGAATGAGAAGTATTACCCCTGTATGTGACATTTGCTGCTGCGATGAATATCCAGTGACCAAACATAACAATAACTACTTTTTTTACTAATTTCTCAGAAATTATGTAAGCTACAAATATGTATTACAGCATTTCTGCTTGTGTTTATGGCATAAAAATCCATGCAGAAATGACTGAGATATTTTTGTATTCACTGTTGCCCATGTATTTGACAGCTTTTTTCACATTCTCTCTTTAAATACGGATTTATGTAAGTCATAAAACATACAAAATAGTGGATAATAAAAGTAAAACATCCCTCATTAGACATACACAAAAAATATATATCACTCATAATAATTGTACTACTTACTTGTATAATATTGTTATCTTTATTCGTGATATATTTGTCTTGTATATATCATTTGGGAAGTTTTCCTATTTTATACATTTTGTCACCAGAACATAATGGTCTTGGTGGTTGGTTTATGAAAAGCAAAGATTGAATGCAGTCGGGCATCATTGAGCAAAACTGGGTTCAGTTGTAGATAATGCGCTGTCTTATAGGTAGCCAGTAACCCTAGCAGTAGCATTTTGTAAATGTTGTAACTTTATGATAAAAAATCTGGGATGTCAATGAAAAGAGAGTTGCATTAATCAAATATTGCAAAGATAACCGAATCATAGTTTTAGTTGATGATACAGTCAATATGGTCGCAGAAAAAAAATCGGAAAGACTATCCCACAATTCAAAGTTACTTCAGGGTATATATTTGGTAAGAATATTTTCATTTCTTGCCTTGCAGTGGAAGACAGTTATTTTATGCCATATCTGAGATTTGAAAGTTGCTGTAATGTATTTGATATCAACTTAACCTCCCAAAAATGTAAAGCGTAAACAAGGTATAAAAGCATTAGCTGGAGTAAGGAAAGGAGGGTTCACCATGAACCATTGGGGGGGGGGGGGGGGGGGGGGGGGGGGTGTCAAGCCTGGAATGTTAAGGCAATAATGTAATATGGGAGGGAAAGTTTTTCATTTGTTTTGGGTAAAACAGGCCGGGTCTGGCTTTTATCCACTTGCTGAATTATATTAGATAACCTCTTTATTATTGTCTTGTCACATTAATTGCCAAAACCAAGGCCTGTGGTAATACTGTGCTAGACTAAATTATTAGTTTTGTCTCATCAAGATATGAAAAAAAAACAGATTATAACACTGGTATGCAGGAAATATATAGCCAGAACAAATTCTCATGCATTATCCTCTATTTTACTTCTTGATACAGTTCAACCATCATTAATGGAATCTCAAGGGACAAAAAGATACTTTTAGAGTAAGGAATCTAAAATTAGACAGAAATTTAAATTTCGCCACTTCCAAAAACCTTACTTAATTCCATGAAAAAAGATATTTTGTCTTAAACTTGGTATTTTTCCTTTCAAAAGCCTTAAGTGATTATACATTCAAGAAATCTCACCTCAGTTCATTTATTTTATTAGTGTTTCCACATGTGGTTAGACTTTCATCAAGTCCTTTTGTCTAAGGTATTATATGAGTGACTGAATGACTTTTTTACCAGAATGTGGGGCTGACAAAAGTTTGTATTTCTCTAGACAGAGGCTTTTTTTACTCATCAAGTGGGTTCATAATGATTTCATGTATATCAGATTTGCTGGAATGAGAAATACAAAGACTTGGAGCAAGTCTACATGTGGTGAGTTTCAGATATGTGGCGAATTTTACATTTCTTATTCTACGTAGTACTTACCCAGGATTTGCAGATCTATTTCTACTTAAAGGGAATTCTACTTACAAAAATTTTTTACTCAAAAGGGGTTCAGCAGTATGCTGTTACAGTTTCTACCCAATTAAAGAATTTACTTTAGTACAACAGTAAACAGGAATGAAAACAGAAGAAATTCTCAAACTTTACCATGGTAAATCAGGCCAAATCTTTCCCTGTTTCTGTACTGTTTCAAATCTCTGGGACTCTAATTTAGGCTGACTTCTGGTTTATATAACACCCTGTACCTACATCAGATGTGTTAGTCTCTACCAGACGCTATTGGGTTAAGTCTTTGTGATAAAATTTTCAGGGGCATGTACCATTATTGCAATCTACCCCCCAACCCCCCAAGCAATAGGGTTACACTTTTGAAAATTTGTTGTTTGGAAGTGTTCGTAAACCATGATAACTTTGTTGTTTGGAAGTGTTCATAAACCATGATCTTATTGTTCTCAAATAGCTGGGGACTGGCAGGTAAACTTTGTAACATTCGGGAGTGAAGAGTGTGTGTTTCCATTGAATTCAAACTGGTTGAATTTTTTGTAAACTTTCTGCGACCTTCTATGAACCTTATTAGACTTAGCATATGGGAACTCAATGCTAAGCCTATCTGAACATTATTAAAGCGATCTTTTGAATCTTAAATTATTCATTGTGATCTTTGTGGTTTGTAACCCACTTGGAATATTTTGGAAAGCAATAGCAGGATTCGGGAACTACTCAGAAGTGTTTTTGGGAACCAGTCAGAAGGTTTCAAGTGCCAATCACAACATCGCTAAGAAAGCTATCACTTTTCACCCCACTCTTCTATGGATCTTGACATGAACAAGGTATATGATCCAATGCCAATAAGGAATAGCCCTCGTATTAAAACTATAGGTTATCAGTCTACCCTTTGTTTGCATACATACTCCTGGCTAATGCAGAACCTTATTTAACAGAATAATCTCAGTGATCATAAACTTTCCACTCTAAAGTCTGATGGTGGATGGACATTTCAGACATGGACGTTTCGGACACGGACATTTTGGCCCAGGACGGTTCGGCCTAGGACGTTCCGCCCTAGGCTGTTTTGGACTGGCCTTTTTTCAAGGGTAGACAATTTGGACAGATTTTTTGTATAAAAATTATTTTTTATGTTCTGGTTTTTATTTTCACAAAAGGATGAATGGTAAAAACATTTATTGTACATCATTTTTGTCAACATTTATCACAACAGTAAAAACATTTATTGTATATCACTTCTGTCATACAACTGATGAAACAGCTGAGGGGCAACAACAAAGGTCCCATCCATGCACCAAGTGTCACAGGAAGCGAGATGTTGTAGGTGGATTTCAGTTGCAAATACGATAACACATTCCTGAGCGTCTGGCCTGTTGTCATACTGCACAAAGTTGATCGGGTGTTCACCAGTGGTCTGACTACAATGGCTTTCAGTGATGAGCTCAAGTAGTGTGTGTGGGTCGTTGGGTAGATGATTGGCACGGACATGGTGCAGAACTCTCTTGATGGTCTCGGCAGCTTTTTTTACCAGAAATTTAAAAATATTTCAATCATTCAGAAACTTTTGATCATCACCTGGGCTGTGTAAGCCTTAGTTGGTTTCAAATAATCACACGGTTGAGCATGCATTGCCACAGAAGTTTAAGCAACTTTATGATAAATTTTATTAACAAATTTTATAAAAAAAAATCAGTCCAAAACATCCACCCTTGAAAAAAGGCTTGTCCGAAATGTCCTTGACAGGAACATCCTAGGCTGAAATATCCTAGTCTGAAATGTCTGTGTGTGAAACGTCCTACAATTCCAGTCTGATACCCCAATTTCTGGACCAATGAGACAGAAATTTATTCACAATTACAAATAAATTCTGATTAGTGCTACTAAAGCCCAAAGTTGAAAGGTCAAAGGGTATTCAAAATTACCCATTCCTCTGTCACTGCGCAAGGAAATGTTCCTAGCATATACATGGCACTGATCACCAGAGGGTACCTGTTAGTGATTAAGATTGATTTATTTTCACATGTCTAACAGTCTGCTGACACACAGATTAAGTCATGTAGATTATATATACTTTAAATGTGCACTCCCATCACAAATCACTTGTGTCTTTATCAAAACATTGACCATCAATGGCCTAGTGGTCATGAAGTTTTTGTAAGTTATCACTTGGCTTTTACCTATTCGATCTTGTGTTCCAATCCAGTTACCAATGTAACACCAGCTGTCAAAAGGAATATATTGCAAAATTAATAAATTGGAAAAACTGGTTGGCCGTAGCCAGGCTACTCTGCTACACAGGAGTGGGCTTTAAGTACAGAACATTTAATGAAATGGGGTTTGATAAGGGGCATCTGGGATTTCCTTTGAAGAAAGTCTGTGTTGTGACATTTGTGAGGGTTCCGATTATTGAATCAAATCTTTAGCCTCTTTAAGTCATCAGAACAATGTACATAGTTTTCCATCTTTTCATGTGTTATACCTTTGATAGCCCTGCCAATAAACCATAATAACAATTATCAAAGATTTAGATAAACAGGAGAAAGAAAAATATCTGCAAACAAATGTTAACAGTCAAAATTCGGCACTGCTTCTTATAGTAAATCAAGTTAATGAAACTGCAGGATAACAGTTTTGCATTTTGTACAAAACATACACCACAAATGGTTAGTTTTGTCAAATATACTGTCTAGCCTATTGGATGTTTGTTTTTCTCTTCCCAATTACATTACAGTGTTATCCATGAAACCCCAGTTTTCCAAATGCATAATTTTACAAATTCTATGCGTTGGGGCTTTCACACTTTTCAGATCTGGCGATCAGATGAATAATTAACCCAAGTTGACACAGATTGAAGCAGATAGGGAATTAAGTCTGAACCCTCTCAATCCAGGTTGATAAGGATAAATCAAAGCCATCAGAGACACTAGTAGTGCACAGGAATTTTTGAAAGTCTGGTGGTAAAAAACAAATTTCAAATCACATACACCCTATACCTGGCTTCGAACTCAAACGGGCACCCATCCAGGCACCATTGCTGCTTAACTTCAGTGATGAGACAGGAACTGATCACACTAAGCCAATTCTCATGAAAGTCCGATGACAAAAACAAAAAATTGGAAAGAAAAAAGGTGATCTCTAGAAGAGCAAGCCTCAATAGAAGTCACGTTTTTTTTAAAAAAGCATGTTTGGGAAGTGAATAATTGAATACACATACTTAACAATTTGTATCAGAATGCATCAGAATTTCTGGAAGGAATTTTTATGCTCAACAATAGGAGAAGGTTATTGTAATCAGTTTCATTTTGTCTTTCTGTCCTTCTGTCAGTACACATTCTTGCCCTTATAACTCAAAAACTATAACTTCAATTGAGTTTAGATTTTGGTAGGCAGATATACTTCATGTCTCTTATGGCTTTGCAGCTCGCGCTGGCAGACCAAAACCCCCTTCGGCCTTGTTTCAGCTGAGTTTGTACCTTATGAATCCATTACCTTTCTTTGTATTCCCAATGTGTCATACAAGATAACTTTATTTCATTACCACATTGTCATGACTTTAACCGGCATGTAACAGAATTTTTGTGGTTGATATCAGCATTGTGAAAGTCTTGCGTATGAAAACTTCACATATCAGTGATTTTCATTTGTACTAAACAAATCTTGTTAGAATTCATGTTTCTTCAAAATCTTGTGTATGCAATGTATAAGGCTTAAAGCAACTGTTAATATAAATTAAATACTGTACATACAGTACTGAGAATTTTCATTTTTAGTTGACTGAACAAAGCCAGACATTTTCCAACAATTTGATATAATGCTTTTAAAAACCTCTAAAATGCTGTGTAAGAATAGAAAAAAAATCATTGGATCTGGTTAAATTTTAAAATTTATGCCAAAAGGAGCCTTAGAAAGATTACCAAGGTCATACTGAGTGAATGGTTTATTAAGAAATCTTTTGTAAGCTGGCCCCCAATCTTGATTACTCTGATTATAAATTTAATGTGACTGATCTTTTTAGATAACATTTAACAGCCAAGCTATATAAAGCAATAAAACTGTCATTAGTGTGGAGATAAGGAATGAAAATGTCCTCAAATTGTATAAGATTAAGAAACAAATAAAAAAAGGCAGGCTTTAAATGTTATTTAAAGAAGTTTATGGATAAGCAATGGTCATATTTACCAACTGGGAGTTATTAGAACCTGTCTGATACACCAGTTATTGAGTGCTTGTAAATTGTGACAGTATTTAGCAAAGATGACAGGTTCAAATGGGTTGGAGGTTTGAATATGCTTTTATTATACATGTATAGTATATATGGTATACCATCCACTCTCAAGAGAATGCCCAAAGTTTCTGTGCTAGCCTTGTGTAAGGATTAAAGTTCCACCAAAAGCCTTTTCAAATATGTACATAAAGATTTGGCATTCATAACACATTCCTAGTGTTTCGGGATATTATTTCATCAGACAATGTTGGTTTGATGCTGTCAAAGCCAATATATGTAAGAGTACATTATGCAGACAGAAACTTTGTTATCCAAACTGAAAAAGTTATCCTGATAACAAAGAAACTTGAGGCCTTGAACAATCCAATTACACTTCATGATTTTGGGTTTTTTTTTGTTGTTTTTTTTTTTGTTTTTTTTAATGATACATTTTCAAAAATATTTATGACTTTATGTTTTATTGACAATTTTGTATTGTTATCTCACATACTTTCCAACTGTTTGATGTTTTAGTATTAATGTAATTTAAAATATACTGTATATTCATTCTTTTCCCTGAAAAATGAGTACCAATGAGGCTTTATACCCTTTCATAGAAAAAACAGATAAAATAATAGCTAAGTATTAATTAGTTGTAGGGGCCACGGTGGTGCAGTGGTAACACATTCGCCTCCCACATGTGAGGTCGGTAGGTCAAACCCAAGAGCTTATGTGGGAAAGTTGGTAGCTACTTACCGATGGTCGGCAGTTTACACTACAGAACCTTGACCAACTGTAAACCCAAAGTGCCGTAAACCCAAAGTAAATAAAATTTATCAGTTTTATTATTATTTATTAGTAAAGATTTGGCATCAGGGGAGATCAGCTTCCTAATATAGTCACAAAAATCACAAATATATAAGGAATTTCATACAAGTCAAGGCAAATATAATTAGGGGTTTCCTCTCTGGTGATTTTTTTTTCTGGATATTCTATTCTGTTTTTTTCCTTTGATGCTTTGCCAATTTAATAACTGTGCTAACTCTTCCTTAGTGGGTTCGGTTCTCAAATCTCTGGTGATTAGGGTGGAAAATTTGATCATTGTTTACTGATTATATATGGCTTCTGATACAAAATCCTGACTAATTAATATATCTGATTTACTCCGCAGGTGGAACTATAATATAACCTAAATAACTTGCTTAAAAAAGCTATCATGAATTTAACACCAATGTCCCTCTAATAATAAGAAGAATAATAGTAATATAAACATTTTTATAGTGCAAAATTGCTGAGGATCCTCTAACAACCTGGAATCCTAAAAGGGACAGACCAAAAAATAAACAAAAGTCGTAACCCATAAAGCACCCGCCAAGGGAGAGTGACCATAGTGAAGGGTATGGTAGTCTAACAGGTAAGTCCTGAGTTGGCTTATCAAACTCGAAATGGTTTGCAGGGATCTGACATGAAGTGGGAGCCTGTTCCCTTCCACTGGCGCAGCCAGACCATGTATTTATTTCTGCTTGAAGGGTTTCCCTCTATCACAAATTATTTCCTACATTTCAGGTCCTGGCACTTACAGCATGGCAGGCATGGGTTCAGACAGCATGCGGCGAGCATACATCGAGAGTACCCGGAGAGGGGTGTTTGGAACCACAGCGGTGAGGATCCAGACCATGACCAAAAAAGGAGAGGACGATACTCCGGGCCCCTCACACTACCAGATCAAAGAGAAGAACTTTGAACCCAGATACAAACAGCTCACCTCAAACTTTGCCTCCCTGAGTCAGAGACTCTCAGAACCGCCCACCATTGTGAAGGTAAAGTGAAGATAAAACCAAAGTGAAAGTAAACTCATAGTAAAAGTAATACACTCAATGTAGTCACAGATATAAGCAGTTCACATCTAACTTAACATCCCTGACCCAGAGATTGTCAGAACCTCCCGCCATTGTGAAGGTATAAAGTGAAAATAAAACCAAAGTGAAAGTAAACTCAGTGAATGTAATACACTCAATATAGTCACAGATATAAGCAGTTCACATCTAACTTCCACCTCCCACCATTGTGAAGGTCAAGTAAAACCAATATGAAAGTAATGGACTTAAATAGAGTAATGGATGTTTACCATCTAAATTCAAACCTTACCTCCCTGACCAAAAATAGAGAACCCATCACAGTTGTAACGTGAAAGTGAGACACTTGTTGGGCTACAATTTTGATGCAAATATTTATGCACCTTTATTCTGAAAGGTTGGTATCTGAATTATGTCCACCCCCCTGGGGGGTGGATATATTATTTTTGCTTTTTTCGCCGTCCGATGTCCGATGTCCGGCGTCCGGCGTCCGGCGTCCGGCGTCCGATGTCCGGCGTCACGCATGGTTTCCGCTCATTTAAAGGAAAAGTATTAGAGCTATTGTCACCAAATTTGGTATGCAGGCTTATTGGGTCAGTAGCTTGCTTGGGATTGCTTTTGGCTGTTGTACCTCTTTTGCTTACTGAGTAATACTTAAGTACAGCTATTTTCAGTACCCATTGGTTTCCGTGCATTTAAGCCAAAATAATTAAAGATATTTTACTACAATTTTGAATACAAGATTGTTATGTCCATAGCTCGCTTGGTATTGCATTTGGGACTGATAGCTTTGTCAGTACATGAGTAATAGCCATTTAGGTACTTCATTGTGTATTTTCAGTACTACTTTTGAGTAATTTGCTAATATCTCAGAAACCGTGTGAGATAGAGCGATTTCGTCGAAATTTTCGACCCACAGGGTATTTAAGGAATGTAATATTTGCAATTTTCAAAAAATTTTCCCCTCCCCAAAAATGGCGGCCATTTTGAATTTTCGAATTTTTGCCAAAAATGGCAAAACACAAATTTGCTTCTATCTCCTTAACCGTGCGAGATAGAGCGATTTCGTCGAAATTTTCGACCCACAGGGTATCTAAGGAATGCAATCTTTGCAATTTTCAAAAAAATTTTCCCCTCCCCAAAAATGGCGGCCATTTTGAATTTTCGAATTTTTGCCAAAAATGGCAAAACACCAATCTGCTTCTATCTCCTTAACCGTGCGAGATAGAGCGATTTCGTCAAAATTTTCGACCCACAGGGTATCTGAGCATTGTACTCTTGGTAATTTTAAAAAAATTTTCCCCTCCCCAAAAATGGCGGCCATTTTGAATTTTCGAATTTTTGCCAAAAATGGCAAAACACAAATTTGCTTCTATCTCCTTAACCGTGCCAGATAGAGCGATTTCGTCAAAATTTTTGACCCACAGGGTATCTGAGCATTGTGCTCTTGGTAATTTTTCCAAAAATTTTCCCCTCCCCAAAAATGGCGGCCATTTTGAATTTTCGAATTTTTGCCAAAAATGGCAAAACACTAATTTGCTTCTATCTCCTTAACCGTGCGAGATAGAGTGATTTCGTCGAAATTTTCGACCCACAGGGTATCTAAGGAATGCAATTTTTGCAATTTTCCAAAAATTTTCCCCTCCCCAAAAATGGCGGCCATTTTGAATTTTCGAATTTTTGCCAAAAATGGCAAAACACAAATTTGCTTCTATCTCCTTAACCGTGCGAGATAGAGCGATTTCGTCGAAATTTTCGACCCACAGGGTATCTAAGGAATGCAATCTTTGCAATTTTCAAAAAATTTTCCCCTCCCCAAAAATGGCGGCCATTTTGAATTTTCGAATTTTTGCCAAAAATGGCAAAACACCAATCTGCTTCTATCTCCTTAACCGTGCGAGATAGAGCGATTTCGTCAAAATTTTCGACCCACAGGGTATCTGAGCATTGTACTCTTGGTAATTTTAAAAAAATTTTCCCCTCCCCAAAAATGGCGGCCATTTTGAATTTTCGAATTTTTGCCAAAAATGGCAAAACACAAATTTGCTTCTATCTCCTTAACCGTGCCAGATAGAGCGATTTCGTCAAAATTTTTGACCCACAGGGTATCTGAGCATTGTGCTCTTGGTAATTTTTCCAAAAATTTTCCCCTCCCCAAAAATGGCGGCCATTTTGAATTTTCGCCAAAAATGGCAAAACACTAATTTGCTTCTATCTCCTTAACCGTGCGAGATAGAGTGATTTCGTCGAAATTTTCGACCCACAGGGTATCTAAGGAATGCAATTTTTGCAATTTTCAAAAAATTTTCCCCTCCCCAAAAATGGCGGCCATTTTGAATTTTCGAATTTTTGCCAAAAATGGCAAAACACAAATTTGCTTCTATCTCCTTAACCGTGCGAGATAGAGCGATTTCGTCGAAATTTTCGACCCACAGGGTATCTAAGGAATGCAATCTTTGCAATTTTCAAAAAATTTTCCCCTCCCCAAAAATGGCGGCCATTTTGAATTTTCGAATTTTTGCCAAAAATGGCAAAACACAAATTTGCTTCTATCTCCTTAACCGTGCGAGATAGAGCGATTTCGTCGAAATTTTCGACCCACAGGGTATCTAAGGAATGCAATCTTTGCAATTTTCAAAAAATTTTCCCCTCCCCAAAAATGGCGGCCATTTTGAATTTTCGAATTTTTGCCAAAAATGGCAAAACACCAATCTGCTTCTATCTCCTTAACCGTGCGAGATAGAGCGATTTCGTCAAAATTTTCGACCCACAGGGCATCTGAGCATTGTACTCTTGGTAATTTTTAAAAAATTTTCCCCTCCCCAAAAATGGCGGCCATTTTGAATTTTCGAATTTTTGCCAAAAATGGCAAAACACAAATTTGCTTCTATCTCCTTAACCGTGCCAGATAGAGCGATTTTGTCAAAATTTTCGACCCACAGGGTATCTGAGCATTGTGCTCTTGGTAATTTTTACAAAATTTTCCCCTCCCCAAACATGGCGGCCATTTTGAATTTTCGAATTTTTGCCAAAAATGACAAAACACTAATTTGCTTCTATCTCCTTAACCGTGCGAGATAGAGCGATTTCGTCGAAATTTTCTACCCCCAGGGTATCTGAGCATTGTGCTCTTGGTAATTTTCCAAAAATTTTCCCCTCCCCAAAAATGGCGGCCATTTTGAATTTTCGAATTTTTGCCAAAAATGGCAAAACACTAATTTGCTTCTATCTCCTTAACCGTGCGAGATAGAGCGATTTCGTCGAAATTTTCGACCCACAGGGTATCTAAGGAATGCAATCTTTGCAATTTTCCAAAAATTTTCCCCTCCCCAAAAATGGCGGCCATTTTGAATTTTCGAATTTTTGCCAAAAATGGCAAAACACAAATTTGCTTCTATCTCCTTAACCGTGCCAGATAGAGCGATTTCGTCAAAATTTTCGACCCACAGGGTATCTAAGGAATGCAATCTTTGCAATTTTCCAAAAATTTTCCCCTCCCCAAAAATGGCGGCCATTTTGAATTTTCGAATTTTTGCCAAAAATGGCAAAACACAAATTTCCTCCTATCTCCTTAACCGTGCCAGATAGAGCGATTTCGTCAAAATTTTCGACCCACAGGGTATCTGAGCATTGTACTCTTGGCAATTTTTTAAAAAATTTCCCCTCCCCAAATATGGCGGCCATTTTGAATTTTCGAATTTTTGCCAAAAATGGCAAAACACTAATTTGCTTCTATCTCCTTAACCGTGCGAGATAGAGCGATTTCGTCGAAATTTTCGACCCACAGGGTATCTAAGGAATGCAATCTTTGCAATTTTCAAAAAATTTTCCCCTCCCCAAAAATGGCGGCCATTTTGAATTTTCGAATTTTTGCCAAAAATGGCAAAACACCAATCTGCTTCTATCTCCTTAACCGTGCGAGATAGAGCGATTTCGTCAAAATTTTCGACCCACAGGGCATCTGAGCATTGTACTCTTGGTAATTTTTAAAAAATTTTCCCCTCCCCAAAAATGGCGGCCATTTTGAATTTTCGAATTTTTGCCAAAAATGGCAAAACACAAATTTCCTCCTATCTCCTTAACCGTGCCAGATAGAGCGATTTCGTCAAAATTTTCGACCCACAGGGTATCTGAGCATTGTGCTCTTGGTAATTTTTACAAAATTTTCCCCTCCCCAAAAATGGCGGCCATTTTGAATTTTCGAATTTTTGCCAAAAATGACAAAACACTAATTTGCTTCTATCTCCTTAACCGTGCGAGATAGAGCGATTTCGTCGAAATTTTCGACCCACAGGGTATCTGAGCATTGTGCTCTTGGTAATTTTCCAAAAATTTTCCCCTCCCCAAAAATGGCGGCCATTTTGAATTTTCGAATTTTTGCCAAAAATGGCAAAACACTAATTTGCTTCTATCTCCTTAACCGTGCGAGATAGAGCGATTTCGTCGAAATTTTCGACCCACAGGGTATCTAAGGAATGCAATCTTTGCAATTTTCCAAAAATTTTCCCCTCCCCAAAAATGGCGGCCATTTTGAATTTTCGAATTTTTGCCAAAAATGGCAAAACACAAATTTGCTTCTATCTCCTTAACCGTGCGAGATAGAGCGATTTCGTCAAAATTTTCGACTCACAGGGTATCTGAGCATTGTACTCTTGGTAATTTAAAAAAAATTTTCCCCTCCCCAAAAATGGCGGCCATTTTGAATTTTCGAATTTTTGCCAAAAATGGCAAAACACAAATTTCCTCCTATCTCCTTAACCGTGCCAGATAGAGCGATTTCGTCAAAATTTTCGACCCACAGGGTATCTGAGCATTGTACTCTTGGTAATTTTTAAAAAATTTTCCCCTCCCCAAAAATGGCGGCCATTTGAATTTTCGAATTGTTGCCAAAAATGGCAAAACACTAATTTGCTTCTATCTCCTTAACCGTGCGAGATAGAGCGATTTCGTCAAAATTTTCGACCCACAGGGTATCTAAGGAATGCAATCTTTGCAATTTTCAAAAAATTTTCCCCTCCCCAAAAATGGCGGCCATTTTGAATTTTCGAATTTTTGCCAAAAATGGTAAAACACAAATTTGCTTCTATCTCCTTAACCGTGCGAGATAGAGCGATTTCGTCGAAATTTTCGACCCACAGGGTATCTAAGGAATGCAATCTTTGCAATTTTCCAACAAATTTTCCCCTCCCCAAAAATGGCAGCCATTTTGAATTTTCGAATTTTTGCCAAAAATGGCAAAACACAAATTTGCTTCTATCTCCTTAACCGTGCGAGATAGAGCGATTTCGTCGAAATTTTCGACCCACAGGGTATCTAAGGAATGCAATCTTTGCAATTTTCCAAAAAATTTTCCCCTCTCCAAAAATGGCAGCCATTTTGAATTTTCGAATTTTTGCCAAAAATGGCAAAACACAAATTTGCTTCTATCTCCTTAACCGTGCGAGATAGAGCGATTTCGTCGAAATTTTCGACCCACAGGGTATCGAAGAAATGCAATCTTTGCAATTTTCCGAAAAATTTTCCCCTCCCCAAAAATGGCGGCCATTTTGAATTTTCGAATTTTTGCCAAAAATGGCAAAACACAAATTTGCTTCTATCTCCTTAACCGTGCGAGATAGATCGATTTCATCAAAATTTTCGACCCACAGGTATTTCAGCATTGTATTCTTGGCAATTTAAAAAAAAATTTCCCGTCCCCTAAAATGGCGGCCATTTTGAATTTTCAAATTTTTGTCAAAAATGGCAAAACACAAATTTGCTTCTATCTCCTTAACCATGCGAGATAGAGCGATTTCGTCGAAATTTTCAACCCACAGGGTATCTAAGGAATGCAATCTTTGCAATTTTCAAAAAATTTTCCCCTCCCCAAAAATGGCGGCCATTTTGAATTTTCGAATTTTTGCCAAAAATGGTAAAACACAAATTTGCTTCTATCTCCTTAACCGTGCGAGATAGAGCGATTTCGTCGAAATTTTCGACCCACAGGGTATCTAAGGAATGCAATCTTTGCAATTTTCCAACAAATTTTCCCCTCCCCAAAAATGGCAGCCATTTTGAATTTTCGAATTTTTGCCAAAAATGGCAAAACACAAATTTGCTTCTATCTCCTTAACCGTGCGAGATAGAGCGATTTCGTCGAAATTTTCGACCCACAGGGTATCTAAGGAATGCAATCTTTGCAATTTTCCAAAAAATTTTCCCCTCTCCAAAAATGGCAGCCATTTTGAATTTTCGAATTTTTGCCAAAAATGGCAAAACACAAATTTGCTTCTATCTCCTTAACCGTGCGAGATAGAGCGATTTCGTCGAAATTTTCGACCCACAGGGTATCGAAGAAATGCAATCTTTGCAATTTTCCGAAAAATTTTCCCCTCCCCAAAAATGGCGGCCATTTTGAATTTTCGAATTTTTGCCAAAAATGGCAAAACACAAATTTGCTTCTATCTCCTTAACCGTGCGAGATAGATCGATTTCATCAAAATTTTCGACCCACAGGTATTTCAGCATTGTATTCTTGGCAATTTAAAAAAAAATTTCCCGTCCCCTAAAATGGCGGCCATTTTGAATTTTCAAATTTTTGTCAAAAATGGCAAAACACAAATTTGCTTCTATCTCCTTAACCATGCGAGATAGAGCGATTTCGTCGAAATTTTCAACCCACAGGGTATCTAAGGAATGTAATCTTTGCAATTTTCAAAAAATTTTCCCCTCCCCAAAAATGGCAGCCATTTTGAATTTTCGAATTTTTGCCCAAAATGGAAAAACACAAACTGGCCTTAACCGTGCAAAATAGAGTTATTTCGTTGAAATTTTCGACCCATAGGGTATCTAAAAAATGTACTCTTGGCAATTTTCAAAAAAATTTCCTTTTCCCAAAAATGGCGGCCATTTTGAATTTTCAAATTTTTGCCAAAAATAGAAAAACAGGAATTTGCTTCTATCTTCTTAACCGTGCCAGATAGAGTGATTTCGTCAAAATTTTCAACCCAACCAATGCAAAAAGGCATGAAGCTGAAATAATTTACATCTACACTAACAAATATTTAAGCATCATTGATATATTTTACAAATGAAACAGGGTCTTGTAAGACTACTGTACAATTTGGGCAAAAGGTTCATGGGTGGACATTACACATGATAATGTGTGTTCTTCTATGCTATCCTGTTTCTATTCGCATCTACTATCAACAGGGCGGCCGATTTCTAGTTTTTTAATTAAAATTGCCGAAAGAGAGCAAATTCATTTATTTGTTTGTATCCATCCAGTAAATATGTCCGTACACTTACATTTCATTGCTATGATGGCATCTGTCAACATAGTTATCCTATTTATTTATTCATAAAGCTTATTATCTTGTCAAACTCAGACAGTAAATTAGAATGTCTCAATATTACCACAGTCAAGATTGCCATGAATTAGTTGTAAATTATGACTACTTAGTTAAAATTGTCAAAATATGTCTATCAGAAGTCTGAACAAATAGCCAACTTGTCTGCCTGAAGCCTCTGATGCATTACAAAGTGTCATGATATGTCATAGGGCACAAAGTTTTATACACAAATTATCAAATATACCATTCAGATATTCATGGACAATCCTTTTCCATATTTACGACAAATAATTAAGAAGCAAGAAGGTTGAGCTGTGAAGAATTAGAGTAAGAAATCTAAAATTCGCCAGGAATCTAAAATTTGCCACCTCTAAAACCTTAGTTAATTTTATGAAGAAAATGATGTTTTTGTCTAAAAATTGGTATTTTTCAGTTCACAAAGCCTTAATTTACTATACAGTCAACAAATCTCACCACAATTCATTTATTTTATTAGTATTTTCGCCTGTGGCGAATTTCAGATATGTGGCGAATTTTAGATTTCTTACTCTACATCATTTGACCTGTACCACAGCATGATATCAAAATCAAAATGTTTGTAAAATTAACAGTGTTGAACATCTCTCTGTTTTAGTTATTTATCAATTTCATTGATCTACAGATCTTAATAAACAAGAATCAATGCATGAAAGTTTAGGCGTTTTTTAGCTTTGAAATGTTCTAGCTTTTTAATTCAGTTGTCGCTGGCTGAAGTTACACAGAAGTTATTCTTCTTTTGAAAATATGAATTGAGAGATTAATAGATAAAACCAATAAAACCAAAAATTTCTCAAGAAAATATAAAAAATTAAAGTGTCACATTGATGCGTCATTCAAATCCAATTTTTGATTGCTATATTGACTGTATTCTCATTAGACAGTATCTCCATCATGCTATCTACATAAAACATGCAAACTGTGTTAAACATTACAAGTAAAGTTTTCTTCATGGAGCAAGGAATCTTTTTAAGGACAGTGATATCTGGCAAAAATAAACCAGCCTAAATAAATTGGTTTATGCAAACTGGATGCATACCAGCAGTATTTCACATCTATTATTTCTTACATTGCTACCTGTGATCCTTTGTTGGTATTTTATACTTACATGTATATACAACTGTCACATGTTTGAAAATTGGGTAAACTTCAGTAAATTGGTTAATATCAAATGAAATCAGTTTTCAATGGACATTTATTTGAACTAGGCAAGTTTATCAAGTTTACAAACATTTTTTATCACTGAAATAACCTGATGCTGCTCAGCTTGAATACTTCTGTATCAAATTTCTGCATCTGAGTGGTGATTTTTTATTATTATTATAAGCATATTCTGAATGACAATGGGGGTATGTAAGAAAATGACAGTGACATCTATTATGTATGACATTAAATACCATTTAAAAGTCCATTAATTTTGAAAAGCTCTTCTGATCATTTGTGACATTTCTTTTAACCTGGATACATAATTTTATACATTAAAATTATTAAAGTAGAGAAAAAAGTAAATGTCAGTTAAAATTATTTTTCTTCACAACTTTTTTTGCAAACTGATTTTGTGTCAGTACATGTTTGAATTTAAAAACTTTTAATGGAGTCTCAATCAGACTAAAAAAAATACTTTACTTGCTCCTTCTTTAGAGGCTGTAGATAGTTTTATTGAAAGAAATTTAACTAATTTTAAAACTTTCAAATATCCAGTATATAGTAATCAGATAACACCATAACTCTGTTTTGTAAGATTAGTCTCACATGGAAATGTGATAGTAATTATCCTTGTTTGGAATAAATATTGTAATTACTGTTTTTATATTGTTATATCACTCTTTCAACAACCAATATCATTTTTATTATTACACTTTCACATTGATCAAACACCACCAAACTGGTAAGAATAACTGAAGTTTACCTGTACATGATAAAGAGATATAAAATTTTTCACTTAAAATGTTTCTGTGAAGTATAATTGACACACTGGATCCCAAGCTCTCAAGTCCTATTCAGTTGTTTTGACCACCCTGTCATATTTGTACAGGTCATCAGTATTTCTGACATGTTATCATAGGCTAGATTTGAACCCATAACCACAAAGGTGAGAATGAAACTGATGAACCAATCAACACTCAGCATACATAAGAGGGGGCCACGGTGGCAGAGTGGTAACACTCTTGCTTCTTACCTCTGAGATCGGAGTTCGAATCCCGGCCCAACCCCAAGTGGGAAAGCTGGTAGTTGCTTGCCATTGGTCGGCAGTTTACAGTACAGAACCTTGACCAACTGTATGTACTGGTTTCCTCTGCCCATAAAACTACCTTTGGTGATATGACCTATACAATGTGTCCAAAGTGACATTAAAACCCAAATAAATAAATAAACATACATAAGACTATAAACTTACTGCTGAAAATCCAACAACAGAAGCAATAAAAAGTACAGAAAAAAAAATTTTATGCATTAGTTTAAATACTAGCTTATCATTGCACTTAGTAAAATCTGAGTTATGTGTTACATGACATAAGCTTTCCTATTTGTACAGAAAATAATACACCACTGGTAACATAATAATGTAGAACCTAGTTATGTGTGGCACATTTCTTCTCTCTATTTGTGTTACTGGCATTATTTGTAACCAGTATGTTATTTCATGAGTTTATATCTTACACAGGTTTCATATATCTGTACTTTTAGTTAGTTTACAGAAGTTTATTTTTCTTTCAAAAAAACTTATGCTGACTGTTCCTTGTTATGGTTATTATAAACTGAAAACCTCCAACATGCCAGGGTCCAGTGTAACTAACTAACAAGGTAAATTGGACTCCGATTTTGTACAGAAGAAACACCCAAGTGTAATATAGCCTCTGAATATTGGTTTTTCTATTATTGTTGATGTTAACAATGCTTGTTACTTTTGTGTAAATTTTAATGATATACAATATATCTGCCTAGGTTACATGGTTACAAGATTCACCCATGATAATGACTAAAAGGCATATCCTTCCTGTAAAACATCCAATCATCTTCAAAACCTTGGTAAACAAGTACTCCACTAGCAATCCACAGAAGATGTTCCTCAAGGTTCCTTATTATAGTTCCTCAATTTAATTTTTTTTCATTGGCCCTGTTCAAAAGACCACCACTGAGCCTTAATATATCCTGTTAAAATAAAGTAAAAATTTGCCTTTCAAACTATGCATACTTCTCAGTTTACCTGACTTGGTTTCATACTCTCCACGCACCTGTTTGGGTTATGGGTTCTATTGGGTTTCTTCCACCTGTTTCAGTTATGGGTTCTATTGGGTTCCTCCCACCTGTTTAGGTTATGGGTTCTATTGGGTTCCCCTCCCACCTGTACGGGTTATGGATTCTATTGGATTCTTCCCTCCTGTTTGGGTTAGGGATTCTATTGGGTTCCTCCCACCTGTTTAGGTTATGGGGTTCTTTTGGGTTCCTCCCTCCTGTTTGGGTTAAGGGTTCTATTGTGTTTCTTCCACCTGTTTGGATTATGGGTTCTATTGGGTTTCTTCCACCTGTTTCAGGTATGGGTTCTATTGGGTTCCTCCCACCTGTTTGGGTTATGGGTTCTATTGGGTTCCTCCCACCTGTTTGGGTTATTGGTTCAATTGGGCTCCTCCCACCTGTTTGGGTTATTGGTTCTATTGGGTTCCTCCCACCTGTTAGGTTATGGGTTCTATTGGGTTCCTCCCACCTGTTTGGGATATTGGTTCTATTGGGTTCCTCCCACCTGTTTGGGTTATGGGGTTCTATTGGGTTCCTCCCTCCTGTTTGGGTTATGGGTTCTATTGTGTTTCTTCCACCTGTTTGGATTATGGGTTCTATTGGGTTCCTCCCACCTGTTTAGGTTATGGGTTCTATTGGGTTCCTCCCACCTGTTTGGGTTATGGGTTCTATTGGGTTCCACGCTAGCCTTGAGTTTAAAAGTTGGAAGGTGCCTGTCAAACTTTTTGGTGGTTTGCAGTGCAGAATCCTGACCAACAAATATACACTACTATACATTACTTGTCCATTAAATTTTCTTATTATCGCATGACCTACACTGTATTGAAAGTCAGATCATTTGAAGCCAAATAATTTGAAATTAAAGCAGATTTGTAAATTACAAGGTTATTATTGAGACAGCCCATCAGCCACTGTGTGTCGCATATATAAAAAGATTAAGTAGTAAAGATTAGTAGAAGTATTCATTACATTTTGCTATGAGTTAGATTTAGTGTGGTGACTAAAGAGGCGAGAACCCAAACTGGACAATCACCAGGTCTTTGAAGTTTTTAGTTCTGTACATAAAATGACCATATTGATGTACATCTTTGCACATTGATATTGAGAACCCTGTCCCAAAACAATAAATATCACCTCTATGGATAAATGATTAACAACTAATGAATACAGAATATATTAAAAGCAATAGGTTTGTATGCCCTCTGTTTTCTGTGTATTTTGACAGGAGATTCCGCCACCTGGTTCCTATGACATTGACAACTCATTCAAGCAGTCTCAGAGTAAGAAAGTACCAGGTGGGCCGCGTACAGAGAGTGGGAAGAAGAAGCAGGGTGCCTTCCAGAGCTCCTCCTCCAGATTTGCTCCTCCCAGAGATGTTGTCATTGAGGAGTCCGACCCCAGCAACCCAGGTCAGTTTAATGGACTTAACCCCCAAGCCAAGTTCATTTGAACACAATTTTAGTTAAAGTTGTCAATTCGGCTTAACTCTCAAATTTAAATCAGTTTAATCCCCAGTTTTATTGAGGATTCAGTCCCACAGGCAAGCCAGGTCAGTTGGCTGTTTTTATGAAACCTTCAAAGCCAAGTCAGTTCAACCTTTAAACACTAAATGTATTTTGTTCTCAAGTCCAAGTCAGTGCAACCCTCAATTCCAACTTAACATCAATTCCATCGTTTCAAACTTGGTCAGTTTAAACCTTTGCCCCCCCATTTAAGCCCAGCATGAAAGAAAGAAAAAAAATATACCGTACTCCTCTAAATGACATTTCTTAGAATTTGGTTACTGTATTTATCCGTATAAACGCCCCGGGGGCGATGCATTTTGCAAAACGGGGGCTACTATTACAGATACAAAAAATCAACTCTGGAGTCCAGTGGCAATGGGCGATAATGGACACTTACAGCCTTCATCTCACTTGCCAGCATGTATAATGGCGGGAGAGCTTAAAATGTTAGAAACAAACCTTAAATCTGAAGAAATTATAAAATTTTATCTTGTTTTTTTTTCACAAATTTGAATGCGTCGTGATCAAAATTGCCATGTTTCATTGTCATTTTCTTTATTTCTCGTAAACGGTATTCGATTGGGGAAGTACTAAAACACATCTTTTTTCGGAATCCCGGAATCGCAAGGCTGGTGGCTGTCAAGGGAGATGTAAAACCCCGAAATATGAACTTTTCAAAGATTGAGAAGAGGAGGGGGGTGCGGGGGGTGATTAATAGGGAGGGGGGGCGTTTATATGGATAAATATGGTAAGTTAGAAATACACCAGAAATCAAATGTATGAGTAAAATGCAGTTGCCATCTACGAAAAGTATAAGTGTCGGTAAAAGTACAAATAACAAATAAAAATTATAATGTTTTTATTCAAGTATATGAAATATATACTTAGCCTTTTATCTTTCCTTTTCCTATACAGTCCCACAGATATTTCTGTTGAAAAGCGTAAATCAGAATTTATAATTAGATCTTTCTTAAAAAGTGTGTAATATATTGAATATTTCAGATGAAACAAGATGATTTGCATTATGCTTTTGACATCTTGAGTGTTTTATTTCTATTCTATTTCAAAGATAATAAAGACTCATTAAAGTTGGACACAGTTTTACTTTCAAATTTTCATCACCATAAATATATAGCAGAGTAGGTACGTTTTTGAGGGGGTGAGTTGAACTTTATGAGATGTGCAATGACAGACTACCCAGTATCTAGTTCTATTGGTACCCCGGTGTGCATGTCATTGTTCAATTAAAAGACTATTAAATTATACAGAAAAAAGAAGATCTGATAAAAGTTTTTAAAAAACCATTGTTTATGAAGGCACTATGTTTTTGATGTATGATTTAAACATTGTTTTAAACACTGGCAGGTCTCACAATAAAGTTGTTTAGATTTTGAAACAGCTTGAAAGAATATGTTAATTTATTGCCTTTGATTTCTGCCTGTTTGTCCACATGGTCTCTCTTTCCCATTCTTCTTAAGGGCCATACACACCCAACCGTTCTGATACAGTCTGTGAAGTTTATTCAAGTTAGAACTGCTATAATGTCCTATTCACACTGTGTATGTGCAGTCGTAACAGCTTATTATGAATTTTGCTTCACAACCTTATCCTTAGTGTTCGTTATAATAGACCTGGTATGTGGGTGGTACACATTTAGAAAAGAGCCGCTCAGTAAAGTGATCACGCCCCCGATTCACCCTCCTGCGTGTATATTTTAGATTTTTATTCTAAAATGGTAGGCTGCACACTGACTGTGGACATGTCTTTTCACAGTTCTGGAATTGCTAATACAGAACGGCAGGTAAATTAAGCTGTTGAATTCTGTGTGCATTGTCCCTTGGCGTACAAATGTAAACAAATAAGTCACGCTACAATAAACGCAAATTATGAGGTCACATAATTCGATGGTTATTCTTATCAGTATTTTATTTGAAGATTGACTACTCATTAATATTCATGAGATCATGGAATTCCATGGGGGAATTTCCTAACAGTATTAGGAATTCATATTAACCAAAACGCTGCTGCACATCCATCAATATATATGTTTGAATGGTGGAACAGCCTTAATGGCCTTGGATTTGTTTTGCATGAGATTACACCTCATTTTGACCATATGTGCATAAAACCATTTTAGAATAGGAATAAATGACAAAGTCTCGTGCTTTATGATGTGTTTAAACTATTGATCATCTATATTAAATTACTCAGCCCTTTGGGCTTCATGGGTTTAATACAGATCGTTGATAGTTTAAATATGGGAATAAATGACGTATTCGAGTGCTTTATGATGGTTTTAAACTATCGAGCGGCTGTATTAAAGCCACGAAGCCCAAAGGGCTGAGTGCTTTAATACAGCAGATCGATAGTTTAAAACCATCATAAAGCACAAGAATTTGTCTTTTATTCCTATTCTAAAATGGTTACACTAATATTTTGGTCAAAATAAGCAGTAAATCTTACGCAAAATTCAAAACAAATTCAGCGCCATTTTGGCTGTTCCATTAACTAAACGTGCTTAGTAATGAATGTGCAAACAGCCTTTTGGTTAAAATCCCCCACAGAATTCTGTAATGTCATATTAATGAGTAGTCGATCTTTAAATGAAATATTGATAAAAATCCCCACTGAATTATTTAACTTTATATTTGCTGCATATAATTTACTGTGAGTTGTTTGTTTACATTTGTATGCGAAGGGATGATGTACGTAGAATTCAACAGCATTACTTTATTTACCATTCTATATTCGCGATTTCTGAATTGCGCAAAAGACGTGTCCAAGGTCGCTGCGCAGCCTACCATTTTAGAATGCATCATAAAGCACTCCAATATGTCATTTTTCACCAGTAAAGTTATTCTGCCCCAGCTTCACCCCTGCTGCGTGTATATTTTAAACTTTTAATACAGCTCATAAGAGGATATAGTAATAATTTCAGAGATTTCCTGTCAAACATGTCCTACCTAAATACAAATCCTGACTTGTATACACTTCTGAAACATGATGGATACTACTAAAATAACAAACACATCCAGCCACAAAGTTAAATATTTTCGGATGGTGTATATAAAGCTTGTGAGGCCAGCATGAAACAGTGTGATCCATGTGTGAGATACCTTTTCTGTTCTCAAAGAACACAAAACACATGAGCAAATTTTTACTGGTTAGAATGCTCAAACTTTTATCTGATTGGTAGAAATCATATAAAAATGGTAGAAACTAAAATGATCATAACATCCTTACTTGTTGCCAAAATTTGTCCAGTTTAAAGACAGTTTGTCTTTGGACTTACTGTATTGTGTCAGTGTGGTATGTGTGGGCCTTTATTGGCTGAGACTTTAAAGTAAAAATTTGCAAATCTCTTCCCAGAGTTTCAGTAAATATAAACAAATATTAAAAAACCACCCCAAAATTTAAATTGGCAATCAGGTGTATCTATTCACAAATCATGTATACTTACTCACATGTCAGGAGATAAACAAAGTGCATTTCAATAATCATCAGCTACCACAGATCAGCTATGAGGAAACCTAGACTGTCCATAGACAAAATAGTACATACCATCTCTTTAGTTGTTTCTTTTGTTACAAAACTGTGGTTCATTATTTTGACTTTTTCAGATTAGCTATGTTTTAGTAGATTGCTGTTGTTGAATCATGCCATGAATTTGACTATATAAACTACTCCCCTGAAGTGGAGGTGAAGTATATTGTACTAGTGTTTGGCCATTTATATTCCTGCTATTGACTTTGATTAAGTGTAACAGCAGAAAATTGTTTTGATGTGTGTAAGTATTTGTTTCAATTAATGTTACTGTATCCTTTTATCAGGCCCATTGATAATTTTTTTTTTCAGGAATTCTGATTTTAGATGCAAAAAAAAAAAAAAAAATAAGTGTTAAATATTTACAATTGAATTTACATCTAGGCTTGTTATTTATTTATTCTTTAAACATCTGGGTCTGATATGAGAGTTTCATGCTGTTTGGCCGTCTTTTTTGTGTACTTCTAAGAATTTTGTTAATTACACCGCAGTTCAATCCTATTATAGTACTTGAATTCTAAATAACGTTTTTCAAATTTTGAATTTGGATTGCAGTTCTAGACTGTTGTACTAATGAATAATCCACTTGAGAATTTATATCCATTGTATATTTTGTAAATTTGTAAAAAATAAGGCTACTTATAAAAATTGACATGTCAAATAAGAGAATCATAAGACCTTGGCTAGTGTGGTAACAGAAATATGTCAAGCACAAAACCAACACTTGATTGGTGTTACAAGAGATTTGATCTGCTAATGAGACTTTTATAGAGTGAGTTGGACCCTTCCTTTATATGGACACCAATTCGTATTGTGTCATTCAAGCAATACTCTAATGGTAAACACTTTCACTAAAGTCTGCGACTGTTCTTAATAATAAAAGTTTTGTTTGACAATAAAAATTGAAATTAATTGAAAGCTAAATTGGGAAGAATGAACAGTTTTAACAAAGTAAAATAGATAATAAATTTCAGAATGGATTTTTTAAAAATGTTGATACAGTTAGCTAATTATCTGTCTAGTCAGATCTGAGATTTTTATAACTTAAAGTTCACTACTTGGTCTACTGGTACGAAGGAGGATGAAGAGTGTTTTTAGATAGATTGAGATGACAGCTTGATAATCAGATCCAAGGTCAAGACATTTTCAAATGACTCTATTATGACAAAAGAATGTACATAGTAACAAGGACTGGCCATCATATTCATGCACAAGTGACCTTTACTGTGGCTTTTCGGGTTTGTTCAATAAACATATTTTGAAGACCCAAAAGTGTGTACTTATCAGGATTTTTTTTAGTTTGTCCTTATTAATTGCAAAATAAAAAGAAAATTTAAATTAAGAGATGGCAAATAGAATGTTATTTCACATAGTGTTGTGGTTGAATGCGAATTTTAGAACCGAATACTGAAAGCGAAAAAAAAACACGGATGGGTTTGATTAAGTAAATGCCAAGACATAACTTTTCAAATGCATACATGAGCTATAACTTGCATATAAATATGAACCGAAATGTGCTTTTTGAAGACTTTTTAGGACACAACGTCTGATATATAGATAGAATGTTATAAACTACATGTGAAATTGTTGGTGGTGGTGGTGGCGGTGGCAGCGGCGACGGCGTGAGGTAACTCGATTTTGATTAAAAGAAAATGAAATGTAACCAGATCAGTGTCTTTCATTCGGCACATGATATAGGTTTCCGGTTCACCGTCTTCAACACTAATTTCACAGGATGTTTATATCCCTACCTCTGCCTGACAGTAAAGTCATAGTCAACACACAAGTCTCCCTCCTAAGGCTGTGCATTTGAACCCCACTCCCAACCAGAAGTGACGATGTCGGTAATTGCATGCCAGTGACCAATGATTTTCAGTGCAGAAATCTTAACCAACTAGTATGCACTGATTTCCTCCATTTTTTCAGCTAAGTGATCCATATTGTATAATGTGTTGAAAGTATCATTAAACCCAAATAAATATTTGCTTAAAAAGTCCTCCCTTTGCTAAAAAAAGAAAAATGTGTAATGGTGGTCCTGATTCAGTCTGTTTATCGAATTATCGTGCAAAAGAATATCACCTATAGCGGGTCGCAGCATATTCCTGGTTCTTTTGCAGACTGTCTGAATCCTGCTTTTGAGTCATTGTTTTTTAACACATACAGCTCAGAACTATTCCCAGTTCCTGTCTATAGTGATCATTGTTGGTGTGTATAAAGGTCAGTCTTGAGCAACTGTCCAGTGTAATCTGAAGGAGATCTATGTAGTTTTATATTATCGGTGCCTGTTCATGTCATAACAAGAGCTGGAAGCCACTTTTAAGCTTTCCTTGTTGTGTCTAATACCATGTTCTTTGCTAAAATTTTTTTCAGTCTTTGGGTGGTTCCCCTTTGTAGCTAGTCTCCATTCTGCACTGAGGCCATGTTTTACAATTCTTCTATGAAATTTTTTAATCCCTTCACTTTCTGTTCAGCTTGGACTGAAGAGTAAGTAAGGTTTACTGGTTAGCCAGAATAAAACATCAAACCCAAAGTGCCAGCATGTTATAAGAAATACAGATACAATTAAAGTCTTTTTAAGTTAAAATCTCTATAGACTGGATGACGTTTATCACCTTTACCATTCAATCCATTTAAGTTGAACTCTGATAAGTAAAGCTCACTAATAAGTAGAATTAAATACTAATCCTAAGAAGACATGCATCACTGAATTCAACCAAACCAAGTCTTGAATACTGTATAGTATTCTTTCCACTGTCCCATGAAATTTGTGCCCGTGAAATTTTTCCATTATCCGTTTCTACGCTATCAAAATATCTGAAAAATATAATATTTAACTTAATATTCAACATATTTTTGTAACTTATTGATATTTGTACATTATAATTCTGAAACAATCATTTAACAGTAATAAAATACATGAATATTTGCTATCCATGTTTTTTTTTCAATTTTGAGGAACTTAATTCATGAGGGAACAAAGTACATTTGACACCGGTCCTGATTTCACCTCAAGTATTGTGTCATAATAACCAGGTTTCTGTTAGAATGTAGTTGGGCACTGGTAAAGTGTTAATGTCATAGAAAAGATGCTGTATGATATCTTAATTATTTGTAGTTTGTGTGCAGAATATTATCTGTTTTGACAGAATGATATAAAGTCAGAGTAATGGTAGTAACAATACTATAAAAATACACATCACTTCAAAGACTCAGATCTATCACTGAGTCTGGTGTCCCATCTAACTTGTTGTTCCAGCTAATTATATCCCCAGACGAAAGTCGGGGATATATTGGATTCAGGTCCTTCGTGCCGCCGCCGCCGCCGCCGCCGCCGCCGCCGCCGTAGAAATTTCCTTGTGGACGCGATAACTCAAAAACAAATTAATTTTTTTTTTTCAAACTTGGTACACATGTTAAGGGTGCCCAAAGGAAGATCCCTATTTTAAGGTGACCTTAAACTCCCAGTAAAAAAGAACTTATGGCCACCTTAAGGTCAGAAATTGGACTTTTGGCCACTTAGAGCCCTGTAGGTCACAAACTATGATGCTCAGCTGGCTGAAATTTTACCTGACAACACATTAATATGTTCTTAGTACATGTGCCGAAAATCACGACTTTAAGTTGGGGAGAAAATTGTGTTTGAGGCCCATAAATACCCCCACTTAGGGATTTTTTGCTATACTTTTCACATATTTTGCCCTATAATTTGGAAGTGGTAATTCTGATGAGTCTCAAACTGTGCTAGGTATAACTTTGATATGTAATCCTTGTCTGTAGAAAATTTTAGGGCTGTAGGTTTACCCAAAGGGGTCGACTTAAGGTCTCAAAAGTGCCCACAGAGACCCAATTTGTGCACTTTTTGCCACTTTCAAGCACTGTAGCTTTCAAACTATGTCTCTCATCTAAGTTAAATATCATCTGGGAATATATCTATGTGTTTTCTTATATGTGCCCCAACATTTAGGCCTTTAATAGACAGTTAACCTGTGTATCAGGACCATAAACACCCACCCGAGTGACCCTTATAAGACATTTTTCACATCTTTTTCCCTGTAACTTGGAAATGGTAAGTCTGAGAAGTTTCAAACTGTATTAGATATATATTCTGTGTGTAATCTTAGTATGTAACAGATTTTAAGTCTGAAGCTTTAATTTTGAAGGTCAAATTGAGGTCTCTAAAAGGCTCCCAAAGACCCAATATTTGGACTTTTTGCTACTTTTAAGCCCTGTGACTGTCAAACTATGTGACTGATAGAGCTCAAATCCTATCTGGGAAGATATTAGTATGTTATTTATATATGTGCCAAAAATTAAGGCTTTAAGAAGACATTTAACCTGTGTATGAGGACCATAAATCCCCACCCGAGTGACCATTTTTAGACATTTTTCACATATTTTTCCCTGTAACTTGGAAATGGTAAGTCTAAGAAGTTTCAAACTGTATTAGATGCATATTCTATGTGTAATCTTAGTATGTGACAAATTTTAAGTCTGAAGCTTTAATTTGAAGGCCACATTTAGGTCTCTAGAAGGCCCCATAAAGACCCAGTATTTGGACTTTTTGCCAATTTTAAGGCCTGTGACTGTTAAACTATGTGACTGATAGAGCTGAAATCTCATCTGGGAATACATTATTATGTTCTTTTTACATGTGCCAAAAATCAAGGCTTCAAGTAGACATTTAACCTGTGTATGAGGACCTTAAACACCCATCTGAGTGACCCTTTTAAGACATTTTTCACATATTTTGCTCTGTAACTTGGAAATGGTAAGTCTGAGAAGTTTCAAACTTTATTAGATACATATTCTATGTGTAATCTTAGTATGTAACAAATTTTAAGTCTGAAGCTTTAATTTGAAAGCCACATCGAGATCTCTAAAAGGCTCACAGAGACCCAATATTTGGACTTTTTACCACCTTTAAGCCCTGTGACTGTTAAACTATGTAATTGATGGAGCTGAAATCCCATCTGGGAATGCATTATTATGTCCTTTTTACATATGCCGAAAATCAAGGTTTTTAGTAGACATTTAACCTGTGTATGAGGGCCATAGACACTCGCCCAAGTGCCTTTTTTGACATTTTTTCCGTATTTTGCCCTGTTATTTGGAAATGCTTAATGTGACAAGTCTTAAACTGTATTATATATAATTTTTGTTTGTTATGTATGTCCCCCAAAAAGTTTCAGATCTGTAGTTTAATTGCTAAGGTCTCTTTAACAATTGTAAAATGCCCACAGAAACCCAATTTATGGATATTATGCCACTTTAAAGCCCAGTAACTGTCAAACGATGTGGGGTATAGAGCTGAAATCTTTGAATTTTTTAAAGGAAATGCCTGTCTATTTAAATTTTGAATATTAATAATGTTATGGCTATCTTAGTCTTTTAAGAACTTATTTTTGTGTGTTATACCTCTGCTTGCTGAGTTTTTAACTTTTTAAAATGAAACTGGTTAAACATATTCAAGTAGACAAAATGGACACTTTAAGTGAGCTTTAAGTCCCAATATTAATGAAATTATATCCTTATGTAGTAAAACTAGGGGATTTTTAACCCTCAACTAGCCCAGTTTTATTCAACTTGCCTCAGTTAATTTTGGCACAGCTCCTACAGTTATGAACTCATTTCAGTTGATAATCACATACTTAAAATTCTCAATTCTTTTTGTATTTGAGTACCCCTTTTATATAGATTGTTTGTTTACCATTTATGCTCAACCCACATCCCCCACCCGGATTCCCCCCACCCACCTCTGGGACCTCCAGCTATATTGAGTGACACTAAATAAACAATGGTATTTAATGATATCAGATGAGAAACAAAGAACTCAATGGGGTTGCAGATCTTGTGTAATAGTGAGAGAGGTGTGGAGAAGGGGAGAGGGGTGGGGGTGGGAGGTGGTGGGCTTCATTACATATAACACAAAGGGGAGTCAGAACTGAGATTGTGTCACATATTTAGGTTGCATATATATGGACCACATATATAGGTATAGAGGAAATGAATAACTGAAAACAATTTGCAAATTCTAAAAATAATATAATAAAATAATAATATAAACAATTTTTTTTTAAATAATATTTTATTTGTGAACAAATATAGAAACAGATATGCGCTTTTGGGATTATGAATTTTAGAATGGACATTGAATCATCAATCATTTAAATACTTTGAAGGAAGATTGAAAAATATGATGAGTTGAGTTAAAAATAATATTTTATTTGTCAACAAATATAGAAACAGATGTGCTCTTTTGGGATTATTATTTTAGAATGGACATTCAATCATCAATCATTTAAATACTTTGAAAATAGGTTTAGAGTTATCATTGCAGGAAGATTGAAAATATAATTTGAGTTATGTATTCGGCGTCTGGGGATACACCATCTTCCTTGGGGAGATATAAACAGAGTAGATTGATGTGCTGAAGTTCATATAATAATGGGTAATTATGTTTTAAAAAATTTCCGATCAAAACCTGTGGCGTGAGTGATGACCTGTCTGGGGATATGTTGGCGCCGAGTTGGCCCAATCTAGTTATTTCTGTTTACTTTGCGCTCATTGAAGCATATATAATAGAAACCCTATTTACAGAATATGTGAGAAAGAGCCTGCTAGGTAGAGACTATGTTTAGTGGAGTCAACACTAACATTGAAATTAGCTGCAAGTAGACCCAGTTTTTGATCCCACAAGCCCCTAAAAGTCTGATAGTTTGGAATATCATTTGGAAAGACAGTGATATGCAGTTGAAATGACATAGATTGTTAAACTTCTGAAATCAGTAAATCCCGAATTTGTACTCTACTTGTGCAAAACAAAAAAACATATATATATAGAAGTTCGTCAAAAGACCATAAATTTGATTCCAATTAGTGAAAGTTTGCACTAAGCACAGTTCTACATATTCTTTATGATTTGTTTTGCTATTTCAGCATGTTCATTTATTTAGCATTTTTTACTACCGTTTCTTGCTTTTTTTCTTTTTCAAAAGCAACACAGGAATGTTTTAGTTGGATGTAGTTATTTTAACCTGGCTGTAAGAGGTTGGGAATTGCTGTAATTTGTGGACTATAAACCTCTTCTTCTGGCTCCTCATTGGATCTGAACATCCTTTGGGAAAAAAGAGACATAAAAGTCAGTATTTTTGCCAGTTTTGTCTGACTCTGAAAACATGTTCTTGATACAGACATGTACCATGTCAAAATAGACTAGTTAGTGGCTTTTTGCTGGCAATTAATGACAGCAAATGTTCCCTCTTGTTAGTATTATTTAGTAGTTCTTGGTTGATGGTACAGACTCAAGCTGTAGTTTAGTCTTCTGACTCTTCTCCCACCCACTCTTTTTCAGTAGAGTGTACCGTAATTTAAGAATTTTACAAAATGTCACCTGCAGTTAAAATATATAATTGAAACAGAACCTTTCAGTAATTCCTGTCAAACCCATGAAAGTAAAATTTTATTTTCTTTCAAGTTGAACTAACTATAAAATTTAACTGGATTCTGTGTGTATTTTCTTATTATCATTATATTTTCAATTGCCAGCTAGTTCAGACATTCTAGATTACCATTTGACAGGCTGTCTTTCTATTTTGAATTAATTCCCCATTCAAATAAAACCAGGTGTATTCCTAAAAATTGTCAATTACTGGGCAAAATTTTGTGGGAGTATGGTAGTTGGTTTCATAAAAAGTGCTTTCTCATTCAAACTATTGATATCAGAAATCATCAGATTAAATTTAGAAATCATCAGATAAATTCATGTATCGACTCAATAAAAGGATGCCTTTGATTGTAACATATCCTTTCTTAACAAATGAATTATGCTAGAAAAGTAACTGGTAAAACTGAAAAGCAGGGGCATATGGAGTACTCTTGTGGAGGTAATTTTGTAAGGTTACTATATTTAGATGCAATAAAAAATAATGTAAAAGAAATAGTTTATTATATATATGACCTTTTTTGAATTGAGGTCTATATGGTCCAACCTTCCAGTCAAATATGGGTCTAAAATATTCTTGGTATTGCATCAGATCAGCAATGAACTGTTTGAATCTATTATGTATAAACACTTTTCTTTGAACTCTGACAAGGATGGCCATGAAGGCTTCCAAGTATCTTAATATAGTCAATCTTTTGCATTTGAAAGCATGACATGCTAATCGTCGCAGTGGAAGTAAGTTTATTTGGAATATTCAAAATATTTAAAATCATAGAGAATCAGAAATTTGTCACTGGTGTGCCATCTTTTGACACTGAGTTCTGGAGACTGCATGTGTAAGGTATGACACTGGATAAAAATGATTATGTCTCAGGGAATACTCAAGGCCTTTTATGCACCGTTTCGATATGATCTAATAAAATATGCTCAGATAATTACCCTCTCAAACTGGAGAGACTTCTGAAAAGATAATTACAATAATCCAACCGACTACTAACAAGAGCATTGACCACAAGTATAGACGCATCATAAGTATGAAACTGTCTGATACATCTGAAGTCACAGAGGGTTGGATAAAGCAACTTTTGCAGACACTCTGAACATGTTTAGTTAAGATGAAATCGGAGTCAAGCCATACGCCTAAGTTATTGACTGACTCAACTGGGCAGAGAGGACTTCCCAAGATGTTAATTATTGACCATGCTTTCAAGTTTTCCCTCTGTTTCTTTGAACCAAAGAGTATAAGTCTTGTCCGGATTCAGTTTGAGTTTACTAGTTGACAACCGTTGACATCCATTCCTTTTCACCATCAAGGCACCTGTTCAATCATTCAAAGGCAGCAGACGTCAAGCTATGTCTTACTAGTTGAAGCCAGTTCCAGCTTTATTATCATGTTGTAATGTCTTTGGAGTGTCCTAATACCAGACACTGGCCCACACATATCACTGACCCTTGCCGATCCAAGTTTTCTCTCTAGGCAAAAAGGTTAAAATCAGTGATCAAGCGATGTATAGTAAATGTGATTTATATGCATATTATTGTTATGTAGATATAGCTTGTATTAAAATCTTATTCCTGTCATACTGAAAACATTTTTGAAAGAATCATCAAATCGGATGGGAAATATGGAAATTATTGCTTAAAAACAAACCCATAATGTAATAAAAGCATGGAAAAGTCAGGCATAACTGTCATGTGGAAACACTGGTGTCTGTGATCTGGTTTGGATAGTCATTGTTGAGGAAAAGGAGCCTCATTAAGTTATTACTCAACAGCTCAATGTTTTAATTGCACAATTCACAACCTGCACTTGTTAACTACCTCTGTCTGCCAGCAAGACCCCCCACTTGTCAAGGTCTCTCATTATACACTCAACCACTGGACATATTGTCTGCACACCAAGAGCATCTACTGTGTTGTGTGTGTCTCCAGACAAATTGATGGTCCTCCACTGCTAGCTGTCACTTATCCATGTCATCTATAAACATCTACCAAACAGAAGGAATTTAAATGGAACTGTTATTACAATGTGATGTGATTTTATCATTTTTTCCACCTCATGCTGTGGTAAAGTTCTGTTTATGTACATCCAGTTCGATGTGCTCGGCGGTTTGATGTGTCGGCGTCTGTAACATTTCAATGATTTGTTGCTTGATTGTGATGGATTCATTGGTCAGACAGTCAAAATATTTATTGATTGGGTGGTTGGTTGGTCATTGCTAATCTGTTACTCAGTAATTTGGCTGACTGACTGACTGATTGGTTGGTTGATTGATTGTCTCGCTGACTGGGTACTTGTCATCAATAGCAAGTTGTCAGATTATATGGAATGTTGTTATTATATTTTAAGTGGACAGTTTCACAAGATCAATTCCTGTATTTGATACAATTGATATTCACAGAAATCGTCCAGTTACCAATTTTTTCTGTGGTGTTGCTGATTTTATTGGGAAAATGCCCTTGGATATCATAGGGTTATTATCTGAAATTGTCTCTCCTGGGAGTTGTTCTTGTGATTAGTGAGTTTTATATATGGATGCCCTAACTTTGTTGTGCACCTGGGCATTTTATCTAACTTACCCAAGCTTGGCTTTGTATAAGAAGCTTTTTCACTGGATTAACTTTTGTTTTCAGAAGATCTGAGCCATCATCAGATAACCAGTGATTGGGGATGTAAAATTCCTTATCCATTTCCCTATACATACACTGACAGAATGGCCTGAACATCTTTATTATCATGGTCCATTAGTTGTCAAAACAAGGAAATACCATCCAAGCATAAACATCAGTGGTCCAGCAACTTTTAGGGCTTTTGAGCTCTCTGCAACATAGCCTCGAAACTGGTCTCATCTAAATAGCCTCTGCTCTCTGGATTATTATTAGTGTCCAAGCTTTCAGTTATATGAACTCTACCATATTCATTTCTGATTTCTATTTATTGTATTTAAGCTGCTGTTATTTGAATATAAATGTTTTATCAGTGTTTCTATGTAGATGCTAGCCTTGTTTTAAACCATTTTGGCACAGCAAGACCCAGTGCTAGGCTGATATGTAATTTTATATTAGCAAAAGTACACTGAAATTGAGTCAGAATCTTTTTATGAAAAACAGAAATGCCCAAGGTGCCCAAGGATTGTTCCTGAAATATGATTAGAGTAAGAAATCTAAAATTCGCCAGGAATCTAAAATTCGCCACCTCTAAAACCTTAGTTAATTTTATGAAGAAAATGATGATTTTGTCTAAAAATTGGTATTTTTCAGTTTTAAAAGCCTCAATTTACTATACAGTAAACAAATCTCACCACAATTCATTTATTTTATTAGTATTTTCTAGTGCTGTAAGTCGTGAAGAAATACCCGAGTCGACGCGTCGGAACTAACTGGCGACGGTGAACCGACGAAAGTCGTACTAGTGTTGATCAAGGACTTCAGAAGAAATATACTTTATTAATTAGCCGCTTTTAAATAAAAAACGAATTTTTGTAGTTTGATCTTTAACCCTATCCAATAAAGTACTGAATCTCGTGAGAATTTATATTTGCGGTTAAAAAATTGAGGGAAGCAGCCATTGTTGTTTCCACTTGAAAACCGTGACAACTTAAGAATGTGATTGCTTTCTTTAAAAGCACTAATTATCATAAGATTTTATAAGGTAGGTAATATTTTGGTGTACTATGAAGGTTTTGATGAAAAATCGATTTTTATAATGTATGAATCGACGCGTCGTAATTTCAACACTCACGACCGACTATGACCAAGTCGAGCCGCGTCGTTACTGCACTAGTATTTTCACATGTGGCGAATTTCAGATATGTGGCGAATTTTAGATTTCTTACTCTAACACATTTTGTTATCCTTGTGACATGAAAAAGGCTATGTAAATTAAGGTTCTGGCTTTTACTTTTCCCAAATTTATATTCTTCACTTTTTGGTGTGATAAACTTGACGTCTCTGTTATGCTGGGTGTATTTATTGAATTAGAGAGTAAACTGTTAACTTTTTTTATTATTTAAACTTTTTGTGTGCACATACCAATATAAAACAAACAAAACACACAAAAAAAAAACCTTATGCTATTATATTGAAAAACAAAAGGTACAAATAATATTTTTAAGACATGGTATCATTAACAATTTGTTATTAATATACAGTGTATTCAATTTCTTTAAATATGTCTACATGTTGCGCAGTTTATACAAAGCAGTACCATTTTCCATGATGTGTTATACTTTATGAATCTGCTGAAACTTTTTAAACACAAAACAGCTCTGCAAGATTTTATCATGTATATGTAGATGTACTTTAACATTAGTGTAAAAAAAAACAACAAAAATTTAGACCTGTCTTATTGTGGCCATTTATTCCTCATTATAAATATGGACTGATGTCTTTTAAATGTTTGTCCATGTGTCTGACATGAAGATTTAATCCTTAATGCTTGTGACAACTATGGAATCTGTGACATATTTTATGACATAACTTCTCTTGCCTTAAGGTCAGCAATTTCATTGGCTGCCATCATTGATTTGGTTTGACATAATGCACAAGTCTGTTTCATCTCACAGATTTTCACTCTGATGAACGAAATATGTATTCAGGTTCAGAAAGACTATTTGTACACTGGTAGGGATCAAATGTGGCTGGATGTGAACCATTGTAAGATAGCATCATTTCCCCCAGATACTGGCACATTCCCTGTGTTATGGACATGGTCAATGATGGGGAAGAACCTTTTTTTCTGAAGAGAGGGAGATCTCAGCTTGACCTCTGCACTACAAAGAGGTCAAGACTCTGGACATTGCAGGAAGATAGGTGGGGGATCATCAGTATGGGTCATCTGTAGCTTCAGGTGTTCTCAGAAGTTACCACACTTTAATGAGGTCTTAGGTCTCCATAAATCAGCCCTGGATTCTATCTAGGATAGTATCTGGTGCATTCTGGATGAGCTTTAATTTTCGGATTATTTATTACTCATCCCATCAGAAGTATTCATTTTCAAACACAAGGTATATGCATTTCCGTACTTTTATAACCACAATTCATCATTGAATATCCTGCAGATCCAATAAATTATAATCCATGCAATTTTGCAGCATTATTTCCCAGTGGTTCTACATTCAGAATCCTATGTAGGACTTGTTCACAGCCGTGCAGTGCAGGTTCATTAGAGGCGCATTCCTCTGTGTTTATGCTGAGAAGGGTTGAGTTTAGTTGAACATTAAACCATGTGAGTGCAGCCATGTGAGCCAGTCTTAATGAGAGACCCTGGTCACACTTAATTGGAGGCTCAATGAATCAGTAGACTTGGCTTTATAGATAAGATTGCAGATAATATGTCAGCTTGGTCTTTGATTTATCTACACCATCTAACAGACTCATGGTACTAAACACAAGAACTGGGGATCTGTTCTTTGGGTTGAGAGAAAGTTTTTATTTTCCTGAAGACAAAAAACATGCGGCCTTCTCTTGTCATTAACGGGCATTTAACATATAAATAGCTCACTCCTGGCATGGCCTGCTTGAATAAACTGTGAGCCATGCTGGAGGCTCTGAAGTACTAGAAAAACCAAGCCACTAACACACATGACAGTAAGGCTGAAACACGAATACCAGATAATCGTTATCCTTAGCATGGCCATAGAATAAGAATAATAAAATGACAATTCAATTAATTGATAAAAACTACCAAAAGAAAGAAACCATCATTGATTGACATTATTATGCCTAAATATTTCCTTTTTTGATCATTTTTGTCACTGTAAAAGATATTTGATATCTATATTGTGCCCAATTTATCCCTTATTTGATAAAAGGGTCAATAAAAATGACAACATATTATTTATTTGTACATATTGGATGCTGTGTTAGTTTGATTTCGGGCATTGCAGGTGAATAAACACTATAACTGATTAGTCGGAAAATCATAGATTTTACAGAACAATCAATCGGATAGTTAAAATTCAAATCGCTTTCAGCCTTACATGACAGTAGTCGTATGAAGGTTCCCATATGAGTTTGTGTTTCCATGTCCATGATCTGCAGTAATACACAAACAACAAATTAAATATTTGATTACTTTCGGTCACTAAATAATTGCAAATTTTGCTCCCACTATCACACCCACCTCCCCATGCTAGTTGAAAAAAAATCCATGCTGCAAAGTGATTTTTAACACTTTTCTTAAAGGTTAAATATTAAAAATATTGAAAACAATCATGGGTCACCTATTATATATTGTGTATGTAAAAATATATGCTTAACCCTAGTGATTACCATTGTTTCCTTCTTTTTTATTGACTTTTTGTGTTGTTAATGATAATAATTCATAAAACTGTGCACAGCCAAAGATAAAGAACCAATGTTAGTAGTTGCTTGGGACTTCGATTTAGAATTGTATCCACTTATTTCCAGGTTAAAAGTTCATACCAAATACATAATGGCATATTCTGTATAATTGCAGCAAATGTAAAACTATTAGCAGACAATTTAGTCTCCATGTTGAGTGGACTGTGAGGTATAAATAAACACGGCCAGAAAAAGTCTTTCGATCTACAAGTGCAAGCCGCAAAGCCATCAGTAGGGCACTGACATCAGAGCTTGGAAGCCTTTAGGGACACGAGTAGTGTGCTTGTATTTATGAAAGTCTGGTGAAAAAAATCTGAATCAGGTACATTCCCTACCTGGCCCAGAACTCAGATGGTCATTTATCCAGGTAATAAACTAGCCCATTGCTGCTTAACTTCAGCGATAAGATGGGAACTCATCATGCTACGTGACAATTCATGAAAGTCTGGTGACAAAAAAGTAAAACAAAAAGTGAACTCTAGAAACGCGAGCCTCACTAGAGCTTGCACTTAAAAATTGGGAATTATGTTGCAGACATAAGCAACTAACTGACAGTCTCAATCTGACTTAGTAGGTAAATTTATTGGAAGACTTTTACATGAAAAATTAAGGGGCTTAAGATTCGTTGATGCTTTTGGAAATGGCTTGTGTATAAACACAATGATAATTGCTTGCGTCTGAATACAAGATAGATTTTTTTTAGTTCAAAGATATAAATGAGAATGTCAGATTGAGGCAGATAAAGACATATCCATCAATAATAAAATCATCTCATAACATTTTCCATATCTTTAATGAATCTCCAAGATAACACAGAGAAAATCTTAAAGCTTTTATAATGAAAATATGGACTTGCCTTGCAACTATAGATAACATCAGTTGTTTTATTCATTTATAACTTAGTTTTGTCAAGACGTGGCATTCTGTTTGGAAGCTTTTAAATTTATCAATGACTTGTCATAGTCAGGTAATTTATCAAATCTCAAACATAAGTGCAGAGGTAATGTTATCTGCTAACTTCTGGCTGATTCAAATTTAAATATATCACAGCCAAATGAACCAATATGTAATAAATATTTCTGTCTGGCTGAAACATGTCATAGTTTTGAGTGACAAGAATTGATTAGACATGACATAATTGCCTAAATTTAATTTTATTAAGATTTAGGAAGTGTAAAAAAGTTTATAATCTTGTTATGTATGAATATTAATATTATTTTTATAAGTATTCTGATTTCTGATTAAGTTTGAACTGCATGCCTGCATGTTTTAACATGTGACAGAAAATTTGTGCTGTAAGATATCATAATGTATTTTTCTCAAAACTTTGTAGGCTTGATTAAGTTAAATCACAGCAGTGTCTTTACCTGCATTTGAGTATGATTTGCCCACCCATCCACCACCCCCCCAAAAAAAAAATTTTTTTAAACTGTCTTTACAGATGCCCTCAAAGTATTTTAAGAATTTCTGTTGACAAAGGTTTTTGTTTGTGATGCTGTTATCTCTGCCACAAATGGCTGTGTACTTTTTAACTTAACTTCAAGCTGAAATTAAAAAATAATATTGTTATAGAATCAGGTATCAGATTCCAAATTAGTTAATCAATGGCTGATTCATATGCCATTCCACACAATACAAGTGGCAATTATTCACAAATCCAATCAATGCATGCATATTGGCCCCACATGAGAGGAGCAGTCCTCCGGTGCACTAAACCACCATTTGTTTCCCTTGGAGAATCATAAATCCAGACAGAGGGAAAGTGAGGCATCCTGTACTAAGTTATCTAAATGTAGCCAACTGACCAGTATTCTATCTAAAAATTAGATTTCTGTGTGGAAGGATTGGTTATGTTAAGGCATAGGTCACATTGACTACTTGTCACCTCCTTTAACTAGCCAGGGGCTAAGTAAAACTATCTGCAACAAATGTGAGCAAGAGTACTTGGAGAGCGCAATACCTCAATCAAGACCCAGCACCTCAACTCTTGCTGTTCCAAAATTGATTGCAAATCACTCACAAAATTAAATCAGTTCTATGTGACACTGAGAGCAGCCTGCTGTGATATTTGATGGAAATCCATACAGTAGTTTTGTCTAATTTTGTTAAAAACAATCAGAATCCAAAAATTACATAATCTCTGTTACTAGACATGCTGGGGGTAAGGAGATAAAGCTCATAGTGGGGCATTCAAGCAATTAGAAAGTGTGGCTGGAGCCTAAAGAAAAGAATGACTGTCGAGTAATGGTGAGTTGGACTTCATTGCAGAAGCTATGGGATTTGATTCTCTCTGCTGGGTCATAGATATGGCACCTTTGTACAAGTACTTTGGAGGAGGTCCAAACCTTCAACAGACTGGCATTCAGTTCAGGAAAGTAGAAATAATTAAAAATCACTTTATACCAGAGAAACCAGATATGGAATGTTAGACCCAATGAATGGCTGTTCCTTTTTCTTGTTGTTGCTTACTATACCTTCCTTTAATGCTATTTATTATTGGGCCCTGAGAGGGAGGGTTCCTGGACAAAGTAGAAGTAACTAAACATGGTATATAATTTTCATGTTACCAGAAAGTGGAACTGGGTCATAAGGCTTGGATATTATTCTGTTGTTTAGTGGGCACAATACAAAAGCACCTCGGCAATGGGACCAGGGCATTAGTCTCAGACATGGGGCTGTTGTTTAGTGGGGAGGGGGAGTGAGAGCTGCTGTATGATGGATTTGTGTGTAAATTGCCATGGATCTCCAGTATTCCCCTGGAGCTAGCCTGGTCAGTGTGTACAGCTGTTATATCTAAGTGATCAGGAAAGCCAGATTCTCCCACAGGATTAATCTCTGTCCACTTGTTAAGGTTGACAGGGTCTGTTTAAGCTTTGGTGGAGAAATGTATGGTGTTCATTAGTATTAATGATATGAACCTTTCAGTAATTTTATTCAGTTTAGTTTTTCATATCTCGCAGGACATAAACAATTCTCCCCCAAGGTTTATTGGATGACAACATAGTAAATTTTGTAGAAGGTTTATGTGTGAGGAAAATCAATTTGTAAATAGATTCTTGTTACTGGTTTCATTGTTAGTGCCAATGATAAATTGATCATTTGTAATTATACACAAAAGTGTGAAGAAACATTGTAATAATAGTGAATCAGTTACTTGTTATGTCAAAATTTATGTAAGAAAATTAATCAGATATCTGCAATGTTTTCATGAAGATACAGCTTTCATAACTTTATGTACTGAAAAAAAAAAACTCCGGTCAGGGAAATTAGACAAAGTGAGATTCTGGTTAGGCTTAAAGGCAGATTGGACAATATTTTGAATGCAATGAGGAAGTGGTTGCTGACTGTTCAATGTTCCATGATTTTGTTTGACTGTTGTGTCAAATTGCTTAGCTTCAAGGATGTCAGGATAGAAATCCACAAGACTTGTGATGCAGTAAACCCATGAAACCTGGCTGGTCTATAGCTCTAGGGTCCCTAGTGTCTCAATGTAAGTTATCGTTAAACTTACACTTGTATTCAGAGTTTAAAAGTGGTCCAGTGTCTGGAGTTACAATAAATTAGTTGATCACAGATGAAATTAATGAAGACAACTTATTGAAAACTCAGATTGTGGGATCTCTTTAACATAGAATAGCTGTCATGTGAGATAATACAAAGGCTTTTGGGGGTTTGACATTGAGGGTGCCTTCAGAATTACAGACTAAGATGACCTTAGGGATTGTTTGTAATTAACTGACACCAAGCATCTTTATTATTTATGGACTTGTGTCACAGGTCACTTACCTGAACAGTTGCAAAATGGAACCCAAGAAAATTTTCCCATCTATTACTACAAATTTTGCAATAAAGAATTTTTTTGCTAAATAGCTTTAATCTGATGACTTATAAAATAAACTTTAAATCCCAGCATATATGTTATTAACATCATGTATTGTTTTTACTTATGAATTTTAATTAAATATTAAACCATCTCTACATTAACCAAACTGGTATAACTGCTGTAAAATGTTCCAAGAATGATTTGTCCTCTCAATTTATGACTCGCCCAACTTATATGTTCATAAATTGTTCAATATTGTTTTGATCTTTGCTGTTTTTCATTTGAACATCTTTTGATATATGTTACATCCCAGCAGTTATTAAGGCTGATAATTTCAGTAAAATATCAGTTTTTATAGATCCCACTGACATTGAACTATGTTAAGTAAAACTCATGTTTAAGCAGAACAAACTGTTAGATCTTCAAATGGCATTTTCCAGTGAAATTCATCATGGTTTGTGGTAGAATCTATTTCTGGTTAAATAAATATATTTTTTTTTAGGTTTTTGTGACTTTTCTTTATTGTATTATTTCTATACATTAGTCAGTATTAAGTGTCCTACTGGGGTGGTCTTTATATATCTAACATGTTTTGTACTAGTCAATATTATTAACACAGGTATTACCCTCCAAGTATTATATAAATATTCATTATACCAGCCAAGTGCCAGCAACTATATCCACAAGACTCTGTCAGTGTAGAAAAGGCAAGTGCAAAAGGTGGATTTTTGTAAATTCTATAGAAAAGTTAAGACAGAACTGCTTGGTGAGTTAACAATCATTACACTACTTTTTTGCATAATATAAATAAAAAAATATTTACTAAGCTATTTAAGCTGCTCAGAAGATTTCTTACTGACCTGTGTTGTAGCCAGTTGCCTTTGTTTTGCATACATACCTGCAATAACTGCAGTAATTGAGTTATATGTATGTAAACAGGACCTAGCAATATTTGACAGAGGTAATGAACTGCTTTTCACTTCATTAGGCTACATTACCGCCAATTGTTTGCCTCATATGTCAGGCTTTATCAAAATGTTAGCTCACCCCTCCCTGGTTTAGGTTAGACCATCCATCATCTTTTGTGTGTAGTTATTTTACTGTGCACATTGCACTCATAATAATTACCTTCCAGCATCTGCATGTGTGTGGGTCTGGGAGATAAAGTCTTCAGATGGACTTAATGTAGTTTAAGTGAAAACTTAGACTCATAAAAAGGTGAAGTAATAGTTTCCTTGTATCTATTTCTAAGTGGAAATTGAAACTCATAAAAAGTGAAATAATAGTTTGTACACAGCATTTACCTGTGTGCTTGTATGTGGAATAAGTCCCTAACTGGACTTCATTAGATTAAGTGGAAACTTAAACATCATAAGAAGGTAAAATAATAATTATCTTTCAATATTTGCAAACTAGTTTAACTGTAAGGTTATTTTTAAATAGACAATGTTTTCTTGCTTAATATTATTTTTTTCATCTCTTGAATTATGTAATTTTTTAAAGTAATGTTTCGGGCAAACTTTTGCATCAAGAATACCATCAAAATTTTGAAGTTTAAGGGATTTTATTCATAGACAAGAATAATTATAATCTACTTATGGTTAGTAAAATATTCAGAATGTTCAATGTTTTCTCTTTAAATGATCAAATTTAGTGTTTATTGAAAGCATAAAAAGCATGTTATTTGCATAATGTGACGGCATAACAGCTAAAAGTAACATAATGTGACTTTAATTTCTTTAAAAATTACTACTTTTGGTTTTCCTCCCTAAAATATTCTTAGAATATTTCGAGATATTTGCATCCAAAACATGTTAACTCCAGAATGATTTTGCAGACTTTCAGTGTGAGATCTATTTTGGAAGTTGGATTACATTTTTAAACTGTGGTAACAATATAACCTCCAAATGGATAAATATTTATTTATTTATTTATTTGAGGTTTTACGTCGCTTTCAACACTGTACAGGTCATATCACAACGGGTAGTTGGAAGGGCAGAGGAAACCAGTACATACAGTTCGTTAGGGTTCTGTACTGTAAACTGCCGACCAACGGCAAGCAACTACCAGCTTTCCCACTTGAGGCCATGCTGGGGATCGAACCCCGGCCTCAGAGGTGGGAGGCGAGAGTGTTACCACTCTGCCACCGTGGCCCCCAAATGGATAAATAAAATGCCCCATCATGTGTGTGTCAGGGCTTCAAATTGAGTCACTGGTATCAATTCAATACTTCTTATGAGTTTACTTCACTCCTCTTTAAGTAAACTGTGGGGTTATTGGTAGGGATGGGTCGGTAGTTCCGGTATCTCGGAATCGAGAGCATTTTACTGAAATACCATGACGAGATTTTAAAACCGCCACTTCGCTTGTCACCATATATAATGGAAGGAAGAGTTAAAATATTAGAAACATACCCAAAATCTGAAGAAATTATAAGCTTTTATCCCCATATTTTCGTCCATTTCCAGACTTTTATAGCGAAACGTTGAGAACTGCCATGTTTTGGTTACGACAATATATAACCTCAATTTCGCTTGTCAGTCCATAAAATTGAAGGAAAACTTAAAATATTGGGAACAAACAAGAAATCTGAAGAAATTATATGCGTTTATTCCATATTTTGTACATTTGGCCACTTTTATTGTGATGTCGTGAAGAGGAAACGTCCATGTTTGATTGGGGTGTACTAAAACGCGGCGTCCCGGAATCGGTACGGTTTTCCATTCGCGACCTCCCGATGTACACATTTTTGGTACCGACCCATCCCTAGTTATTGGATAAGTTGAGTATTTGGTATTTTACTTCCCCATGCAGAATCTGTGATGATGTTCAAACTAGTGAAATTACGCAGGTTGACACAGATTGAATCATATAGGAGATTAGATGTGAAATCACACAATCTGGGTTGACAAGGGGAAGTCTCACCCATGCTCATGGTGTGGATTTTATTGTATTTTCATGATCATGCTATCCAATCATGAGGGTTAAGGTTAAAAAGTCAGTGTATGGGTAAAATTACTTGTGCAGATACTGCACTACCCTGGCAGAGGTCTCCTCTTAGGAGTGCTTTCTTGTTACAGCTGTATCATAGTGTGGGTAGTACAGCAATGCAGAACACAGTTTTGGAATGAGCTGTAGATATACTTCTTACATTTTACATGTTTGTGTCTTTGATATTTTGCAACAGTTTTACTTTAGTTATTTCCCTATTAGTTGCGTAATGATTAAAACTATTTTTGAAAATTAACGACTATGTTTCACCATTAGAGTAACACCTTAAAATTAGTATATTAGTTTGTGAATTCTGAATATATCCAGACACAGACCTGCTGTTCCTGTCACAGTCTGGTCATTAGTTTGGTGATCATTCTGTTTTCAGAAATCATCTAAAGCCTTCCGACTTGCCACATGGAATGGATAGGCCACATGATTAAAAATCATGTCAATAGGCATATATTTATTTTTTTAAAGATATGTTTAAATTATCATGTTTGTTTATACATAACAAATAATTAGGTTCTGTCAGGTTTTAAATAAATTAAATGAACTCCCCTCAATATTTGTAACAGGTGCCACTTGACATAGAATATTATCCAGTTCCTGGCCAGGCATCCTTCATCTTAAGTACAAACAATGAATTATTTTCATTACTTTGGTGACCAATTTCCTAAGAATAGAATTTACTGAGCTGTTTCTGGAAAAAAAGTTCTGAAACTAACACAAATATCAAACAAATGACCCCAAATAAGTGCAAAAGAACGTCTGAAAAGTGTTTGCCGTGAGAACTTTTATTTGATAAGTTCATACCTTCTGAGATAAAATATGTGTGTAGGTATCCTCTTTGGTCATTGTCTTTTAATTACATAATGACAAACATATAAAAACTACTACTTTTATGTGTTCCCCAGTAGAGTGACAGATTATAATGTCAATGACACAAAGTACAAAATAAAATAGGAAAACAAGAACACTTGCAGGTGAGCTGAGTGCAGACTTTGCAAAATTTTTGCAAAGTACATTACTCAGTCTGCTTCAGAGTCAGGGATATTGATCCGATCATGCCCAAAATTAAATCAGTTCTTCCTTGTCACAGTTCCAATGCTCCCTAAAAATTTCCTTACCATCCGCCATCCGTGTAGTACTTTTGGAGTTATGGTGTAAGCAAACATACAAACAAGCAAACAGACTGAGTAATATACTTTCCAAAAATTTTGCAATGTCAAAAATATGAAAAATCCTTAGCAACAAAAAATATTTATTAATTAATATTGTAATACAACTATGAGTTATGAAAGTTGCTCACAAGGCTTGAGGAGAAAAAAGGTCATATCTCAGAAACAGATGAATCAGTGCAGAACTTTAACATTATACCACACACAAAGACACCTTTTACTCATCAGGATGCTTATATTTATAAGTTTGCTCTGTGATTGCTTATACTCTAACTCAAAATTAGTATCTGATATATCTTCTGAAAAATTTGGACAAATGTCCTCATATCAGTTTTATTTCTTAAACTTGTGATAGAAACAATTATTTATTAAAAGGTCAGGTGCTTAACAACGTTTTAATTTAGTTTTTTTTTTTCAAGAGACTAGATTTGAGTAAAGCAACATTTTAAGAAAGATGTTTCTGCAACAACATAGGCAGAGAATAGTATTTCATTTCCAGTATGACTGCCAGTAATTACACTCGTCAGATCTGGATAAGCTTGCAAGGTCTGATCACATATCTCTTGATTAAGAGTTTACTGTATCCTTTTTTTTTCACTCTTAATGGGACAAAAACATTGAGTAGAAACATGAAAAACAAAAATTGTAAACTAAATTAATAACCATAGCATTCATGCATTTTAGGAGTAGATTTAGTTGAGCAATAAAACGTGCCCTCAATGCTGAATGTTTGCAAATATTTAGTACTACTGAATCATGCATCCTGAGACCAAAGAAAGCCCGTTCTGTCATAAATCCACTCACTCTACTCTTCTTTATTGAGAATTGTCAAAACTGCTGAAATAACAATAAAAACCATTCCTTTTTATCAGTATTACTCTGTTCTCCTTAAAAACTAGTTCTGAAAACCCAATAGATTTAATGTAATATGTCAATTACAGCCATTTACAATAAATGTTGGGAGCAGAGACCACCCATTAAAAACTGTGTGGGTAGTAACTCAGGAAAGCTTGAAAGTCAATTTCATGATTACAAATAGTCTTTGTTTTGGAAGAGATAATTTTTCTAAAAATTTTGGTTATGTTAAAATGTTCCGCTATTTTAAAATGTATACCCACTCGTTTAAAGCTTAGATATATGTAACATTAATCATCCAAAGTTGGTGCATTACATACCCTTTGATAGATTTTTTGGTTTATTTTTATTTCTTGGAGGGGGGGGGGGGGGGGCTAAATATCTGAATGGTTAAATGTTTGACATTTAATCATTTGGGCCTTACGGCTGTGGTCATTTTTTCATATCAGTGTGTTTTATACACTTAGTGTATCTCCTGATGTGAGCAGTTAATTACAGAATATAACACTTCTTTCTGGACAATATTGTGATTTATTAAGACTGAGTTCAAGTGATATTGCCCGAGGGCCGCTATTGCCCAGAAAGAAGTGTTTTATACTGTCTATTATACCGAAAGTGTTTATTTTCATCTTTTTTATTTAGCAGTAGAGTAAGACATGTAAAATTCGCCACATATCTGAAATTCGCCACATGTGGAAAGACTAATAAAATAAATGAATTGAGGTGAGATTTGTTGAATGTATAGTAAATTAAGGCATTTTGAGCTGGAACATGCCAAGTTTAAGACAAAACATCTATTTTTCATAGAATTAAGTAAGGTTTTTAGAGGTGGCGAAATTTAGATTTCTGGCGAATTTTAGATTCCTTACTCTAATTGTATACAAAAGTGCAAGAGTCTGCCTTTGTAGAGATGAGGAGCTGTAAAAGTATAACAAAAAGTGAGTAGAATGTTTGTGAAAAGTCTCTGAAAATATGATGAAATGTGACGTCACAAACCAACTCCATATACCTCATTCACTATGGAATTCTTCTACAAACAGACTGAAGAAAATCAATATTACACCCCCCCCCCCCACCCATCCCCACACACACACACACACACACACACACACACACACTTGTTGTTCACAAGTTACTGAATATTGTCATTATGTGACATATCAATGACGTATAAACACCATCTAGTTTGTTTACATTATAGAGGAAAAGTGCATTGGAAATTTTTGTCAAAACGGGCAATACCATGTCATATTGCCCGCAAATACTGCAATCTGATTGCCTGAAACTCACTTGAGGTATAATAAAGTGGACATAAATCCCAAACATTGACATGTACAATAAAATATCTGTACTTCTAGAAACAGCATTAGTTGAATTAGGAATGAGTGAAAACATCAGTTGAACCAAAGCTTGTGGGTATTAGAGATTCTAGGTATACACAGTCTACAGTCTCGCCATATTGTATGCATATCTTTATCAATAGAGCAATTAAAGAATACAAATATATGCAGTCCAAGTCTATAAGCAGAGGTTTGTGTATACAGTCTTCTTGATTGATAAAATTTATATTTTGCTTCTGTGAGTGGTGGTGTGTATCTTCAGGTCCTGGTACCTATGATCCGAGACGCAGGGACAGACGAGGCAATATCATGGCAGCCAAAGCAGACCGTTTCAAGGTTCTCAAAGCAGATGAAGTGCCAGGCCCTGGAGCTTATGAGGTTAGTCAATTTTGGTCACATCAGTGGGATCATCCCATTTACACACAATACTTGTTGACAAGTATTTAAGGTTTGCAGCAGATTGAATCAGATTCAGTTTAAGTTCCAATTGAAGATCCTGACCACTTTTTCATCAGTTGCCCTTTGTATGTCAACATCAGGCAAGGCCAAATAACAATAATGCCAACTTATACTTACACAGTATCTGAAATTTAAAATATGATCAAATTAAAGTAATTTTTAATGCAGCCCACAAATTTATTGCTCAAAGCAAACAGTTTTAATTGTGCAAGGTGCTCATGATGTGATAGTGCAGTCTCATTTCATATATCATTAGGTGGGTTGCGTGTAACCAACCCGCCTATTAGATTGATGTGTCCGACGTCCGTCTCTCTGTCCGTCAAATTTTCGTTTCCGGACTCTAACTCGAAAACGGTTTGTCCAATCGAATTCAAACTTCACAGGGAGATAGGTCACCATCATAGCTAGGTTCCTTTCGAAATTGGTGTAATTCCGTCTGTTTGTTTGTCCGTTTTTTGTCTGTTTGTCCGTCAAAATTTCCGTTTCCGGACTCTAACTTGAAAACAGTTTGTCCAATCGAATTCAAACTTGACAGGGAGATAGATCACCATCGTAGCTAGGTTCCTTTCAAAATTGGTGTAATTCTGTCCATTCATTTGTCTGTTTTTGTCCATTTGTCTGTCCATCAACATTTCTATTTCTGAACTCTAACTTGAAAGTGCTTTGTCCAATCGAATTCAAACTTGACAGGGAGATAGATCACCATCATTGCTAGGTTCCTTTGGAAATTGGTGTAATTCCGTCCGTTCGTTTGTCCGTTTGTCTGTCCGTCAGCATTTCCATTTCCGGACTCTAACTCAAAAACACTTTGTCCAATCGAATTCAAACTTGACAGGGAGATGGATCACCATCATAGCTAAGTTGCTTTTAAAATTGGTGTAATTCCATCCTTTCGTTTGTCCGTTTATAGCATAGATAAAATTATGTAACCTAGATTACAAGTTTTACATTTCTTAGCACGCCTAACACATTCACCTTAACTGGGTGACCTAACATTTCTTTCCTTGTTTCTAAATTTAATTACAGCAGTCGCTAACCTTATTGCTGCCTGCGCAACCCGCCTTTTGGGGCATTTTTTACCCTCTTGTTGTAATTAGATCCCATTGTGCAAGAAGGCTTGATATAGTTGTTAACTCAATTGTTGCCTAATTGTGAATAAAATATATTTAAACTAGTTAAGGGAGTTCAGACTATGAATGGGTTGAGCCAATCTGCTTCAGTCTCCTCACGAGCAGGGTTAAGATTGAATATATATTAATAATGCTGTGGGAGAAGGGACATACAGATTTAATGGGATGTCAGCATCATTATTTGATATTCATATATGTTTTAAATATATTTTAATTGGTGTAACCTTTACTGTTTTGATCAGATTATTTGTTTGTTTATTATTCTATGCAATCATATCCACCAATCTGATTCAAAATTACTGAGTACCATTTTACTTTTGTATAAAATTTGACTGCAACTTTCTGTATTTGCCTGAAATATAACCTGGGGTTTATATTTTTACATCAGGGTGGGGGGGACCATTGGTTGATTAATTTATTTAGTGTTTTATGTCATGCCTAGTACCTTATGGGTTATATAGTGATGGGTAGTTGGAAGGGCAGAGGAAACCAGTACATACAGTTGATCAAGGTTTTGTAAACTGCAAGCAACTACCAGCTTTCCCACATGAAGTCAGGCTGGGATTCGAACTCCGATCGCTGAGATAGGGACCATTTGTTGAAGTATTTTAAACCAAACATCACTTTTGTATAGAATGGAGTTCTATAAAATTTAATCAAGGTGCTGTGCCTTTGCATTACTTTGGGTTTAATTTGAAATTTTGGAAACATCTGAGACCATTCTACTTGCTTAAACTTGGATCTCATTTGTTGCTCGTTGTATCTGTAGTCCATCCAATTAAATGTACATATTCATAATATTAACACAAAATCTTGGAATTCTTTTCAGGTGATTGGCAATGTGCTTCAAGTAATACCACTTGTATTTTGTGTGATTATTGAACCAAATACATATAATCCCTGTGGCATGTATGATATTACATGTATATACTTGTCCAAAAAAATAATAAAATTTTCCATTGCACATATTTTACATATATTTGAATATTGCAGTACATTATATTGTTTACTGTACTTATATTTCAGTTTTTTAAAGAGTTCCAGCAGTCATGTGCTCTATATCGTCCAAAATGAGTTTTTTATTTTATACTATTTCTGAAATTTTTGCAACATTACAAAAATTTCGACAAAGTCTTAAAATTAATTCAAAAGTGAAAGTTTAGACTTATACTCAGTAATAATACAAGAAATATAGAATTTTTGGCGCCAAGGAATTTTAGTTCAAATATTTGTCAGGTTTTGCTTTCTAAACAGTAAAACAGACCTTTGTATTACTACTGTTTAAAATCTGTTTCTTTCAATATTAAAATAATCTCTTTCTTTAGTATCTGATGCTTTTCACTTTATTTAAATCCTCAGTTTATTTTTGTGTTAAATCGACACATTTTTTCTTCCACTGTTGTTACATTGAGAGGCATTGATTTTGTATTTTTCTCTTCCTTTCCGACATATCCTAGTGACAAGCTTTTCCTCTCTTTCAGGAAATTTCTGCTATTTTCCAATTTTCTCTGAGAAAGTAATAGCCATGATTCAAAAAAAACAAACTTTTGTTGCTTTCTTTGAGGTGAAGATCTTTTACCACAGAGTTATTGTATTTTATTTTTTGTTTCTTGAACATTTTCTGTGCATATACAAAAATCAGACACTCTTGCCTTTTGATTCATATCACTGTAGGTTAGAGTGGTTAGCACATTTTGTTGATTTTAAATAAGTAGAAGCAGTTTCACTTAAATTTAGGAAGATGTAGAAAAACAGTTGGAGATCCAAACATCAGAAAATGTCGTATTTTGTAGGTATAAGTGAAAGTTAGCCATAATTAGAATATTCTATAGACATTAGATATAGATATTTAAAGATTGGCTTGCCCAGAAAAAAAAATTGGATTCTTCGTAACTGGATAGGGATTTCTAAATGAAAACATACCCAATATGATGTTTAATCTTATTGACTCAAATCTCACAAGTTTTTCCCTCCGCAAATTTAAGCCTGTTATCTGGGAAACCTGCAAATATGGAAACATACTTTTTGGCCTTTTGAAATATATTTGAACAGATTTCAGGTTTCAACTTAATTAATTTTGTAGGGTAACATGTTGAATTGCTATATATTAGTCTCATTGTTCTTTCGTTTGTTCTAGTAACCTCAGAAAGAGAAAATCTACTTAACAGCCAGTGTTCGACACTAACAGGAAATGTACGCTGGGCCATTGGGCTGGTAACTCTCGATATCTACTGGTCCGTTAGATTTTGTGGTGGTCATTAATTATGAGAAATAAAAGCACACTGTTTCATTCAATATCGAGTGAAAGTGTTAACTAAAATCTACTGGCAAAAGGGGCCAGTAACTTTTAAACTATGCAAGTCCTTACAAAATTCTCTTGGCCACGGACCAAGGGGACAGCATTACTGTCGAACGCTGTTAACAGCATTCTTTAGTAGTTATACACCAGTTCTATCCTGTTAAGTTGAATCATAAGAGACCAGAAATAGAGTAAGAAATCTAAAATTTGCCACATATCTGTAATTCGCCATATGTAGAAATACTAATAAAAAGAATGAATTGAGGTGAAATTTGGTGAATGTATAGTATGTCGAGGCTTTTTGTACCAAGTTTAATTCAAATCATCATTTTCTTCATAGAATTAACTAAGGTTTTAGAGGTGGCAAAGTTTAGATTTCTGGCGAATTTTAGATTTCTTACTCTATATTTCTGCTTAGCCAGGAATTCCAGTTAACAGGATACACATCCCACAAGGAAAGAAAACTCACAGAATCTGATATATATTTCTATGAAGTTTTACCTCTAGGTATTCAACTGTATTACAACTGCAAATACAAAAAGGTAGCACCCTTGATTTGAAAGTCTGCACAAAATGATGCCAATTTGAAAGTACCCAGAGTTTTCATGGCAAGAACTACTTGAAAGAAGGAAACTTTTCATTAGGCTAAATGGTTTAGGTGGTGTTTACAAACCTTTCACTTGTCAGAGATTGTTTACTGACTGGTTTACACTGATTCAGAATGTAGGTTTTACAAGATACTACTGTTTGTATTAGATTAGGAAATACTAACAAATTTGATAATAATACCAACTTCTAGGTTATTGTAAACACATTAATGCATGTTTCCTATCAGCAAGAAGTTATCAGTTACTTCCCATGTAATGTACAGTTCATGTTTATAGGAGTTATCAGCTCCTTAAAAATCATTGCATTTCAGTGCAATATTTACAAGAGTAATTTAGATTGATTGAGTAACAGCAACAATCCACTGCAAGATCATGTGATCACCTTTTGGCTTTAAATGACAATCATTTGCAGAAAGTGAGGTTAATTACTACTTATATCAGTGCTGATTAATTTTGTAAATAATTTCATTGCAGTTTATATTAGCATTGTTATAGGAGCCTAAAAGAATGAAAAGCTCAACTTCATTGATATGATAAAATAAGAGAAATAAGCTTTTGGTGTAAATTTTTGTGACAAGTAGATTTGCAGACAAGGATATAGGGTGAAGTGAAGATTGAAGAAGTATTAAATTGTCAAACATGGGACAGTTGTCACCGGGGCAATATCTGGAACAGATGGTGTAATGCTGTAAAAGTCATGTAAAATTGTCACAAAAATTGTAAAAAAAAAAAATCAATCAGCAAAGATAAAATTTGTTACAAAGGTCAGAAATTTGATATATTTTGTTGCAAATCTTAATATCCAACACAAAATGATAAAAAATCACTGAAACTGCATCATCTGAATGCTGCTGTGCAGGAGTAAGTGGGTGATCATTATTATCCCTACCTACTACACTCACAGACCAGACTGGACATGATACATGCTAATGGGTTTGTGTTAAATATTTGCACTAAACACAGTACTATTCATAGGCTTACTGAGTCATCCTCTGATGTGATAACAGATAATAATCTATCACAAATCCTTTATGGAACTAATGTCAAAATGTTCTTCAAAAAAAATGTTCATCTCATCCAGATTCTTTATTATATGACAGTTGTTTTATTTTTTGATATGCAATAAATATATAGCTGGGTTAAAATGATAAGTGATTTGATTGTCTTTACTTGGGAAACACCTCAGACATTGAGCTGCATCTTAAAGCTGTTCACAGCTGTCGTTTTATTGCCTTGGTGCAATAAAGAGGCAGGCTTCAGACTGTTGGGGGGGGGGGGGGGGGAGGCGGGGGAGCAGGAGGTCTATGGCGGTATCCTGTATGATGAACTGCAAGGTATAAAGAACTGTGTTAGAACATTGGCCACTGCTGTAATGTAAATGTTTACCTGGCTAAGACAAACACAGTTAATCAGGGGAACCATTAACTCCCCACAACTGCAAGCAACAGCTGTGTGCGGCCAGAACTCACTCAAACACTTGGATTCCCTTCTGAAGTATTATGATTATTATAAGGATAAACCACCCTAGCCTTTCTCTCAAGGGTCTTATTGATTGTCATTTCACTAAATGATTAAGAATATTTTAAACTTTTTGAGAATTGTTTTAGCCAGTTTGTAAGAATTTTCAAGAGATTTGGACTACAGAGCCTTGGTAGGTAGGCTTCCCAGTCTCAGACACATGTACATAAACTATCACTTTTTTTCACATGTATCTCAAAATGCAATGGAGGTGAAACTCTTTACTTTTTCACATAAAGCTTTTCTTGTACTTTTAACACATTCTTGATTGATTTTATGAATGTATTCTTTCACCAGAAAAGGCTGACCTGCTGTCAGGTTGAATTGAAAAACGGGCAACTTTAGTGACAATACATGTGTATGATGAATATGAAGCTTTATATATCAGTAACACTTGGTGCATAAGAATCTTAATTTATTTATTTGGGTTTTAACATTGCTTCCAACACTCTATAGGTCACATCACGACAGGTAGTTTTATGGGTAAAGGAAACCAGAACATACAGTTATTCAAAGTTCTGCACTGTAAACTGACGACCATCGGTAACCAGCTACCCACTTTCCCACATAAGGCCTGGGTTTGAACCGCTGACATCGGAAGTGGGAGGTGAGTGTGTTTGCCACTGTTTCCTCCCCCCCCCCCCCCCCCCCCCCCCCCCCATGAGAAGAATTTCAAGAAAATGATAAAAAAAAAAACTAATATCCAGCTTCATTACATGGGTACTGATGTGCGAGTCCAGGACACAGATTAGCTTACGACTTTCCCTGTTTTTTCACCTTGATATAAACAATTGATGTGAGATCATACCACTGTTTGACTTTGTCCTGTTATATATTGGAATGTGACCTTGTAATATCTCAAAATTATATCAATGAAAGTATTATATTTCAACAAGTTTATTTTTCATTGATGGTCACTGCACATGGTCATTTACATGTCCTCAACTGCACTGAACTGAGGGCAATTAATTTGAACTTTTAAATATTTTGTAGTCTGTCCAATTTGTGACACTGGAATAAGTTAATATTTAGTTCTCGCCCACAGAGGGGGCTATTTTATGGTTACTCTTCTGTATACCTTTTTCATTTCTATTTCATTCTTACTCAAAAAGATGCACAGTTGGTTGTGACATTGTTATTTATAGAAAGAAAAAAAAGATTTGTACAATTTTCAGCAATAACCATTCTTCTTAAAGAGAAGGTATTATATCCACTACCAACTTGCCCTGCTGGGATTTTTTTATTTACCAAAAGCTTCAAAGTAGACATTTGATTATTCCTGAGGAATACCCCTGAAGGTATTAAAGACACATTCATAGAAAGAAAAAAATGACCCCAAATACAGATAAGAGATTTGCTATGAGTCAGCTTTACACTTGATTTCAGTTGTTTCTCCTCTATGAATCATGATAAAGATTTTCAGACCCATTATTGTTAGTGACGTAGTAAAGTCACAACTACTATCTTTAGTGTGAAATGGAGTGTTGGAGTTATTACTCATGGAAAAATAGGATAATGTTTTAACATGTACTTTGAAGTCTTGCTTTAAAACACAAACAATCGCACTGAAAACCATATTTCCCCACAAGGCATTGAATAAACAGTTATTGTGACATAGCTTTCCAGTTAATATCCAGTGTTAGTGTGGCATCTGGTTAAAAAAGGAAATGCTGATATCTTTTGCAAAACTTAAAATAAGTTTTTGAACCAATCAGTAAATGGTGTACTCTGTAGTGTGTAATGACTTCTCCAAGTTCTATTACCAATGTACACAGTTTTATCTATAATTTACCAAAATCATCCTTTGTATTACGCTGTAATGAACCAGAATTTATGCAAACAAAGCGTTGTGATAAGTTGAGAGTAGCAGAAATTTAGAAACTTCCAGAGGTAATTGTGCTAAGGATAATGTAGTTATTTTGGACCCAGGAAAAACAGAGCAAACCCCAAAGTGGTGTGTGTTAAGCCAGCCCTCCCAATAACAAGCAATCAATATGTCATGTGTGCCTATCTTTAGGGTCTGATCTGATATCACACAAAACACAATTACAGCCACAAATTCATTGCTTACAGGAATTGATTAGAATTTTTGAGGGGGATATTGGGTGGATATTGGATGCATATTCTATTCTTTTTGGGTGAAATTAACTGACAGTGAGCTTATTTTGTTGAGACCTCTGAACATCACCATTCATTTTTACTTGATAATAAAATTACAAAAGACAAGTACATTTGTATATCTTTAAACATTAAAATAACTTGGTTGATCCTTGGCATCATTGCACATTAACAGTTCTCTTTTTAAAAGTTAATCTTGTTGGAATTTCTTAACTGAGTATCTGACCATCAGGAAGTGGAACTGAACCCTCAAACTACCTACCAAATAATGGCAAGTACACAACATATTTCACACATGAAATAAGTGCAAAGATGCCTTTCTATATGCTTTAAAAAGTCGTTTGCATCAGAATGTACAGGATGAGAAGAGAGCACGATTGCATCAGTTTTAAGGCCTTGGTTTATTTTAAATCAGTACCTTGTCTTATGATTACCTGATCACCATTGTTGAGTTTAAAATAGGAGTGCTTTGGAGGAGAATGGAATTTTGCTTTTTTTATTAATTCATTTGGTAATTTTTAATATTTAATGTTTTTTTGATATTTTAAATTATATTACCACTGCATGAATGAATGAAAAAAAATTTCCTCTTGCCTTGAATATTAGACTGCTTTTTTTCATTCAACAGTAAAATCACCAGTATGTCATTTTCTTCTTCCTCAGATGTATACCCAGTCTAGTACCTTTTACTGACACCTAAAAATATATTCATTTGTCGTTACCAATAGTTACCAATGTTAATGTTTTCTCTTCTTATGCATCTTTCAGTCCAGCTGCAATTCTTGTTAACCAGTAAGAACTGCCTCATGTTTTAATGTACACCTGACCAAAAGGCTAATGCTGATCCAGATTGATGACCCAGGACCAGATAGGAACATTTGGGGATGCTGATATATGTTCATCCTTTCAAATACTTTAGATCTTCATTCTTATTACCCAGGCAGATTTTATGTGTCCATTTCTTGTTTTAATAGAATAAGCCTCCAGTATCAGCAATAATTGCTAATAAGCAGTCGCCGATCAGCCTTGTGGACAAGAAGTACAAAGTTTGCTCAAACCTGACCAGCTAATGCACTTGAAATGTATCTTTACACTATTATTTGTGTGATATTTTAATATTATTGTTCTGTCATTCACTTTTGTATGTCACTTTTCTTTCAGATTCAGGTGATTCAGTATTGATTCTTATAGATCTTTGAATAGTAATATACCTTGACATTGTGAAAACCATTAAGCTTCAGTTAATAATAATCCTGTTTGGTAATTGCTTAATAATATACCATTACTTGTGTAATATTTTCAGTTCTCTCCACTGATCCAAGACACAGTATTAAAGGGTACTTTCAACGCCACCCTGAACAACCCCATATCTCCCCTGATAGATGGAATGGACAACACACATGCTGCCCCCTTCTTACTGGGAGTATAAGAATCAGGCTGCAACATCAAAACTGTCCCAAAAATAGTAGCAAAAAGCAGAAACGTTCCATATCATCTGCATTTTATGCCATGGAGATTTCATTTTCTACACATGTAAAGTGTGTGATAACATTAAGGTGGTGAATTTTCTATAGTTTTAACTGCAAATGTATTAAAAGTTAGTAATTTTGGAGAAGTATTAAAGAAATAGATTGTACTGTTATAAAACTACTGTTTTTGTTTTCATCAAAGTGAAATCACTAAACTTTTTTTTTTCATCTGAAACATCATCAAAAAAAACTACAGTTTTGACCTCAGTATATTTAATGAGAATCATTTTCCGTTTCATATTGCATATCATCTTTTTATCGATAATAAGTTTTTCACTTGTTATAAAAACATTGCTCAGGTGATGTTTTTACTTCATTTAACCAAAGATCCAGTTTAATTATATAAATTGGTAAAAAAAATAGCTATATTTGTATGACATATTTTTTCATCATACATGTATGGCCAGGTAGTCATAAATTCTTTTGTTACAGAATTTCCTTTTAACTTTTTTGCAGTCTGAGTTTTACTGTGATAGGATTATTTTGGCACTTTTTACTTCTGGAAATTGCCATACGTGTAATAATAAGTTTTATGGCAGCAATTTTATAGTGATTGTGAAAACAGTATTAAGTGTTCTTTTTGTTTTTTTAAATGATTCTGTTTCCTCTGTGATATATTTATCATTAAAAATAATTTTATTTATAATCAGTGCATCCTTTGTGTTGTTTGATTTGTTAATTATACACTTGTACCAGTTATATTTGAAAACAAATGTTTCAATTTCAGCATGGAGCTAGTTTGAACTTTTGACCATATGTGTGATAAAAACCTTCTTGTGTCAACATAAATCTTGCTATATTGCAAATAGGTATATCAAATTTGCATGAATAGAGGTTGGAACTTTACACAGCAGATAGTGGAATATGTGGTGCAGTTTGCATTGATAATTACACACAATTTTTAAATTTTATCAAAGTATCATTAATTGCATGGTATGTCCTAGACAGGTAATTGATATGTGTTTGTTATGCAATGACATATGGTTGGTTCTCTACATGTTAACAGAAAAAGATATGATATTCAAACTTATGTCTTAGACTTTATGTCATTTCATTTGCCACTCTCAACAATCACATAAAAGATGTTCTAAACCTTCCCATGAACATTTTTATAGTGACAATAAAAATTCAGGGAAGTCTTTGCGCTGGTGAAAGTAACTAACTCTGATTGGTCTGTGATTGGATGTTTGAACAGTTTTGTCATTTTATGTATGTTCTGTATACACAAGTGTAGGAGACATGAATAAAATAGAAATTATGTACTTTTTGTGTTTATTATTGAGGTTTTTATGATCTCTTCACATTAAAACCTACTTAATCTAATTTCCACTGATTTATTGGCCCTCTACATTTAAAACAAAGTTTCTGTCCCAGGAAGAAAAGAAAAAAGTTAATTTTATGATTTTCACAAATCAACTTATCAAACTGCCTAACTTGTTAACTGTTTCACAAAGAAATACTCAATAAAATGATTTTATGTACAGCAAATACAACTTCTTTGGTATGTATATGAATAATGAGCCACTAACATTATATAAAGATTTAAATCCCAGCATCACATTTGACAGAAATATGGGTAATTCTAAATGCCCTTTAACCTTTCCACCTTGGGTTTTTAGTTATTTGTGTATTCTTTGGGTATATCAGATTCTACATGAAATACTATTGACAGGTTAGAGAACATTGAAGTGTCAAAATTGAAGGACTGACCATCAAATGGAGGTATTACAGTAATAAGTAATTTCTTTTGTTGCTTAAAAAATGCCATGTCTTGTGTGCAGAGAGATTCCAGACTGATATCATTCACTCACTAAGTGCATGTTATCCAAAACAGAACCACACTTCAAAGCTGGTCCAAAGATGGTCCTTTATGATAACCCTGAAGAACATTTCATTGTGAAATCCATTATATCAATGAGTTATTTTCCATGAGTTGTAGATTCAAAAGAAAGACATACTATCCATTTTTTTTCATTGGACAGTTTGAGTTATTTAAAGACAATTTTGTGAACTTTGTATTTGCTACAAATCACTATTTGGGCTCAATTCTAGTTGGAGTAAATATTTTTAAATATCAGTACAAAAATTTTATCCATATACTTTATGAAATGGAAAAAAATTTCAAAACACCATAAAGCTGTAATTGTATTATTATTTTTGTGCCTCATACAACTTTAAAAAAAAAACACACAAAAAAAAACAACAACATAAAAATATGTTGGAAACCATGAGAGATCAGTTTTAACCCCCACCCCCACTGCCCGGAGAATAACTTGTGCATACTAAACTTAATGAACTTTAGAATAATGAATAAATTTTGGAAATATAGTATTCAAATAAATACTTGAAAATAACCCCCAAAATTATGTTTTAAAACACCTCTGGGGCGGATTTCACGAAAGATCTTAGCCCGGTCTCAGACTCAAACTTGAGACTTTTGTCTCAAATTATTGGAATATTTTACTTGAGCCCATGGGCTCAGCCTTAGTGGATTTCACAAAAGGTCTCAGTCTCAGCTTTGGCTGAGCCACTGGCTCAAATGTTGAGACTGATAGAAAGTGGGCTTAAGTTTTGTAAACAAAGGCTCAAATATGGCCGCCATAATTTTTTCTTCACTTCAAAATTTGAAATGGCTGAAAATAGGGTACAAGTATATAAAACAACCCCCTGATGTAGTCTTTGGGTGTTTTTACATGTTTACAAGGTTTCCCATTGCAAAATGGTATTTGATCAGAGATATTATGTGTCCAACAAGGAACATATATGTCATCAGCAGAATATTTTGATTACAAAAAATGGTCACATGACACAGAAAACCACTGTGGTTATTTGATAAGCTTGGTCTCAACTGAGACCCCTTCTGTGAAAACCATTTGAGACAAAGACTTAGCTGAGCCAAAAGGCTCGGATTTGAGCCAGTGGCTCAGGCTGAGACTGGGCTAAGTCTGAGACCTTTCGTGAAATCCGCCCCTGTGTAGCATTGTTTAAAAAATTTCTGAGATGTAAATCAACTCTCTTCACTTGTTCACTATTAGATTGAACTGATACAAATCCATGACTACCCCGAAATCCATATTACAAAGAAAAGAATTACATGGTTTTTCAAAAAAATATATTGACAAGTCTGCCACCCACCCCCCACCCCCAAAAGGGTATGAAAGCAAAACCCTGACTATAATTTTTCATGGGCTATCTCCATTACTTATAGTGCAGTTCAATTGAACATAAGGAAGAATAAAATGCTTGTTTTAATTTTATTTGTGATTTAAAAAACACAGAAAAGACTGCTCTTCACACTGGTACCTGTGAACTAAACCTGGCCCAGTACCCATGAGAATGCGAGAAGGCTGCGGAGATACATGCAGTGTGAGGTAGGTACAGTAATATGCCGGTGTGGCGATAATATGTGTTTTTCACTTTAGCATTTTTTTTAGCTTTATGTATAGTATTGTTTGTCATGGGTGAGATGGGCTGTATAACTGGTTCTGTCGTTCATGGAAACAGTTTCATTCTTTCTCATAACGCACTCTTTTAGGACATTTTATTTTCGAACTCTCCCAAAAGCCTTCTCCCAAACCCACATGCAGCCTCCTTGTAACAGAATTGATCTTTAGAAACTTAAGTTTCCATACACCGGTGTTTATTTACTTAATCTGGTACTGTATATCTTTAATTATATCGGTTTCATTTCCTGTCCACCCAGTATGGGACATGTTTAGCTCTTGATAATTAAGCACTGGATCACGAGTTCTTCGTATTCTGACGAGTATTCACGAAAGGCCTTAATTATCCCAGTCTTAAGCTTAAGTTGACTCTATTTGTATAGAAAAGTTAAGCCTAAGACTTGACTAAGACCTTCCGTAAATACAGCCCCAATGTGCAATGTCCACAATCACCAAAAGTTGAAGGCCCAATGTTTGTGTCACTGGTTATTATCATAGTACGTAATTGATATGCCTCAGAGTACCACTGGGTTCATTCAGTACTTTGCTGCTTGCTTATGCAGTTTGCATTGACAATTCCGGACCCTTGTAAAGCTGAAAATCCTTAAACATATAAATGCACAATGGCGTATGCTAAAGTATAGCATATATACCCCATCTGTCATCTGTGTACGTTTTTTGTGGCTCCATCAACATATAAATTTACACCCATTCTCTCCACTATAGCACCAGCTTATAAAGTAAAATAAAAGAGCTCATGAAGTTAAAAGTCTTCTGGGTAAATTTGTTATGAAGCGGAATTGAAAATAAAAACTAAGTCTAATCACTGACATTGTCTTAAGAAAATCTGTGGGATAGAGAACAATATGTGCAATAATTAAATGTGTGGAGGGATGATTATAAAAGCTAGAACCTTATGTACACACACAGATGAACCAACTTAAACCTAACCTTGCAAAGACTTCTCTGAGGTACAAATTATTTAAAATCTAGAATATAACCAGTCTTGATATGACATCTATTTTCACTGAATCTATGATGGTTTTGTATTTGAGAAAAAGTTGTAAAATATTTGCGTGTTAAAAAAATAACCTACAAAGACTCTGTGTGATCAAAATCACAAAAAAAAAAAAAAAAAAAATTCTAAGTTATATTCAAATTAAGCTTTACATGAGGCCAAATTTTTACAAGAGGAATTTAATTGTGTGTGTACTGGTACAACTTGAAGCTGTCAGTCTTGGCTGGGAACTTTCACTTAAAAATAAGCGTATGAGGCCATTGAAAATATTTACTTTGAAGTTGAAATTACTTACTGTGAAATAAATATGAATTGATTGCCACAGCCTACTACAGTGTTATTGGGGGCCACGGTGGCAGAGCAGTAACACACTCGCCTTCCACCTCTGAGATCGGAGTTCAAATCCTGGCCTGACCTCAAGTGGGAAAGCTGGTAGTTGCTTGCCATTGGTTGGCAGTTTACAGTTCAGAATTTTGACCAACTTTATGTACTGGCTTCCTCTGCCCATAAAACTACCCCTCCTGATATGACCTATACAATGTGTTGAAAGTGATGTTAAAACCCAAATAAATAAATAAACAACAGTGTACATTATTATATGGTAAATTGTGATACTATGATTATGTAATGGGATCATAATGTGAACTAAATGTTACAAAGATCATTGAATTAAGTTTTTGCTATCGTAATGATAATTGTAAATATATTTCGATAAAAAGTTAGCAAGAACAGTAGAAGTTCACAGTGAGTTGTTTCAAATGCTTTATTTATTTACTTGGGTTTTAATAGGTCATGTCACGAAGGATAATTTTGTGAGCAGAGGAGACCAGTACATACAACTGGTCAAGGTTCTGTTCTGTAAACTGCCAACCATTGGCAAGAAACTAGCATCTTTCCAACCAGGGGTTTGGGGTTTGAAACGCCGATCTCAGAGGTGGGAGGCAAGTGTGTTACCATTGTACTACCAAGGCTCCACGGAAATAATTGAATTTGAATGACAAATATACATCCATTATGAGCTGTATGCATAAAAAATTGCTCAAAAAGGGATATTTTCTCCTTTCGTCATATGGAAAAACTTTTAAAAATAAAAATGAAAATAACAAGAAATCTGATGGATCCACATGGGATTTGAACCCAGGCCATAGGATTACAAGTTCAACACTCTACAGACATAGATACACAGGTAGCTGCATGCTTTTGATGTTTAATGGTATATTTCAAATGTGAATGTAAAAACTTTATTTCTAAACCATTTCTACATGGATTTTTACATAATAAAGGCTAACATATATTTAGCACTGTAGTAATACTTTTTTAATTTAGTCGAAACACCGTTAAAACGTGGGTCGACGGGGGGGGGAGATCTTCCGTCAGTTTTCCGAGTGGCACCTCAATCTTCCCCTGTCCCTTCTGAAATAATGACAACAAAAGGTCATGAAGGAGAAATCCTGATATGATATTGATTTACCCTACGTGACCAAGAAAAGCAGATTTATCTTTATATATCTAATTGAAAATAAGAAAATCTGTCTCCTGACTTTATTTTTCACTCAAAAATCACCAAATTCAACAGAATTCATGTGTATCCAAACAATTAAGTAATCAGCCCACAAAAAATTGAGCTCGATTGATGTTATAGGTTTTGAGTTGTAAGTGCAAAAAGGTGTAGAGACAGAATGACAGACAGAACGAAACTGATTACAATAACCCTCTCCTACCGTCAGAGTGTTAACATACCACTGTGAACTTCTACTGATCTTGCAAACTTTTTGAGGAAATATATTCACCACTATTATTAATTCAATGTGCTTTGTAACATTTTGTGCACATTGTGATCTCATAACATTATCATAGTATCACAAGCTACATAAAACACTATTGTAGGCTGTGGCAATAATTTTATATTTATTCCACAAGTAATTTCAACTTCAAAATAAACATTATCCATACTCACTACTTTTTGAGAGAAAGTTCACAGCCAAGACTGACAACTTGAAGTTGTACCAGTACATACACAAATTCCTCTCATAAAAATTTAGTCTCATATAAGGCCTTCAATATAATTTTGAAAAAAAATTTCTGATATTGATCATGTGGAGTCCTTTTAAGCTGTTTATTTTTTAAAAATATTCAAAGACTTTACTCATTTCTCTAAAATACAAACCCATTATATTCAGTGATATCAGGACTGGTTATATTCTAGATTTTAAAAATAATTTGTACACTCAGAGAAATCTTTGCAAGGTTAGGTTTAAGTTGGTTTGTCTGTGTGTACATGAGGTTCTAGCTTTTATAATCGTCCCCCACACTTATTGCACATATTGCTCTCTCTCCCACAGATTTTCCAAAGACAATGTCCGTGATTAGTCTTTATGTTATTTTCAATTCCCGCTTGATAACATGTTTTGTGATGATGTATTCAGGTATTTATATTACCCAGAAGACTTTTTTACTGCATGAGCTCTTTTATTTTACTTCCTTATTTATATATACAGCAGAAAAATGGGTGTAAATTTTCGTGTTAATGGTGCCACATAAAACGTACGTGGATGACAGATGGGGTATACACTTACGCATACGCCATTGCACATTTAAGGATTCTCAGCTTTAGCGGGGTTTTTTTTTGTTTTTTATTTATATTAACCATATGGGTACTGCACTTCACCCATGTTGTACACTTGGGACATTTTTTTAAAACAAACAGTGACAAGGAAGAATAAAATATCTGCTTATCCTATCACATAGGAAGAGCAGTGGCTACCAAGCAGGCACAGAAATAATCCTGAATAAAATGCTTCTTTATGAACTAAACAATTATAGGAAACATGTATTCATGTGATTTTGTATCTATTTTAAACTCTGGACACTTTTCAATGATACACCATTTTCATAAATCAAAGTGAAGAATGATTTTATTTTCTCCAGTCTTTATTGATATTTTGTAATTTATAATAAAGTTACATTAAACAAGACATAGCACAGAATTATCAGAGTACAGATTCACACAAGAGCACTTGTATTTCAGCATTGTCACTCTGTATCTGTACTGGCTGGGGTCTTGATAGTGTGATTCTGTTAACTCAGGAATAATATAGTTAAAATTTCTCAAAAGCAGCATATGTATTTCATAAATGCTTGTATATTATTGATACATGGATGGTGCAGTTAGTTTTGCCAACTGTATACAACATTTGTATATGTTTCAGTACTGAGTTAAAACCGTCCCGAGTTTGCAACACCGGTGTAGCGCCAGATAATGTATCCCCCACAAATTGTGTGGGGATACAAAATATGGCAAGGGGGCTGCCACAAAGTGTGTGGGGATACAAAATATGGCAAGGGGGCTGCCACATTTTGTATCCCCTGCCATATCCTGTATCCCCTTTGCCATATTTTGTACCCCCTAGTTATTTATGAGCATGTTGATTAGACCTATGAACTTTCCCCTTGTCTTCAAATTAACAGCATTGGCCTGTGCATTGATGGATTAAATGAGTGCCTGACTTAAGAATTAGCTCTAATTTTACATGTTGTGATGATTAAGAATGGTTAAGAATGTATACAAGATAATAGGGCATATATGTAAAGTCTCATAGTATAAGCTATTGTTCTGCTTAAAACTGACTGACCAGGCTTACAACTATTAATTACAATCAACTTATTACCTGTAAAGACAGTGCTAAATCAGCATGGAAAGAATGCCTTCCTATTAACATGGTCTGTGATTATTATTGATTAGTTAATTGGATTTACTCAGGTCTTTCTTTGCTTGGACCCTCTAGTCTCAATAGGAATCCATGTCTTTTATGTTGATTGGCTCACTGTCTTTATATGTAAGCTTTACTGGTAGTAGCAAATCAACATAAAAGGAATAGCGTCCTATTAACATGGCCTGTGATGATTAGTTAGTGATTTGTCATTTGGATTTACTCAGGTCTAATATTGCTTGGGCACTCTAGTCTCAATAGGAAACCATGTCTTGTCTTTTATATTGATTTGTTTAACTATCTTTATATTTAAACTTTATTGGCCTCATGTTGTTAAGATTTGTTGTGCTTATCTTATCTGAAGATGTGGTAACAGATATTAGCCCAGCTTATAAATTGCACAGGCAGTTTTTATTTTTGAAATTTAAATGATATTATTTACTTATTTTTCCACTTAAATGTTACTTCTTTTTTGCTTCATTATTTATTGATATGATTATTCTTGGTTGATTGATTCCTTTGTTATTCCAAGATTCTGTCTCAATTAATTTGACAATGAGAGGGTCTTTAGGTCATAAGGCATCTATTGTTCAACCACTGCTTTCAACTTGATTTGTTTCACTTGATGGATAGTGATTAGGCAACTGGATTAGACTGTGATATATCTATTGTTTCAACATTCTTTTTAAGTTAATTTGTTTGACCATGTGTGTGACTAGGTAACTCGATTAGTCTTAGATTTATCTTTTGTTCTAGCATTCTTTTAAACTTGTTTCCTTTCACCTCTGGTTGAGTGACTACAGACAAAGTACTTCAGTACAAGGGTCAGTTAAGTTTATCAATGTTAATGTAATCTTTTTCTTGAAAAATGTTTTCCTTTTAAATACTTTATATTATATTCAGCATAAATATCACTCTTGGATTGTATTATCTTTAGTTGGACTAATATGTTCTAGCCCATCTTAAGACAGGCTACCGAATTTAGGCTCCTAAGTTGGACTATAGCATTACCAGTGTTACAAGTAAGACATGTTCATTCTTTCAACATTTATTATTCTATACAATTATATGTATTCATGACTCTGTCTTACTTCCAACTCTATTCACTCTTGAGTGAATCAAATCAAAAGTTGGTCAGAAAGAGACAACTGACTTGCTTGACTGAGACCAATCAACCCAAACAATGGCAACTTAATTCCTCTCTGGCTGTGTTTGCTATTTGTACCCCCACCCATTACACCTCTAAACTGAGGTGATACAGAATATGATGGGGATACAAAATGTGGCTGCCATATTTTGTATCCCCTTAATCCCCCCATTGTTGGGATACAAAATATGGCAGCCACATTCTGTATCCCCTAAATGATCAAAGGGGGGATACAGAATATGGCAGGCATACAGAATATGGCGTTACACCGGTTTCAATGAAGTAATTAAAAGACTGGTGTATATTACCATTAATACTTCTATTAATTGTCAAGTTTCTATTTTTATGTCGTCACTCTGCGGCATGGGCGTCCGCGTCTGCGTGAACAACTTCTCCTCCAAAACTACAAGACCTAGAGACATGCTGTTTTTTTTTAAAAGATACCTTATCTATCGAGGATGAAAATCTGTTCAAGGCATGCAAATCTGTCTGTTCGTCTGTTTGCTAGAGACATTATAAGGGAGGAACCCCCACCAAAAGTGTGAAAATTTCAACACTTTACCACAATTTTCTCAGTGACTATTGCAGGGATTTCTCTCATATCTTGCATATATGTACTGGGCCAGAGGTAGATTCTCTTGTGTGAGTGTGAGACCTGGATCTGTCTTATTTTTTTTTAATAAATTTTTTTATTAATTTTTAATGCATTAAGATTCATGAAATCATGCACTAAATCACTTATAACTTGAAAAGTGTTGCATTTAGAGCATTTTGTTAAAATATGTTATTCAGCTACTTTTTTCAGAGCTACAACATGGTGAGTAACTTGGGTGTCTGTCTCAATAGCTAAGTGAGAAATAGCTACTTTTGGGCTTTTCAGTAACTTCCATCATGAGTAAAATCACTTGTAACTTGAAAACTATTGCATTTAGAGAATTTCGTATGAATATATTATTCAGCTACTTTTGGGTCAGCTATAACATAGTAAAATTTCAGACCTGTAGCTGATAGCATAGCTGAGTAATAGCTACTTTTAGGTTATCACTGTTGAGTAAATCACTTATAACTTGAAAACTATTGCATTTAGAGTATTTTGTTTCATATGTTATTCACCTATTTTGGGGTCAGGTATGACATAGTGAAGTTCCAGACCTGTGGCTCATTGCACAGCTGAGTAATAGCTACTTTGAAGTTCTCACTGTTGAGTAAATCAGTTGTAATTGGAAAACTATTGCATTTACAGAAATTTGTGTAAATATGTTATTCAGCTACTTTTGGGTCAGCTATAACATAGTGAAATTACAGACCTGTAGCTCATGGCACAACTGAGCAATAGCTATTTTCGGGTACTGACTGTTGAGTAAATCAGTTGTAACTTGAAAAATGTTGCATTTGGAGTATTTTGTTAAAATATGTTGTTCACCTATTTTTGGGTCAGCTATAACATAGTGAAATTACAGACCTATAACTCATGGCATAGCTGAGCAATAGCTATTTTCAGGTTCTCACTATTGAGTAAATCAGTTGTAAGTTGAAAACTATTGCATTTACAGTATTTTGCTTAAATATGTTGTTCACCTACTTTTGGGTCAGCTATAACATTAACATAGTAAAAATTCAGACATGTAGCTCATTGGATAGCTGAGTAATAGCTACTTTGAGGTTATTACTATTGAGTAAATCAGCTGTAACTTGAAAACTATTACATTTAGAGTATTTTGTTTAAATATGTTATTCACGTAAATTTTGGTCAGCTATAACATAGTGAAATTGCAGACCTGTATGTCATAGCATAGCTGAGCAATAGCTACTTTCAGGTTCTTACTGTTGAGTAAATCATTCTATCCACTGGATAGCCGCAGTTTGTAGAGAGATTTCACCATTACCACTCTAACGAAAAAAATATTATAGCTAGTCTTCTCAAGTTTGCAGGATATATTAATGACCATAAAATGTTGCCTGGGAATATTTTTGGCCTCATTTTGAAAAACAAGATGGCCGCGAGGGACGTTTATTCGACTTTAAACAAGGACTTTTGTTGGCCCTCTAGAGCAAAGGGTATTATAGGTAGAGATCTCAAATTCGCAGGATATGTTCCTCATTATAAAATCTTGACTGAGAATATTTTTGGCCTCATTTTGAAAAACAAGATGGCCGCCACAGGTGTTTCTTTGTCAGTCATGAAAAGTGCTTATATCTCCCTTATTATTGGTCCTAGAGGTTTGGGATGGTAAACCAACCTGTAGGAAATCATGGGCTGGGAACCTGTTGATGTGGTCCGATTTGACCTTGGACCCCTCCTTCAAGGCCAAATGAGGATACCCAAACTAAAAAGTGCTTATAACTCATTTATTATTGGTCCTAGAGGTTAGGAATGGAAAGCCAACCTATAGAAAATCATGGGCTGGGAATCTTTTGGTATGTTCGGATTTGACCTTGGACCCTGCTTTCAAGGTCAGACGAGGATAGCCAAACTTAAAAGTGCTTATAACTCACTTATTAATGGTCCTAGAAGTTTGGGATGGTAAACCAACATATAGGAAATCATGGGCTGGGATTCTTTTAGTGTGGTCAGATTTGAGCTTGGACTCCTCCTTCAAGGTCAATTGAGGATAGCCAAACTTAAAATTGCTTATAACTCGCTTATTATTGGTCCTACAGGTTTGGGATAGTAAACCAACCTACAGGAAATCATGGACTTGGAATCTTTTGGTGTGGTCGGATTTGACCTTGGACCCCTCCTTCAAGGTCAAACAAGGATAGCGAAACTTAAAAGTGCCTATAACTCGCTTATTATTGGTCCTAGAGGTTTGGGATGGTAAACAATCCTATAGGAAATCATGGGCTGGGAATCTTTTGGTGTGGTCGGATTTGACCTTGGACCTTGCCTTCAAGGTCAAACGAGGATAGCCAAACTTAAAAGTGCTTATAACTCGCTTATTAATGGTCCTAGAAGTTTGGGATGGTAAACCAACATAAAGGAAATCATGGGCTGGGATTCTTTTGGTGTGGTCAGATTTGACCTTTGGACCCCTCCTTCTAGGTCAAATGAGGACAGCCAAACTTAAAAGTGCTTATAACTCGTTTATTATTGGTCCTAGAGGTTTGGGATGGTGAACCAACCTATAGGAAATCATGGGCTGGGAATGTTTTTGTGTGGTTGGATTTGACCTTGGACCCCTTCTTCAAGGTGGAATGAGGATATTGCATTTGCAGTATTTCTTTAAATATGTTTTAACCTACTTTTTACACTTAAACAGTTACCTTGTTACTTTCCTTCATAATACCATTTGCAGGGCACAACTTTTTTGTCCTTTTCTTCTGTCAGCTTCGGAATTTCTTTCAAACATGCTGTTCAATTACCATTTACTGTACAGCACTTTCCCTGATAATTATGCTTTCCTCTCATTATCACCTTCACAAATCAAAAACACTCAGTCAGCTGACACAGTGCCCGTTCACGGGCACTCTCCTCTTGTTTTCAATCAGTAGGTAGATTTACAATTGGATCACAATAATGGAACAGCCGCATTACTCACATGCCAGTACAAATTGTGTATTCACTGGTATTCAAGATTGGTTTACAGGAAAGCCTTCTATACTAGAAAATTTATGTTGAAATATGTAGCTTTCGAAGAAATAGTATGATGATTAATAGAAGTATTAATGGTAGGATATATCAGTCTTTCAATTACTTCAATGCAAATATAAGTTGAGTTTGTTAATATAACTTAAATTATAAATATTTGAACCACAGTGAGGTGTTTCCTGGTAGAGTGCAAGTTAAGACTGATTCACAGTGGCTGTTTCTGAAAGAGTGCCTGAAAACAGATCTATCAGGTGTCAGATATATCATTCACATAGCCCACAGATCCATTCCAGGTCAGAATATCTCTTCAGTATAAATTTTAACTAAATAATTTTTTTTAATATTGGCTGTATTTTACAAGTGAATCTGCCTAAAATGACTGACAGACAAATATGAGACTATTTAGTGACTATTTCCATTATTTAAACAGAAATGATAAAATCTGATTTTCAATTACGTGTTGATTCGATTTCTTTTGCATCTTTTGCATGATTCATTGCCCATTGGTTACATAAATGAATCACAAAATTAGACCTGTTTTATTGCAGAATCACAAGTGCAATTTTATATTGATTTACTCCAGTATGAAAAATTATTTTAAAAGGACTCAAAGGTGAATCACAGGGGTGACATAAACCAGTGTTTCATTTTTGTTTTTTTTAATTTTAAATTTAAAAAGAGTTTAAGTTAATTCAGAATTTGTTGGCAATTTGAAAAATATATATTTCTCAGTATTGGTTATGACATAGACCTTCAGCTGTGAGTGGATTGAAGTATAGTTGATCCAATTTCATTAACTTGAACTCTTTTTACTTTACCACAAATATGAAATATTATTAAAATTAAAATTTTCTTTTACTTATTTATTTATTTTAACTACCAGCTTTCCCACTGGAGGCTGTGCCGGGAACCGAACCCCAGCCTCAGAGGTGGGAGGCAACAGTGTTACCACTCTTCCACCATGGCCCCCTTTTACTTATTGAAAACAGTATACAAATTCAAGCATAAGATAGTTGACAAATAGGAATTCATCTAATTAGCAGTAAAGTAAAACAAAAACAGAAATAACCAATTACTGATACTGCTTAGCATTTATTTGATTCATATAAACATTTAATATTTATTTTAAGTGTTCTTCGACACATAATTCTTTTTAGAATTTATTCATTATGACAGCAATTCACAAAACTTTGGATTACAGTTGAGTGTGTTGATCATTAACGAAAAGGTGTATGATAAAATTTGTGTCTGTTCCGATGGTAATTTTTCTTGAAAGATGACACTGTTTTAGCATTGGAATATACACAAATTTAATCCTACGACTTTTAGTCAGGTCGATAAATTCTTGAAAGAATTATGTGTTAAAGAATACATAACATAAATCTTTTGTCATGGTGTCTGACAGACAAGTTTATAAGTTTTTATCTTTTTATTAATTTAAGCAACCTGGGATACAGATATGTGGGTGTTTGAGTTATTATTAATCAGAATGACGAAAAGTGATAAAAGCACACTAGAATTGATATATAAATGAGTAAATAAAACAATATTTACCTGGATATGAGTTGTACGCTATACAATCATGAGGGAGAGGTCAAGTAAAGGTAAATGAGGTGTGAAAATATTTCAAGAGATGATGAAGTATTGTTTGAGATATGCACATTAATGTAGACACTTGGATTGCATTATTGACATGGCTTTTGCATAATGTACTTAAAATATTGATGAAAAGGATGAAAGTCAGGATCAGTTGTTTTCATTTCACAGCCAAGTACTGATGGAGATCTCTTCAACAATATTGTCATAGATACTGAAGTGTTTTTTTTATTTAATCTTACAGGAAGAATTTCCTGAAAACAGTTTGGGTTTCTCTTCTCCAAGACAAAGGCTTGTGAATGTTAGTATATTAGTTCTATTTCCGCAGTTCTGCAAACTCTTAGGATTAAGCACCAAAACTTGAAATTTGGCAGAAGTTGCTTCTTATGACTAGTTGGACCCAAATTATTCTTTATTCTTAATTGATTTAACAAGATTACTTTTAGAGAGCAAGAAATCAACAGTAGACCTCTTAATGAAAGGGAAATTGGTAAAATAAACCAATATCGCTATACAATACAGTGAATAATTTACCAAATTAGGGAAATCATTTTTGTATGTCACATAACTAAAAAATAAGAAAGTTACCTGAGCAGGGAATATTTTATGATTTGATAATGAAAGGAGACAAATTGATACACTTTATTCTGTAAAATGAGGAGTGAGTATTTTTTCTTCTGAAGTGATAAAATATATAAAAGTATTTACAATATGTCATTTAAATAATTGCTGATTTTCTTTCAAATATTTGAAAAATCTTGTCGGGTGTAGATACATTTTTTTACGGAGCCCCAGTTGGGACATGCTGATTTTTATTTTCTGCACATACCAGTCATTGGATTATCTTGTTGGCATGGCTACATCTCATGAGCATGACTTATTGTCTCTTGTGCTTGACTTATTCTATTGTGATTACCAGAAGATCATGTTAGCACAACTTGCTATGCCATTATAACCAGATGATTTTGTGATCATGAGATGATTTTGTGACCACAAGAAAATATGATATTATCACATCATGTGGATCTCACGTCTTATTTTGTCATGATCACCAGATGATGTGATCACTACTACTGGTCCTCACCAGCACCAAATGTTCAGGTATTCATTTATACTTTTGTTGTTCTCAAGAATCACTTTCTCAGCAATGTTATCTTATTAAAATTCAAGATCAAATTCATTCAACTCTGACACACCATAAAGATGAGAAAAATCATGCTACCATTTTTTACCCCACAGTCCTTAAGGGCTGAGGGGTATTTTCATCCATAGTGTCCGGATGGGCGGGTGGGCGGCGGGAAAAAGTTTGCCCGGGCTGTATCTCTGAAACCGTAAGGTGTAGGAAGTTGATACTTGGTAGGGACATTGGTTAGGGGGTGTAGATGTGCAACGTCATGATCTGACCTTGATTTGAACTTTGACCTTGCTGTAGTGACCTTGAGTTTGAAAATCTTTTCTGGGCTATATCTCGGAAACTGTAAGGTGTAGGAAGTTGATACTTGGTAGGGACATTAGTTAGGGGGTGTAGTTCTGCAACGTCATGGTCTGACCTTGATTTGACCTTTGACCTTTCTGTAGTGACCTTGACCTATAAAATCTTGTCCCCGCTATATCTTGGAAACCATAAGGTGTAGGAAGTTGATGCATGGTAGGGACATTGGTAAGGGGTTGTAGGTGTACAGCATCATGGTGTGACCTTGATTTGACCTTTGACCTTGTTGTAGTGACCTTGAACTTTAAAATCTTGTTGCACCTTTGGGTCTGTGTTTTGATGCAGATTAAGCACTGTTAAAGTCATATCAGAACTCATTAAGAATTTTACTTTTACAACTTCCAATTGTAACAGAGGGAATTTCATCAAGTGAGCCACAGACTTTGCTCCAGCACCACACATAAGCATTCATTGAATGTATTGCCACTTCTGTGTGCATGGTAATATTCAAAACATCCAAACCATAATTCGGCCATGCCAGATGTAGATAAAGAGTGTCGTAATGTTTAGTTTACTGATTAATGCTGTCATCTTGTTATTGAATTGTCTTGTTTTAATACTTCATCTTCACATGCATTATCTTTCTCTTAGACATTATTTTCTTTATTTAAACATTGTTTGGACCTTTATGTAACTGACAGTGCTCTGAAAGTATCCTGAACTTTGTACTGATACACTACTTCTATATCTCGTGTTGTTAAAAATATTTCCCTAAGCTGTGGGGTACTGGCATCTCTGATGCTATTTTTTTCAAAATTGTAGACTTTTCATCCTTAATGTTTTCATCAGTTTACTTTATACCCCAGGGCAATTAATCCAAAACTGTGGAAAAACTTTACTTGATCTCAGGAAGACACATTCATATCCAGTGAATATTTTTAAAAGCGATTTGTTTCTTAATATATATGTAATAAGTCTTGCCCCCAAGACCTGGTGATCATAACCTTGTACATGTTCAGTTTAAACAAGACTGCTGCTGCAGTGGTTCCCGCCTTAGAATCAGTAATAATGGAGAACCCCAGATAGCAAGACTCTGTAGGGCCACCGCTGGCCCACTGGCGGCATAGCTGTCGGACCGACGTTGGCTGCAGGCGGTGGCCAGCCGTTGGCGTGACCGGCTGATACACAGTGGTCCACCGTTGGTAGCCGACAATAAGGTTTTCTGATGGTCCTTCAGTGGCCCACTGTCGGCAGCCAATGATAAGCTTTTCTATTGGCCCACCAGTGGCCCACCTTCAGTAGCCGACAAGGTTGACTGGTGGTCCACCAGTGGCCCACTGTTGGGTGCCTTCAAAGGTGGTTCTCTGGTGGCGTGACCAGCTGATAGACAGTGGTCCACTGTTGGCAGCCAACAATAAGGTTTACTGGTGGCCCATCAGTGGCCCACTGTTGAGTGCCATCAGTGGTGGTTCTCTGGTGGCATGACCAGCTGATAGACAGTGGTCCACTGTTGGCAGCCAACAATAAGGTTTACTAGTGGCCCATCAGTGGCCCACTGGCTTTTAGGCCGGTGGATGTGTCGGTCTGACATTGGCAAGCCACTGGTAAAATTTTACTACCACTATAATATAGTATCAACCAATCAGATTGCAGCATGAAGTTATGTGGCCATTGTTTAACAGAAAGCAAATAATTGACAGATTGTGGGTGGATTTTAGTTAAGGAAATCCCTAATAAGTCACATGACCAAACATAAACAATGGTGGAACAGTATCTTAGGATGACATGTTCCATAGTCAAACAATAAAATTATAATGTTCAGAAACAACTTTTCTTACTGTGAATTTCTAATGAGAATGTTATTTTTATGTCTAAAATTGTTAAATAGTTAGTTAAAAATTGTGGGCCCACTGAAATATGATTTTTAGACATACCATAATAAATAATTTTTTACTAAGTGTCTCAATATCCCCTATTATTGCTCGCCGCCATCTTGAATAAAAAGCCACCATTGGCCCACCGTTGGCCCAACCTTGGCAGCCTGAGTTTTGGTTGGCAAGCCTTCACTGGGCCAGCGTTGGCATGGGTAATTCGGCCACTGATTGGAATATATTTCATGGGTAATTATTCCTTTCAACTTAAGAAACTTTATATTTTATCGGACACATACATATTGCAGCTAGTGGACCAAGGGTCGTCCAGTGGTGGCTACACCTCAACCCCAATTAATAGGGTTTTGATTTAATATATTTTTCTCCTGTACATGTTTTATGGTTTGTTTACAGGGGAAACTTTCACTTCTGTTAACTTTTCTGTGTAATTTTCAGATGATTTTATTGATTAGATCTAAAATCCGGGTGGAAATTAGAAAATTCCCATCAGTGGCCCATCAATCATAGCTTATATACCACCAATATAGTTGGTGGGCTGCCAGTGGTAAATCTTGGAAGAAATTTGTGGCCCAAGAATGGGAAGAAAAGAAATATATATTAAGGCAGAGATGTGACATCTGTTATTTAAAAATGTTGGTGTCTTGGTGATATACACACACATACATAAAGTATCCAATTACTTTGCCGTCTGTGGGCCACCGGTGGGCCAACAGTATGTGTACCATGCAGGCAGAAGGTGGACCACTGATGGACCACCAGTGGCAAATCTTACAATTTTTTTGTGTAATAAAATTCAGAACAGCTACTTTTGGAAAGTAATTCACTTGAAACAAATGAATTTAAGCCAAGACAGCCTCTCTTCAAGATCTGTCAAAACAAATGCCGTTCAGCAGAGCTTGAGGTGTAGCCACCAGAGGACCACCATTGGTCCACCAACTAAGTATAGCTCTTACAGATGATAGTTGCATGTGTCAGACAAAAACAAATTCTGCGATAGTTTTAGGTTGCATCAAAAAAAACAAATTTATATCAAAAGGAAAAAAATGAAAATATCTTTCTTTAACCTTCACTAAAAATATATATATATATATGTGCCACCAGTGGCCCACTGGCTGCCCATCATGGGTCATGTACTACTTATGTAGTGGGTGAACCATTGATGGACCACCTGTGGCAAATATATAAGCAAGTAATATATAAAGTAATAAAGTGGAGAAAAGACTGACTGAGCAAAATGAAGGAATACAGAATAAGTTTGTTAAAAAATGACATTAACTTATGTTAAGTGAAAGAAAACACACATTTTATCTAATTTTTCCCAGGATTTTACACCAGTGGGTGTAGGCTGGTACCTGAGCTACAGCCACTGACTCTGGTAGTTGGTGGGCCAACAGTGGGCCACGCAATGTATTTATATTTTGAAATAATGTGTTTTTAACATTGAATATTGTTAAATAATATGTCAGAAAACAGTATTTGAGGTTGCTTTTGAAGTTGTTTATAATGCTTTAAAATTTTGAAAAAAAAATGTAGTCAGTGGGCCACCAGTGGCTCAGTGGTGGCCCACAAGCTATATTTTGCCACCCATAGCCAACGGTGGCCCACTAGCGTCTTGCTATCTGGGACTAAGGGAGATATAAGGCCTTTGTAGTATTAAGATGACCCAATATTTGGAACCCCATGGAGCAATGAAATGGGCTATATAAGGCCTCTTTAATAAGATAATCCCATTTGATCTGAAACGTGATATGCTGGCCATTTTGTTTTCGAAACTAGATCAAATTACTATCATGCTAGCTTTCTTAGCCATATATCTTTTATGCAAATTTGATGATGCTAGCTGCAATATTTCAAGATTTAGAGCATCTTAATGATTTTTAAACAATCTGCTATGGTGGCCATTTTGTTTTACAAAATGAGGGCAAAAATTGTTCACAGGCAAAACATTTGCAGCCCTCCCATGGGGTGTTTTTACATTCTGAAGTCTTAGGACCAACAATTAAGAACATATAAGGACCTTCAACCTTGAAGCTGGGATCAAAGGTCAAATTCAACACCTGGAAAAGATTCCAAGGCCATGACTTTCTGCAGTTGTTTTCAGATTTTGAACTTCTAGGAACAATACTAAGGGAGATATAAGGCCTTTTTAATAGGATAACCCCATTTGACATTAAACATGTGATACAACAGCTATCTTGTTTTTAAAAGTAGGCCAAAATTACAATCAGGTTAGTTTTCGTAACCATATATCTTTTGTGCAAATTTGAAAATCCTAGCTGCAATATTTTTAGATTTAGAGCATCTTTATGAAGATTTAGAGCATCTCTTCAAACAATCGGCTATGGCGGCCATTTTGTTTTTCAAAATGAGATCAAACTTTTGTTCAGACATGTTTTAAAGTCATAAACATTCCTTGTAAATTTGGTGAAGATATCTTTTTAAATAAATGTGATATTAAGGTTATTGACATCCGATCCTGTAACTCAGTCAACTCTTTCAAGAAAAAGCTAAAGACACATCTCTTCAAAAAAACTTATGGAATATAACTGCATGTTATTTGAACAGCTTATTGCACATATCCATTTAATACTTGACTTGATTTTAAATATTGCCAAAGTGCTTGTAAACAGGAGAATTCTGAAATCAGCACTATACAAATGTATTTATCTATCTATGTAAAAACGTGATGAACTGAAGCACGGACGTACGGATGCACAAATGGAAGGTATTTCATAATAAAAGTCACAATGTCCTTATAGGTCTCTTATCATGTTGCAAGTAATTAAAAATATACAGCCGATTGTTTGAAAATCATTAAGATGCTCTGTTTCATCAAATTTGCACAAAAGAGATATGGCTAGGTCAGCTAGCGTGATAATAATTTTACCCTTGTTTATCTTGTTCATTTATTATACATAGATTTTGGTGTGAATGTTTTTCAAGTACATTTAATCTGAAACAAGGAGAGCACCTCTCTGGGAGGAGAATTTTAAACTGAATTTTCCATGCATCCCCCAAAAATATGCAGCAACCTAGATGTCCTTCTAGCACCATGTTCAGACTACAATACAAACACAATATCGTAACACAAGCATAATATCAGCCCCTTCACCATCAGATCAATCAATTACTGTACACAGACACTCAATCCCCATCAACCCGGATTAAGAGTATTCAGACTATTCAGACTCTGCTTCAGTCCACCTCTTGAGCAGGGTGACAATTTACCCTTGTCAATCCCGATTGTAAGCGTTCAGACTAATCCTCTATCTGCTTCAATCTGTGTCAACAGTTGTCTAAATTCCAGGTATTTGGGTCAAATGTGTTGCTTTATGAATAGTAATAAAACCTGTACTGTGCTATTCGTTTTTGAGTATGTGTTTCCATGTATTATTACCATTTCAAATTTTCATATTGGTTAAGAATTATTTAAAGTCATTTCCCAACAAAAAAAAAATTATTTGAAATTATTCTAAATGAAATCATAAAAAATTATTAGTTGTCCCTCACACCTATTGTAACTCTTCTATTTATATGCCAAGTATCAATATAAATGCAATATCAAATATTTTGTTTTATATAATCTCCCCTGCTTGCATAGAAACAAAATAATTATCGGTGGCTTTGAATCACCCGCTGAATACTGTGGCACATTGCTTAGATGGAAACATACATCGAGTGTAAGAACACTGGAATTTTGCTGTAATCAGGATGAAGTCTGGATGTGTCAGAACCACTAGTGCAAGGGACTTATGCTGAGCCAGTGTTACTCAGATCCTGGGACAGCAAGACATAGCCTTTATTCAAGCACAGATATTTAATAAATTTGCTCCTTTGGGAACAGTAAGCTGGAGTTTTCAGGATCCTTCTTGATCCAGGTAATCTATATTGTTTTTTCCTAGAGAGTGCTGGTTATTTTGACACTGATTATGTGGCATTTTCCTGGCACAAATATATACATTTGTTTACACTTAAAGAAATGATAACTTCACAATTTGTAATTGTTTTATTGTTCTTGCTGAATTCTTATTTGAAATCACTATGACAAACTTTTTGTAGTTTTTGGTCATTCTTAAAGATATTAGTTTATTTGGGATTTGTGTCACTTTGAACACATTGTACAGGTTATCTCATCTGTAAATACCAGTGAAGGAAAGCAATGCACAGCATATCAGATGTCCATTGTTTTACACTGTGACCACTGGTAAGGCACAGGCTTTCAAATGTTTATGATGACTATATTGTGACCACTGTAGGGTGCTGGACTCATAATCCAAGGGTTGTGGGTTCGATCCCTGGTGATGCCAACTGTTTCATGTGGGATAACATCCTTGGGCAAGATACTAGTTCCCTAGTATCCTCCCAGAAGGAACTGAGACAGATAATCTGTGAGAAAAGTTCTGAAACCCAGTAAATGTAAAGTCCAGTGATAGTATATATGTTACAGTCAATCTGAAACCAGTCATTACGCGCGCGTAATGACTGAAAGTTTCAGTCATTTCGCGTAATGACTGAAATGACCAGTCATTACATGTAATGACTAAAATTTTCAGTCATTTCATGTAATGACTGAAATATATGGTTCATTTTTACACAGATTGACTGAATTAATTTCAGTCAATATGTGTAATTGATTTAGAGTTGTTTTTCTTCACACCCTTTGCATTATTCAGAACCTTTGTACATTGTTCCCCTGCATTTTGAAAATTTTTGTGCTAAAGAACATTAAACTATTTTAATCAAATAAATAACTTTGGAATTCTCACATGCTTCGTGAATTTATAGCCAGAATTTTCAAACCTAAACGCAGACTTGTGTAATAGACTCTATTGTTATTTTCAAAAATATTTTTAAAATATTGAATGGTTACATGTATCTAAATGTTATTTACATTCTAAATTCATATTTGCAGTTTTAAAACTAAACTCATTGTCATAGAATGAAAATATCTCTTTGTTGTAAATGAAATTTATGTCTTTTTTGAAGACTAATTCTCATTTATAAATCATAATTTATAATACATTTTGCCTTTTATATTATTAGTTAAAGACTCAGGAAGCACGAAACCATGAAGCTTTTGAAGTGAATCTTGTCCACTCTTGTCCTAATTGCAATGCAGCTCTTTCATCCTGTTTTGTTCTTTCGGGCCTTGTTACTTTTGTTTGACCTCTCCACAGAAAGAGCCTGTTTATCAAAGATGCAGTTGACCTTTAATGTTCTAAAATAACTGGGACAACTTAATTCATTCTTTTAATAGTTATTAAAGTTTGAGTAGGATAACTTAGAGCTCTAATTCACACCTGAGTACCATTGTAACTATAAATAACCATCAAGATACTTGATTTACTCTATGTTCTTCAGTTGGACATACATCTTACACAGAACTTTAGATTTTAGTAAGAGTCTTTCGATCGGGTCCCGATTTGTTAGGAATGCTACCTATCCATTGGGTCCCCTGTCATATTTTACAAGGGAGTACATATATATGAAGGTCATTTTTATGACATGAATTAAAAGAAGTAGGGCTTAGTTAAAATAACTGTAGAAGAGTTTGATAATTTGATCATTTACCCATGTTATCAATCAGTAATCATGTCAGAATATGTTCAAATCTGAAGTGATAATTTCATTACCCCTATTTAGTAATCGCATGAGAATGCAATTTAAATTACTAAGTGAGCCCAGACAATTTCATTTTTAGTAAAGCAAGTATTTAAAAAAATTTATCACAATTCGGCCATTACGCATAATGACTGGACCTTATTTTCAGTCATTACGTGAAATGACTGAAAAATTTTAGTCATTAATGACTGGTCATTTCAGTCATTACGCGAAATGACTGAAACTTTCAGCCATTACGCGTAATGACTGGTTTCACAGATTGACTGTAACATATACACAGATACTAGACTATAAACCATAAAGCCCATTGTACACCTACGCGGCGCGGCGCGATGCGGCGCGGCTAAATAAAATAGAAATAAAGGAAGTAGTTCACTGCTTATCATATGTGCGCTGCGGCAGCTAGCGGTGCGGCGCGGATTTTTCTATTTAGAAAATTTTCTAATTTTTTCAAAAACCGCGCGGCTTTTTTTACTATTTTCCCCAAGTTTTCATTGATATTTAAATTCCCCACAGGTTAAATATGGCAGTCTATCACAGAACTTTATACAAATATATTAATTGGAAAACAAAATGCAAGCACACAGGCTCATTATGAAGGGATTAACTACTAGGGGAGAGATGACAAAATATGGTGTGTGTCCATATAGACACATAAGAAGGTTTAACTGAATGAGGATTGCAATTAACAGCAATTCTAAAATGGACACACTGGTCTAGGGTCTTGTTTGTTGAGGGATTATGTCCTTATAATAGACAGAGGGATGTTATGTTAGGCCATGTTAGGGGTGTGACAATATCTGTAGGCACAACACAGCCAGAAGTTTATAAATTGAAAGGGGGTGTAATCACCAGTATTATAAAAGGGACACTGGTCAAGGCTTTTCATTGTAATAAGATTAAATGCATGTAAGGGTAGGAGGGTGTGGAAATATACTGTGGGGTATTAGCTTTTTAATTACATTTATGATTATTTTAACTATTCTATTCACTTTCACTCTAGTTAAAATATCTTGTCAATATACTGAAAACTGCTGGGAAAACCGCCCAAATGTGCAAGGCAAAGAAAATTCGGCTGCTCAGTATGCAGTAAAAATCGTACCGCGCCGCACCGCGCCACGTATATGTGCAAGGGCCTTTAGAGTTACATTTTATTTAACATATACACAGATACTAGACTATAAACCATTACAGTTACATTTTATTTAGCTTACACTGGGACTGCTGTAATGCACAGTTTATCAGATGTATGATTTCCACTATGACTACTACAGTTCTGTTGTGTCATTTGGTGGCCAGGGTCAAAATTTGAAACCACATTTTTAGATTCAGGAGATACACACATGTACATACAATACCATTAAGCCTACAAGTGTGGGGGTTTTGGGAGCCCTCATAGGGATTGCACTTTAGTTTGCAAAAATAAAATATTGTGAAAAGTATATTGTTCTCAGGTTTTTTGTCATTTTAACTTGGTCATTGGGTGCAATGGCTGGAAAGTTACATTATTGATGACTCTGGATACAATTGGAATCATTTTATAATATGATACCCTTGCTATTAGTCTTCTTAGGTGGAACAAATGACAATTCTAATGTATCCCGATGCACCAGTGTCACTCATAAAATATTAGAATAACATTTTACTGCTTTTGTCTGATGGTAAAAAGACAATCTTCAACATAATTACTCACTCAACATGGAATGTTGGGTCACTGGTGAGCTAAGGAATAATTAAATTGAGCACATCTTAATGGAATACTCTCACATTTATCTGTTTTATCAGTAGTAAGGCTCATATGACTTGTTCAACTGATATATGTTTATTCCATTTAAAAAAACTGTACTTTATCTGGGTTATGAGTTCAGTTGTGTTCAACATATATTTGGTGAAATATTATAATATATGACAATAAAATTGCATTGTGGAGGAAACTAGTGCCACAGCACTGCAGACCACTGCATGTGATGGACATATTGATTTGCTGTCTGGGAGGATTCAAAGTGTGAAGTAAAGTACAGCTTACATGATGACAATACTGTTCTGGGACCATCCACTGCAACACTAATTAAAAATCACAATGTTTCTGTAAATTAGTTAGTAGATAGATTAAATGTTACTTTGACATTCAAACTGTATACAACAATATTTCTATGAATCACAAATCCAAACTCCCGTATCATTGAATAAATAAAAGTACGTGTAGTTTGAATCTACATGGAGACTGATTAGACATTATATATTTTCAATGTTTTTTTTATAATTTTTTTTAATGAATGCAATATGGTTGAACTTTTTATGAGTTGTACCAAGTCCTCTGTTGGAATTGACTGATGATAACATGATGTGTGATAACATCAAGATATGTTAAGGGGCTCATGTTGGTGGGTCCTGCATTTCTTTCTGAGGAATTTGCTTTATTCTGGAAGATTTATAGTTCTCACGCAGTACTGGTACATCTTCAGTTCTGAGTACAGACTGATACTCAACAGTCCCGATTTCTTTGCAAGGTGAATTTTAAGGATAAAACCACAATTATTAAAATTTTCCCAGTATTTCCCTGTATTGCTGGATTATCAGTTAAAATATTTAAGATAATTAAGTTTTCAAATAACATGCTCTTGTTGAATGATCATATTACAACCAGCTGAAAGGGGATTGTACACAAGTGAGTTATATAAAGGATGCTTTATACAAATTCTTGTTTAGACTACTGGAGTGCATTTGACTGGTTGGAAATTGAATTGATATTGGCATTGCTTATAATATGTGCTACTCATTTTTTGGAACTCTTTCTTTTGTTTCCTGAGAGTCATAAGTTAGTTATGTCAGTTGGCTAAAACATTCAAAAGAAACACATTTGAGTAAATTCTGTTGTTGTTGAAAAATATATATGATGAAGTATGATTGATTTCAACCCTTTCTTTCTCTCTTTGTGAGATGTTTTTTCTTCTACTATGTGGCATATGTAGATACCACACCACACTGTGTGTCAGTCAGTTAAGAATGATCAAATTAATTACTGGAAACAGTGGGTAACTTTTTTCATCCCTCCAGGAACTCAACAGTGGTACACCACAAAAAGACTACACATCTCTTATAATCTTATTGGACTTTTTAGTCTAGTTGAGTTATAGGATTGTGTATTATGAGATGTAATTAATTAAGTAAGAGCCATATTTGTACACAATACACTTATGTCTGTATTATCTGGTCAAACAGAACCACTGGAGAACCGAATTGATCAAAGTGAGTATACATGAATTACTTTTCCTTTTACAAAAAATATTGTACTTAGTGTTGGTGGTATACCTGATTTTATAGTTCACAGTATTCCTTTGATATCTTGAATTCACCAAAATATAGTATTAAAATATTACAAAAAAATTGAACATGGAAACTATATATACCATCAAAGTGTTGTAGAACTTAAACACAAGTGAAAACCTCTATTTTTAACGTTTTCTGTTGATCTAAAAATTTGCTGATATCCAGTAGTTTACATTGCTGAATCTTGATCCACAATGTTAAATCTAATTATCTTTCAGAATATTTACTGACATTGTAGCACAGTTCATCGTTTGTTCTATCATTAAATTATGCAGGTTATTTCAGTTTTCAGAAGCATCTTGACATGAGCAAGATCAAATTTATTTTCCCCATTTGTAGCTCTTAATCATAGTTCTAAGGACAATTGGAGTCAATATATGATTAAGATATGATTTAATTATCTCCTGCCGGCCAATAACGGGGATCAGGAAATTGTGAAAAGCTTTCCATGCATGCATGCATGCAAGTGTGCATATGTCCAGTTGTCATGTTTTTACCTAAACCTTTATCTCTTATTCATGTATTGAGATATATACACCAAATTTGCAGAGAAAGTTTATGGCTATGAAAACATGTCTGTAAAAATTTTTGCTCAACATTTTGAAAAGAAAATGGCAGCTATAGCCAAAATGTTCCAAAACTTAAACCATTGCAGCTAACTTCATCAGGTTTGCACAAAATGTATATAGCTAGAAAAATTTGTCTGAGAGTAATATGTTGGCCTCGTTTTGAAAACAAAATGGCCATCATATCACCTATTTAAGGCCAAATGGGATTAAAACTAAAAAAGGCCTCATATCATATCCACACCTACTCTTCTTCCAGAAACACAAGGCGAAGTACCCCCAAACTCAAGTTCCTTCAAACCCCCACTTTTGATCGCAGAGTTCACAAATCAATTAAGCACTTTTCTAATTCCTTCAGTCACTATGCCCCTGCCCTTTGGAACTCTTTCCCTTTCCATGTTAGAAATAGTCCCTCTGTTGCATCTTTTAGGAAGCACCTCAAAACTCACCTCTTCAGGTCTAGTTTCCTAACCTAGTTTTTCTTCCCTTCCGGTCACACCCATAATCCTGGATTACCGAGCTTAAACGCCCCTCGACTTCCCTACAATAATAATTTTGTTTAATTAGCGCACTGAGTTCCCCTCTGTGGGGAAGATATTGCATTTGCAAAGCAGTAGATTAGATTAGATCTTGCTTATTATTAATCCTAGGGTTTCTGAATGTGAAAACAGCCCATAGGAACCATGCCCTGCGAATCTCTTGCAATTGTTGAAGGGATCTTTGACCCCTGCATCAAGGTCAAGTTGGGTCATCACACTGAAAATGCCTTACTATTGCCCTTATTATTGGTCTAGGGTTTTTGAGTGTGAAAACAGCCCATAGGAACCATGCCCTGCGAATCTCTTGCAATTGTTGAAGGGATCTTTGACCCCTGCATCAAGGTCAAGTTGGGTCATCACACTGAAAATGCCTTACTATTGCCCTTATTATTGGTCTAGGGTTTTTGAGTGTGAAAACAACTTCTAGGAAATCATGGCCTGCAAATGTTTTGCAAGTGTCAAATTTGACCTTTGACCCCCTGCTTCAAGGTCAAGTGGGTCATTATACTAATAAAACCTTATATCTTTCCTATTGTTAGTTCTAGTGCTTTGAAATGTGAAAACTACTTGCAAGAAGTCATGACGTGCAAATCTTTTGTGTCAAATTTAAACTTGGACATTTGTTTCAAAGTCATTTGGGGTCATCACACTGAAAAGGTCTTGTATGTCGCTTACTGGTTCTGGGGCTTAAAATGTGATAACAACTTATAAAAAATCATGACCTCATTTGCAAGTGTCTTTGATCCCTGGGTCAAGGTTAAGTTAGGTCATCACACTAAAAAGGCCCTGTTTCTCTCTTACTATTGCTCCTTGTTGTTTTAACCCAGTTTCAACATCACAGGAGTTCAATACCTGGTGGGAGACAACCACTGCAGCAGTGGTCTTGCTGTAACTAGAGGGTTAGATTGTAATGTTTTGTCAAAGTCTGGCTATTAATGTGTTTTTCAGATATGTCTGGATGCCTTCAAGAAATAGTGTGTTTATATTTCAGTAACAGCCACATATCTCCAAAGCCTTTGATGTATATTTGTTCGGTTCAGTTTGGAAACAGTTCTGCCTCACTTATCAGATTCAGGAGGTACTGTTTGCCAAGTTGAACTATAGTTTATTTCTTCTTATGTGGTAATTTGGTACCCAGCTATAACTGACGGAAAAGGTAGCACTTCAATGTGATAGAAAGTGATGAATCATATTTTAGCCTTTTGTAACAATGGTTTTGCTCATTTCAAAACGATAGTACCAACTCAAAAAATTTAATGTATGAATCTAGCATATCACAGAATTTATTTAATATTTAGGGATGTTTTCACACTTTCATGCTGTGTTGGCAACGTTTGGGGTAGTTTAGCCAATAGAATGGAGCAGTGAGACAGGAGTTTCATTTGGAAGAAGACTTTAAAAGATAAAAGTTTTGTTGTGTATGATCCGAGGTTAATGGAGGAGGTGTTTTTGGTGAAGAGAGAGATGTACACCTCATGAAACATCCATTTATGGCATTTGTGTGATAAGAGAGCCAGTAAATGAAGAGAGTGAGGCTTTACTAAGTTGTAACAGTGCAGGTGCAAGTCGTATATCAAGTACATTATTTACATAGACTTTACTTCTTTGTAAGTAAGCCATAACTTACATACTTTTGCTTACTAAGTGGAACATTCATCATCAAGAGTTACTTAATTTATACCACTGAGGAAATAATTTTTTTTCCAATTTTAAAGTATTTCTCAAAGCATGGGCCACTGAGGGTGTTTTAGTGTACATGATATTGAGTAAATAGTATAAAATAACTTAGATCAAGTCTATAAGTGGGAAGACATTTTGTGACAAGCTTGGTATTAGAGTGACATGCTTTATGTATGGGTGTCCTCTTGACTCTATCAGAACATGATAAAATCAATTCACAAGTCTTTGCCAGCTCTACACATCTTATATAATGACCCTAGTAAATACTTGAGAAAGCACAGAAATATGTAAATAAAAGGAGACCTCTTCAAAAGGGCATTTAATATGTTTCAAACTAAGATAAATTGGTCATCTGGATTTCAGGTAATTGCTGATAAATTCAGTGGTAAAGTCACATGAAAGTGTTGTACACTTTGGTCTTAAGTTTTTTAATTGAAATATAATATAAATGATTGATATTTCCAAGTTTCATTTGTTGATGAAACATATGCCGTTTGTGAGGTTTTACTTGATGGGATATTAATTGACTTAATGGTGTATTTTTAGTAGCATATTTTTAGTTTGAGCAAAAACCTTTAGTTTGAAAAGAGAGTTATGGATAGCAATCAGTCTATCCCCAAGAGTTTAAAACTTGTATTATTAAAGTGTCCAAGTGTGTAAAAGGGATAGCATGAAGTGGGTCATTTTGGAAATGAGTCCCAAAGCAACATTGCCTACAATTAGCTTCAGTTATTTTTTTGTCTATTTTATTTAGTAAATAATTCAAATGTTTAAAACTGTTCAGCAAAATGTTCAAATGTATTTTTAGTAGCATATTTTTAGTTTGAGCAAAAACCTTTAGTTTAAAAAGAGAGTTATGGATAGCAATCAGTCTATCCCCAAGAGTTTAAAACTTGTATTATTAAAGTGTCCAAGTGTGTAAAAGGGATAGCATGAAGTGGGTCATTTTGGAAATGAGTCCCAAAGCAACATTGCCTACAATTAGCTTCGGTTATTTTTTTGTCTATTTTATTTAGTAAATAATTCAAATGTTTAAACTGAGGGAGAAATGCCAAGTAACATCATGGCTATTTATTAAGCGTCCCATAAGGGACACTTGTTTGTGTATGGGAGAGCTTCCGGCTCCGCCGGCTCCGCATTTTGTTTTCCTTATAACTCTGTAACCGTTAGGCGGATTCTTTTCAAATTTGGCAGGTTTAGGCAGTAGCCTTGGGGAATTTTTTTGAATATGCTGCAGTGACATTTCAACCAATCAGAGAGGTCACATGACCAAAAATGTCTTTTTTCGATGGGGAAGCTTGTCCGGATGATAACTTGAAAGGAATTTTATCAATTCACCTGAAACTTGGCAAATACATTCATTCTATTAAAATCTGGAAATCATTAGATTTTGGCATTGATTGGTCAAGAAATGGCCGAGTAATTAATGATTAATTAATCATTACGAATTTTCCAAATAAGGAAAACACAAAAATGCTTATATCTCGAAAACCGTGCTAGATAGAGCGATTTCGACGAAATTTTTGACCCACAGGGTATCTCTGCGGAGTAGTTTTTCCAATTTTCAAAAAAAATTTTGTCTCGCCCAAAATGGCGGCCATTTTGAATTTTCGAAATTTTCGCAAAAATTGCAAAACACAAAAATGCTTATATCTCAAAAACCGTGCTAGATAGAGCAATTTCGACAAAATTTTTGACCCGCAGGATATCTCTGCAGAGTACTTTTCCCAATTTTCAAAAAATTTTTGTCTCGCCAAAAATGGCGGCCATTTTGAATTTTCGAAATTTTCACAAAAATTGCAAAACACAAAAATGCTTATATCTCGAAAACCGTGCTAGTTAGAGTGATTTCGACGAAATTTTTGACCCGCAGGGTATCTCTGCGGAGTAGTTATCCCAATTTTGAAAAAAAAATTTTCTCGCCAAAAATGGCGGCCATTTTGAATTTTCGAATTTTTTGCGTAAATTGCAAAACATAAAAATGCCTATATCTCGAAAACCCTGCTAGATAGAGCGATTTCGACGAAATTTTTGACCTGCAGGGTATCTCTGCAGAGTAGCCATGCCAATTTTCAGACAAAAAATTTCTCGCAAAAAATGGCGGCCATTTTGAATTTTCGAATTTTTCGCAAAATTGCAAAACACAAAAATGCTTATATCTCGAAAACCGTGCTAGATAGAGCGATTTCGACGAAATTTTTGACCCACAGGGTATCTCTGCAGAGTAGCCATGCCAATTTTCAAAAAAAATTTGTCTTGCCAAAAATGGCGGCCATTTTGAATTTTCGAATTTTTGCGCAAAAATTGCAAAACACAAAAATGCTAATATTTCGAAAACCGTGCTACATAGAGCGATTTCGACGAAATTTTTTATCTTCAGGGTATCTCTGCAGAGCAGCTATCCCAAAGAGCTTTCACTTGGTGAAGTTTCAGACCCATAGCTAATTGCTCACCTACTCAAAAAGAGTAAATGCGAATTACCTCTAAAAGTATTGCAGATGGCCAATTTTTCTCAAATAACTCATTCACCTACTTTTGGAAGAGCTTTCACTTGGTGAAGTTTCAGACCCGTAGCTAATTACTCACCTACTCAAAATGAGTAAATGCTAATTATCTCAAAAACTATTGCGGATACCCAATTTTTATCAAATAACTCATTCGTGTACTTTTGGGAGAGCTTTCACATGGTGAAGTTTCAGACCCGTAGATGATTACTCACCTACTCAAAATGAGTAAATGCGAATTATCTCTTAAAAGTATTGCAGATAGCCAATTTTTCTCAAATAACTCATTCACCTACTTTTGGGAGAGCTTTCACTTGGTGAAGTTTCAGACCCGTAGCTAATTACTCACCTACTCAAAATGAGTAAATGCGAATTATCTCTAAAAGTATTGCAGATAGCCAATTTTTGTCAAATTAATCATTCACCTACTTTTGGGAGAGCTTTCACTTGGTGAAGTTTCAGACCCATAGCTAATTACTCACCTACTCAAAATGAGTAAATGCGATTTATCTCTAAAAGTATTGCAGATAGCCAATTTTTCTCAAATAACTCATTCACCTACTTTTGGGAGAGCTTTCACTTGGTGAAGTTTCAGACCCATAGCTAATTACTCACCTACTCAAAATGAGTAAATGCGAATTATCTCTAAAAGTATTGCAGATAGCCAATTTTTCTCAAATAACTCCTTCACCTACTTTTGGCAGAGCTTTCACATGGTGAAGTTTCAGACCCATAGCTATTTATTCACCTACTCAAAATGAGTAAATGCTAATTATCTGTAAAAGTATTGCGGATACCCAATTTTTATCAAATAACTCATTCACCTACTTTTGGGAGAGCTTTCACTTTGTGAAGTTTCAGACCCATAGCTAATTACTCACCTACTCAAAATGAGTAAATGCGAATTATCTCTAAAAGTATTGCAGATAGCCAATTTTTCTCAAATAACTCATTCACCTACTTTTGGGAGAGCTTTCACTCTGTGAAGTTTCAGACCCGTAGCTAATTACTCACCTACTCAAAATGAGTAAATGCGAATTATCTCTAAAAGTATTGCAGATAGCCAATTTTTCTCAAATAACTCATTCACCTACTTTTGGGAGAGCTTTCACTTGGTGAAGTTTCAGACCCATAGCTAATTACTCACCTACTCAAAATGAGTAAATGCGAATTATCTCTAAAAGTATTGCAGATAGCCAATTTTTGTCAAATTAATCATTCACCTACTTTTGGGAGAGCTTTCACTTGGTGAAGTTTCAGACCCATAGCTAATTACTCACCTACTCAAAATGAGTAAATGCGATTTATCTCTAAAAGTATTGCAGATAGCCAATTTTTCTCAAATAACTCATTCACCTACTTTTGGGAGAGCTTTCACTTGGTGAAGTTTCAGACCCATAGCTAATTACTCACCTACTCAAAATGAGTAAATGCGAATTATCTCTAAAAGTATTGCAGATAGCCAATTTTTCTCAAATAACTCCTTCACCTACTTTTGGCAGAGCTTTCACATGGTGAAGTTTCAGACCCATAGCTATTTATTCACCTACTCAAAATGAGTAAATGCTAATTATCTGTAAAAGTATTGCGGATACCCAATTTTTATCAAATAACTCATTCACCTACTTTTGGGAGAGCTTTCACTTTGTGAAGTTTCAGACCCATAGCTAATTACTCACCTACTCAAAATGAGTAAATGCGAATTATCTCTAAAAGTATTGCAGATAGCCAATTTTTCTCAAATAACTCATTCACCTACTTTTGGGAGAGCTTTCACTCTGTGAAGTTTCAGACCCATAGCTAATTACTCACCTACTCAAAATGAGTAAATGCGAATTATCTCTAAAAGTATTGCAGATAGCCAATTTTTCTCAAATAACTCATTCACCTACTTTTGGGAGAGCTTTCACTTGGTGAAGTTTCAGACCCATAGCTAATTACTCACCTACTCAAAATGAGTAAATGCGAATTATCTCTAAAAGTATTGCAGATAGCCAATTTTTGTCAAATTAATCATTCACCTACTTTTGGGAGAGCTTTCACTTGGTGAAGTTTCAGACCCATAGCTAATTACTCACCTACTCAAAATGAGTAAATGTGATTTATCTCTAAAAGTATTGCAGATAGCCAATTCTTCTCAAATAACTCATTCACCTACTTTTGGGAGAGCTTTCACTCTGTGAAGTTTCAGACCCATAGCTAATTACTCACCTACTCAAAATGAGTAAATGCGAATTATCTCTAAAAGTATTGCAGATAGCCAATTTTTCTCAAATAACTCATTCACCTACTTTTGGGAGAGCTTTCACTCTGTGAAGTTTCAGACCCATAGCTAATTACTCACCTACTCAAAATGAGTAAATGCGAATTATCTCTAAAAGTATTGCAGATAGCCAATTTTTCTCAAATAACTCATTCACCTACTTTTGGGAGAGCTTTCACTTGGTGAAGTTTCAGACCCATAGCTAATTACTCACCTACTCAAAATGAGTAAATGCGAATTATCTCTAAAAGTATTGCAGATAGCCAATTTTTGTCAAATTAATCATTCACCTACTTTTGGGAGAGCTTTCACTTGGTGAAGTTTCAGACCCATAGCTAATTACTCACCTACTCAAAATGAGTAAATGTGATTTATCTCTAAAAGTATTGCAGATAGCCAATTCTTCTCAAATAACTCATTCACCTACTTTTGGGAGAGCTTTCACTCTGTGAAGTTTCAGACCCATAGCTAATTACTCACCTACTCAAAATGAGTAAATGCGAATTATCTCTAAAAGTATTGCAGATAGCCAATTTTTCTCAAATAACTCATTCACCTACTTTTGGCAGAGCTTTCACTTGGTGAAGTTTCAGACCCATAGCTAATTACTCACCTACTCAAAATGAGTAAATGCGAATTATCTCTAAAAGTATTGCAGATAGCCAATTTTTCTCAAATAACTCATTCACCTACTTTTGGGAGAGCTTTCACTTGGTGAAGTTTCAGACCCATAGCTAATTACTCACCTACTCAAAATGAGGAAATGCGAATTATCTCTAAAAGTATTGCAGATAGCCAATTTTTCTCAAATAACTCATTCACCTACTTTTGGGAGAGCTTTCACTCTGTGAAGTTTCAGACCCATAGCTAATTACTCACCTACTCAAAATGAGTAAATGCGAATTATCTCTAAAAGTATTGCAGATAGCCAATTTTTCTCAAATAACTCATTCACCTACTTTTGGGAGAGCTTTCACTTGGTGAAGTTTCAGACCCATAGCTAATTACTCACCTACTCAAAATGAGGAAATGCGAATTATCTCTAAAAGTATTGCAGATAGCCAATTTTTCTCAAATTAATCATTCACCTACTTTTGGGAGAGCTTTCACTTGGTGAAGTTTCAGACCCATAGCTAGTAGAGAGTTTAGGATACACGTTTTGGAAATTACGTGTACTGCAAAATCTATAAGTACACGTAGACGTTTCACGTTTGGCATTTCTGATTAAGATACAAGTACTGCGTGATGAAGGCAGGCCCCCTCCCCATTTGGTTGTTCATGCTTGGGAAACAGATTCAATTTCATTGCAAGGAAAATATGGTGGAGGGATTGACCGTTTGTTAGTTCATGATCTACTATGATTCAATATAATGTAAACTTAAGCATTTACAGTGACCTAAAATCATCCAATTGTTAATTAAAGATTAACAACCGAATAGGTCATATATATTACATGTATAAGCTATTGAATTTTAAGTTTTCCATTGTTTTTTAAAAAAATACTTCCCACAAAGGTAAGTATGATACAGCATGATAAGGAATGGTCCGCCCCTAATCTGTGGAATACAGCAAAAACTAGAAACTTTTTAAATACAGTCTTTTAAAGTACATTTTTATCTAAAAATGCATTTTAACAACATATATATAATGTAAGATACATGAATATATTATTGCTAAAAAGTTGATTATATAAAATGAAGATTTAATAGTAAAAAGTTCAGGTAAACCCTCACGTTTTGTCCTTACTTGTAGAACTGGTTTTACACGTTGTGAAGTTGTAGCTTGACGTTCTGAGTTTGGAAAAAACGTCTAAGATGACGTCATCCGTTCTCTTTGCAGTACGCGTCACGACGCGTACTTGTATCTTAAACTCTCTAATTACTCACCTACTCAAAATGAGTAAATGCGAATTATCTCTAAAAGTATTGCAGATAGCCAATTTTTCTCAAATAACTCATTCACCTACTTTTGGGAGAGCTTTCACTTGGTGAAGTTTCAGACCCATAGCTAATTACTCACCTACTCAAAATGAGTAAATGCGAATTATCTCTAAAAGTATTGCAGATAGCCAATTTTTCTCAAATAACTCATTCAGCTACTTTTGGGAGAGCTTTCACTCTGTGAAGTTTCAGACCCATAGCTATTTATTCACCTACTCAAAATGAGTAAATGCTAATTATCTGTAAAAGTATTGCGGATACCCAATTTTTATCAAATACTCATTCATCTACTTGTGGGAGAGCTTTCACATGGTGAAGTTTCAGACCCATAGCTAATTACTCACCTACTCAAAATGAGTAAATGCGAATTATCTCTAAAAGTATTGCAGATAGCCAATTTTTCTCAAATAACTCATTCACCTACTTTTGGGAGAGCTTTCACTTGGTGAAGTTTCAGACCCATAGATAATTATTCACCTACTCAAAATGAGTAAATATGAATTATCTCTTAATAGTATTGCAGATAGCCAATTTTTCTCAAATAACTCATTCACCTACTTTTGGAAGAGCTTTCACACAGGAAAATGAAAAATTGTGAATATCTCGGAAAAGCTATTTCTTCTGCTTTAATGCTCGGCAGGAGATACACACCGCGGCAGTGGTCTTGACAAAAATTTTTGTCTCCCCAAAAATGGTGGCCATTTTGAATTTTCAAAGTTTTTGCAAAACACAAAAATGCTTATATCTCGAAAACCGTGCTATATGGAGCGAACTCAACAAAATTTTTGACCGGCTGGGTATCTCTGCAGAGTGGCCATGCCAATTTTCAAAATATTTTTGTCTCGCCAAATATAGCGGACATTTTTAATTTTTTTATTTTTTGCAAAACACAAAAATGCTTATATCTTGAAAACCGTGCTAGATAGAGTCGACTGCGCTGACTTTGGTTGCCACAACAGTATAAGGCTAGAAACGAAGCATTTTCTTAATACTTTAGCACTCACCTTTATATCCTTTTCGGGACGCTTTGTTTTTGCTATGCAAAAACATTATCTTTTTTTTTTGCGAGCGATCCTCTAGTTTTATTAGGAATTAGACAACCTTCATACAAGTACAACAAGATGCACTCAGAGAGAGCAAAACGCTCGACTCCATGTGACCAGTCTCTCAAGTGAGACATAATAAAGAGGGAGGTGGTATATTCATCATTATTATTATTTATTATTTCTGTTTTATTTTCTCTTTTTTCTTTCAATTTCTTGACAGTCCATCACAAAAAATTACCATATGTGATTTTCACCAAGAAGTGACCTTTCAGCAATATTTTTACCTCCACCAGCAGTTTATGTTTGTGTGCTAATTGTTTATTTGTCTATTTGTCTGTGTTTTTTGGGTTTTTTTTGGTGTGTGTGTGTGTTTAGATTACTCCAGAACTAATAACAGATCTTTATTTAAAAATTTGTGGGTAGGACCTGACTGAAGGAAGAAGTTACTAAAAGAAAGATCTGGATCTTAATTTGGATACAAAAAATTCATGATTTTTCAGAGGTCCCATTTCAATGTATTTTAAATGACTAGCTTTCTACTTGATATTTCTATGAAGATTAATTTACATGTTTGGTTTTATTTTATTGTCTTCCTTACAATACTTTATATCACTTGATAAACTGGTCACATGGAGTCGAGCGTTTTGCTCTCTCTGAGTGCATCTTGTTATGTATGTGATGAAGAGAAGCAGTTTCACTGTGTATTCCCAATTAAAAATAAGAAAAACTCTCTCCTGGCTTTAATTTTCAAACAAATTAGACCAAATTTGGAAGAATCCGTCTGTACTCCATGAAATACCTTCCCACCAAATTTGAGATTGATGGATGTTATAGCTTTTGAGTTATAAGGGCAAAACGGTGCACAGACAGAGAAGCAGATTTCACTGTGAAAGCCCAATTAAAAATAAGAAAAACTCTCTCCTGGCTTTAATTTTCACACAAATTATACCAAATTTGGAAGAATCCGTCTGTACCCCATAAAATACCTGCCCACCAAATTTGAGCTTGATTGGTGTTATAGTTTTTGAGTTATAAGGGCAAAACAGTGCACAGACAGACTGACAGACAGACAGAAACAAACTGATCACAATAACCCTCTCCTATGGTCGAGCGTTAATTATAGTAAGTCCTTTTGTAGGATGATATATTTTCAGATGAAGTGAAATAAAAATGAGTGGGATTGACAAACACTGGTGAAAAACATTTGGATGGGAAGATAAACTTATTGACTCCATCAAAGATAACTAGATTCTGTTTTAGCTTCAAAGAATACATCTGTAAAGTAGAGAGATTTCAATATTTCCTGCTGTCATCAGTGCATTTTGTAAGATATGATGAATATTGATTTGTGTTTTCTTGAGGGAACCCACTAGTACAAGCTTCAGCATCGTGACTTCTTCACAAAGTAAATTTATTTTTCATTAACATACCGTATTTATTGTAATAAACGCCCCGGGGCGATGCATTTTTCAAAAGGGGGGGCGACCATTACAGATAAACAAAATCATATCTCAAGTCCAGTGGCCATGGGCGATAATGGACACTTGCTGCCTTGATCTCGCTTGCTGGAATGTATAATGGCGAGACAGCTTAAAATATTTAAAACAAACCTTAAATCTGAAGAAATTATGTAGTTTTATCTTGTATTTTTGCCGATTTCAATGCGTCTGTGACCAATACTGCCATGTTTTGTTTTTATTTTCTTTATTTCTCGTAAGCGATATTCGCTTGGGAAGTACTAAAATGCACCATTTTTCAGAATCCCAGAATCGCAAAGGTGTTGGCTGTTGACAGGGATATAAAACCCCAAAATATGAATTTTGCAAAGGTAGAGAAGAGGGGGGGGGGGCGATTAATAGGGAGGGGGCGTTTATTGCAATAAATACGGTATTCATGTATTGGCATTTTCTTTCTTCTAAAATTTTTCATGAACATAAAACCATCATATATATAAAAATAGATTGATTCTGTAATAATATGAACATGGTAGAAATATTTTCCACATCCAAATCCACCCACCTCATGAACAGTATTTGTGATGCAAATGGTTTTTTTTTTCAAAACTTTTGTGCAATTGCAGTTGAAAGAAGAAGATTGGGTAATTTTGTAAAATTACAGACCATACTACTAATATTTTCTTCTATTTACCTGCCTATATCATGTTTCTATGTAATTTACTTTTTACACAGGACTGAAAACATAAAAAATCAACCCACTTCATGCTAACCAATGTATCTTCTTGATACTTCTTGACTACAGTTACTTTATTGGACAAGTTCTTAAACATATCAATATTATGAGGAAAAATAGACATATGACTTTGTTACCATGCTAACCTGTATCATGCTAATCTGAAAAACTTCATAAAACTGTTGTGTTTCATTTAAGATCCAATTATTAGAGGTCATTATCAATAACAGGAAGTACTTTACTGGTGTTTTTAATACAAATATTTTTGGGTATTGGATGATCTTCTGATGTCTTCTATCATAAAAACAAAATTAATTATTAAAAAAATGTTAATATAATAGTATACTGTTGTGAAGATACATTTTACTGAGGTAGTTGTACAGCAATAATTTACCTTCTTGAATTATGTTGTTTACCAAGAGTCTTATAGGAAATTGTTCTGTTTGTGTGGTTAGCTTTTTGTGATGAAGTGAAAAAGTAAATTTAAATACATAGTCACCTTTTACTGTTCTGTCATGTCAGTTGTAAACTTAGACTCACTCACACTGTCAGACTCAAATACAAATCTAATTAGACTCATCAAGATAAATTCTACCTCAAGCAGATCATGAAACTTTTGAATTGAAACTTACATATAAGGGTTCAATCCAAAATTATAGGTATTTGTATTTGAGTTTTAGCCTGAGATTCAGTTTGAGTATTTTAATGTCTTTTTTATAACAGTTTCTGATGAGTCTTAGACCAGGATTTGTACAAATTTAATTTATGGCTGTTCTTTATTCAAGGTCATTGGGTAAAGGTGACTATTTTACCCTTTCAAGTCAACAAAGCGGATTATGATTTTTTTCTTTTTTTACTGTATTACAAGTTCTTACTGCTTTAGACTATCAAGTTTTTACCCCGCAGCCCTTAAGGGCTGTCGGGGTATTGTTTTCACCCATGGTGTCCGGATGGGCGGGCGGTGGGAAAAAGTTTGTCCGGGCTGTATCTCAGAAATTGTAAGGTATAGGAAGTTGATACTTGATAGGGACATTGGTTAGGTTGTGTAGGTGTGACGTTGATTTGACCTTGAGTTTAAAAATCTTGTCCGGGCTATATCTCGGAATCCGTAAGGTGTAGGAAGTTGATACTTGGTAGGGACATTGGTTAGGGGGTGTAGGTGTGCAACGTCATGGTCTGACATTGATTTGACCTTTGACCTTGCTGTAGTGACCTTGACCTGTAAAATCTTGTCTGGGCTATATCTCGGAAACCGTAAGGTGTAGGAAGTTGATACTTGGTAGGGACATTGGTTAGGGGTTATAGGTGTGCAGCATCATGGTGTGACCTTGATTTGACCTTTGACCTTGTCGTAGTGATCTTGACCTTTAAAATCTTGTTGCACCTTTGGGTCTGTCTTTTGATGCAGATTAAGCACTGTTAAAGTCATATTAGAATTTATTAAGGATTTTACTTTTATAATTTCCCATTGTAACAGATGGAATTTCATCAAGTGAGCCACAGATTTTGCACCAACACCACACATAAGCATTCATTGAATGTATTACCACTTCTTATGCAGGGTAATATTCAAAACATCTAAACCATAATTCGGCCATGCAGATGTAGATAAAGAGTGTTGTAATGTTTAGTTTACTGATTAATGCAGTCATCTTGTTATTGAATTATCTTGGTTTAATACTTCATCTTTGCATGCATTATCTTTCTCTTAGACATTATTTTCTCCATTTAAACATTGTTTGGACCTTTATATACTGACAGCACTCTGAAAGTATCCTGAACTTTGTACTGATGCAGTACTTCTATATCTCATGATGTTAAAAATATTTCCCTATTCTGTGGGGTACGGGCATCTCTGATGCTATTTTTATATATTTCTCGATACATAGCACAGAAAACCATCATATAATGTAGAGATATGATAAAGTTGGTCAATAGATTTCAGCGTTTTTATCTGGTGAACTTTTGGCAAAGTTTGTGGAAATTTTCTTCTGACAGACACCTGTGTGCCATAATATAACATTGCCTGGTGACCATTGTAAATCAAATAGTAATCCCGCACTTGTGTTTTATGTGAAGTAACATCATTATCTTATCACATCTATTGATTATGACCACTTGAACATCAAAGTCAGTTGGAAACTGACAATAAAATGTAACAAACTGAGCAAAGGTTTAAAACCATAGAAATATTCATATAAATTTCACAATTTATCAGACTATGAAAAATTTATTATAATCGTCAATACATACGAAAAACAACTGGTTGATTTTATTTACCAAACATGGAGAATAAGACAGAATTTGCTTAAAAATAGAACATACTGTACCTATTCATTCTATGTTGGTGTGTGTCATATTTTCTGTAGTAAATTTTCTACTCAACATCTTTTGCCTAATGATGATAAAATTGTAATTTATCTCACACTATAACCATGTTAATTATTGTTTTGATCAAGAATGACTTATAAGCCCTTCAGGGCTGGCCAATGTTGTATTTTTGCTTGTTCCCTCATTTGTAAATTGTATTTTGCATGTCACTATAATAAACAAATAAAATAAAAATAAATAATATTCAAATTCACAAGTCCCCCCCGCCCTCCCCCCTTTCTTCTGTTTTCTTGACTTGAGGTCAATTCTTTACATATTTGTGATTTTTGTGACAATAAGATTAGTCCTCTGATCTCCCTGGCACAAATTTTGATTATTTTATCTTACCGTTTTTCAGGGGATCCATCCCCCTAGTGGCAAATGATATACCCTAGTGGCGGACATCACATTTGTTACTCTACAGCATTTCGTTTTGGTTGATTGGTACAAAGCAGACAAACATTAATCTTACTTTTTTAGCTTTCGAAAAACAAATCCTGAATCACAATCTCATCTATCTGTGATCCAGAATTTATGACTAGATTTTTTGTCTCCTTCTGGAGTAAAAAGAAATCTGTCCATACATATGGCCACTTTATGCATGTCAATCATGTTAAAAACATGTGATTTCTGCTTACTCGGAGTCTGCTGTAATAATTACTGGTCATATAGAATCATATCTGGCTGGACAGTGTCCAGTCCATTGTGTTTTAACTCACAGTTGCTTCTTTATAAGAATCATACAGATCCTTCAACATGATTAACAAATATCTGATCTGAAATTTAACTTAGATAAATCCTTGAAAATTAATACAGGGATTGAAAATTGATGTACAACAATATACCAGTCAAAATGTTTGGACAGTAATAATTCATCAAGGTGTGTATTGCATGAATTTTTATCAAATATTCTGTCCAGCCATTTATCCTTCATTTACTTATGTGGACATCTGAGCCTTGGGGAAAGTATGTATTATAGCAGGGTTAGTGAAAGAGAAGCACATGAAGTCTTGAAACTCAAAATCTGATTGAAGTTGGTTATAAGTATACTTGACAAGAACCTACTTCAATCAGAAAAGATGGGGATATGTATTTATTAAATACACACCCAGACATACTAGTGTGTAGGTTATATATTTATATATACTTTACATCTTGTAATTTTTTCTCTTAATGTCCCAAGAATATTGAATGTTGTATAAGAAGTTGTCAGTATGGTGCCATGAAACCCTGGGATAAGCAGTCTCATAACAAATCATGTTATATTAATAAACAAGTTCAAAATGAACTGTCTGCATCACTCTCCTGTTTTGGGTTTGAGAAAAGAAAAAAAAAGCTGTACTCCAACTGAAAAACACTTTGATTTGAAATCATCAAATGTACTTTATACTTGTATATTAATATTTTACACTTACATGTATTTCTATGGTGTGATTTTATTCAGTTTCATATTGTTATAATTCATATCCTTACATATCACAGGACTTGTTAAATATGTTTATTTTAATGTTTTATCAATGGCAAATATTGATGGTCTTAAAGATGACTTTAAGATTTCTCATTTCTTAAAATCATTAAGACTCTTGTTTGCGAATTTCAAGAGTTTTAGTGTTTTAAGTTAGCAAATCTGTGTCCTTAATAAGAGACAACTGAATTTTTTTGAGCAAAACCTAAGTTAAAAATTTGATCATTTCAGTTTTTATTCAGAATTCAAACTTAAATCACAAAAATGTAAATTCGAGTTGAAATTTTATGTTTTGGTTAAAATATGAGGATAATTTATGCTTATAATAATAAATAACAACTGATTAACTGTCATATTATGATTAGCATAGTATAGTAATGTCCAAAACAGATACCTGTAGTTAGTTTGAATGTGTATGGGGATGGGGTGTGTGTGTGTATATATCTTTCAGTCTATTTATATCTTTTTTTAATTATCACGTTGTGCATTGGATTTATGTTGTGTACCAATCAAAAAAATGATGGCCAGTTCTGGAAAATTAGCAAAGCAGTGCGTACTAGCTAGTCAAAGTTCTGCACATAAACCTAACCACATTTCAGGTTTAATATAGGTTGGGATTTAAATCCAGGAATTGAGTGGAGAGAAGTGTCTTGCTACTATGTCAGCCCTGTGACCCCTGGATTGACCTGTGATTTTAGATTTTCGTTGTGTAAGAGGTTGTATGGTGATACAAATACATTGTCAAAATGTCTTTCTTGTATCTACTCTTCACTTGATAAACTTCTACATTAGCAGTACAATGGTACTGTATTTTACATCTCGTGTTACAGTTTGTACCAGTACTCCAGCATTTATCTGAGTGTACAGTTACATGACCCATATTCACCAAACCGATACAATATGATACACTTACATATGAGCTCTCTTTAAACTAAAGAAAATTATTAAAAAAGTATATTCAAAAACCATACCTACTGCTCTAATAAAAGTTAGAGAATTCTTCAAAATCTCTAAATTGTTTGGTGTCAACATGTATCATTTTTTGGTATGTGTAAACAAGGTAACTTAACTGTTCCAGCTATATTAACTTGTCTTATTGCATCGACTCCTATTGTTGGGGCTTCAGGACCATTACTTTTAAAAACTGGGAAAAGGTAAAATTCCTGAAATGAGAGAGCTGTGTAAAGCCTGTGTTTCAGTGATTGATGAAGGAGGTAGACCAAAGATATACAAAGGTTAGACTAACATCAGCCTGTTTGCTATCTTTGTGGTTACATATAGTTTCTGATAAATTACAGCAGCATTGGGTACTCTATTATTGTAAAACATTCGTGGAAATGCTGTCCATAAATTATTATGATGAGGTGTCTTGTGTAACCTCTTAGAGTCTTGGTTTGAATATCAAGTTCTTCTGTCTTGCTAGATGCTTGAAAATACTGGATAAGCCAAGATACATTAAATCACCTGTCATTTTTAGGGCTGTTGATGTATTGTTTTCACCCATGGTGGCCGGATGGGTGGGCTGGCGAGTGGAGGGAAAAAGTTTATCCAGACTGTATCTCAGAAACCGTAGGGTGTAGGAAGTTGATACTTGGTAGGGACATTGGTTAGTGGTTGTAGGTGTGCAACGTCATGGTGTGACCTTGATTTGACCTTGGCGTAGTGACCTTGACCTATAAAATCTTATCTGGGCTCAGAAACCATAAGGTGCAGTAAGTTGATACTTGGTAGGGACATTGGTTTGAGGTTGTAGGTGTGCAGCATCATGGTGTGACCTTGACTTGACTTTTGACCTTGCCACAGTGACTTTGGCCTATAAAATCTTATCCAGGCTATATCTCGGAAACCATAAGGTGTAGGAAGTTGATACCTGATGGGGACATTGGTGGGAGTTGTAGGTGTGCCACATCATGGTGTGACCTTGACTTGACTTTTGACCTTGCCACAGTGACTTTGGCCTATAAAATCTTATCCAGGCTATATCTCGGAAGCCATAAGGTGTAGGAAGTTGATACTTGGTAGGGACATTGGTTAGGGGGTGTAGGTGTGCAATGTCATGGTGTGACCTTGATTTGACCTTTGACCTTGCCACAGTGATCTTGACCTATAAAATCTTGTCCGGGCTGTATCTCGGAAACCGTAAGGTGCAGGAAGTTGATAGTTGATAGGGAAGGGACCTTGACTTGACCTTTGACCTTGCAACAGTGGCCTTGACCCATAAAATCTTGTCCAGGCTATATCTTGGAAACCGTTAAGTGTAGGAAGTTGATACTTGGTAAGGACATTAGTGCGAGGTTGTAGGTGTGCAACATCATGGTGTGACCTTGATTTGACTTTTGACCTTGCCATAGTGACTTTGGCCTATAAAATCTTGTCAGGGCTATATCTCAGAAACCGTAAGGTGTAGGAAGTTGATATGTGGTAGGGACATTGGTTGGGAGTTGTAGGTGTGCCACGTCATGGTGTGACCTTGATTTGACCTTTGACCTTATCGTAGTGACCTTGACCTATAAAATCTTGTCCGGGCTATATCTCGGAAACCGTAAGGTGTAGGAATTTGATTCTTGGTAGGGACATTGGTTATGAGTTGTAGGTGTGCAACGTCATGGTGTGACCTTGATTTGACCTTTAACCTAACCATAGTGATCTTGACCTATAAAATCTTGTCCGGGCTATATCTCGGAAACCGTACGTTGCAGGAAGTTGATAGTTGGTAGGGACATTAGTTAGGAGTTGTAGGTGTCCAACATCATGGTGTGACCTTGATTTGACCTTTGATCTTGCCGTAGTGACCTTGACCTTTAACATTTTGTCTGGGCAATATTTCTGAAACTATAAAGTTTAGGAAGTTAATACTTTGTAGTGACATTGGTTAGGGGTTGTAAGTATACAACATCATGGTGTGATCTTGATTTGACCTTTGACCTTGTCGTAGTAACCATGAGTTTTAAAATCTTGGACAGGCTATTTCTGGGATTCCGTAAGGTGTAGAAGGTTTACACTTGGTAGGGACATTGGTTAGGGGGCGTAGGTGTGCATCATAGTGTGACCTTTAACTTTGGCTCTGTCAAAGTGTGTTCACCTTCATATATTTCTCTTGTGACAAAGATGTGTGGATTGCTGCAACTGATTATTACATGTACTTTTACATAATTGTGCCATTTCCATTAACAGCTATTCTCCAGTTTGAGTTAATAAATTTTACAGCTTCATAATGTTTAGGTTACTGATTAATGCTGTCATCTTGCTATTGAATTGTCTTGTTTTAATACTTTATCTTTACATGCATTTTCTTTCTCTTATGCATTATTTGGAGCTTTATATCCAGATCTTTGTACTGTTTCACTACTTCTATATTTCATGGTGTTGAAAACTATTTCCCCAGGCTGTGGGGTAGGGGCACATAACAAAAACACATCAGACAAATCAAAGAAATTTTTCAGTTGAATTTCACCTTCATCACAATGTGAAAATGTTAAAAGCATTGAACCAATGCCCAGAACATACTGGGATTTATAACTGCTTTACTACTCTTATAGTTTTTTTTTCTGTGAGCCCAAAAATACTTATTTTTTTGTCTAATCCAAGTTTGTGGATCCTGATTTTTGTCATGATTTTGTTTTGGCAAATTATTTGATTAAAATCTGTTTGATGATCTTTATTCAGATTTGCCATCTGGATTTGTGCCAAATTAACCCCAACAGTTGAAACAAGGTGTTATTGTGAAAATTAGATCTATATTAATTTTGAGATAATTGCCTTTATTTGAACCAAGTACTTATTTAAATTGGTATTTCAAAAATTTTTGATCAAAATGGACAAAATATCAAAATGATTTAACAAATATTCATAGAAAACTTGATGAGGTGTGTCCAACATCTTCAACCATGACACTTGAAAATTTTCTGTGAGGATTTTTTTCATATTCAGATACCCGTTAATTCTCAAATATTACACCATTCATATTATCTAAATCAGAGATATATTTGAATTGAAGCTCCAAATAAATCTACAAACCCATGGATAATTGCACTTGTCAACCATCCAGAAATATTCACCATTAATGCCACAATGTAATTAGTGGACTGTGTAACTATGCAGTGCTTTGCATGTTTTAATGAAGCCATTTCTCATGATACAAAATGCCCAGTTCTTTCTGTTATACACTAAACAAGGCATTCTGTATGAAGCTGCCTAGATAAGCATCTGCAAGGCCATAAATCATAACCAATACATCTTGCATGATCTAAGGGTCATAAAATAACTGCTCAGTGGGATGACAAAAACTGTCCAAAACTCTGCTTTTTCCCATCCTAAATAATTTGTCCCACAAGTAACACAGTCAAACAGCTAACACTATGGTCCCAGAAAATATCAGGAAAAAATATTGGACCCAGTGTTATCAGGATCATCTGATCTATTGATCTGAAATTCATGAGTGAGCTGTAACAAACAGGATGGGTCTGGGTAGAAGGGTAAGGTTTGGGTGCTTTTCTGTTTCTATCTTTAAGCTTAGACATAAAGGCATTAAATTGTGTACAGCAGAACCTCAGTTATTTGAACATGCTGGGAGAGTGACCATTTGAAGGTTGATAAAAAATTAAATTTTTGTCTGCTCTCATACACAGACATTGGTTTTGGGGAGGGGGGTGTTGATGTGACCTTTGACCTTTAAAATCTTGTCCAGACTGTGTCTCAGAAAACATAAGGTGTAGGTATCTGATACTTGGTAAGGATAATGGTTGAGGGGTGTAGGAGTGCAAAGACATGATTTGACCAGTATAAAGTCAAAAGAACAATTCTGGATATGCGATCCAGATCTTGATCATCTTTGAGGTCTGAGCCATGCATTGACACCACCTTGTGTGAAAATATGACCCCCTATCTCTGGCATAGTGTTTGGGTTATGTGCATAGACAAATACATAAACAGAAAAATGGAATTATTTATTATGATATGTTATCTCTTGTTTCAAGGTTCCCGGGAAAATTATTAAACACTACCTCCTGGCTTGAAGTAAATTATCCAATGGATAGAATTAGAAATACAAACAAAACCAGTGGACACTTGTAAATGGTTATAGGCTACTGACAGTTCTATAGTTGGTCAATTCTTTCACAATACTAAAATACAATTACATATACTCCAGTCTGAAGCATCTGTATTGCTGTACACTTTGCAGAGTCTGACTGTTTAGGGTTAAATAAACTGTCTTCTGCACTGTCAGTCTTATAGAACACAAAGCTTGAGAGCTTCAAACCTGACACTATAGTCAGGACTAATGAAGCAAGACAGCTACTAGGCTTCATTGAACCCCTCAAATAAAACAAAGAAACTACCTAGTCAGGACCCATTAACTCTGGATGCATTGTATATCCAGACCTCCCAAATAGTATTTCCATGTAAGTGTTTCTTATGAACTAATTCTTTGTTTGGATAAAATATAAGATCCATGTGAATTTTGGTAGCTGAGAATTCTGTAGTTTTCACATACTCTTGTGATGTCTCTGCTACTACTACAGTGGGACAGTCCCATTACAGACTTACATGCATGGGCAGCTTTATCTCTTTTGATACAATTCTCTTTTACATCAAAGAGTTTAGTGTTAGAATAATAGAAAGTAAAAATTTTGTGTTGGTCGGTTTGATGTAGCTGTTACTTTAGAACTCTAAATGAAACAGCTAGGGTTTAAATTCTAGTGCTCCTACTGAAACTGTTGGTACTGTATACTTTAATATCTTCTTTGGTTCAGAAATGCAATTTTTTTTATCCAACGGGTTAAGAAAGAAACTTGTAACAATTATACAACATGTCAGAAACAAAGTATAAAACCCTGCTCTCACTCTTCCATTTGAGAGCCACATTAACCCCCGCACCAACATTTACTTCCATTATCATGGAACAGTAAAATGCAGTCATATTCACCAATGTCAGTTTTGCCCATTTTTAAGGGAGTTATTTAAAAATTATTTTGTTAAAAAATGGTGTAAACCAGAAAAGTGAAACAGCCCTTAAGCACCATCGATTCTGATCATTGAAGTAGGAGGAATGACATATATTTTATTTATCTTTTAAATATTTTTAGTTTGACAATTATGCAAAGTATTAATTTGAACTGGTAACAATTTGAAAAATTCTTTTACATGAATTACAAATTTGTTTCTAGATGTTAATGATAAATGGGGCTGTATTTAGTTAATTACCAAGTGAATATTTGCAAGTACTCAATCAAATGGTTGAACCACACTGTCTTGAAGCGTTCATATGCAGATGAAGGAGCCATTTCCAGAATCAGATATACTATTCTGTATACAATTTACACAGATTATTTTTCTAATTATGGCTAGAATTTAGTTGATATAAACAAAAACTAAACCAGTCAACAATCACTTTAACTTAATTTCACAATAAATGTAAAAGACATTTGCACAAATTATTTGTGCATCATTCAGATGGATTTTTAATTCTGTATGAGTGTAATGAAATATATCTGTTGATTTCTATCTGGATACAGATCTTCAATTAACCTTAATAGATTTTAAATTATGTGGTGAGTACCATGGTAGTATTCAGATCACTTGATTACACAAACATAGTGTGACTTCAACATGCTGGTAAAATACAACCTGCAGTGTTTGCTGGAATTTACTCTGCAATATTTGTTTAAAATTCCCAGATTGCCCAGCCTGTTAATTGAGCATTTAATTTAAAAAGCCATTCTACATTTCTTCCACATGTTTGTGTAACTAAGCCCCTTGTGTATTGCTGTATATTTTAGGGAGTCTATACAGATATATCACTCCCAGTTCCCAGTGGACATGGGTGAGTAAACTGGGTGCACATGGCTACCTGGCCAGTGTAATAGGTTGCTTTCTTCTACCTCCAGCCCTGGGGACAATTAACCTTTACCAGACCACCAAGTCCCAGCCTTTGATCTCTGTAATCTCATCCACTTCTCAAAACAGTCAGCCTTTACCAGTCCCAAGAATTCTGAACAAATGTGGTCATACGTTTACTTAAAACAAAAAGTGCTCTTTTTCAGATTTGGTGTCACAGCTGGTTCACTGGGATATAAACAGTTACAATTACACATAATTCTATTTTTTCATTTTAAGTTGTAATTTCTGTAAAATAGAAGAGGCAAGTACCCAAGATTTTTCATACACGCTTTGTCTTGGTGAATGGACAACTGTTCAACAGTACCTTTGTCCAACTGGACATTTTCCAAATATCACAATTAAACCACAGATCTTAGTCATTCAGGATCTTGATTCAATTTTAGCATTACTCTTGAGAACGTCCAATATATGAATTTATTATATCATCTTAAAATGGTGATATGTATTTGTTGTGTGTATCTTTTGAAATACTTGTATTTTATACTGTATCCATTACAGCAAAAGAATCATCTGACCCTGCGTAAAAGTGAGTATATATTTTTGACAAGTTGAAATCTGGTGAATGTTACTTCTTCAACCAAATTAGACCATTCATCAAAAATTTGTAATTTTGTATCTGGGCAATTCTTCAAGACTTTGTCTGGATTAGCAGAATTATTCTGTAATACCACCATATGTTCAACAACATGTGTATCAAAGAAGCCACATTTATGGTCTGATAATGGAGTGCTAAGGTAAAATACTGCTATGGCAGGAATGCTAGATGATCTAAAACAAAGCAGAATTTGTTGGTCAGTCAGTTTGTATGTTTGTTTGTATGTATGTATGTATGTATGTATGTATGTTTATTAGCACGTTCTAGGCCACAATTTTAAAGCTAGGTTTCTAATTTTTTCCTATAATATTGTCAGGTGTCAGAATAAACAAGGACTGAATTTTGACAAAATCAGTAGCATTTTAACATAGCTATGACCATTTTAGGTACTCTGAGTAAATGACTTATAACTCTGAAACTATTGCATTTAGAGTGTTTCTGTTAAATATGTTGTTCAGGTACTTTATCTTTAGCTATAAGATGGTGCATAGTTTGGGGCTCTGTTGCATTAGCTAAGCGAGTAATAGCTACTTCCTGATTGATTTGTAGCACAATTTAAAAATGAGAATGTGTCCAATTTCTTTGAAAGTATCACACATAGTGACTTTCTTTGAATACATAATTTACTATGTTGGGGTAAGTTATGACATAATGAAGTTGCAGACCTGTAGCTCATTTCATAGCTGAGCAAAAGCTACTTTCAGGATGTCACTGTTGAGTAAATCACTTGTAACTTTAAAACTATTGCATTTAGAGTATTTTGTTGAAATATGTTATTCAGCTACTTTTGAATCAGCTATAACACAATAAAATTGCAGCCCTGTAGCTCATTCCATAGCTGTGTAATAGCTACTTTGAGGTTCTCACTGTTGAGTAAATCACTTGTAACTTTAAAACTATTGCATTTAGAGTATTTTGTTGAAATATGTTATTCACCTACTTTTAGGTCAGGTGTAGCATAGTAAAATTTCAGACCTGTAGCTCATTCCATAGCTGAGCAATAGCTTCTTTGAGTTGGCCAAATTTGGACCCAATGCAAAAGATGTGTAGTTGGAATCTTGTAATGCAGCAAGTTATTAGTAGATTGCAGCAAGATTTCGAAGTTAAACCCAGCTGTGGCCTGAGTGCTCGTTTATGTATGTTGATCATAAAACTCCATTTGCATTTACTGTTAATTGCAATTTCAACCCCTAGGTCAACTTTCAATATTGTTCATGTCCACATAGATGCCCATCCCCAACTTTTCTGAATTTTGTTAAATTTCACTCCTGGATGATATTGACAGTGGATTCCATCTGTTGGTGGCAATCTAAATTAATTATCTCCCGCCAACGGCCAAAGGCCATGATCAGGAGATTATAAAATGCCTTCCATCCATCCGTGCATCCGTCTGTGCATCCGTTCGTGACGTTTTTACATAAACCTTAATATCTCATTCATTTATAAAGATATCTTCACCAAATTTGCAGGGAATGTTCATGGCTGTGAAAACCTGTCTGTGCAAAATTTTGGCCTCATTTTGAAAAACAAAATGGCCACCATACCCAATTATTTGAAAATCATAAAGGTGCTCTAAATCTTGAAATATTCTGCCTAGCTTCATCAAATTTGCACAAAAGCTATATGGCTAGAAAAGCTAGCCTGATAGTAATTTTGGCCTAGTTCAAAAAACAAAATGGCTGCCATATCACATGTTTAATGTCAAATGGGGTTATCCTATTAAAAAAGCCTTATATCTCCATTAATATTGCTCCTAGAGGTTTGGAATGTGAAAACAATTTGCAGGAAGTCATGGCCTGGGAATCTTTTAAAGGTGTTGAATTTGACCTTTGACCCCTGCTTTAAGGTTAAATGGTGTCATCACACTAAAATGTCCTTATTTCTCCCTTAATATTGGTGCTATGGCTTCAGAATGTAAAGACAGACCATTAAAAGCGACGGCTGGGTTCAGGAGATTATTAAACATCTTCCGTATGTGCGTCCGTCCATCAGTCTGTCCGTGCGTCACATTTTTACATAAACCTTAACATCTCATTCATTTATAAAGATATCTTCGCCAAATTTACAGAGAATGTTTATGGCTATAAAAACCTGTCTTTGCAAAATTTTGGCCTCATTTTGAAAAACAAAATGGCCGTCACAGCCAATTGTTTGAAAATTATAAAAGTGCTCTAAATCTTTAAATATTCCAGTTAGCTTCATCAAATTTGCACAAAAGATATATGGCTAGAAAAGCTAGCCTGATAGTAATTTTGGCCCAGTTCTAATAACAAAATGGCCGCCATATTACATGTTTAATGTTAAATGGGATTATCCAATTAAAAAGGCCTTATATCTCCCTCATCATTGCTACTAGCGATTCCAAATGTGAAAACAACTTACAGGAAGTCATGGCCTGAGACTCTTTCCCAATTGCTGACTTTTACCTTTGACCCCTTCTTCAGTGTCAAGTGGGGTTATTTTACTACAAAGGCCTTTTATCTCCTTTAGTTCTCCATTATTACTGATCCTAAGGTGGGAGATAACTGCTGCGGCAGTGGCCTTGTTTTTTCTATTTCTTTTTTACCCGCACTACAAATTTATGTAAGGAAAGTTTCAGAAAATTGATTTTCAGTGGACTCTCCAAAAGTAGAGCCCAGTGTAAGTTGAGTATAGGCATCATAACATCAGAAAATACTCAAAGTTTGTAGGAAGAAGTGAAAATTTGCCATAATTAGTACAAAATTCAATGGATGTTACAGTTTCTCATTATGCAGAGTCCACTTCATAAGGCTATGCACATATATATGTAACAGTAAATATGTGAAATCAGAAAATACGCGTATTTACTGGAAATTTCAGTAAATACGCCTATTTACTGATTTTGCATATTTACTGTAACATATATACATGTGCATCATTTTGAAGCATGATGTATGGTTTAGTATGGATGATCAAAATTAGAATCCATGGACCAACATATTTCATATTCTATCAATATAATGTGTCTTTATGCAATGACATTTTAGCTATAATAATTAAATCAAATAAAAATACCTGTTTATTCAAATTGAAAGGAAAAAGTTGTTGTTGTAATTGTCATGAACTGAATGAAACTAGATAAATTATTCTCAAAAAACAGAAATGTGAAGTATCATATACCAGGATCGTATGTAGGTTATAAATTTTTATAATGAGATCGGATGAATAATTTAGCATTTAAAAAACAGATAATTAATGAGATTTTGCAATTATAATTACTTTGAGGGGAATACAAAGATTGAAGTTATTCATTATAGCAGTGGAAATTGCACATTGTTGCAACACCTGTTTAAAAATAATGAATTCTCACTGTAATGTCCATTTTTAGTAGCAATGAATTACTAGTATTTACAATATACCCTGCATATCCAAGGGTTTCGAAATCTTCAATATATGTCTGAGTGGATTTACTTCAAGGTTTTGATTAAGGAGCAACCTATTGAATTATATACTGAAAATGGTGAAAAATCTAATGTATTGCACATACTCAAAAGGTCTATGTGCACCAAACTAATCTGATACAGTGTGTTCAGGTTCAAGCCTTAATTACACTGAGCAAAACAGTGAAAACATTTACAAAGCCAGAGCAAAAATAAGACTGATCTGGCCATTTTAACTGGAGATCAATGCTTTATTCTGATGATACTTACTGATCTAATTTAAAGTTGGAGAATTCATCAAAATATAAATGGTTTTGTGTCAGTTCATACAATATTTTCCTCAGTACAAATTGGCAAGGTATGTCATATGAGTTTTAACTTATCTTGTAATTTGTTGATTGTGTTGTGTCATCATAGATGGAGAATGGTCTTAAGTGTTCTTGTAACATTCCTGAAATCACAAATTAGTGGTGATATGAGTTTGTTTTCAATACACTATTCACATGATTTACTGAGATGAAAATGCCTGATTCTTCACAGTCTCTAAATAATTAATATTAGGCATTTACAGATCAGAAGTGTATATGAGAGAGCAAGCCCTTAAACAGTTTTTTATTTTCAGGTGAAGTGATGAACTTATGATAGAATATTTTCAATGTTTACTGTATTCACTAATGCTGAAACTGCTACGTGGGGATGCAGGAAGTTTTAAATTCTTCCTCTTTCATGTTTGGGCGCATTATTATTACCTCCGCCAAGGAAGATATGTGACCATTGGATTCTGTTTGTTGACAAAATTACGAAAAAAAACTACTGTACAGATTTGAATCAAATTTTTCACAATACGTGGATCTTGATTTAATTTTTGGAATGATCCACAACCAATTCTGAATCCACAAATTTTTTACAGTATTTTTTATTACTGCACTCACAAGCAAAAGTGGAGGGGTTGGGCCTTGACACAGGTACTTGTCTCTCCAAATGCTCCAGTTATACACTGTGCACTCTCTTGTCTTCTCTAATTTCAAAACTTTGCACAAAATTTATACCTTTTTATGTCAGCTGACTTGTCAGTCAGCTGACATTATGTCATCACTCTGCAGCGTGGGCGTCCGCGTACACGTCCGCGTGAACAACTTCTTCTCCAAAACTACAAGGCCTAGAGACATGCTGTTTTTTTAAAAGATACCTTATCTATCGAGGATGAAAATTTGTTCAAGGCATGCAAATCTGTCTGTTCGTCTGTTTGCTAGAGACATTACAAGGGAGGTACCCCCACCAAAAGTGTGAAAATTTCAACACTTTATCACAATTTTCTCAGTGACTATTGCAGGGATTTCTCTCATATCTTCCATATATGTACTAGGCCAGAGGTAGATTCTCTTGTGTGAGTATGAGACCTGGATCTGTCTTAGTTTTTTTTAAATAAATTTTTTAAATAATTTTTAATGCATTAAAATTCATGAAATCATGCACTAAATCACTTATAACGTGAAAAGTGTTGCATTTAGAGCATTTTGTTAAAATATTTTATTCAGCTACTTTTTCCATAGCTACAACATGGTGAGTAAGTTGGGTGTCTGTCTCAATAGCTAAGTGAGTAATAGCTACTTTGGGGCTTTTCAGCAACTACCATCTTGAGTAAAATCACTTGCAACTTGAAAACTATTGCATTTAGAGAATTTCGTATAAATATGTTATTCAGCTACTTTTGGGTCAGCTATAACATAGTCAAATTTCAGACATGTAGCTCATTACATAGCTGAGTAATAGCTACTTTTAGGTTATCACTGTTGAGTAAATCACTTATAACTTGAAAACTATTGCATTTAGAGTATTTTGTTTCATATGTTATTCACATATTTTGGGGTCAGCTATAACATAGTAAAATTTCAGACCTGTAGCTCATGGCATAGCCGAGTAATAGCTACTTTGAGGTTATCACTGTTGAGTAAATCACTTATAACTTGAAAACAATTGCATTTACAGAAATTTGTGTAAATATGTTATTCAGCTACTTTTGGGTCAGCTATAACGTAGTGAAATTACAGACCTGTAGCTCATGACACAGCTGAGCAATAGCTATTTTCAGGTACTGTATGTTGAGTAAATCAGTTGTAAGTTGAAAAATATTGCATTTGGAGTATTTTGTTAAAATATGTTGTTCACCTACTTTTGGGTCAGCTATAACATAGTGAAATTACAGACTTATAACTCATGGCATAGCTGAGTAAGAGCTACTTTTAGGTTATCGCTGTTGAGTAAATCACTTATAACTGGAAAAGTATTGCATTTAGAGTAGTTTGTTTCAATATGTTATTCACCTATTTTGGGTCAGCTATAACATAGTAAAATTTCAGACCTGTAGCTCATGGTATAGCTGAGTAATAGCTACTTTGAGGTTATCACTGTTGAGTACATCATTTATAACTTGAAAACTATTTTATTTACAGAAATTTGTGTAAATACGTTATTCAGCTACTTTTGGGTCAGCTATAACATAGTGAAATTACAGACCTGTAGCTCATGGCACAACTGAGCAATAGCTATTTTCAGGTACTGACTGTTGAGTAAATCAATTGTAACTTGAAAAATATTGCATTTACAGTATTTTGCTTAATATGTTGTTCACCTACTTTGGGGTCAGCTATAACATCGTAAAATTTCAGACATGTAGCTCATTGGATAGCTGAGTAATAGCTACTTTTAGGTTATCACTGTTGAGTAAATCACTTATAACTTGAAAACTATTGCATTTAGAGTATTTTGTTTCAATATGTTATTCACCTATTTTGGGGTCAGCTATAACATAGTGAAGTTCCACACCTGTGGCTCATTGCATAGCTAAGTAATAGCTACTTTGAAGTTCTCACTGTTGAGTAAATCAGTTGCAATTGGAAAACTATTGCATTTACAGAAATTTGTGTAAATCTGTTATTCAGCTACTTTTGGGTCAGCTATAACATTGTGAAATTACAGACCTGTAGCTCATGGCACAACTGAGCAATAGCTATTTTCAGGTACTGTATGTTGAGTAAATCAGTTGTAAGTTGAAAAATATTGCATTTGGAGTATTTTGTTAAAATATGTTGTTCACCTACTTTTGGGTCAGCTATAACATAGTGAAATTACAAACCTATAGCTCATGGCATAGCTGAGCAATAGCTATTTTCAGGTTCTCACTATTGAGTAAATCAGTTGTAAGTTGAAAACTATTGCATTTACAGTATTTTGCTTAAATATGTTGTTCACCTACTTTTGGGTCAGCTATAATATAGTAAAAATTCAGACATGTAGCTCATTGCATAGCTGAGTAATAGCTACTTTGCTTATAACTCACTTATTATTGGTCCTAGAGGTTTGGGATGGTAAACAGACATATAGGAAATCATGGGCTGGGAATCTGTTGATGTGGTTCGATTTGACCTTGGACCTCTTCTTCAAGGTCAAACGAGGATAGCCAAACTTAAAAGTGCTTATAACTCGCTTATAATTGGTCTTAGAGGTTTGGGATTATAAAACAACATATAGGAAATCATGGGCTGGGATTCTTTTTGTGTGGTCAGGTTTGACCTTGGACCCTTCCTTCAAGGTCAGTTGAGGATAGCCAAACTTAAAATTGCTTATAACTCGCTTGTTATTGGTCCTACAGGTTTGAGATGGTAAACCAACCTACAGGAAATCATGGGCTGGGAATCATTTGGTGTGGTCCGATTTGACCTTGGACCCCTCCTTCAAGGTCAAACAAAGATAGCAAAACTAAAAGTGCCTATAAATCGCTTATTATTGGTTCTAGAAGTTTGGGATGGTAAACCATCCTATAGGAAATCATGGGCTGGGAATCTTTTGGTGTGGTCAGATTTGACCTTTGGACCCCTCCTTCAAGGTCAAATAAGGACAGCCAAACTTAAAAGTGCTTATAACTCGCTTATTATTGGTCCTAGAGGTTTGGGATGGTAAACCAACCTATAGGAAATCATGGACTGGGAATGTTTTTGTGTGGTTGGATTTGACCGTGGACCCCTTCTTCAAGGTCGTACGAGGATACTGCGTTTGCAGTATTTCTTTAAATATGTTTTAACCTACTCTTTACACTTAAACAGTTACCTTCTTACTTTCCTTCATAATACCATTTGCAGGGCACAACTTTTTTGTCCTTTTCTTCTGTCAGGTTCAGAATTTCTTTTGAACATGCTGTTCAATTACCATTTACTCTACTTCTGTACAGCACTTTCCCTGATCATTATGCTTTCCTCTCATTATTACCTTCACAAATCAAAAACACTCAGTCAGCTGACACAGTGCCCGTTCACGGGCACTCTCCTCTTGTTTATTCATGCGGACTCGCCCTGGTAAGAATAAAAAATTGGGGGTATAATATAAAGATTGCCTGCCATTTCCAGTAATCGGTGCTGTGGAAACATAGATTAAAGATATAAAGGGACACACAATGAGTGACAGTTACAAATGAAGTACATTGTGTGTAGAAGTGATGGTGAGATACCTCCCCAGCCACCATAACTCATCTTAGTCACACTTACCACAATATATATAATTACAGCACTGCAAGTCATATATAAAAATAAACAATCCCTGTATTATCGACCAATGTCAAAATCTCCAGTGCATGACCATAATCTACCTCAGCTATCCAAACCACCCAATTATCAAAAAAAGGGTATTTAATATTTAATCATATACTGTATTTTTAATAAAGTCAGATGTGTACATTCTCTTGTGGTTATTTTTGGGGATATTTCCCCACCACCATTAAATTTATGTTTAGTGTTTGCTTATGCAGAGTGTCATTGGTGGCCAGTGATCTTGACTTTTGCAACAAGCAGCAGAAAAATTGGGTGATCTCAATGGTTAACAAGCAAAAATAGACTAATAATTGTGAACTATCTAAACAAGTGAAATTAAGTATATAAAACCCTTTTGTTCTATTTCACCCTTATTCTTCATCATGAAATGACCAGCAAAAGAACTTAATATAATTTATAATTTTACCTTTACGATTGTTTGTCCAATTGCAAATAAATATGTTTAAATAAAAAAAAGAAATGACCATCAGAATAAGTTAAAAACATGTTATGTCTGACAAAAAAAAAATTCCAAAATAAACATATAATTCAGAAGAAAACGTACAGTTACTAGATTAGCCATGAAATGTAGGTGTTTAACCTTTGTTTGAAATAAAAGTTCTAATAAAATCCCAGTGATTAACAAAATTTGATTCTGAGCTTTTAAAATCTTTGCATATCCAACACAATGATGCATAAAATGAAGTAAATCACATACCATGCTCAATTCATGATTTGATTCACTATTTATATAACTTGTTACCTCACACATTATTCTCAACCAAAATTGACATTTACTTCTGGAGTGATATCAGGACATACTCAAAATGTCAGCTGAAATTTGTTCTTCAATTCAAGGCAAAATTTTGTCCAAAAATGTATGGTAAACTTACGGGAAACGAGGCTGACTGAATAAGTGAAAATTCTAGATATGAACCCATCTACAACACATTTTAATATTACTGGTACATTGTACACATGAAGTAAATTTAATTCATCTTTTTTTCTGTGGGAGGAGGGTATATGGTATCTAAAATACTAGTCACAGCTGCAAAGAAAAATAGAAAGAATTAATTTTGTGACTGTTGGATATACAACTGAAGTAAGATCCATCTTAGATATGATACAATCTGGATAACATTGGGAATTAAAAAAAACACCTCTGTATTGGTCTGTTACTTGAACACAATAGATACCGATCTAGATTACTGAGAAATTGTGTCTCAATTGTAAGCACATGGGGACGCAGTTGCATTTTGCTGTACAAACAATTTCTTCATTAAAAGTTTCAAAAAAATCTGTTCAGTTTTCTCACTGGCCAGTTTTCTTTTATCTCTCATCCAATTGTTTATTCTGAAATATAGATAAGTGCCAACAACATTTTTAATATTTAAAATTTTTTACACGTCAAAAAGTAATCTGTGATCAAACTTACAGAAGAATAACAGATGAAATGATCTTATTCACTTGTATGGAAAGTGTATTCCAAAGTTTTCAAAGGATTTCAATTTTATAATAACATAAAATCTATCTCTTCCCTTTATCATGTATTGTATTTTTTCTAGTGTTGTACCCCCAAAAAATTGTAGAATTAAAATTCCTGACAGTTCGTATTGTGACACATGAATAACAACTATAATGCCTTAAGGTGAACGGGTAGTGTTACACATAAAACCAAGCTGTTTATTTGAATGAGTTGTTTATAAGAATGAGTATGGTTGGGTGGAAAGACTTTAAACTATTACTTAGCACTAAGGTTAAGTAAATGTTTGTTTTTGATGTCAAAACTCAGAAACTTCTTTGGTTCAAAAGAGACTTTTGTGGTTGAAAGATAGATGTGCACAAATTAAGAGACTTGGACCAAATTATACAAATGTGTAAGAGAAAGCCTTTGCTTTTAAGTAAAAGAAAACTTTTTCTATTAAAATTTTAATAAAACTTCTCATCATCAAAAATATGTAGCCAATTGATTAATATGCCACGTTATTTTAAGAACCACAATAGTAAAAAACAATATTCTGTTTAGTAAATAATTTAAGACTTTAAAATTATGCAAATAGTAAGTTTATCTTAGAGTCAGATTGGGAGGTGGTTGAGGTCTTGATGATAAATGGCTGTTTCTTGTTCTTGACTTTTTGTATGGTAGTTCAGTTCGTCTGTGTAGAGTAAATAATGTCAAAATTGCCACAATATCTTAAATTCTCTACTTGAGACAAACTTTAAAATCTTAAAAAGGAAATCAAATCCATACCAGTGTAAGATAAATAGCCTAATAGAGTAACATAAATAATAAATTGGAGAAGCTTTTCTCATAATTCAAAGAAAAAATAAGAGGATTTCCATGGTGATGAATTTTATATACTGGCAAATTTTACAGGTATTACTGTGCATAGACTGTACATGTTGCTACAACATCTTACAACTGCTGCCTCGTGGGTGCCATTTGGGTTTATAGTTGCATTTCTCCCATGGATTTTTTTTGTGCAATTGATGTTTTTAATGCATCTTTTATGCATTTCTTATGTGTTTTTATGTTTATATGACTCTGGTATAGACAGAGTGCTTTAATATCTATAATTTTGTCCCTTAAATTCTGTAAACTTAAAATATGTTTATGTTTAATATATCTGAGCCAATGCTTTCATTTGGCTCTCCTCCAGTGTGCAGATCACTGATAGATGATAATGCTGTCATATATTCCTTGTACTTGTTAGAGTAAGAAATCTGAAATTCGCCACATATCTGAAATTCGCCACATGTGAAAATACTAATAAAATATATGAATTGTGGTGAAATTTGTTGAACGTATAGTAAATTAAGGCTTTTTGAACTGAAATATGCCAATTTTTAGACAAAAACAGCATTTCCTTCATAAAATTAACTAAGGTTTTAGAGGTGGCGAATTTTAGATTCCTGGCGAATTTTCAATTTCTTACTCTATATATTTTTCTTAGAGTGTTTTCATAAGAATGACTAGTATACTGCTTCAAAATTTCAAAGCAACTGCAGAGGTGATTTCTTACTCTACCAAAATTCTATGTAAATTCAGTTTTCAAATATTTGAAACAACAGATGAAATGCAAGAAGAGTGTGCTCTTACAGTCCCTCCTGATTTGGGATTGACTTTGTTAATCATGAAAATAGGGAAACTTAGTGTATCATTCTTCTCACCTGGGAGTTTTACATAGGGTAAAGATATAAAGTGTAACAAGTGACTAGGCAATTAAACCCTTTAACTAAAACTCTGTTGAGTAGATATATCGAGTAGAAATAATATTGGTTCCTTGTTTGGCCTTTTACTTGAAATTCATGCTCTGGTATCTGGCATTTCTGATCAAAAAGAATAAGTTTTCTGGATGGTTTATATCAACTTGACCCTTTCAATACAGACACTTGAATCTTGTTTAGAAGAATCTCGGATAACAAGAGAAAAATTTTATTTAACCGAGTTTTTCAGAAACAAGGGTTAATCTTTAAAAAAAATGGCTCACCAGGGATGTCATATTAACTGCTATGTGACATAACTTGGCACACGCCTCATCTTCGCACAAACTGGAAACAGACTACCATGCTAATCACCAATTGCTTGTCTTCAGCAATACTCGTACTGTATTTCTGGGATGTATTTAACCATATAAGGTAGCTGAAGTAGCAAGGGACACAAATTAGTTGTTTTGGGGGATTTTTGTGTGCATTTCTAAAATTTTCTGTGCGAGTTTTGTGCTAAGTCAGGGCAACTGGTATAGTATTTTGACTTTTTGTGAATAAAATGTGTTTCGGACTTCCACTTGCATCAATGCATATATAAATCATTTGACATTCATATTTATATACATAGACAAGCACAAAGAAGGCTTTTTGGGTCAGGTTGTGTCAAGTTATGACAAGGAGGAGTACTTCTACTTAATTTAAAAATCTACTGATCAGAATTTTACTTCAATTTGTTTTATTGCGAGGAGAGTTTTATGCTTGCTATATATGGTTCAAATTCACACCAGAATTCTTTACATATTTATTTATTAATTTATTTATTTAGTGTTTTATGTCACACCTAGTACCTTTGTATAGGTTATATTGCTACGCGTAGTTAGGAGGGCAGAGGAAACCAGTACATACGGTTAGTCAAGGTTCTGTCCTGTAAACTGGTGACAACGCCAAGCAACTACCACCATTTACAAATATCGCCATATACAAAATATGGTATTCATAAAGCACTCATACATGGTAGGAGATATTAACACCCAGAGTCTTAGCAGTATCTTGATACAAAGACTAGTATATGTAAGAGTATGTTATGTAAACTGACAACTTTTTCCCCAGTGACAAAGAAACTTCAGCCTTGAACAAGACTGAAAAATGCATAAAACAACCTTGCCTTTTGGCTACACAGTGGTGTCCGTCTTTGGCAGACCCCATGTATGGGCCTTGTTACCTAGCCTTGCTGGATATTTAAGGTTTGGTGAAAATTTTGAGCTTTGGGTAAGGCTACTGGAGTCCATATATCATGAGATGCAGGTGTTCTTGCTTGTGGGGTTGTATGGGGCTGTAAAATGTGACAGATGACTGGGGTTCATCTCTCACACTGACAAGGCTTGTTGTTACCTCAGTGAAACTAAGAGTTTCTTCAGACTTTTGTGTTTTGTGTAAATTATGTTTATTGTTTTTCAGATACAAATGGGAATTTCTATCAATGTGCCTCATACTTGTTTTTTGCCAAAGTTTGTAAGACATCACAAGACACAATGATTTTTCTTGTCAGTATTTGGTAAAATAGTTTGATTCTTAAGAGAAAAGGTGTTATTTTATAAAATAGCTGTGTTCATGTTAAGGGTAAATTATTGGATAATTGGGTAGGAGGCATTGGTAGTAAGAGTGGGGTAAAATGTACACATCACAAAAATGCTGAATGATGTTTTGAATGTGAAATAGGAGTTACATCATGATGTTCTTGTAAGCTTTCTTCTTTTAAATTCTACCTGGGCTAACCTATCATTATATAAGGACACCTATATTTTCACAAGTAAATTGTGTATTTATGACTTCACAATGCCATTCAAAGTAAGAGAATTGTACCCTTGTTGCATGCGTTTCAATCAACTTGGCCAGAACAGTAATTAAGTTGCTTTCAAATGGTTGGTTTCCTGTGTTTGAAAAATTGGTGTATATTTTGTATTATACTAGTTTTCCCAGCTTTAAAATTATTTCATGTTACAATGAAGGACGCTTTTTTTACAAAGAATCAGGTTTTAGAATACAGAATACAGTTGTTTAGACATTAGATACTCCGTCAAGTAAATTCAATTCATGCTACAGACAGAGAAGGCCAACTCAAACTCCAATGGTTCTTCTTATTATGTTGGAATGGACAAATACCATCACAGCTAAATAAAATTGTAACAGGAGACATAATCAGGAATAAATCTATAATAGAAATTCCACAACCAGGGAATATTGGTGGATAAGTAATTTCAGGCTTTGTGTGAGAGCAAGTACTCTGTATATTATATCCTGTACATCATGAAGACTCACTGGGTAGATACATCTGATTGAATGCTTTTCATATGTGGTAGCTATGTTGATTTATGAACTTCAAAAGCAGGAGATTCAGTTGGATGTATGTATGTAGGATATTATAAGAAGAAGAAGGAAGAGCAAAGTGTTTGTATGGTGAATGAAACTGGATTTGCCAAGCGGGATAAGCAAGGTAGTACATAAAAGTGTTCAGAGCCCCTTGATGGATAGACCTTTGTCCCTAGGTGGTTCTCTATGTATGCTTCATATTTGCACCCTGTGGGTCACTGGCTGATGCAGAAAGAAACATACTACCCTGCCGTGTGAATCTGGTTAATGGTGTGTTTCCATCTCACTATATTTTTTCTCAAAAGGCATTTGAGCAACAAAATTTTTTTGGTCTCTTTGTTCACTTTTAAATTGAGTTATCACCTCAGCCAAGAAGGTATTAAATTCATGACTGTTTATGTTTATCTGTTTGTCCGTTTGTTTGATAGCGGGATTATGCAAAAATAACTGGTTGGATTTCCATGAAATGAGAAGATGGCTCTTGGTCCAACTTAGATCCCATTAATTTTTTACAGTGATCTAGAACACTGCCTGGGTACAAAAAATATAAAAGATCCAGATTTTCCCATTTACTTATCATTGAGCTTTTTTTTAAAAAAAATATTTTACATGCCTTGGCAGAGTTTTGTGCTCTCCAATTGCTAATCCTTTTAAGTATTAAGTTTAAAACCAATGTCTAAAGGCCCAGAGACAGTTTGAAGTAATTATCTATCCCCTGTCTTTAAAGAAAGTCTCTTCTGTGATATATTCTGTCATCTAAATTGCATTAAAATATCAATATCGGAGAAAAATGTGCACAAATATTAATAAGTAGTAAATTATGTGTTGGTCATTAACAGGTTTTTATTTACCGGTTGACTTCAGGGGAGCATACATTTAATATCAAAGAATCTTGCAAGTCATTGATTCAAAAACTTAATTTTAATGACCCATGTTTACACCAAGAATATTATTTAAGGCTGAGCTATCTGGATTCATTATTTTATAACATAAATACACACTCTCCTAAGCTTGTAATGTAAAACAATAATGTTTGATTAATTATCACAGAACAAGCTTGCGATGGTAAATTAATTATGGCTTGTATTGGATTATTATGTAGAAGTTCTGTCACTGGGTTATTGGGCTATTGGTCAAAACAAGAGTGTGACTTTCCCTGGTGAATGATAGGAACAATATCTCTTTTATTGAATTCCATTTGATTTGGCGAGAGCATGTAGTAATTGTAGCAGTTCATCTTTCCAAATAAGTTCTAGAAATCAGTGTGTCCTAGAACCTGATGACTGCATCTAATCAAAATACTATTGATTCCATACACACAGATTTTTAAAGGCTGATTTTGTTGATGCTATCAAAGCCTTGTATATAAGTGATCTATTTCTTAATTTTCTTTTAGAAATATGAAAATTCGCCATATATCTAAAATTCGCCACATGTGAAAATACTGATAAAATAAATGAATTGTGGTGAGATTTGTTGAATGTGTACTAAATTATGGCTTTTTGAACTGAAAAATACCAATTTTTAGTCAAAATCGTCATTTTCTTCATAAAATTAACTAAGGTTTTAGAGGTGGCGAATTTTTGATTCCTGGCGAATTTTAGATTTCTTACTCTACTTGTCTGGTCATGTATGAAAACATCACCATTCTGATGGCAAATATACCAATTAATATTGAGATAAATACCAGTACATACTTTCATTTGTCATATGTCAAGTATATATTTACTTTCAAACTGCCAATACCAATGAGTGTTTCTTGTTTACAATGTGGAAATTCTAATTCTAATTCGACTTTTCTAGGGCTTAATCTCCACTGAATAGTGGACTCTAAGGCGCAACAAGACAATAGCAATATGCAAATTCAAAGTCCAGGGACAGAAATAGGTCGGCACCACGGAGAAGCCATAAGAGAAAATGAGCTAAGGAGGATATGCCTTTGTGTAGAGATAGGTTTTGAGCTTCGTTCTAAAAGAGGCAATAGTGGGTGATACACGAATGTCTTCAGGAAAGCCAGACCCAGTCTTGGGCATCTGCATGAGTCAAGGTCAGGGATCAGGTCGGGTGTAAGAAAACAATGAAAAATCAATGAAAGTTATAGAAATCATTTTCAGTACCAGTGATGGGGGTCAACAGGGAATCCTTGTTAAAGGTTTACTTAGAATCCATGAAAAGTACCCTCCTAAAAAAGTGCCCTCCCAGAAGACTGCCCTCCAAGAAGACTGCCCTCCTCAATTTTAAAGGGGTGAAAAAGTGTCCTCCTTTTCTCAGATGATGTACTGTGAAATTACTTTAAAATGTTTTTTTTCACAAAGTAACTTATGAATTTTATGATTAAAGGTAGTTAAATCTACTAGTGTTTGAAGTGTGCTGTATGTGAATTCCAATAGCTGTTCAGGGTTTCATGATTAAAGTAACAATTGCAATTGATAGTTACCTTTGCTTGGTCCATTAGTGTATATAAAGGTGGAGAGCTGTGATAAGTAACCATTGACTTTTATCAGCAGTATTCAAGATTATATTTTAATGAGTAATTAATTATAGAGGAAATAACCAATATCAGAGGTGGGTTGAAAGCTTGCTTTGAGGGCTATCTCTACACCAAGAAATCTGTGCTCAGAGACGAAAGTATCTGTGTAAAGCAGGCTTATATGTACTGGATTAAATGTAAGTTCATATTGTATTCCACAATAATATCCCAGAAAGCGGTAGAAGTGTAATAACCTAATTAAATGTCTGTAAAATGTTTATGAAAATGCTTATAAAATATTTTATGGTGTATTATTTGAGAAAGGAGGGCACTTTTCCAGCCCCTCAAAAGCAGGGCACTTTTCTAGGAGCATGCATTTCTAGTAGGGCACTTTTTCCGTGCACTTTTTACTTATACCCCAATTAATACTGTATATGCGACTTCTAGTAGGAGCTAGCTTATTTATAACTTGGGAGGCTACTATAACTAATCCTGGTGAAAAGATGGGAGTTGAAGGGGAACAGGTAAAACGTGTCTGAACAGGGCATCATTAGGACCTGGTCCAGACTGTGAGGATTGATAAAGATTGGTCCCTACACCAAGCGATACAACTTCTGTGCATTAATCAGGAAATTTGTGTGTGGCTGGTCTTCTTATGGCACAGAATGATTTGGCTCAGTTTTCACAGAAGTGTACAAAATTAGTGGTAATGCAAAGATAAATCAAATGCAACAAAAAATGATCAAAAAGACCAGTCAAGACTACTCAGGACAGAAACACTCGCAAAGGTTTAAAATATGTTTAAAATGAGACAAGTCATGTGACCATTAAGATTATGCTTGGGAGTTATTACCTCTGCCAAGGACGTATTGTTTTCAAAACCTATGTATGTTTGTCTGTCTGTCTTTTTATTTATTAGAAGGATTACACAAATACTACTGGTTGGATCTTCTTGAAAAATCAGAAGATGGATCTTGGTCCTACTTAGATCATATTAATAATTGAGAATGATCTGGACCATCTGAATGTAAAAAAAATAATTATAATAATAATCTGGATTTTTCCATTTTCTTATTATTGTGTGTTTTGGCAGAAATATAGATTCTCTGAGTGCTCTTGTTATTGAGGTGGTTGGGAGACAAACTTGTGAGAGTGTAACTGTGGTATTAACTGTATTTGTGCAGTGCCCTGCCAGTCAGTGAACAGTTTTTGTAAGTAGTTGTAAAGTATTTGTGAAGAGTATGACCAGTGTACTAATCCCTCTGGTGATCTTAACATATCTTCAGCCACTTCAGAACTTGTTTGACACATGTTTTTCCTACCCTTGTCATTGATGTGATATTGGCTTTGATATAAATGGTCAGTGTTTGCCTTGCAGATCTTTTACTATTGAATATGAAGAGGTTTGTGGGGAATTAACCTTGTTTTATCAGTCACATAAAGGTGTGGCAGTTTAAATAAACACTAAGTTTTCCAGTAAATGCTTGTTTACAGTTAATTTTCAGAGTCTAGGATTATGACTGTAGATGTATAACCATTCTTTCTGCCACTTTGGCCAGCATAAGTGGAACTTATTTCAGGGTTTCTGAAGACTTTAATTCTACTCCAGTGAACAGGACACCAGTATGTTGCAGGTTTACATCTGTTTACATTTGTATGTATTTATACTCCAAGAGGAGCTTCCATATGTACCTTGTCCAAGTTTGCAATCATCATGACTTGGCCAAGGATTGAACCCTGGACCTTCTGCTGTAAAATCCAGCACCTTCACCTGGCTAAGGAGACCAAACTGTATGTAAAGTGACAGTTGTTGGTCAGATCTTGTGCTTCAAATTGTTTACTTTTGCCTTTGGTGGCATGAAATTATATATAGTTTGGTCAGGGTGTCAAATAGTAAACAACTTTTTGGTAGATTTAAGTTTTGTCTCATGGGTGGAAACCAGTTGTCAAGAAATTACCGTATACTGTATCAGTAGTTACTCAAATATCTACTGGATTTACTTGCAGGTATGTCTAACTTACATTTATAATAATACAAATACTGCATTGAATGTTTGGACCTCTATCTTTTCATTCTTGTTTTTTAATTGATCCTGAATGAAAAATAAAATATTTATACATAGTGAGATAAATGGGCATTATCAAAGAGTGAGCCTTTGCAGCACTATGTATGCTAGTTCAACAAAACAGTTTGTAAAGGTTGTGTCATCCATAGATCATGGAATGTCTTATGCAGCAAAAAATTGATCTCTGGTTCCTGGGCAGAAATCAACTTCAGAATATTTTCTGACAGTATTTTTTAACTTTGATGAGGAAGCTCTGGCACTCGGTGTGTTGGTATGTACTGTATCTATGTATGGTAGGACTATCAGTTTGTTTCAGCTCTTACCTGGGAAACAAGGGGCTTCTCTTTCACTGACAAATATCCTTGTTCATGAATAGGGCCTGTTATTAAAGGTGGCTTAGTAGCTACTGCACCACTGGTCCTCCCCAAAACTAGATGTAATGAAACATTTCAAAAAATGGAACATTAGAAACATATACAACAATATGTTTCACCTTCATGCCCAGGTCCCACAGTGGAGAGGTTGCTGCAATGATAGAAGACACTAGAGGCGACTTCAAATTCACCAGAATTCGCTGAAAAGTGTGGTCACGTAATAAAAGATCTTCATACTTCTACGACCCTTCTGTGATGTTCTACAATGCTCTTCGACTGTCCTGAGATTAACCCTTCAAAGCAAGAATATACTGGGAATACCCTACACAGTGGTGAAGATATCTGACGATTTTACTACAATTACCCACAAATTAGCTACAGGTAGAGGAGAATGATTGCAATATTTGAAGAATCTTCTACAGCAAAGGAAGAACCAGTTGAAAACAAGAAAGAATATCTGGCAAATTTACTGAGAACAAGAAGGTAGTACGATTAGCTGGTGAATGTCCTACTACAGAGAGCTATGAAATAGAAGAATATGCTACAGTAGTGGTGAATTCTCATGGTGAACTTAAAGATCACTAAAAATGGCTTTGAACATCAGGTTGTTGTTGCCGTGAAGCAGCGAATAATGAAGAGAACTGAAGACAAATGAAGAATAATGAGGAATCCACCAAAAGTACTGGAGTATTTGCTATCTAATCTAATCTAATGTGGACTTTTATAGCGCTTAATCTCCATCACTGATGGACTCTAAGGCGCAACTGAACATAAAGCAAGGCAGTTGACATTAATCCGAGGACATAGCCAGGTCATTCCAAGGAGACATAGGGTGACAGGAGAGGCTATGGCAGATAGGCTTTTGCAAACAGGTAGGTTTTAAGTTTCTTTCTGAAGGAGGCAACTGATGCTGCACTGTGCACATCATGAGGGAGTTCATTCCAGATCTCAGGAGCATCAAAGGCAAAGCTGTGATCAAAATGTTTGACTGACTTGAAGACTGATGAGCGGAAAGGAGGAACAGTAAGGTATTGACGATCTGGGTGACTCCGCCTGGTACTATAGTAACAACTGCTGAGAGACAAGAATGGTTGAAAATAGGAAGGAGAACCACTATGTAGAAATTTATAAACTAGTGTTGCAGTTTTGAACATACATCGATACTTTTTTTTTTTTTTTTTTTTTTTATTTTTTTTTTATATATACAGACAGAAAAACATGTGATGAACAAAACCTTAACAAGCATAATAAATTTCTATGGGCTAATTCAGACTAATAGAAACGAACATTGCTTAAGACATAAAACTGAATACATGTACATAAACTAAATAACATTAGTAAAATAAAATACATTATGATTTGTAAATTACATTATTTTAGATGCAATTTCTAAAGAGAGTTTCCAGTGTATTTAATCTATATCTGCAAATATATTATGCCACACAGCCCATCTTTTGTCAAAAACATTATTTTGATATTTCAACTGGTATATTGACTTTTGTTCCAAAAAAACTTTTTTTATTTCCCTTTGTAAATAAAATATGTTCACAGAGAAGTTATTTTTAGAGCACCAATAGAGGTATTTTCTAGCCACAAGCAACACTAGGTTCAATGGCCAAAAGTGTTTGTCCATATTTAGATATCCAATAATTTTCATTGTGTGATTAAAACCCAAATCAAATCCAATTTTATTTTTAATCCACTGTCTTATACCATCCCATATGAGATTGGCTTGGTCACATAAGCTAAATAAATGGAATATGCTTTCTTCAGATTTTTTGCACAGTCCACATTTATCTGCTTCCGTTATCTTTATCTTTTTCAAATAATCTTTCGTGCCTAAAATTTTAAACAGTATTCTATATTGAAACCATGAAAGGTTATTATCCTGCACACATCGAAAACAAATTTTGTATACTATTGGCCAATAATTTGTCTGATCTGAATAGTCCATTTTGATTGTGGGTTCCCAAATTGATTCACACAATGGCTTTTTAGTATCATCTAAATTTTTATAAATTCCACAAATCTTTCTGCATCCTGTCTGAGATTGAATAATATATTTTAAATGAAAGGGATAGCTAGGATTGTCAATGACACAGGGGTGCACTACTTTGTGACCTTTTAAAAACGTTGTGACTTTTGACCTCACTGTGAAATAATTTAGGATATTCAGTTTACAGTTAAATTTGGTTTGTAATTGGTTAATACTTAGAACATTCCCATGAACATCAATGATATCATTAACAAAATAAATTCTATGATTAAACCAATCAGGGAAATATAATGGTATATCAGATATTTTGGAGTTGTACCAAATACTATTTTGTAAAGGTTCAGTTTCCTCTATAATGTCCTGCCTTTTATTAAAGTCTATCCAATCCATTAAAATATTATACCAGAATGGATTTGTTACTAATTTAAGGAATTGAGTGCACCACTGATCTCCAAACAGGAGAACTTTTTCTATGTTCAGATGGGTAGCCTGAAGTAATCGAAACCATTGAGAATCTTGATTGGACAACATCTTTTTGATCCAACTTATTTTTAAGGCCTATACATCGATACTTAACGGGGAGCCAGTGGAGTTGCTTCAGAATGGGTGTAACATGAGCATACTTTCTATGATTTGTAACAATACAAGCTAGGGTATTCTGATTATTTTGCAATTTGTGCAGATTGAAACATGACAAACCTCTAAACAGAGAGTTACAGTAGTCTAGACGACTACTAACCAAGGCATTTGCAGCAAGGACTGCCACTTCTGGAGTAAGATACTGTCTTATTCTACAAAGGTTGCACATCTGAAGAAAGCACGCTTTGCAAGTCCTCTTGACATGTTCAGAGAAGGAAAATTTTTGCGTCAAACCACACACCTAGATTTCTGACAGAATCAACCGGATAAAGAAGGCTACCAAGAATACTAACAGGAAAACGGCAGGAAATTTTCTGATGCTGAGCCTTAGAGCCAAAGACAATAAATTCAGTTTTTTCTGGGTTGAGCTTCAGTTTACTGAGAGACATCCATCGTTGCACATCATGAAAGCAGGCATTTAGCTTGGCGAGAGCAGCAGAGGCATTCTTATGGGAGAGATGGATGTATAGCTGTGTGTCGTCCGCATAGAAGTGGAATTTAATATGTGGATGAAGGCGGATGATTTTGCTAAGTGGTGTGGTATAAAGTGAAAAAAGCAATGGACCCAGAACAGAACCTTGGGGAACACTGTAGATGAGCTTGCTTAGTTCAGATAGTGTGGAGCCTATCTTGACGGTCTGGCATCGATCACTCAAGTAGGAAGCAAACTACTTTAGAACAGTTCCACCAAGACCAAACCAGGATTTAAGGTAACCAAGGAGAACAATATTATGATCTATCAAACGCGGCTGATAAATCCAGAAGAACTAGAGCCGTAGGTTTGCCACGTGCTATTTGCCGGTATTTGATTAATATTCACCGCTGTGGGACCTGGGCACCAAATTGCTATCATCTCATTATCATGATTATACAGAAAGTAGTATTAAGAAAAATCTAAAGTTAAACAGTTTTTATTTAACAAAACATCTCAGTTGAAAAAGTATATAAAACATGTGTTGGCTCCCGATATATGGGCATGTTTCACACTGGTTATTATTTTAATCAAAGGTAATATATATATATATACATGTGTATATATTTTTGCAGTTGATAATTATCAATAAAATTACAGACAAGGAGATGTATTGAGACCCTGTGAACACCTGAAAATTATGTAAATGAGTTTGATATGTGTGGTAATATTCTCATACTGGGTGACTTGAATTACTGAATGAAATGTGATCAGTCTGGGAGATGCAGGCAATATCTAGACTGACAATAAACAAAATATCAGACAGAGCATCCTATAGCTTATTTGTCTTAAAGATGTGGCATTTTAATGTCTCAGTGATATTGGTTTTTTTATGATTTCCAAATTGGTCCAGGTCATATGATATATTGTGTTTATACCCTTTTCATATATTCTGATGATATTTTTATCCAGGTCTTATTCTTGTATCATCATTGTTATTACCTGTTTCACTTAGCTTTAAGCTTTGTTCACTTTCATGTAGCCGAAATACATACATGGAACATATTACTATTGGGTCTATACACACGCTAAATGTGAGTGACATTTTAATTGAATACCCAGAGATTTCATTTCAGTTTCAGAGACTTTGTCGCATACATACTTGGATGCAAATGTGTCTTTGATTTTTTTTTCAGTCTGCACCTGTGTGTCACTTTAATAGGCTTCTTTTCTAGCTTATTTTTCCCCCAAAGAGTTTTAATTGCACAAAAGAAGTCCATGTTTTAGCTCAGGAAACATTGATAAGCCAATTAAGTTACCACTGTGTGCATTTGTAACATAAGTTGTAACGTCAAAATATTGCCAAAGGTTTTAACATTTAAAAACAAATTTAAAAACAAGTGTTTTAGTGGTAACAAGCCATAATAAAGCAAGAAGCAAGAATAAATTTACATTATTTAAATAAATGCAAAAAGACACCTCACTTTTTGTAAATGCAGTAATTGTTCACTACATTACATTTGATGGGTAAGCCTGCAAAATGAAAAATTCAATTTGCCCACATTTAGTTTTCCGAATAAAGAGGATTATTATGTGTTACACAATAAGGGCATTTACTGTCACCCCACATATGTCATGTGTGTGAAGTCTTTAAGGGGTAACAGGGCTGAAATTGTGATATAATTACAGATGGGTGTTCTTTTTCACAAAGGAACTGGACCATAGAGACATAAAAATACATTCCATATTGGATAAGCAGGTGAACTTATCTCAAGAATTATCTTGAAGCTTGGGTCTCAACCCATTCTTACATATGGTTTTCTCTTTTTTCCAATTTCCTCTGAACACAATAGAATGGTTTTGAGGTATATTCTTTCTTGTAAAAACAACCTGGGATGTTTTTCAATTTAATCCCAAAATTGGGGTAAATTATAGAGGACAAATTTGACAGTGATAAATGTAGACACAATATGAAAAGTATTTTCTGTGATGTAACTTGTCAAAGTAGTTCAAATATTTTATCAAAGTTTCCTGAAATAAGATATTCAGAAAAATATTGATACATAAGATATTAAAGTTACAGTTTTCTCTTTGGTGTCACAAAAGCCTCTGTTCTTCTCTCACGTAACCCAAGTCTAAGCGATGAAGATAAGTAATGAAAATGTGTCTCATTTGCTTTCAACGTTTGTCATGTAGTTTCATTGTAACTCTAAGTGCCAGTTTCTATGAACTAGATTTAAGATTTGCAATTTGCTGCCTCAGTTCATGTTTCCACGCATGAAAATTTTCAGTGAGAGTTTTACTGCAATAAATGGTAAAAACCCTCTAAAGTGAGTAAATATTGATGAAATATGAGCCCAAAATAATAATAATGATATTAATTATGTTAGAATACAATTATTTGCTGTCCTGGAGTGAAAAAACTGTAAGTTGCTGAGTGTAAATTGCATTTAGAAGCAAGTAAACACTATACAATTGTTGGTAGTTGCTTTGCCCTTCATCATATGATGTGTCTACTCTGTTGAAAGTAACGTTTAGAATGAAAGGATACAAGGCCAAAAAGTCTTTCGATCAACATGTGCGAGCTGCAAAGCCATCTGAGACATGACAAGTACACTAGAATATTATGAAAGTCTGGCAATAAAAACTAATTCCAAGTCACATACATCCCATACTTGGCCTAGAACTCAAATGATCACCCACACAAGTACTAACGTAGCCCATTGCTGCTTAATTTCAGTGATGATATGGGTACTCATCATGCTATTTTTAATTTTTTTAGTGTGTGGTATAAGAAAAAAATAAGAAATTGTAGACAAAAGAGATAACCACATTAGAAGCAGGAGGAAGTGGTTAACATTCAGAGATTGGGTCATACTGACTGGTTAATGTAGAGAAACCCAGTGTTGTTGATGTATTTGCTTAGAACAAGCTATTTCTGACAGACATGTTGTTTTAGTAGATTGATTCTGAGGGAAATCTGAAGAACTCATAAATTTACTGAACAAGTTTTATTGGTTGTGGTAATGTCTGGAATACAGTGTGGGTTGTGGTGTAATACACTGATGTCTTTTGTAGGATTGTATATATAAGAGTGAAACTATTCAATTATGGTTCGTTTTATTAATAGGGTCCTTTGAGTGTCATAGAATATCAGTGAATGTTCAATATTTTGCATACTAAACCAATATTTTGACATTATACATCAAAGTATCATCACTCCTGTCTGTATAAAAGGTGACATAATGAAAAAGTGTTATTTTGTGGATATCAAGACTGAGGCAGAAAATGATTGTACAACTGAATGGTCACAAAACAGAAGACTTTTGCCCTAAAAAGACAGAACATACTTGTTACCAACACTCAGGAAAAAGTATGTTGAAGTATTTTAAATGATCCGGAATAGTGACAAGGATAATAAGCTGTTGATCTTGAGTTTAAAAATGATTGGAGAGAAGGTATTTGTTCTATTAATAGGTGAATATAAAATAGTCAGGCTTTTTAAAACCAGATGACAAATTGTTTTAAAATCTTGAAACTTCTGCTGGTAAGTACAGTTGGTAAGTGAAACAATTGGAATGGTGAAAAGTAAACTAATGCTAGTACAGCTGGAAGGATAAGCCAACTTGTATATCTGTTTTTTCCCACCTAATACAGCTCATGAGATGTGTATACATATGTTGTATTGAATGTGGATAACCATTGAATGTATACATTCAATGGGTCAAGCTATTGAATGTGTACATTCAATGGGCAAATTATTGAATGTGTACATTCAATGGCTGAGCTGTGGAATGTGTACATTCAATAGCTAAAATTATTGAATGTGTACATTCAATGACCCAAGTCATGGAATGTATAAATAATTAAATATGAAATGTTGATATAGATTGCAAAGATTCAATTTATAACCTAGATTGAATATTTTCTAGCATAATTATAAGCAATATACTGTAATAAAGATGGTACATTTTATGAATTAACATAAAGAAGATCAGTCTACAACATTTAGATTAATAAACATATATGTTATGACATAGGTTTCATACATTTCATCACATCATTTTCTTTACTGCCTTTATATTTTGTAAATCACTTACTATTACACAATAAGCTTTTGTGGCATCATTCTGCTACTGCATAGAACATTTATTAATTCTGGCACTTCCTAAAAGTTGGACAAAAGCGGCGATTCCATCGCCGCTCGGACTGATAGCGGCAACGTTAATTTAATTGTAAAGAAATGAGGAGGGGTAGATGGCCAGCGGCAATAGCGCCTACAGTCCAAGTAATGCGGCGAGGGGGGGGGGGGGGGGGGGGGCATGGCCAGGAGGTATTCAACTTGGAAATGGGAAGGGGGTGTGGGGCGACGATAGCCAGGAGATATTTTTATTTATGAAGTATGTACTGTTGGAAAGCCTCATATTTTTTCAAAAGCATAAGCTGAATATTGGGTGTAACACTCCACGTTGGGATCTCTGTTAGTTTATAAAATATTTCTAGAAAATCCCCCATCTGGAGCCTCATATTTCTTTAATAACAACAATAATGTCCTGGATGGTGGGCAAAAAATAATGCAAGAAAACCCCCACCTGCAGCCTCATGTTTTCTCAATAACCTTAATGTAGCGATGACCAGGAGGTTATATCTATGAAACCCCCATCGCCGCCCCCCCCCTCCCCCCCGTTGCCGCTTTGGCCAAGTAAAAGTTCAAGTTGGACAAAAGTCCGAGTTTTAGAATGTACCTTAGTTTCTGCACATCAGTCCTTTCTGATCAAAGCCATATGAAAGCTGTATAATAAGTTCTACTTTAATCCAGAAACATAACATTTTGCCTCTCAATCAGAGAATGAAAGAGAAACAGTTCAAGCCTGAGTAGTAATTTTATAGTCTTTAAGTGAATGATTTTAAAATGTGACATCAATTATTCATCTAATTATGTGTGGAATTTGGGATTTAATTGTAATTAGCCTCACAATAGCACTCCTATAATGTTAGAGAGGTTCATTGGGACAATATAATTAGAAAACAGATTAAGATAAACATTTTTTGGGGGGAAACAGTGTTTGTTATAAGACATAACTATGACTGCCAACAGATAATAAAATTATTGCAAAAGTTTATTTTTACATTGATAACAGCAGATGTGATATTAAGAAAATGACAAAAATAAATTAAATTTATGCAGGATCAATTGCTTATTTCATTTGTTAAGTTCATATACACATTCAATGACTTTGACTGTTGAATGTACACATTCCACAGTTAAGCCATTGAATGTGCACATTCAATGGCTGCTTGCTATTGAATGTGTACATTCAATGGCCAAGCCATTGAATCTACACATTCAATGACTAGCCCATTGAATGTATACATTCAATGGTTATCTACATTCAATACGCCATATATAATACAAGTCAGAACTGTGTTTGTTTGTACCTGATGACCCCCCCAGCACAGAAAGGTGTGACCAAGGAATTAGTAAAATGAGCTCGACCTGATATACTGCCACACGTTCAGTGTTGATAACATATTGATATTTTATTATGGATTGATAGAACTTTTAATATCAATATCCATTTTAATATGTGTATCATTTCCTCAAAAAATAATAAATAAATGGGTAAATAAATAAATAAAATAAAATAAAAAGAAAATGATGAACAATTTTCTTTCATTAATTAGGAAATATATACCAAATACACATTTACATGTATATCTTTAAGGTATTTATTTTGAGATATTATTTAGGGATTCCTAGTTTGTCACAATGTTTTCTTAAAGGTGTGGCATTTTATAGATTTTATGTACAGCACACAAAGCAAAAAAAAAAACAACAAAACAAAAAAAAAACAAGACAATGAGCACCATGTTTTGGCTAAAACTGTGTTTAAAAATAATATTCCAGTGATGAAACAGTATAGAGTAAGAAATCTAAAATTCGCCAGGAATCTAAAATTCGCCACCTCTAAAACCTTAGTTAATTTTATGGACAAAATGATGTTTTTGTCTAAAAATTGGTATTTTTCAGTTCAAAAAGCCTTAATTTACTATACATTCAACAAATCTGACCACAATTCATTTATTTTATTAGTATTTTCACATGTGGCGAATTTCAGATATGTGGCGAATTTTAGATTTCTTACTCTACAGCTTGCTTAGTTCCTTCTTTTTTGACAGTCAAACTCAATCACATGATTGTTGGGGAAAAGTTTTCTTTTTACAAAGCTCACACAGTAATAAGTCTTCAAAACAAGGGTAGTCATTTAATCAATTTGAATAATATTTTATACATTTGACACTTTTAAAGATTTTGTTGGACCAGATTTAAGTAATGTGGATTCTGCACTGGAACCTGTTAAGCAGAATGAGTAACTGCCAACATCCCCACATAACTGCCAGAACCAAGATTTGAACCTATGTCTGGAGGAGCGGGAGGAGACATTCCATGAAATAACCTCTATTTAGTTGAATGAAAAGATGAAATTTGCTTGTAAAAGGGTATATAACAGTTGGGACAGAGAAAATGAAGGTTGACGGAAGAATTATTTAGTTTTCTAGGTTAATATTTTTTTAAACGACACTGGAATTTTTCTCTTTTTGTAACAATTACAGCAAGATGAGAAATAATTCCTTTTGAAAAACCATGTTGCTTCATTTATTAAATTAAACTAGTTTGCTAAGATCAAAATTTTCATGTGAAACCAGATTATATTTTTAAAATGAGTTGTCGGAGGCCATGTAAACATTTGACAAATCAAAATGATTCTTCTCTACAAATGTAATCCATCTATATATCTTTTCAATCTTTAGTCAAATCAGTCCTTTGTTTAAACTATTGTAACATAGTCATTGTAGAGTTATACACTGGACATTTAATTCAACCGGATTGATATTTTTTGTAATATTATGGTTATGTACAGGACTATGAAACACCTCTGTGCACTGCAGACATTCGGAGGATTTAAATTATAGAAAAGTAATGCCAATATATCATATATATTTTTATTTGAACCGTCCATTTACACCTCTGGAATATATTTTGTAAGGTCACTGTTATCAACATGGCTCCCAAGGGCTCTGTACACTGACAATTAAAATATTAAAAAATATATAGAAAAGTACTTGGAGAGTGTAGACCTCTGCCAAGCAGCCCTAATCACCTCCATTTATTTTCCTGTTCTGGATCATAGTATGAGGAAATTGTTAAGATATGAATCAAACTTAGGCATATTATAGACACTGGTGTAGGAGCGTCCTGTATCTTTTTAGCCAAGTAATCGAATCCATAATTATATATGAAGATAAATACACAGAAAATGGCCCTGTCTCGCAATGATAAAAAAATACTTCAGAAAATTCCTGGATCCAGACAGTGATCCGGATCACCACCAAAATCTAATCTGCATTTCTTCCTTGTGATAATGTCAACATTTCCTGGAAGTTATATCAAAAAGTATTTTATTAACGCTCGACGATAGGAGAGGGTTATTGTAATCAGTTTGTTTCTGTCAGTCTGTCTGTCTGTCTGTCTGTCTGTGCACCGTTTTGCCCTTATAACTCAAAAACTATACCATCAATCGAGCTCAAATTTGGTGGGTAGATATTTCATGGGGTACAGACGGAATCTTCCAAATTTGGTGTAATTTGTTTGAAAATTAAAGTCAGGAGACAGGTTTTTAAATTTTTAATTGGGTATATACAGTGAAACCTACTTGTCTTCAAAAATCAATATCATGATAGGATTTCCTCCTCATAAATTCTTGCCTCATCAGATATCCTCTGTGGCTGTGAGTGTTATGTGTAGAACTTGTAATCTCATGGTTGGGGTTCAATACCAGTCAATTCTAAATTTTTTTATTTTTTTATTTTTGTTTTTAGGTTTTTTTTAGCAATTTTTTAAAGGTTTTTTAAAAAGAAAAGAAAAAAACACAGCATCTAAAATTTTACTGTTCAAAAAAAAAACTTTAACCAAGATAAAGTGTTCAACTTGATGGACAATAATAGATCAATTGGGCATATACAGAGAAATCTAATTTTCTTTATTGCAGAAGTAAAAAAATCAATATTTTGCTCTCTGATGATGTCATTACTTAATGATGTCACAATGCAATTGTCATTGTGAGGTCACAAAACCTAGCTTGTGATACGTGTGATATACTTCTTCTCATTAAATTTATGTCTTGAAATTGACATAAATACAATTGAGAGGGAAGTGGTGTATTTGTCGTGTTTATTTATTTCTGTTTTTTTTTTTGTTTTTTTTTTGTTTGTTTGTTTCAATTTCTTGACAGTCCATCACAAAAATTTACCCTGAGTAATTTTGACCAAGAAGTGGCTTTTAACCAATATTTTTACCTCTACCGGAATTTATGTTTGTTATGTGCTTTTTGGTCTATTAGTCTGCCTGTTTTTGGTGTTTAGATTACTCCAGAACTAATGAACAGATCTTTATAAAAAATTTGTGAGTAGGACCTGGTGAAAGGAAGAAATTACTAATTTTTGGGAAAGACATGGATCATATTTTGGATGCAAAAAAATCATGAATTTTCATAGGTCCCATTTCAATGTATTTTAATGATTTTAGCTTTCTACTTCATATTTCTTCAAAAGTAATTAATAAATTTTGAAGTAGGAAGGGACTAGCCATGGGAAGGAGTGATTACATTTTAGGAAAGATCCAATTAATATATTGGATACCAAGAAGCCTCCAGAATTTCTGGAAATGCCACCATGATGGATGTGTGTTATACTTTATAACACTTGTGAGACTGGTCACATCGAGTCGAGCGTTTTGCTCTCTCTGAGTGCATCTTGTTCTATTCTGTACTTTCATGGCGCTTAATCTCTGCCAGGCAGACTCTGAGGGGCAACACCGAAATCCAATTAAAAAAATCATCTATCCATAGCTGTGCCAAGTCCAATACCGCAGGGATGCTGGATAGAGTGTATGCTTAGTTGGGAATGCCTTTTTGAAGAGATACGATTTTAATCTTTTTCTGAAACAGGCAAGAGTTGGGACAGAATAGACCTCATCAGGCAAGTCATTCCAAATCGTAGGAGCATCAAAAGGAAGCTTTGGCCAATCAGGCACCACCAAAAGTGTAATGTGGAAGTTCTGTACCAGGCATTTATTTAAACTGGTGTAATATTTTACGAGTTTTCGATAGCCAGCATGAATTAGAAATGGCTGTGTGCACTGCTAACATAGGTAGTAATTAAAATAAGGAGTTCTGTAGCAAGCTTCAAAATGGCTGTGTTTGTGGCTAACACAAGAATGATTTAAATTCTAAAAAGGCAATGCTAGAAATAAGTTTTTATTTGAAGCAGGGCGACATGTTTCAAGTGTATGGTTGTCCACATGTCTCCCAAACAGCTGTGTGCACTGCTAACATTGACGGGACTCTGTGTCTCCAGAAATACTGTCAGTCTGATGATTTAGCTCTTCATTTCTGCAATAAAGCTGGAAGTTTATTGAAAATCTCCACCAATTAGTAACTCCCTCTGCTACCACAGAACTCAGTATAACTGACTATAATTACTGTCATTAGGGTGTCTCTAGTCTTTGAGTATGTTTCCATACATTAGATCTGCCATCTGTGATCACCCTAACAGATACTGATAAGGACACTAGTTTCATTCCTGAAACTGGAAAAAATCTCAAATCAGGTGTCACCATTTGCAAATCAAATTTTTATACTTTGTATATTGACAAACTTCTTATCATTTCAACAGGCCACAAACATAAGGCTTACTGATTAAAAATTGTCTACATAAAATTGTTGTTCATTTTTTTCAAAAGTTTTTTGATGGTTTACATGACTATTGTTTAATTAAAGAAGGTATGTTGATTTTAATTTTTTGTAGTGAGTGGATATTTCATGTAAATATTTGGCGTAAGGCAGTAATTGAGTATAAATCAATGTTTGGTATTAAATTATCAAAAGACTTGTTCATGTGGTGATAAAAGCTATTGTGATATAAAGTAGAATGTTTTTCCTTTACTTTCTGTGCTGACAGAGATGATATTCTTGTCGTTTTTTTAAGTGTCTCTTTCTATGTATGTGACTCATTTTTAGCAATTCAGAGGAACTGACTGTGATGTTTTTGTACAATGGTAGACAAATTGTCCAATGATTTTTTTTTCATCCTGAATTTTAACAAAGTTGCATTTGACAATTAATTGTCCTCATACACAAATGATATTCAGGTAAATGGACACACTTGTAATCACTTCAGGAAGAGACAAAAGCATTTTTTATGCTTGTAGATCAGTGACCCTGAATTACCTACACAGTACATGGAAACATACACAAAGCAAATGCATAGGATTTACTCCCAGCATTGAACACATTGCAAACTCCAGCATTCAGCTTTTCAGTTTTATGCAAACTACAGCACTGGTTGTCAATCCTTGATTCATCATTGTCCAGAGGGTTTTTAGATAATGTCTGTGGTCCAAAGTTTTAACTTCTCATCATCGTGATTGTGGGTTTGAATCAAGCTTATGACTACACAGTCAGAATTTAGTGAACGCCTGTTCTAACATGACCTTACCTGTTAAAAGAGGTGCAAAACCCCACATTATTGACCAAAAAATTGACTGTGATGACCCAGTGTCAGATGTCATGTGACTTGTCAAAAAATACGATCCATGATGTTGTGACTACACCTCAGTACACAGCTGATTAAGATATTCATTAGGAACAATAGGGAATTATCTTATTCTATTGCATAAGCATGTAACATGTTCCCAGTGGGAGCTTGTCACCTGAAAGGCAGGGTAAAGAGGGTGTGTTAGAACCTGTTGGGGACAAAATCATTGGAGACTGTTGTGAGATAATCAACACTAATGAGACTGCTTACCTATGTAATTTTTGCTATATTTAATGTTTGTAAATATTTAGGAAGAGATCAGTATTTGATGCTTGATTTGTTCAAAATTGGGTTGCATGTCTCTTTGAACAGCTAGGGTCATTTTAAGACGATCATGGCACCTAGTTGTACAAAGTAACAACAGAGAATGTTATCATTTCAAGTTTAAATAAATCCTAAAATGTTTAATTTGTTTTCTTTGGTAAACAAATAATATGTCTTCATGTGCACCTATATTTCCTTTGTTGGGATGGTTTTAATAAACACTTCTTAGAAAAACATAAACAGGATAACAAATTTTTGCCAAGATAAAAAAGTAGACATAAAGTCATAAGTACTTGAAGGCAAGCAAAATAATAATATTTACCTGGTGTGTTATATCTCTTTCAATAACACAGTCATATTTTGACATGCTAATTCTGTTTGTGGAATCTACAGGTTGATAATCAGATATACCAATGTGATAATTGGTGACTCCATTCAGCCTACATAGTGTGTGACTGGGCAGAGTGGAGTAATTAGTTCCATGCAGTTTTTAAATACACCTGACCATCTCACTGGCCACAACCTCATAATTACTTTGTTACCAAATAATTGTCCACATTAATATGACATCTCTGTATACAGCAAATGAGATTCTGACACTTTGGTGACAATAAAAATCGCAGTATGGCTGGATATATCCATAAAAAATGAACATCACTGATCTTGATTCAAAAATCAATGCAGTCTTGTTGTGCTGCTAGTCCAGAAACAAAATTGGAAAAATATGAAGAGATATATGTGTAGATTTATGTGTAAATACAGAAACTATTAAATATTGGCTGTTGGCCACAAATCTAGTTCCTGGGAGTACAAGTATCTGTCAGAAATCCATTGCCTTTCCAAATATGACCCTATTTATTACATTAAGTGTACAAATCTAACTTTGTAATGAGGTATCTCAACTTGGTCAACATTTTGAACCTTTTAAAATTTAACTCGTTACAACTGAGTTATCTGTTTTCAAAAAGCTTACCAAGCAGTTCCAGTCAGAACACCAATTACATGTTTTACACCCACCAGGAGGTTATGTTTTGGAATTCTTTCACTTGTCCGTCTGCTTTCTGTGTTTGTGGTAACTCCAAAAGTCATAAAGAAATTTAAAAAAAAATTTTTTTTCTGTGGTTAGGGCCTGACCAAAGAAAGAAGTAATTCAAGTTTTGGGAAGATCCAGATCATATTCTGGATTCAAAAAATCTCAAATTTTCAAAGGTACTATTTTGTGTTATCAGAGACTGGCTTTGTGGTTGACATTATTCAGAAGCTTAGATCTGCACATTACTTTTTAATGTCACTGGGAAAATTAATGTCAACATTTATCTAAGCTGATCTGCCACTCGAAACAGTAGCTTGTCTTAACAAATTAAAAAAAGGTGATAGAAAAATAGGAGTGCCCATAACTTTGGCTTTGACCATAATTGCTAGGAAGCAGTAGTTGATTGATTTTACTGTTTTTATCCCAACTGAAAGGTGTAAAAATACATGTAATTTTTTTTCTGTTTTGTTAGCCATATATCATTTAGACTGTATTGACATAAAACTCAGCTTGATTACCAACCAATTACATCTGGTTGACTCTCGTCAACTTTATTCAATCCATTGTCTGGCAATGGCTCTATGGGTGGTCAGTATTTGTATACACAATACATGTTACTGGTGATGTCACAACCATTGATGATATCTGAACCGATTTGTCATACATCACTATGTATTAGGAACTTGGTTTTGACACAATTGTTTATGATAAAGACAGGAAAAATATGTTGTGTTGATGACTTGATAATATGACAGGGCACAGTGAAATCTGTTACACTTGTACTTGAATTCAATTATTTTATTCATATCTGGAAGGATCTGTAGAATGATATACATACCTCAAATATGGATAACCATCCTGCTCTTTTTGCATAAAAATAAGATGAGTAATGTGGATTAAAGATTTTTTGATTGTATGGAATGCTTTTATTGTTTTGTAATGTTATTTACCTTTGTTTAACCTAGACATAATTAAATTTTGTTTCATGTTGCTTTCAGTACTTTCTTTTTGATCAAATGACAACAGTTGGTTGTACAGGTACCCAAAAGCAATACATACAAAGATGGTTTAGATTCTATGCTGTAAACTACCTGTCATTGGTGACAAACAGTGAATGGATAAAGGAGCATCGAAATTGCAAAAGCTTGCAAAATGCCAGTCAGTTTTGGGGCAGGGTGGAAAAATTGGAAGCAAACTTTTGCACTTAATGCACCAAAAAATCACTATTTTACCACATGATATTAATATCAACACTTTAAAATCAACGTTAAAGACATTGCACTAAAATTAATCGTTCTCTGTTGCAGATCTTATGAAAATTTTCTAGGGACGTTGCATATATATTTTTTATTAATTCAATTGTACTTGCATTTTGTCCACTTTGCCCGCCAAACTGACTAGCATTATTTTTGTCCACCCTTGCAATTTTGATTGATATTTTGTCCATTGGCATTTCGTTCTGGATTTGTGACAAATTACCAAATTTCCCACTTAAACCTAGACCAGGAATGAAACCTGTGATCTTAGGAGTGGCAGTGTTCAATATGTCTATCCTTTATATACTTAGGCTCGAAAATACTAACCAATGTGTTGAAAGTGATGTTAAACCTAAATCAGTCCTCTAAATATATGTGCATCATTATTTTCACACCAGTATATGTTGTATTTTTTCATTATTTTTTTTAAAAAACCTGTCAGCTAATTTGTAATATTTGATCTCACTAAGCAAGGTGATGGGTTTAAAACAGACCCCTCCAAGCTTTGATACAGAGAAGGTTATTCAATTCTCCATGCATCAATGTTGCAGTTGCATTTCCCAATCATGTAATTGTTGTGGCTGTGTGATATATATGTTACATTTTTGTTGAAAACAGGATACAGTTGAACCTGTGAAGCAGTAATCTGCTAAGCAAAAGTAATGATTAGGTCCTCAGAATTTCAATTAAATATAATGTGTTGCCTAGAATTCCTGCTTACATAAAAGTATTTTCCTGGTCCCTTGATATTTGTGTCACAGGACCAGGTTACCAGGAGTCTCGAACCTACAACCTCTCACTAATTGAGTCCACCCTCTACCAGGTGAGCCATAAGGTAAATCTCTACTTGTACTAGCTAAGCCAGTAGTAGTGATTATATCAATTTGGGGGGTTCTGTCACAGTTGACTTAACAGAGTTCAACTATAAGTAAAGACTAAGAGGATTCTGCTGACCACAAATAAGCATTGACAAAACTTGGTGACCTTTTTGTCTGTAAAAAGTTGTTTGTACAAGAAAAAGTGGACATTTTCTACCATGTGTATAGGTAGTTAATTGGTGGTATTCTGTTCTTTAGTCTTCTGTCGTGTTCTTCAGCCCTGGGGCTGTAACATGTAGGTAGTTTTGTTGAGAGAGACCACACTCAAGGCATGGTCAAGGCATCCTACAAGCTCAGTCTACATGGTAAATCTGTTGATCAGACATTAAGTATCTGAGGACAGTATAATCCCTGTATATTAGTGGCTATTGTCAATAGCTGCAGTGCGATTAACAAAGCAAGTTGTCAGTGGAACTTGAAACAAAGAGCCTATTGGTCAAACGGATATCAGTTTGTCTTTAAATTTTAACTTTTTAAAAGCTATGTTTAAAACCTGTGTCTTTTAATACAAGCTCCCTACTATATAAGAAATTTTATGGAGGCTGTTTGCCTGTAGCCATGTACAATTCAAAATCTCATGATACAAATATCTAAAAATAATTTGATGTGTATAACTCAGGAAAAATAGTTTGAGTTTAAGACATATTTTAAAAATTTTGGCATAAACTGTAGTTACTTCAATTCATTGCATTCAATATAATTAATTCTGATCTTGAAATATCACACCTCACTGAGGATTTAATCAATTGATTTTCACCTCAGTGGTTGTAGGTTCAAATCCATCTGAAGACAACATGTGGTATGCACTTAGGGCCTCCTGAAAAATAACCTCTATATAACATCCTACCTTAACCATGAAACCCTTTCTTTGACCATTACGTCTTATTTTTGATAATTAAAGCCTATCTTTGACCCATCTCACTTGTAAACATCACCCTATTCAGCACTTTGCTAGTTTGCAGTGACCTTTAGTTTGAATTAACTTAAAGTTAAATACAAGTGGGGAAGAATTTCTTCCAGACATTCTTTCATACATTCTTTCAAGCTGTTTTGCATTAACTTTCTTCATAAAGATCAGAGATAATTTCAAAGTTATATTGAAAATAGGCGGTTATTACTTTCTCATTGATGTTACAACAATAGTGCAGTAAATCTTTGTTCAGAGATATATTATAGAGATAAGTGTTTTGTACTCTTTTTGTAATATATTCTGGCAGGAGTTTCCTTTGGACCTCCTGTACAAAATTGAAGCCTGGAGGTGATGTGAAATCTCACTGAAACTTTGTGGTTTTGAAGAAACAGAAAGAGACACAGTAAGAAGTGGGGAATTTGCCACACTTTGTGAAATTTACCACGGGCAAAGACCCCTTAAAATTAGGCAACAAAAAACAAAATCCAAACAAAATTATGCATCAGGTACATTTAAGGGGTCTAAATTAGTTGCAAAAATCATATATTAAGCAAGAACTTGCGAATATCCTTTAGAAAAATGAGAGGAGTTCTCACGGTGGTGGTTTTCACAGAATGTGGTTAATTCCATATTTCCGATTCTGTAGGTGTGCAGTAATTAGGATGAGAGACATTTGAGGGCCTTTGATTGATGTGATGTGCCATTTTGAGCCAACTTTGAACTCCAATATAATAACTCATTTGCATAAGGCCTGAGTTTATGCCATTTGTTTCAAGGGTTTATGTACATGGTTTGTACAATACAATGGTTTTAAATACACTTTAGGGTACATTAAGATATCATTAACTCAGCCAGTGCATAATTCATTTACACTTGGGTAAAGAGCAATACAAGGGATCGTGTTTGAATATTAAATGACTTTGATGTTCCAGATTTTGGAATATATAGCATTCTATATTTTTGTTTGAGTTTTAAATAAATATATGTTATCCAAGATGAGACACAATTGCAAAAGTTCAAGTGGTAGAGTAAAATGTGAAATTCACCACTCTAGATGAAATTGACCACTATGTGAAATTCACCACTGTACATGAAATTTACCACTATGTGAAATTCACCACTCTACATGAAATTTACCACTATGTGAAATTCACCACTCTACATGAAATTGACCACTATGTGAAATTCACCACTGTACATAAAATTTACCACTATGTGAAATTCACCACAGTACATGAAGTTCATCACAGAATGTGACATTCACCACCATGTGAAAATCACCACAGTATGTGAAATTCACCACTATGTGAAAGTTACAGTTGAAATGGAGAGGGGCTCCCTTAAAAAGTAAAACAAAATAAGATCAAAATTTCTGCCAACTTTATTATGGGATTATATGGTCAATTGAATTGTATTAAAATGAGAAGTTAATCACAAATTCCTTTTAGTGAAATCTCCAGAACTTATTTTAGAATAAAAAGAATAAATGAGTAGTTATTAAATGACTTTTGTGTTCAGCTTGATCTGTTGTACAAAGGTGAAAGTTAACAGTAATTCAAGTGTATTTTAATGGACCAAGAACAATTAAGTTATACTTCTCCATAATTGTGGCAGTCGCAACTATAGATTAAGGTTGGCTGAAATGCGCCAACCCTCAGGGTAACTTTGAAGTACTTTTTTGCTAAATGTTTTTCAGAGTTATCGCCCAGCAATGCATTTGGAAGGTTATTTTTTATGGTCCCCTGCCATGCAATGAATTTGTTAAATACAGCTGTGGGAGTGATTTTTGAAAGTCAGGAAGTATGCCCAGTGGACAAAAATATAAAGTATAAACGGTTGAATGGTTGTGTATGGAGGTCTGTTAACTTGTAAACTTAAGTCAAATTTAAAGCATGATGTATAGTTGACATTTGCATAAATTCTGACACATACAATCTAATATTTGTAGACTTCTGTGAATTTTTTCACACACAATATTTTCATTGACATCAATTGATATAAATACAACCTGCATTGGTTGATTTAGATTTAATGTTATTTAAGATTTTAAGTGTGTTAAAATACAGGACTCCAGTGACAACACCTGTAAACTGATGAGACAATGGGACAGTGAACAAAGCTGTGACCCAGTGTCTCAGTACTTCAGTGTGATTACCACTGCAAACCAACTGGGTTTCAGGTTGCACTGTAATCACTGTAATTGTCACCAAGAAAATATGAAGGCTTCATTTCATGCTTGAAAACTAGACATTAATCAGCCAGGTTTTAATGGGGATTTTTATTACCACGTGTTGTGTGAGTCAGGGGACAGGGAGATGGTGGGGATTTGTGATGTAACCAATCTATAACCCCAGTCAGTTTATTGCTGGGGTTTTGATGAGATGATCGGCATGTGTAATAGGAGTATACTGAATAAGACAAGTAAAACTACAAAGAATTTGTAGGGCACAGACCACTAGCTGGGGACATATAGCAAATGTGGGATTTTTTTTGTATCCAAAAATATGAGTTGACACGGACACAGACAAACACAAATACAGATGAACAAACCCCAGAACATAACCTCTTAGTGTAGGTAAAAAGTCAGGCTTTGGTGAGATGATTTGCATATATGAGTATTAGACCAGTAAAATTAGCATAACTTAAAGAAGCGAGCCCAGCAGTAGTTTAAAAGCATCAACTGTGGCTTACAAGTAAAGTTGTGGCTAAAGTGAAATTCTCTTCCTATACATTACCCAGATATCTGGATTTCTATATTGATATTGGCAGTGGCAATTTCAAGACCATTTCCAACAACTTTGTCCAATACTGATTTTTTACAGGAAATTGTTGTTCATTTCTGTTTTATGTTTATCGCTGTGGCTATCGATCCGTGTTTCGCGGTTCAATAGTTCAATGGTCTATCGGTCCATGTAGTATTTTCACGGTTCAATTATGTCAATAAACCCGTGATTTCCAGCATATAGTGACAGAAACACCAATAACTAAAACTACTTTATTTATAATATACATATTGAACCTTATACTTACAATCTTGTACTTGATATGGTATGAAAAATAGCACTGAATATAACTGACTTTTATTTACAACTGGGAATATGACCACAAGATTTACTTTAATAACCACTCAGTAGAGCCTGGGACTTTCGCCAGGTGTAGAGTCATACAGTGTCTCTTATGCAGGTGTTCCAGTGGAGCCGACCCTGTAACCGACTCTACGACCCTAGGGTCGGTTGCAAAAGTCGTAGAGTCGCGAGAAAAAGCGCCCAAAAATGGTGGGTCATTTATGAAATCCCCGACAGGACGGTATAGTTACAGACAGGCCGTAATGACCTTCCCAACAAGATGTAGGGTTGGGGACGTTTTTTACACAGCCAGTCGTAGAAGTTCTACAACAAGCCCTAAACCCCTAACAGACAAACCGAATCACAAACAGACAAGCCGTAAAGACAAACACAGGCCTGGAGCATGTTCCCGACCCTTCCCGACAGGACTGATTGTTTTTGTTGGGTCGGGATCCAGAATCGGGATCCATATCACACTATATAACCCCGCCTCTCCTGTGATGTGCCATTCATTTCATACTTCAAAGATGACAGGAACACATCAAGAGCAACTTATAGATCACTTGAGGGTTTTTTTGGTTTTTGTTGAGTTAAATTTTTTATTGTACATGATATTTTCAAGACACAGAAGACAGCAGAACCCAGCACCTGCCCAGCCAGCATCACCATCACCCCCACCCCCAGCACCCAGAAGGAGAAGGAAGCCACAGAATCTATGGGTCCTGCCCTGGATACTGCAGAGAGAGGAGAAAGGCTGCTACAGAACACTCTTGGATTAGTTAATCACTACTGACATACCAGGCTACAGAAATTTCACCAGGATGGAGCCAGCATTTTTTTATTTGATTGAAGAAAGAATCACCCTCCACCTCAGGAAGTCAATTACCATCTTCAGGAAGCCACTGGAAGTCGGGTTGAAACTGGCAGTTACTTTGAGACACTTATCCACAGGGGAAAGCTACACCTCACTGCAATACCAATGGAGGGTTGGAAGAATGACGATCTGCAAATTTGTCCCCCAGGTCTGCAAAGCCTCTGGTGTGCCCCACTGATCCTGAAGACTGGAAGAAAATTGAGGAAGGATTTAGGAACAGATGGAATGCCCCCCACACATTGGTATCAAGAAGCCCAAGAAGTCAGGCAATGAATATTTCAACTACAAGGGCTACTTCTCCCTGGTACTTTTTGCTTTAGTCAATGCAGATTACAAGTTCCTGTGGGTCAACGCGGGGGCCAATGGGTCATCATCTGATGCACAAATTTTCAACCGCAGCAAACTGAAAAGAAGAATTGAAAACGGAACCTTGGGACTACCACCACCTGAACCACTTGGACCTGGGGTGCCAGATCTACACTACTTCCTGCTGGGGGACGATGCCTTTGCCCTGATGCCTTGGCTGGTCAAGCCTTACAGTAGACACCAACTGACCAGAGAAGAGAGAATAGCCAACTACAGGATATCCAGGGGGAGGAGGGTGGTCGAGAACTCATTTGGTATACTTGTCAAGCGATTCAGGGTGCTGTTGACCACCATGGAGCAGAGGCCAAAAGTTGTGAGAGACATTGTGTTAACATGTGTGGTACTACATAACATCTATCGGTCCTTTTCAGGACTACCCAAATAATCCAAGAACTTTTATTTAGCAAAGTGTCGCCTCCCAAAAAATAACCCCAACTTTCAAACAATTTAATTCAAATTCAGTTTCACCAAATACATTCCACATCACAAACACCCACACAAATCCATCCCAAACTCGGTTCACAAAAAATAAAATTCAGCACTGAACCCAGGTCCTCAATTTACAAAGTTGACATCCCACCCCATCATGACCTGGCTTAATTCTCAAAAAAAAAAAAATATTACAAAACAAGGGGATAAAAATTTTCCCAATAAATACATGAAAACATTTTATGGCAAGAATTAAAAAAAAAATTGCTAGGAAATTTGCAAGACAAAATTATACAGGTTTGCAGTCCCAGTTTAATATCTTTTTTAATTCAGTTTGTCAGTCCATTGCCACTAATATGTTTGTATATTTTGTTAGGGCTCATGTTTGTTTGTCTGTGAGTGTGGATGTGGCATTTCATTTCAAGTTGGGTTTTGGGAGGGACCTGGGTTTGAGTCTGTATTTTGATTTTTGGGGACTTGGGTTTGAGTCTACATCTTGAATTTGGGGGACGTGGGTTTGAATCTGGATTTTGTTTTTTTGGGGGCGGGGATAGCTTATTTAAAATTGGGATTTGTTTGAGGGGTAGGGTTGGTTTTACTTTGAGTTCTTAGGGGATTATTTTGTCTTAAGGGAATTTTCTTTGTTAATTTTTTTTTGTTTTTTTGTGGTGGAACTTTATTAATATTTAACATTCACTCATTCATTCACACAATTTTTTTCTGTGTACTGTGGGGAGGTGTAAGTGTTGGACGGTGTGCATTTTATGTTTTTGGACGTGCAGCTTGTTAATTGTTTTTGGACGATTTGGGTGGCCCTGAAAAGGGCCGGGTTTGGTGTGACTTGTGCGGGCTAATCCACTGATTTGGGCGGTCTCTGACTATGCTGGCTGGACTGGCTGGGAGGTCTTGACTGTTCCTGATGAGTGGAAGATGGCACTGGTGACGGTGCTGGTTGAAGTTGAGAGGGTGAAAATGGTTGTGGTGTGTCCATCTGCTGATACGTAAGCACACTGGGAATCACTGCAAAGAGACTGGATAATCCAGAAGTGTTGTCCTGACTTTCCTCCTGTTGTGAAGGTGCAACTGAAGGTGGGTTGAAAAGCATCTGTCTGGAAGTCCCAGGCTGTTGGTCATACACAACTACGTAAGAAGTTGGCTGTGCTGATGCTGATGAAGGCCTTGGTGGTTGCTGTACTTTGGCAATCACTGTAACAGGTTCTCCGGTGGCTGTCTGTGTAGGCTGCACAACTGGAACGGAGACCAGTTGAGTTTCCGGTATGGTGAGTATGTATTCACGTCCTGTTGTGGCCTGTGATGCTTCTGGAAATTGATATGTTGTGACCTCTTGACTTTTGGTGACCTGTCTCTTGCGTTCTTCGGCCTTGTACTGTATTTCACTGAGAAGCTTCACTGTCTCATTCCTGAAGGTAAAAAAGTCCCTTTCTTCCAGGTTTTCAATCTCAAAGTGAAGATAGTTGGAGAACGACTGTCTAGGACTTGGAGCGGGGTCCTGATGTGCACCCAGAAATGTGGAAATCATCGACCTCATCTGGTGGAACTGATCTAAGACTGGATCTGCAAACGTGGTGGCAGTGGCTGTCGTCGCTTGTGACTGGTGCTTGAAGGCTGATGAGCAACATCTGATGCAATGCTGATTTCCATCTCAGATTCTGTGTCCTTGGATGTATCTGGGACTGAAGCTGAGGCTGCGGCTGCAGAAGGCCTCTGGGGTGACTTGAATGCAGAAGACGTGGAAACTCCCCTCCTTCTGATGTGACCTCGTAGAAAACTGAAACTGTCCTTCAGCCAGGTCTGTCGTTCTGTGCTCTTCTCAGCTCCTTGTCCTGACTTTGTCTAAGTGAGCTTGCCATATCTGGTATGTTGAGTATCAAACCACTTCTTCACAATCTTGACAGGCAAATTTCTGGTAGCTGCTAGCTGCTCCCAAAGTCTTTCTTTCTTCTGCTTGTCTTTGAAACTGTCGTTGGTCTTGTCATACAATTCCTTGTGCTGTTTAACGAACTCCATGATGGCTTCTTCGTCTGAATCAGTCAGGAAAATGGACTTCATCTGGCCCTTCTTCTGTCTGAATTGAGTTGATTCTACATCAGTATCCGTGTCAGTTTGCACCTTCTTTTCTCCTCTTTCTGGGCTCTCTTCCCTCTCTCTCTCCATCCTCCCTCTGTCCCTCTCCTCCTGCTCTCTCCTCTCTCTCTCATCCCTCTCCTCTCTCTCCCTCCTCCTTCTTTCTATATCCGCAGCTGTATCTCCTAACTGAAACTGTAGTTGAGTGTCAGTTGGTACTTCAATCTTTCTCCTTCTGCCCCTTGGCATACTGATCAATCAATCAATTGTACAGCTTGTTTTAAAAAACAAAAACTTAAAATAAAATGAAACCTCACAGAACAGATTTCACTCCCAACCAGTCCAGCCTAGCTCAAAACTTAAGCTAATTTCCAAAAAATAAAAAACCTAAAATCAAAGCTGCATACCACTTGTCTCTCGACAAGTCAAAGCCCAAATATACGCAGATTGTCTACCGACTCGCCTTTTTATACCCACAGACTTTGATGCCGACAGACCGTAAGATGCAAAAATATTGCCGGTCTATCTGTTACAGTTACCGGCTTGTCTGTTAGTGTTACAGGCCTGTCGGTTGTTGTTTACGGTTTGTCTGTTTCAGTTTAAGGCCTGTCGGTTACAACTTTTCCCGACTCTAGGACCCAGTCTGTTAAAGTTACCGACTGGCCTGTAAACTTTACAGGCCTGTCAGGAACACTTACAGACAGGCTGGCTAAAGTTACTGACTGTACTGCTTCTAGGCATAAGTTGGCCGCGGTCATAAGTTGGCCGCCATCACCAAATCTTGAAATTGCTACAAATTTAAAAGCTGATTGCAATCGTAAATGGTCCATTATTATTGCATTTATGCTTTTTATTCGTTTTAAACACTGTACAAAGACTTATTTGTCTGTTTGGCCCAATTAAATTAGTGGCGGCCAACTTATGACCGCGGCCAACTTATGCCTAGAAGCAGTACTGTTACACTTCCCGCACGGTCGGTGAGTCATCACGTACAGTCTGGAAGTCCATATTTGGGACAAGCCGGATACTTGTTACAGACGGGCCTGTTTCATTAACGACAAGCCGGGAAGTGTAACCGACAGGCTGTTAAGTTAACCGACAGGCCTGTTGCTAGGGGGCTGAAATTAGGGTCGGAAACAAGGGTCAGCAACGGTCGTAGAAATATCAAACATGTTTGATATTTCACCGACTCTCCCCAACAGGCGGTAATTTGCAACCGACCCTAACCGACCATGTAAACATTGGTCCCGACTCTCCAAAAATGCATAGTTACCAGCCTGTTGGCTCCAGTGGAACACCTGCATTTGTGGCACACTCATCATGACTTTTGTTAAGTTTTGAATAAACACAACTCAAATCAAACTATATGTTGATATTATCAATATGAGTACCTTGGAAGATTTATTTGGAGATGTTTCTTTAAGTTAAATAGTTTTTAAAGCACTCTTGGCTAATAATTAGTTTTGGATGATGTGCATATATCAACATACCTTTTGATGTAAATGAGGGACGGGTAGCCAGCTATTATGTAATAAACTTTATGGCATAAAATGTGTCAATATTGATTGATATGCAAAGACAAAGTAGCATTTGTCTTTGCATCTGCCACTGTGGCCCAGCGGGTAACACACTTGCCTAAGAGCGCAGAGGACGTGGGTTCAAACCCAGGTACAAGCAGATACATAGTGGACCTCCTAAAATGGCGGTCCTCTGTCATTGGGTCCTATCCCCAGTGGCAGGCTAAAGAATCTCAAGGATGTTGATAAATGGTCATCCTTGAGCTTCTGTCTTTCAGCGAGGGGAATGCAAGTCACTTGAGAGCTTGGACTGTACTTTGTTCATTCAGATGGGTCAAATAGCGCTTTGAGTCCTGTAGTATATGGAGATATTGCGCTGAGTATAAAAACCCAATACACTACAGTTTGATATTGACATTAAAATTGCATTCAGTCACTAGACTAGTTGAAATCTTTTAATGATCCACTTATATTTATATATAATTAAGCACCTTTTTATGTATGTATTCAAGAAAAAATGGTACTTTCATGTTAATTTGAAAAAGAAGAGACAATGCATGGTCCATGCAACCACTTTTTAGTTGAATGTATCTCCATATCTGAACAATGTTGAAAAACAATAGCTTTGATAAATTGTTCTTTACTTGGAATTAGTACACTGTAATTTAAGTCAATTTAAATTCAAATGCTGGGAAAATTGACACAAAAAATGCCATAACATTGGAAAGATGGATAAGGGTCCTCAGTATCCTAGTATTTATCAAGTTGCCAAAGGATCACTTGGCTGAAACTTCTGTTTTCCTGGGTTTCAATTCAGCTCATTACAATGTGTAGGAAACATAGATAACATGTCCCAATCTGATCTTAGCTGCTAAAAGTGACTTAAATACCCAAGTTTTACCTTTAAGGATTATGAGAAAATAATTTATACAGTGTAATCTCTTTATTTTGAAATCAGTTAAGAAGAACAGCTTTTCAATTTATACAAAAAGTATCAGGTCCTGAGAAGTTCCCTTCTGTTTCATTTTACCTTATTAATTAGAATTCCTGGTTAAATAGAAGTATTTTTATAGGGTCTGTGGATATTTGGCACAATAGGATTCATTTGTATTGACCATATTAAACAATGGGCTGTTTTATTGAATAGGAGAAGACTTTAAGTCTCATCAATAGAACAATATAAAAATAATGCGTTGAACTTGATTTTGGAGAGGTCACATGATGTCACAGAATTGGGTATCACTTCAAAGTATTATAGGGGTTGCAACTATGGGAGTTTTAGATTTATTCAATAAAATAAATTAAGTTTTGTATTATTACACCAAAATTTCAATTTGCAATGATATGGATTGTAGCATTATCATTGTAATATCTAAATAATCAAATAAATAAGTTTGGTTTTTATTTGAGTAAAACTATAAAGGCACAATAAAACATTTTCCCCAGTGAACAGAGCTACCTCCAACAATACACATAAAATGTGGGTCTTTTCACATGATCTCTTGCTATAAACTGGCTTCTCCATTGAATCAGACATTTCAGAAATCAACTGGTTGAATGCCACTTGAAATTAATTTTCATTGACTATGTAGAAATAGATAGAAACAGCAGAGAATGCAATAAAGTGGTGTAAATATTGCTGTAATTTGTTACTTGATCTTCCATCATTCTGTTTTACATCCATAAAACATCCAAGTGGCCTTGTGCACTTTCACATGTTGGATATGCTGACAAATGATGTGGAAAATCCATTGGAAAGAACAAGTTTTATTAAAATGTGAGTGTTGTTTTTGTGTGCATTAAAGTGGGCAAAACAAAAGGCCAGTGGATTTATGGGGACAAATATAAACACATGGCATACACAACATTTGGACAGGCCTGTAAAGCTGATGAGGTGGATGCCCGCATCAACCAACAACTCATTTACTCATTAAATGAACTCTCGCTATGCTGTGGATTTTTTTCTGCTGGTTCCATAAAGACTTGACTGAAGTGGTTTTTGAGATCATATATAGGTTCAGGATATAATTACAGAATGATATTCATCTTATTTTTAACATCCATGGATGATATCTGACATATTTTCAAAGGATTAGATGTAGTATTGATACACTGAGCAGGATTGAATAGGGGAAATGGTAGTGTACCAGGTAATATATTTGCTTCCCACTTATCAGGTCCTGCAATTAATTCCCAGTCCTAGTTGAAGTAAGAAATTTGCTTGCCATTGCCCAGTTGTTTTCAGTCAGAATCTGGAATTGTGACCCTTGTGTAACATTAGATATAAATCTGTAAAGTGACCAAAACATAAAACTAAAGACCTCTTCTTCAGATGGTCATTCTGCAATATATGTGTGTGTCACAGATGATAAATGTTATAATGTTAACCTCAGAAGCCCTGTTTAGTTGAATCTAGAAAGACCATAGAAATATTTCTGCTTAACTTGCATTTCCTGTGAACATCTCAGTAGGCCATCAAAGGAAATGATATCTACTTCTACTTACAACAGAATTCCATTGAAAAGAGGTGTACCAAAAAGGATCCCACAGTATGTGCTGTCACCTTCAAAAAACTACTCTCTAAATTTTGTATTTTGAATAAAGATATTCCAATAAACTGGCAGGAAGATATGGTTTTGTGACACATTTGTCTCCCACCCCCTGAGGTTGTGGGTTCAAATCTTGAGCCTTGTCCTGGGGAATGTTGGTATTTGCTTGTTGATGCCTAATCTTAACCAACTAGTATGTAACTATAATTCTAAGACTGAAAACAGAGCAAAATCACTTTTTGGTCCTTGTACTTGGCAAATATTTTAATTCTTTGTATGTGTTTTAAATATTGTTACTTTACTTAGTGTTTTGTTACCCCACAAGGGCTGTCGGGGTATTGTTTTCACCCATGTCCGGGTGGGCGGGCAGGCGGAGGGAAAAAGTTTGTCCGGCCTGTATCTCAGAAACCATTGGGTGTAGGAAGTTGATACTTGGTAGGGACATTGGTTAGAAGGTGTAGGTGTGCAACGTCATGGTCTGACCTTGATTTGACCTTTGATCTGTTTCAAAATCTTGTCTGGGCTATATCTTGGAAACCGTAAGGTGTATGAAGTTGATATTTGGTAGGGACCTTGGTTAGGGGGTGTAGGTGTGCAATGTCATGGTGTGACCTTGATTTGACCTTTGACCTTGCCATAGTGACCTTGACCTATAAAATCTTGTCCGGGCTATATCTCAAAAACCGTAAGGTGTAGGGAGTTGATACTTGGTGGGGACATTGGTTAGGGCATGTAGGTGGCAACGTCATGGTGTGACCTTGATTTGACCTTGTCATAGTGACCCTGACCTATAAAATCTTATCCGGGCTATATCGTGGAAACTGTATGAAGGTGTAGGAAGTTAATACTTGGTAGGGACATTGGTTGGAAGTTGTAGGTGTGCAATGTCATGATGTGACCTTCATTTGACTTTTGATCTTTCTGTAGAGACCTTGAGCTTTAAAATTTTGTCTGGCAATATCTCTGAAACCATTAAGAGTAGGAGGTTGATGCTTGGTAGGGACATTGCTTAGAGGTTGTAGGTGTGACACATCATGCTGCAATCTTGATTTAAGCTTTAACATTGTCGTAGTGACCATGAGTTTTAAAATCTTGTCCAGGCTATTTCTTGGATTCCGTAAGATGTAAAACGTTCACACTTGGAAGGGACATTGGTTAGGTTCTATATCTCTTGGTTTTGAAAACTATTTACTCAGACTGTGGGGTACGGGCATCTCGAATGCTATTTTATAGAACTATATATTTTCTTCCACTATTCATATAAATCAGAAAATTTATTACAATACAAATATTTTACATACATTTCAATGTCTACCTGAGAGAGAGCCCTGCTTCATTTATACCTTTAATAAATAGATTCTTCTGAAAGTGAAAACAGACGTTATAAGAGGGCTGATTCATACTTGTAATTGTACTCCGTGATAGATTTCAACCCTGAAATTGTCTGTTCAGGAGGTTGATCTTTTCTTTTGGAATGTTCATACACCACATTCAGAACATATGAGACTGACTTGGGACCAGCAGTTATGGATCAGGAACATTTGAATGCATTCAGGAGTGAATCGTATGTGTCCCTGATTAATTTGGGAAGCCAATTGCAAACCTATATTAAAGCTTTTTTAACATTCTTAAAACAATCTTAAGCCAATCCAGGTGATTGCATAGGCCTTCGTAATGTTCATAACCCATTTGGAAGGAATCGGGAACTGATCGGAACATTTTCAGGAAGCAGCAGATGGATCAGAAAACATTTGCAACATTTTGGGGAATCAATCAGAGTATTTCTAGAGTCAATGTTAGTGTCAGTCGGAACCAGAACCTATCATAAAATCCACCAATAGATCATGACTTTTTTAACCCATTACCTTTAAGGGTTGTGTGGGTATTGTTTTCACCCATGGGGTAAGGATGTGCAGGCATTTGAGTGGGGGATTTCAGGGAAAAGCCTGTCGGGCTGTAGCTCAGAAACCTTGAGATGTAAAATGTTGATACTTGCTAGGGACATTGCTTAGGGGGTGTAGGTGTGCAACATTATGGTGTGACCTTGATTTGACCTTTGACCTGGCTGTAGTGACCTTGAGTTTTAAAATGTTGTCCATGCTATATCTCAGAAACTGTAAGGTGTAGGAAGTTGATACTTGGTAGGGACATTGCTTAGGGGGTGTAGGTGTGCAACAGCATGGTATGACCTTGATTTGACCTTTGACTTTCCATAGTGACATTGATCTTAAAAATCTTATCTGGGCCATATCTCAGAATCTTTTAGGTGTGTAAAGTTGATTTTTGGATGGGTTATTGAATGGGGAGTGTAGGTATGCTCAATTATAGTGTGACCTTTAACTTTGGCTTATTGGAGACATATTTCTCTTATCACATACATATATGGATTGCTGCAACTGATTGTTGTCTTAATTGGGCTATTTCCATTGACAGCTATACTTCAGTTTTCTAATTATTGCTGTCATCTTGCTGTTGAATTGTCTTATAAAACCTCCAAATTTAGATCAATTTATGTAAAATTGTTTAAATGGCCTTTTTTCAGTAGGGATGAAAATTATGAAATTAATAAAAGTATACAAAATCCCTACATTATGCTATATATCATACAGAGAAATACCTTAATAACCTTTAATTATTAAAATAGAAATTTTCTGTTATTAAGTCTGTGTAGGTTTTTAAGCAACAGACAATTGGAATCTTTTTAAATATTCTGCTTATAAAATAGCAAATATTCATGTATTTTAAGTCAAATTGCAATCATCTAGAAATCATACAACAATCACCTTTAGTGGTCGATGTGTCAATTGTGTACTCCTGCTTACAAAGGATTAAACTATTCATGTACGTTAAGTTAAACAATTGTTTTAAGGCAGTAAGTCAATTGGTTACAGTAACAATACACTCAACCCTTGTCAACCCGGATTGAGAGGGTTCACACTACGAAGCGGGTGCAACCAGTCTGCTTCAATCTGCTTCAGTCCACCTCTTGAGTGAAGCTCAGATTTGCCCTTATCAGCCCGGATTGTGAGCATTCACACCTAATCCTGATCTGCTTCAATCTGTGTCAACACGGGTTGAATCACTAGCCTGAACACCCAGTTAATATCATGGTGTTGAAGACTATTTTTGCTGGCTGTGGGGTACGGGCATTTCCAATGCTATTTCTTCCTGATTGGGAGGTTGGTTTATTACCCACTCATATATATGGAACAGCCTTCTAAGCTGATTATACCACCAAGTATAGAAAAAGATGATGTTCATCTTGGACGGGCCAAACAATTTGCTAAAAAGACACCAAGAATATAAGGAAGGCTATTTTCCTTCCTACAGCCTAATTTTTTTCTCCAAATGTCTCCAAATCAACAATGTTTGTGCCCATCATCAATGCACATCCATCATTACTGATAGCGTCAAATGTAATCGGACCTTTATCACTGGTGCATGCTTCAAATCTCAGTGACAGTTGTCCCACGAAAGGTCTCATTGCACGGTTCTGGTGGCTCCTAACAACAAACGCAAATTATCCTATTATGATTGATTTTCTGGTCACTTTGATTTTTCAAAATTGAAACCCAATATGGTTTTGGTTACAATAGCTTGCATGGCTTGTATAAAACAATAACACTGAAGTGGAACAGCAATTTGGTAATGAGTCCTTGACTGTCTGATTCATCTGCAGATAAAGCCTCATCCTACTGCAGTTTTTCTTATTTTTTTTTATTTCTAAATATGGACTCAATTGGTTGCATGTGGCGGAGACAGTAAAGTATGGTAAAGGAATTTGTTGCTCTCAACAAGTTTTTTGTTTGGATTGAATGTTTGTAATTGTTGGGGACCTTTCAACAATGTTTGGGCTTTGAAAAGGTTAAACCTCTCCAGATGCAATTCAGGCAACTTCAGCCAAACCTCAGTTTAATTATTGAATTACGATACTGATGTGTTTCTATGCAGCAAATGCATCTGCAATTTTGTAACACAATAGATTATTATTGTGTGCATTGGTATTCTCAGAAATTAATCTTTTCTCAATAGAGTGCACTGTTTGAGATTAAAATATTAGCACTTGCATATCTCACTGATTCATATGACAAAATCTTATTCTCAAGCATACAAACAGACGTTTGTACTGGTAGTAATGCTGTGCATTGATGAAAAAAGTACCGCTATAATAATTTATGCAGAAATCTTCAAAAATTTTAGTATTACTAGTAAATTAACTGGGTGACTGTTGCAATGTTAAAAGTACTTGAGTCATAGTGAAGAAATACCACAGTCACAGGTGCAGTTGCAATAACATGATGCAAAAGCGAGCTCTCCTTTTGAAGCAAATAAAGTGGGCTTTATGTAAATATCACCAGAGATAATTTTCTTTAATGGTCTCAGAAGTATAATCAAGATAATTGTGTTTAAATTTGATTATCTTTTTGTGTGTGTACAGGAGTATATATTCTTCTGAAACCAAGACTGTGTCATAGGTATAATAGGACAAAAGTAACATTTTATCATGTGTGTTGAAAGATAGATGGATAAACATTGTTGTGTGACCCTTTTCTTGAGGTTCTTCCTTTGAATGATAAAAGAAAACATTTGACTCTCCCATAGATGCTATGATATATCAGAGTAACAACTGTAAAATATGCCAGGGTATGTGAAATTGACCAGTGAGGAGACCCCCCATCTATTTACATTGAACTGTGGGAAGTTCTTTACAAATTGATGATGTTTGAGACTACACTAAGCCTCTTCAATCACATGGTAAACAAATGGCACAAATTTCAGTGATATAGTCTTACTTTTAAAGGATGTTGCACCTCTGATGGCGAATTTCACATTTTGTGGCAAATTAGACATTTTTTACTCTATTATGTGTGTGTGGGCCATTATGGACACAGACAAACCACTTCATCCAGAAAATCATAACATCTTCCAATGGATTCTTTTATATGTAATTTGTATAAAGAAACCAATATGAGGAAATAATTGCATGTTGCACATTAAAACTGATGTTTGTATAGACAGCAAATACGGTCCACAGTGTTACTTGCCTGAATGGTTGAACATGAAAGGAAGAGACACTTATATTCACATCATCTACACTGTGTAAGTGGGTAGGAGGGGCTTAGTAGTTCTCCATTTGGCCACCTGGCCAGACTGGCAGCACTGTCTTGATTAGAAAGTTTGCCAAAGTGCATCTGATTGGCTGAAGATGTAGAGAGTGATTAGAACTTGCTCATTAATATGTAAGCAACTGGTGGAATGGTCTCTCAAGAGAGGCACAGTGTGCAACTGGTAGGAAAATCAGTCAGTATTGTAAGTAAGTTTGGACTGACAAGAAGAAAAGGGCTTTGTGATACGGGAGTGTGTATTGTAGTAATTAACCTTCTATAAAACTGGTTTATATAAGCTACTGTCTGATACATTTACATGACATTGTGTATACGTATGGGATATATAGTGGATTTTGCAGGATATAAATATTTGGTAGATGTAAGTGATTGGTCTTTTGACTTGGATTATATTGCAAAGTGATTGATTTTTGTTTAAAATGTATCACCAGTTGTGGATTAGAAAGCATTTGATACATCCCTGATCCAGACAGTGTGCACATCTCATTCATGTTTTTCATTCTGTGGACAACAGTTATGAATTTTAATGAACAGTATTCTTTACCTTTGAATGGAATATGAAACAAAAATATTAATAAAATTTGTAAATGGGTCTGTTAATATAATGTTGAGGATTATCATGCAAGAAACTTGTTTTTTTGATCAGTTGCAGAAGCTGATTATTTTTGAAAGGAAATTATGTTGCTAGAAGTTAATTACATTTGCTTAATAAAATTCACATCCACTAAATTATGCAAATAGAAACTGTCAGATTGTCCATTTTAGGCCATTTTGGTAAAAAGTAGGTATTAAATTACACACGGGTAAAAACAGTGTGGATTGAAAATATTGAAACAGGTATAACTTGGTTAAGTGATTAACATATGGGGAAAAAATCCCACTTAATGGCTGGCCACCTGTTGTCAAACTTGATTCAATTATGCAAAACAGTCCCAGTTTTGACAAGTCTCCCTCACAGTTTATGTGTGTTGTTGGCTTGTCATGATTTTGCATTTTAATCTGGAATTGGAAATTTTTACACCAACAGAGCTTGCTTGAGAATTGTATTTGAAACTGTTCAGGAGATTTCCTTATAGTTTGTGCCAGTAGGAGGATATAATTGCAGGGATTGGTACTTAGGCAGAGTAACATCTGTGATCCAGTAGACTGATCAAAGGGGAATTATTGATTTTTTTCAAATCACTTTAGCAACACAGTGTTCCTTCCTTGTTTTCTTTAATTACAGATTTGAGTTATAAATGCGTTAAAATCATGTCTAGACGGACTTACAATAGAACAGTTTTTGTGGCACTACTGATGTCAATATGATTTAAATCATTAACTTAAATCAATATTGTGTCCTTGATAAGCGCATAAATAACTAGAGACAAACCGTTTGGTCGTCTTTTGTTTAGTTGTCAACAGTTGGACAAAAATTACCCACTGAGCGGTAATTAAATTACTTGAAAAATCAATTCCAGTTAAGGGTAATTTGTAGAGGGGAAGAATAATATAAAACACAACAAAGCCACAGTAAGACCTACCTAAAAGATCATGAAACAATAAAATGTTGGACCCAGATGCTTTTTACACTTTGAAGGAAGAACTAGAGAAGTTATAAAGATGGGTGAAAACATGATTCAAGGGCTTGGTACACAATACGTTTTGTTTTGAATAGTTATAGAAGGTACAGAGAATGACAAGGGGACTGGTGTAACATTTCACAAACTACATGTAAAGGAGTAGAAGAAAAAGGCAGTTTATTTTGCCATTTAGTTAATGAACTTGGGCAATAAATCATTCTATTTGGATGACAGGAAAAGGAGAGAGGTAGGGGGAGGTAAGAAATGGGGAGGCAGGGGAAATGTTCTAGGCAACAGGTGCTTGTAGATCATCAACTGAAGGGATGTTTTCTTATTATTTTGTCTGATGATTATTATCCTAATAGAATCTTGTAAAACCTGACCTTTTGATTGTTGCAATTTCACTGTACATTGCAGTCTTGATTTCCAGTTTTGGGCTTTGTCTGTCCCTAAGTCAACAGGTATTATAGAGTTTGTGTAGATTTCTATTCATAAGAGAAATAAGTCAACTGTTTTGTATTAAAAATAGATTTCATTGTATTATAGGTCATTGATTGGTAATGTTACAGTTTTTGTAGCCAAAATATAATGTATTCGTAGATAGCTTTGTGGTTCCTTAATTGATCTTTTCACATTGTATTATTTTTAACACCTATCTTTGAAGATAAGTAAGCAAAAATAATCTAACTGTTAGTATTAACAGCCCTTAATTCTCTTTTGGAAAAACAAACATCTCTTTCATGTTCTTGCATGTGTATAAGAGCTATAACAAAAAACAAACTTGCCAGTGATCTTGGTAATCCTGAGTGAGTATGGAGTAATGTGCGTGAAATTTGCCACAACGTGTGCAATTCACTACTGGGGACACTTCTTTAATATCAATGATAAAGAAATAAAGCTCATCAAAATTCATCGTCCGATAAGAGATATGAGTAAGAATAATCACATCAAATACAAATTTGACAAGAATTTCTCATTATTGAATGAATAAATGTGGAGTTTTCACAGTTTCCAATATGACATAGTGTAGCAAATTTCAGGTTTCTTACTGTATATAGCTCATTGCGCAGGGGCTTCATGGCTCCCAATATTTGTGTGATTGTTTGAACTTTTCTTGTAGAGCAAATGCCGGGATCAGTGAGGCGGCACATAAAGCCTTGCTTGATGATGATGCTGGGCTTCACAAAAATACATAGACAGGAGTGTGTAAAAAAAACACAAACTCTCACTATATATTATGCAGAGTTATAGACACAAGCAAGATAATAACAAAAAGTTTGTGTATATAAATCTTGTAGTAGAGTAAGAAATCTAAAATTCGCCAGGAATCTAAAATTCGCCACCTCTAAAACCTTAGTTAATTTTATGAAGAAAATGATGTTTTTGTCCAAAAATTGGTATTTTTCAGTTCAAAAAGCCTTAATTTACTATACAGTTAACAAATCTCACCACAATTCATTTATTTTATTAGTATTTTCACATGTGGCGAATTTCAGATATGTGGCGAATTTTAGATTTCTTACTCTATATAACTTTAGACCAGTCTAGACCTGGTAGGTTTTGTGGAGATAGTATGTAATATGTGTATGTATTTTTTTTCTGTGTTTTACAGCTGATTTGCAAGTGACCCCCTGCCAGGAAGAGAGAGTGAAAATCATCATCAGTTCATTTGGAAGTGAGCAAAAAATACCGGGAGTAGGAAGAAACAGTTGTGGATTAAAACCATATGGACACAACAGTTGTACAAGTGTGAAGTGCGTAATGGTGTTCAATCTACAGTGAAGAGGAAAGAGGACTGCGTTTTGGTGGAGTTCATTGTAGACTTTGTAATTCATTAGCCTATGAACTTGTACACACACACACAAAAACATCACCTTACATACAGGTCTAGGATTTTCACAGGAGGACCATCATAATTTTGTGTTTGACCACGATATTTGAACATTATCAAAAGAAAAGGATTATTATGGCATAATACATGCAGTTTTGTTCATTAAAATCTCAGAACATCCATAAATTACATATAATATTCTTGCGGGAGATACATTCTTTGCAGGCATTTATACAAGACATTGCATGCCTCTAACTATGGCATTACAGACTCAGTAATCAAGTAGCCAATGCTATCTGTGGTTGCTAGCTGTCAGCATATTTACATTGTATTAAATGGTAGAGGAATCCAGTGAAATCGTACTGAGGCATGCATCAGAAACATGAAACCAGTGTAAATTATTTGGCTAGATAAGAACTGGAGAGAGAAAATACTAGCACTTGGACCTTGACCAGTTTAAATAGTGAAGCCTGTATGCAATATTGTGATGATTACTTACCAGTGTTGTTATTTTAACCGGTTTGGTCAATCCGATCTCTTTTACACATCTGAAGGATAGATACTTAATGAGATACCTACAACAAATACCTAGTACTAAAGTACTGACAGATAAATGTAGGATTATTGTTTGAAGAGTCTGAACCTAGGTATTCCAGTTCTTTAAAGTACTACTTTCCATTTTTGTAGCTATACCACAAATCTAGTCTGATAAGCGAGAAACACAAAAAAAAGGAAAAAAAGAAAGGATGATAAATGTCAAAACGGAATGAGTTGAGCTTCAAATTATACAATAAAAAGAGAAGATAGCCCAGGATATTTTTTGGTGCTTGCTTTGTAGTAACAAAGTTGGGTCTTAATATCCCTGGCTGGGTATGCCAAGGGGAGATCAAGGAAAAATTGGAAACTAATCCCCAGAAGGGTGTTTTTTGTGGTTATTGGCTGTTGTTGAAGGGGCTCAAGTGGTTACATAACAGACTCTTGCCCCCAATTCTGTACATGACAACACTCGGAAAGTGAAGTGGGTTTGCCTGTTCTTGTGGATTTCATCTCCCCTGTCAAAGTTTATGTTGGATGATTTCTGTTGTCATTTGAAAGGATTACACCACTTCAATGATTTGGATTATCATATCTTATTTTGAAAGAAACATTTAAACAATAAATTTGTGGTTAAATTGTGATAATTGTTTATAAAAATTTTTGTTAGAGCGTAATTAATTTCAAGGATTTCTTTGGTATCTATGATAGAATTTATACTGAAAGGGCAATATCTGTGAAATTACTTCAGGATTATTACCATTGAATTTATATGTATAATTTAACTTTAAAACATGCACTAAACACTGAAGATCACAATAAACACGTTGCTCCTCATTGTGCGAGTGAATCATATGGAATGACATTCTGGAAGTGATTTTGAAACAACTTTAGAGTTTGGACTATGACATATCATAGCCTGACATATGTTAAAGGGTGTTCAAATTAATGAAGTAATTAGAAAGCTGTGCAATTGTTGAGGTCTATTGGATCAATGAGTAAGAGCAGGGAGCAAGCTATTACAACAATGACAGACCTCCATAGGGTTTTGTCTTTGCTGACCTTACTGCTTTCAGGATGCCTGGGATTGCCTGGTGAGTAGTGTTTTCTTTGTTGACAAATGTCCCCCACCTCATCCATTTCCTAGTAATGGAGATAAGTGTTATGTTTGTTTATAGTTTGGCTTAAAGAGATGGCAGCCATTTCCTGTGTTTGTTGCAGTTGTTTGTTTTTGAGCAGGGGTAAAATAAAGCTTGATAGTTATGTATTTATAACTGACCATGCCATGTATTTTTGTGCAAATGTCTCAATGGAAGTATACTTAACCCAGAAAATAAGCGCAAGTTTTATAAAGAATGAAAGGTCATATTTTTTAGGTAAGTGTATTTGGAATCTGAAATAACATAATTTTGAAAAGAACAAAAAAAAATCATGCAATTAGTACCAATTACCACTATTTTGAAATGCGGCTGAACATATATTTGAAACCTCCTTTATCTAAATTGCTTCTTTCCAAATATGATAGATTCTGTTTAATTAGAATATGTAAATACCTGTAGGATTTGGTTCTAGTTCTGACAAGGTCTGATTCACTTTGACCAACATTCTACTAGTGCTACTTTATCTTATACACAATCCCCTGTATGCAATCCCATGGACCCAGGGACCACGGTGGTGCAGTGGTAACACTCACTTACTACTATTGAGATTAGAGTTTGAATCCCAGCCTGACCTCATGTGGGAGAGCTGGCAGTTGCTTGCCTTTGGTCTGCAGTTTACAGCACAGAACCTTGACCAACTGTATGTACTGGTTTCCTCTATCCTTGCAACTTCCAGTCACTGATAAGGTACTAAATAAACTAAAACTGAATCCTATGGACATATTTTCTGTCTGCTGGCCTGTCTTGTTACTCAAATTCAAATTTTTACAAAACGTTTCCATTGTTGTGGCAGCATTTAAGTACTCATTCCAAAGGTCAATGGACAGGTTTAACAATGGAAGAAAATAAACAAAGAGCCAATTAGGGCAGGCATTAATAACAGAAATGGAAATAGGTCACTTCCGAGATCTTCAGCAACAGTATTGTTGTGTAGACTTGAGTACATTATTACTGCCTTTTATGACTGTGTAATTTCTATCCATGAACAAATTTCATTAATGGAAGGGAGTTTTTCCCCAGCGTGGGCCAGGGTGCAGTTCAGTTTTAGATGTAATATATTTTGGCGAGAGATAACTCAACAAAAGTGTCTGCAAACTTGAAAGGCAGTAAATCTCTTTCAATTATACAATCATGGATTACATCTTTTGATCTTCATGGGAATGTTACAAACTGGTAAAAGTTTCTTTCACTGCATAACCTTGCTGATATAATCTTTACAAATGATCAGTATTTGGGGGCAAAAACAAAAGTTAAGGATAATTTGGATAACTCAATAAAGTCACTAAAAAGTAAAGACTGGCCAGAATTTCTGCATTCTTTTGGTGAGAATGTGCCAGATCATCAGTTTATATCTGTTAGCAAATAAATTCACTAAAATTTTACTGATTTACCAAAAATCAGAAGGCTCCTCCATTTTGTCAGGCTATAGGAATGGACTTATTTTTGGAAATCCTGAATCATTATGTATAGGTCAAGAGGGTGTAGAGAAAGTGCGGAGAGATTGTTTTTACAAAATTTGGGCTATTATCAAGTTCCACTCTGTTGTAGTCAGTTTTTAAAGTACAAGTGTTGAGCTGTGGCTTTCTGTTGGCTGATACAATCTCATCAATTTTTGTGAGAAACATCTTCCTGACGATATATATAGTGAAAGATAGTGGGTCCACAGTGTAGGGGCTACTTTTTAATCTGGTCTTCTCTGTGTATTATTTCTCAAAAACTTCGTAGTTTTAAGATTTATTATTTATTGTAGCAACTGTAAAAAAAAAACTTGTTGAAACTGTATTCAATGTTTTTGTAGAGAATAATTCCATTTCCATTTTTTTATGGAATCCCAGTACATACAATGTAATTGAATCATATTAGTTTCTGCTTACCCTTATCTTGTACGTTTTTAGTCTAGACTGTTTTTGGGATTTTTTCTTAATCTTGTTTTGTAAGATTTCTGCTTTCGAGTTGTACAGAAAATTATTCAAATTTTATGTTTGAGTTTTGAGGTCTGTTTGTCTAGATACTTGAGGAATTTACCCAATATTCAAATCTGTGCCATAAACTCTGTAGAGATACTCCGATAAATAACTCAGGAAGGAGTTAACGAAGGGATTACTCAGATAATTGCTTAGTCTGTTTTGATGACTGATCTCCAGATATACATCCACTTTTTTCTTTGTCTGCTTGTCGTTTGAGAAAAACTACAAACACATTGTCTTCCTGCATCATTCTAGTCTGTTGTCTATAATAAAAACTTTTGCACTTTGAGGTTATGTTACACTATTTCATTTTTTTTCTTTAAAGAAAACTCTTTAACGTACTTTTAATTAAACATTTCTTTTATGTCGACCATTTCTACCAATGAGGGGAAAAATTTCCTCGTTGAGGTTCTATCTTTTTTTACAGTGTCGAGAGTGGATCCTATTTAGTTTAATTAATGTGGAGAAAGAGAAAACCTGAGTACTTGAAATGATGCATGATGAAGCATGCTCAGTTATACAATTACACAGACGAGCAAAAATTATCATGAACACAGAATGAGCCACTCACAATATTTCATATCTCACCATAAAGCCTTAAAATCATCTATCCTGTGTACACAGATTTTACTTCTACTCAGTGTAACAATAACTTAAAACCATCTATTGGGGACATAATAATAAAAAATAAACACAATGTGTCCCAATTATCCCCACAGACATGTAACACTTTTCCAAAAGACTTCGCATGTTGTAGCAATGAATTCACATATTATCAGGAAAATTAAAAGTTATAATTTTTGGTAGTAGTTAAGTCACAAAATGGGTGAAGCTTTCGTACTCTCCTTAACACCCCGGTCCCCCCAACTGGATTCCACTTCCACTACCAAAAACTATACCCTCCCCCCTCCAACCCAGTCCTCCAAGACCAGAGCCTTCCAATGTGTGTAATTCAACTCTCCCATTGCCTTGTGGACTATTAGCTGCTTTTGTCACCCATGTATCTTCACTAATTTGAAAGGTCCACTTTTAATGAAACTTTTATGTGCATTCTTTTTTTTTTTTTGTAGTCACGCCAACTGCTGACTAACAGTTTCAAGAAGTATTGAATCTTCTAATTTTACCCAATCTGAAACTGAATAGAGTTAGTTATTGTGTTGATTTCTCTGCAAATCTGAGAAAAAAATGCTTTATTTAATTTATACTCTTAATTTATAATGAATTTAAAAAAGAAATTATTTTATTTAGTCCATAATTTTATTAATTTAATTCATAATCCATTTTAAAAAAAGTTTAAGTATCAGAAGTTTTCAGATTGAAATATTTAGTGGTGAGCAGAATTAGTTAGAAGCTTTTAAAACATTTATATGTTTAATATTTCACTTTCCTCAGATTTCGTAAACTTTGTGGCTCCTTTTGATCATTTAAAGTACAAATAAAAGTCTGTCCCCTTTCAATTAAGGATTATATAAACTGACATGCAGTCATTTATCTTTTTATCTTGCTTTTTTTTGGGTTAAGTGGAAGTTTCTTGCTGCTCTCATGAAACTTGAATCAACAGGGTTCAAGTGTACTAGTCACTGACATGATGTACTGATGCTACATTTGTTTTCACTGTTTTAGTGGCATATATGCATGACTTAGAACTTGCGTGAATGTTTAAATCCTGTGATCTTCATTGTAAGGGAAGAGACAGCCATACAGGGGCCTTCTCATTCATTCCTGTCTTTTAGTTTGCTGACAAAAAGCAAGCCATTTTTGTTATAAACATAAAACGTCATAGATACAATGATAATATTTTGTCTGCATGTTCAACTCGGGGTACAGGACAAATATATTACGTCTGCCGGATAAATATATTACGTATGGCGAGAAACAAAAATTTGACTTGTATTCTGTTCAGTGAATGACATGATGAGATTCTGATGACCCTATAATTTGTGTTGATTCAATTATTGATCATTTTATCATTATAAACACAAAAACAAATCCTAGGTGAAGTTGGGACAAGTCAACACTTGGTACAGTTACATTAACAAATCACGTCCTCAGACAATAAAGAAATGTAACTTCAGTTACAACTTACAAAACTTGATTCTCATTTTGTGCTGTTTTATTAATGTGTAATATAAGTTGCTTCAGAACTCATCAAATACTCTCTTTGGTGACTGATGTCATTATCATCCAGTTATATGAAGCTGTTTGTATGCAATTAATATTTTACACTTTTACTTGTTTCCCTATGGGTATTGTACTGGTTTAGCCTGTTGTGTCTTTTTAACATGGTTCACATATCCCTATAATATTGTAACCTATGTTTCTCTACTGAGACTCTTTATAGTTAATATTTAACCCTAAATACTAGATGTTTACACCTGGGGATACCCCCTCCCTTTTGCACTATTCTAAGGTAATCTCTTATATCAACATATTAGGTTTTATAATCCCATGAGAACTGTTTGTTAATTACACAAAGGAGCTATTAGGATGCTGTTTCATCTAGCCTGGGTTTCCTGTGAATATTTGCATATCTCTTCTCTGAAAGATTAGGTTTATTCTTCTGTCAATTTTTGCAGCATTCACAAACACAAAGCCTATACTCTGTGGATCTTACAGTAAATTTAAGCTGTACACAGTCTTCAGTTTTTTTTCTACCCTTGAAATGTTCAAACATTAAGCAGCTTCAGACTTCTTGCTTTTTATTCAGTGTTCTGTTGATTTATAAAACCGCAAATATTAAGCATGTTTGATTAGTTCCTTGGCTATTATGAAACAGTATCCAATATTCAATTTTCATAGTCAGTTGTCTCCCTTATAATGTGGTTTTCACTTGGGCAAAAACTGATTACTTTGTAGACAATGAATTAGATGTTAATAATAAGAACTTATATAAATAGGATATAGTACCCATTTAAGTATGTGTAATATTCATACTGTGCAGATGCAAGTTATTATGTTCTTTTTAATGGAAAACATTGCTAACACATTTTACCATAGTATAAAGAATGAAAGTAATTAGCTCAGGTTGCTTTTCCTTGATAGCTCTAACCTTCCAAAGTCAGACATGTGATCTTGCTTACACTGTGCATTGTTATATTTTACTGAATTATTATTACAGTCAAGGCCTATCCCTGCTCACTAATATCTGTTACATGTATCACAATATTTCTTTTCTATTAACAGTTTAGCCCTGGTATTTAGAATTTCAATGAAACAGAGAAATATGTCCACTTAACCAGCAGTTCTAGATAGCACAACTTGAGTAGAAAGTATTCTGATATATTTATGTATATATAAAAAGCAACAGTTCAGCTAAATAGTTTTGTGACTGTCAGTTGTTAACAATATTATTATCAATAAGTGCTTATATAATAATTTGAAAAAACATTTTTCCATTAATGTGCCGTTACATACATTTAGCCGTATTTTTGAGAAAAAAAAGCCAGTTGTTTTACAGTTTCTTACTTTCTCCTCATGTGTTTATGTTGAGTTTTGTCATGTAAATTTAACTTTTTAGGTGAACCTGAAGGTCAGCCAGATTTGGAATCGAACCCGAGTACAAATGCTGGCATGCCTGTATTTAGCTTGGAACCGCCAGAGTTTTCCTACATTGTGAGGAACACACCTGTCACCCTGACCTGCAGGTATAAAGAGCTCAGGCTGTGTTTTTTATCATCTGAAGAAAACCATACACTCTTTTAGATAGAATATATATTTTGGTATAAGCACTTCTATATGTTCTGATAACAAATATTTCACTAGTATATGGTAAAAGAAATATGTAACATTGATACTTGGAAGAACTGGTACAATAATTAATTTATTCAAATTTTTGGGACAATAATGAATGATTACTGTATGCTTGTTCAGTAAAGTAAGTTCATCATGTTGTTCACCTTTTACCACAGAGCCTCACCAGCAGTGCAGGTGAACTTCAAGTGTGCAGAGCAGTGGGTACGACCCAAGCACCATCACAATGAGGAAGTGATGGTCGGGGGAGTGACCTCCCTGGAGACAAGTATAAACGTTAGCAGAGAGGAAGTGGAACAGTACTTTGGACTGGACGGATACTGGTGTGAGTGTCACGCCTGGAACAGCTTGCCTGAAGAGCGCAAACTCAACTCTGCCAAGAGTAGCCGGGGGCTTGTTCAGCTTGCTTGTGAGTATTCATTTGCAATTAAACTTAATTGCTGGTAAAATTCACTCTGCTGAAGTAATATGTGGATTGCCTGGAACAGCCTTTTGGAAGTGTAAAAACTAAACTCCTCTGAAGTAAAATTATTAAGAAAAATGTAAATTCAGGATTCAAATATTGAAAAGTTGTTTCAGTACTTTGCAATTAGCCTACTAACTCACTTCCGGGTACATTGTAATGTACATTGTTTACCCTATAGTCAATCATTGTTTTTAATAACTACCCATTACTTGTAAAAATGCAGAAATATGTCGGTCATCATTATGGTTATTTCACAAAATCAGATAATTCTTTTGATCCAGTCTCTACAAGAAGTAGAGTAAGAAATCTAAAATTCGCCACATATCTGAAATTTGCCACATGTGAAAATACTAATAAAATAAATGAATCATGGTGAGATTTGTTGAATGTATAGTAAATTAAGGCTTTTTGAACTGAAAAATACCAGTTGTGAGACAAAAACATCATTTTCTTCATAAAATTAACTAAGGTTTTACAGGTGGCGAATTTTAGATTCGTGGCGAATTTTAGATTTCTTACTCTAACAAATGGTCATCTTGCAGTTTCCCAAAAGGCACTGTATTCTTCACAAAGGGAGAATGTGTTAAAACCTTACTCTTCATATAGTTTCATTCTCCATGTAGTTTCTATTGTTTATAAGAAACCTCTCTCTGTACCTCTCCCTACTCCCCAAGAAGCAAAGGAAAAAGCTGTAGAGTTGTGTTAGGATTAAAATCTGTTGTTTACCTTGTTAATCTGGGTTTTCTTTCTATCTCTGCACTGAACAACACTCAGCAATGGCCTTTCATTTGGCATCTGGTAGGCAGCAGAGTACACACTCACTGATAAAATACAATTCTACATCTGAGCATTGAAAAAAGTGCCAAAAACCCCAAATCAGTTTTTTTCCATTCTCCCTTTCTAGATTCATGGACTTTTACCTTTTTTCTTGGGAGTTTATAGATATTTCTGATCTCCTAATGCTATTACTTGGACTGTTGGCACACTGGGAGATATCTTTTATTGAGGAAAATTTTGAGCTGACACAAACACGTTGCCGTGTAGATTCAGTCTATTCTGCTTCTTTGCCCCATTTCCCTTCTTCTGTCCATTCAGAACTGTGAAAACTGTGCATCTCGTCATAAGATATTTAAATATTCTTTAGTAAATAATAAAATTGTTATATATCCCTTGGTAAGCGGTTGGCCCACTCCAATCTAAAAACCCTTGTCACATAATGAATAATGGGATTCTTATCGGGGGAAGCATACTTATCACTAATTGGCCACAGTCATATACTTACTTATTTTCAAAATTAGACTCAATTGTTTCCTGCTTGTAAAAATGTCACTACTTCTATGAAGAGGTAACCTTGTGGCATATGTCTAGCATTAAAATAAGCATGAATATTAGAGCATATTTTGTTGAGTTGAGTGGTTGTAGTTGTATACATTCAATCAGTTACATTTGTCAATTAGTTTTAGTTATAATCTTAGTAGTAGTATGTCTGCCCATATCTAATGATGCAATGTGATTCAGAACTAGTTGCTTCCCTAAAAATATTGAAAGTTGGGTTGTCTGGTCCCATGGTTTAAAATGTTCTGTAACAGCTTTTTTTTCAAATGAATAAACTTGGTTATTCTGACTTAGCCATTGAAAGCAATAAAACTGAATATGATAAGTAAAAGCAATTTGTAAGTTCTCTAATATTATTTAATTCACGGCATTTAAAAAGCCCATTCAGGCCTGGGCTGTTTGTTTCTCAGTTCTTGACAGGTTACTGTAGTCACCCCTATGGGTCCTATAGTCTGGTAATTTATTTTACAAACAATAGAGCTTATTAACTTGCCAAAGTGTATAAATCCCTATTGCTCTATACTTACAAATGCCTTCGAATTTTTAGACCTTCTGTTATCCAGACGACATACGACACCCCCAATATGTTTGGATTTAGAGGTTTCAATGTTCTTGTGATGCCCATCACTTTGGTCCTGTTACAGATCCACCCCTATCATTTGTTTCCTTTTATACATGTGATAAAGCAGTTTGTACAAATGAGAAGAAAGCTGCTAGTATAATGTAGGGGGTTATAACAACTTCCTGTGTTGCCCCTTCTGACCAGGAAATCCCTGTCAAATCACCCCTTATAATGATGATCTTTCATTGGATGTCTGGGTATCCAAGGTAACATGAATTATTATGGAGAACATAAGTATTATTGTTAAAGGAGGATCATTTCTTATGCTTTTATTTAATGCAGATTCTCAGTATCTCTGTTTTCTACTTAAGAATGTTATATTGACTACATTGTAGTCTATCTTTCTGATGTCTCTTGGGATGACAAAATACCCTATTGCAGCTCAACACCTTTATGGGAAGGACTAGCATAAAATTGATCAACTTAGAACTACTTTGTTGGGTTTTTTTTCCGCAAACTGTTGCATCAGTTTGCCATTAAATAGTATATCATATGCATAGATTTATTTGACGTATAAATTATAATAGTTTAGAAATTTATAAATTATAATGGAGTCTTTATGATTAGAACTACAGTAGTATAAGTTGAATTTAATTATCTGTGTCATCAGTTTTGAGATTCCCCATATCAGAATAATATTTTGGTGTTGATCCAAGTTGGGCAGAACCAAATCCTGTGAATATTGAAGGTGTTACTGGTTCAGTTATACAGAGTCAACTACACTGAAAACTTTTGATACAATTATGCAAATTTTGAAAGGAGGGTGCTCTCCATTAAAAATCTTTCCTGTCTACCTTGGGTTTTTATCTACAAATCTGGGAGTCTGTCCTTGTACTTGTAGGGTGATTCTTTCACACCATGCTATCAACCATCTATCTGCCACATCCCTGGTCAATTAAGCAGCCTTCATTGTGGTAATTTCTGGCTCTGCTGTCCATTATTATCCCACTTCAGCTTATCTTGCCTGTATTATTGGCTCTAAGTATCTGCATAGCTCCAATCTGTTCACATCTCTGCCCTCCAGTGTGTACCTCAAGTTATCCCCTTGCAGTAACATGCTCAGCAACTTAAACTTAAAACTTATAAACACACAGAAATTCAGTTATATTTTACAAGGTAAGGGAATCTTAGTATGACTCTTTTGTCCACTAAATTAGTGAGATTCAGCAGTACAGTAATTAGGTTGAATAAAGGAATGAAAGGTGATAAATAATCTTATCAGATAATAATGTAAGGTTGAAGTAATGAATGTTATGTCTACTGTCTAAGGTAAATACCACACACCATTTACACTTGTATTTCTCACATAGCTCAGGGAGTTTTCATTATCACCTTTATATAGGCTGGGTTGGATTATGGATCTGAGAATTGATAAGTACTGAGTGTTAGTCACTATTGTGTTCAAGAAGAAAATGTTCTAAGCCAAAATTGCACCCTGGTTTATGAAAGTATTGTACATTCAGACATTATAAAAATGAATTCACAATTAGACAACCATTATATAATTCCATAAAGTTTCTTGCGTAATAAAATATATTTAGTTATGTTTATATTTGGCACTGTAGTGATACAAATTGCATTTGATTTTTACTTTCAAAATTGTTGTTAACATATGTCTGGTCTTTCAGTAAATTTTTGTCTAGCGTAAGATATGTTAACACCCAATTGACAGACAAACCCTCACACATTCACCTCCCCTAACACATACCCACTTGTTGTGTTAGGTTCTCAACCTCTCCTTGATCAACAACTGTTTAATCTAAATACCTATAAAATGAGAGGAACAGTGATTTGGTGCAGATTAGATTTCATAAAAGAACTTAAGTAAATGTTGACAAGTTTATTTTTTACAAAGACATATTCAGACATAATCAGAGAACACCAGTGAAGTTAACATCTCTGTGTCGAGTAGCTGTGTGGAGCTGATTTGTTAATGTCCCCTGTAAAAGTGAGGATAAACACAAGCTGGCCTGAAGTATCATTGAGACATCATGTGTCTGACTGGAGGACACTCAAGACTGTGTCATCCCCACTTATTGACCATTTACCTGCTCCTTACATCAGTTAGCTGGAGTCCATAATGGGCTTGGTGTATAGACCCACTGGCAAGACTCTAGTGTGTGTTTGTCTGGTTCAAAGGTGGATATCTGTCCATTTAAAGACATATGACACAGTAATTCATGGGAGATAATATTTTTTAAATACGAACGGTAATTGTTTAAACAACTTGGACAGTAAAATTTGCCAGCAAGGAATCCCCTTCTATTTTTTGGACATGTGGAAAATTCTTTACATATTCGAGGTATGATTATGATCATATTCGGCCTTCGATCTTCCCTGATGCAAAATTTATGGAAATTTTGATTACTTTGTCTTACTTTTAAAGATTGCCTCACCAAGTGGTGAATTTTCCATATTGTGGCATAATTCGTATTCCTTACTGCAAATATTAAAAAATGGCTGTCTGTGTACTAAAAGGGTTTTCAAGATTTGATTACCATCAAGATGTATGTATTGCAGAATGCTAGCTAGCTGCCACAGAACCAATAAGGTGATTATTATAGGTAGTGAGTATGTTAATGACATTTTCAACAATATGTATGATACAGACCACATTGATAAATATCTGAGGTGCTAATTGTCCATCAAGGAACAGTCCAGTTCATTGGAATGATACATTAACCAGGAATAATGCATTGTAATGAACAGCTTCTATTACAAACCATTATTTGCTTTAATCAAACCACAAAAAAACTAAGTCATAATTTATTTAAAATATTCTAGGACCTGCAAATGTTTGTAGTATGGCTTATTTGCCACTCGAGCTATGTGATTCTATTCAGACTTTTCACAGTTCCATTGGTACAGTGAAGCATGCATATCCTGACCGAGCTATTTATACAGAGAAGCCAGACAACTGCTGTGTCCACACATTTGGAATATGAAGTGGGACATTTACCACTGTGTTTTAAGTTTGCCATTTAGGACATCCTTTAGAATTTAAAAAGAAATGTGTAAATTCTGCATGAGGTTTGCTAAATGGATTAAAAGAGCCATTCAAGATTTTATGTGGATGCTGTATGTATTATTCCATTAAAAGATAAGGGTATTTCCTCTCTCAAGTGAATGTCATATTCTGCATTGAATTTTTGTACTTGTTATCACTGTGAAGTGACTGTTGAACACTCCGCACAGTCTGACTTCATTTCTCTGATCTGTCATTTAGAGTTCCTTCTGTGGACTTGCTTTAGACATTTATCATTTTGAAGTAGTGTGTGGTGCCCTTCAAGTGCTTTTTAATGACAGTTTAACTATTTGATAGTCCCATGTGTTGAATATTTACCTGGTCTGGAAACTTGAAAGCTCTTCACTAAGATTTTTTTTTTTTTTTGTAATTTATGTTTTTTGTAATTTTTTGTTTTTGTAATTTTTTTTTTTTCCTAGAACAAAATATTGTACTGACATAAATTGTACTGTTAAAATCATCCATTGTACCTTGGATGTCAAATTTAGAATGAAGACATCTGCAGCACTCAATTGGCGACAGTTAAAATACACAAAAAATTTCAGTAAATATCCTGGCCATTACAGTTATCATTTTGGTGACTGCAATTTAAATAAATAGAGTATTTAAACATAACATCTTTCCTGATGTTTTGAGCAAGATGGATATAAAAGAATGTAAAACCTTTCTCTCTTATTAGCTAAAGTAGGTCCTTTTTGAGTCTGGCTGAAGTGTTCAATGCTTGAATAGATATGCCACTCTGATGATTTTTCATCCATGAATTGCAGTCAGACTTTTAGTGTATACTGTTACAACTACAGTTAGTTTGACCCTGTCTAAATGTGTGTCAGATTTTGAAATTCCTTGACAGTTATAAATCACTGTTTTTGTACCCCCTCCCCCCATCTCTGCTTTCATAGTTTATGATAAGGACTGTTATTATGCTCTCAGATAGAGCAATGGTCAAACATTTGGGTTTGGGGGAATTAATTTCTGAGAGATCATCTTCTTGGCAGGTGCCATGTCCAGTCTATATGAATGATAAGGTGAATGATAGGTCCAGGTGTCATGCAGGCAGTATACCATTTCACCAATGGTTTTATATTTCTCTATAACTGTACATAGTGTACACTGTGAACACAACCCCCCACTGTGAGTGTTTGTGTTGGGAAGTGTCTGATACTGTTACTATAAGCCAGAGTGTACCATGAACCCCCCTCCTCCCCCCCCCCCCACCAAAAAAAAACAAAAAAAAACAACAACTTGCATATATGTTCCCAAGTAAGTGCTTTTGAGGCTTCAGTGACTGGCGTTTTAACACTTTAGTTCTCAACTGTTTAGTTGTGGGTTCAATCCCAACTCAATACAACATGTGGAAATCACTGAGGGCCTGACCTGGTATGACCTTAGCTGCTGAAAGGGAGGTCAAAGTTTTAACTTTGACCTTTTTACCAAGTAAGAAATTCAGAGAAATTTGTGATACAGTGATCAGTGATTCTAATTTTATCTAGCATTTTAACAATCATAAATAGTAACCCCTCTCAAGTAAGTAAATATTGACACAATATTGAAAATAGGGTTTACTCATTTGATCGATTTTGTTTCCTTCAGAACCCGAAAATATCAGGTTACAAAAGACCAATAACATTCAGATACATGGAAACACTTTCCAACACCTTTGAAAGAGAGAAAAAAAAAGTAATTAAAAATCACATCTATGGGAACATACACTTACTGAAGGGAAGAAACCCCCCACTCCATGATCATGACTCACTAAATACACACACATGAGCTGGCTGTCATATTTTTATCTATCCCCTGCACTAGTGAAGGTTTTTATTTGTAGACTGGGCCATAGGGAGCTGTCACATTCCATCAATGTCTGTATCACAATCCACACCCCCCTTCTCTGTCACATACAGGATGTATCAGTGTAGTTTGTAATAATAACAGCAACACCACTTGAACTTGACTCATGATGTATGGTCTTTACATTAGTTAATGACCACCCGCCCTCCCTCCTTCCATTGCCTCCTACAATCATAGCAGTACAGTACTGGTTAACTGTACACATTTTATAGATAACATCCCCTCCAAAGTATATGTTAATTACCCTATTGTAATATTATAAGTCCAAGTTCTGGCACTTAGCATGTCAGCTTTTGATAAATAGTAAGCTATATATATTTTACTCCTTATCTACTGGTTACCAGAGCTTATCTCTGAGTATATATTATGCAGGAAATTGCCATTTCATAAATGTCATCTATATCAATTAAGAGCTGTCAAGCCTGCATAAATTTTGAGATAAGACTAAAGTAGGGATAGACCAAGTCTTCAGAACTGAGTTGATATTATATAGTTTTGAAACAAAAATGCAGTTATTTTTTTGTCAATAATTTTGGCCCCAAAAGCAGTTCCCAATACCATATCATTATAGGGTATTGGAGATCTTTTCTGCAGCGTGTGAAGATTATTTACCTCTACCAAAGAGGCTATGTTTTTGGCAGGGTTTGTTGGTTTGCAAAGTAACTTGAAAACTTATGAACAGATTTTAACAAATATTTCAGGAAATGTTGACAATTGTACAAGGAAGAGATGGTTTGATTTTGGTGGTGATCTGGAGTAGCATCTCAGTTTGGATCAAGGAATCTTTAAAGGATTCATTCTTGCACTTATAAGGCAATATTAGAGATGTGGAGCATTGGTGGAGGTTTACACTCTCAAAGTGCTGTTGGTTTCTTTTTGCAGTCAGAATTTTAGAGGCAGCTTTGAAACATGATTGTAGAATCAACCAAATGGCATCACAACCGGAAATTAACCTGATAAAAATTTGAGTTTTCTGTTTGGAAAAGATATAGTGAATACTTATGATATGGTACAAATTAAATTGTCTAGAGAGTTTGGTCAATGAAAAAAGGCTAGAACCAATGAAAGTGTCTTTGGCTGGTGTTCCAGAATTTGGGCTATAGAATATATTTGGTGGAAGGGTTGGGTGTTCCTTTCACAGTCCTGGTGTATCATGTGATATGAAGAAGTACTTTGCTCCCCCAAATCCAATTTACAAACCAGCTTAAGTAGATTTACATTGATTGTCAACCATTTCTGCCACAATAGCTACTTCTTTTTTTATAAGCTGGGTCATTTTTTTTGTGGATGTCAGAAGGTAAATATAAAAAGGCTTAAAGATGGCACCCAGAATTGAGTTATCTCTTGAGCTAAATTCTCTGGCATATAATTGTCTTTCTGTTAAAAAACAGAGTTTTCATATTATCTGTCAAAAATGAGTATCGATTTATGGTATCTGGTCCTTCTTGGAATTGCTTTATGCTTTTTGGATCCCGTTTAACCTTCAGGATTATCTAACGTCAATTATGTAAGTTCTAGAAAGTCTGTCAAAATAGCCCTTTATTGGGAAGATTCTGTTTTATCTTAGTGTGATACAGTTGGCTGTTTCTATAAATCCAAAGATCTGCAATCTCTGTGTGTTACATGTATAAAGGAGACTGTGAAGGTGAATCCTATGTCAGTAAAATTTAGGTCAGAGTCGCAGAAGTGAAAACTCATTTTGAGGTCACAACATCAGAAAATGTTGCATTTTTAAAGGTATAAATAGAAATTACCCTTATTTAGAATCAAGTCTTTTGGACACTGGAGTTTAACATTACACAAGAGTATAGTGCATATTAATTTATAACTTTACAAGTTTTACTTTACTGCAAGATATATGATGAGTATCCTCTTCTAAAGGCAGCATCAAGTTTATAAAACTTATGGTGAATAGAGTATGTGGGTACCCCAATGGGTAATGACATAAATTTTTGAAACTTGGGTATTAGTTGACAAAAATGGGGTGTAAACTCAAGCATTGAAAGAGTTTGGAAATAAAAAAGGGAAGATTTGTTGGTGTAAAGAGTGTGTAGTATTCATGAAGACAGTGTAATCTGCAGTGGTAGTGATGGATGACGTGTCGGTCCTCACACCATGGCTACTGTTGTCACAGGCCGGCACATCACTAGACCAGCAAGAGAAGGAATTCTTTCTTCATCTATGTGATTTCTGATCACTAAAATAATCCATATTTTTCAAATTTTGACATATTTTTAATTACAATAAATGGCTGGCTTCCATGAAATATTTAAGTATTCGTGTACAGCAGAATAAAAAAAACAAACTAAAAGGACATGCCAAGAGCTTCTAAAAACCAATAACGTATAGTATCTGTACACGTAAAAGTGAAACATGCTCCATGGAAAGATGAACTATTTGCAGGTGTCCCGTGGACAAGTGACTCTTCTGTTCAGATATTTAAGATCAGATGAAGAGTCATGGCATTCTTTTAAACCAGGTAAACCTTTTGGGATACAAAGGAATGCTCAGAGATACCAAGACTCAGGTTTTTTCACTCTGTAAATTGATCTAATAATAGATCATTTGTAATGTACATTTTAACTAATACTGAGACATGTGAGATCTCTCTCTCAAAAGCCCACTGTTCTGGCTAAACATGATTAATATTTTGGGAGTATTTCTTTCTGGTAAGCCTGTATAAGCCATACCTCTCCCTCCCCCCAACATCCCACCAGTGTTAATTCAATTTTAACAAGACCAGGATTTTATTTGATAAAATTTAACTCCTCATCAGAATCAAAATTTCACAAAGGATACTTCATCTTGAACCTATTAAATTTTTCAGGTAAAACTAATACTGTACATGTTTTTGATTATCAATCAACATTTGTATAAAAGAAAATTCATTGAAAATGTTTTGTTATTTATTATTTCTCATGTTCAGCACTTTTTCCTTAACGCTCAACAATGCAGCAAAATGATTTCACAAAACCAAGATTTGCATATAAAATGGCATATTAGATAAGCAAGGTTCTTCTACATTAAACTGAATTCCACTTACTTACTTAACAGTTCTGCAAAAGTAAGCATTACTCTATAAATCCCCACAACAAAATCTCAAAAATATTGAAAGGAAGAAACTCTTCATCATTGCCTTTAAAGACTTTAAAGGAATAAAAAAGGAGAAATCCCAGAAGACTTTGTCATCCAACATCGAGTTAGTCACCATGAGAAAGCTAATATGGATCTGCTGGTAAATTGTATCAGTCGTTTACACAAGGGGCCAGCCAGAAGACCTAATCAAATTACCCCATAAAACCTCAATCTAGGGCCAGAAAAGCCCAGAAATTGTGTTAAAGAAAGCAGATCAAGTTTTCTTACTGTTTGGAAGTTCCAGTGACTGATCAGTTTTGAACTTGAATCTTTTTTTGGTCGTTATCTTCATAGTTATAGATGTATAACAAAAGTGGACCACAATAAAACATTCACAATAAAGCATGTTAACTTATTGTTTTTTGCAAAACAAAATTTAATAAAGGAAGGCTGTAAAGATTGACTATATTAAATAATAATTTGACCATACAAGTAATACATGTAAATAAGGGTTTTAACAGTCATTTTATTTAATAAAAGTTGTATAACCTACTTTTACTTAAATAATTGAACATTTTTTAAACAAAAGTTAACAAAGCTTTTTTTTGTGATAATTTTAAAGCCCAAACACTAAATTCTTCAATCTACTGTAACTTGTTAAAGAAAAATGAGAAACTGGGTAGAAACTTGTGGGTAAGGTTTTCAATCCATTGTAACCCAGTAGACTGGTACTCCTCAAGATTTGAAAGCACAAGGAGAAAATGTTTTACAAATTCAAGTTGACAGTAATCTGATCTTCCATACATCTTGTGGCCCAATCATAAGTTTGTTGTGATTTATCACATCTCTGTAAATTCTGATCTCATCTGTAACTCTCTTTGAACATACATGCTTTTGTAAGTTATTTGTAAATATTCAAAAAATTAAGGTATCTCCAGTTAAAAGTTATATGTTATATTTGGAACCTAGGTATGTTCTGTTTGCTGAAAAAAACGTTCTTGTATGTTGATCTGATGTTGATAATAATCACAAATAGGTAGTTTTATGTTTGGTAAATGTTGATATCCATATCCTTCTCTGTAGTTAAATAAAGGGAGAGTTCTTTGTATTCTGTTTTTGTTCGGTGCACTTCAATGTTGGTTATCTTGGAGTAGTAGCTTCAAAAAACACAAAGACCAACTTTGTAAAACATGCGTGAGCTAATTAAAATAAAGTGATTAAATTACTGGGAAAGGTACTATGGTGAAAAACAAAAACAAACTTTTCTTTGTGGAAAGAGAATTAAAGAGAACATAAGTGAGATATTTTCTCTTTCAGTTTTTAATGAAAATTTTATGCTTCAGGTAAACTGTAAAGTTGAACTGAGTTTACTGAGTCCTTTATGATAACTTTCAAGTGTATTTGTGTGCCATTCATTAGAAGGCGAAACCAACAAAAATACCTTGCCATATTGATGTGAGGCACATCATTACATAGGTATAACATTATCTTTTGTTTTTATAATCTATAGTTGCAGTTATTTCTGGACAAATAGATGGTAACAGGATGCACCTATGTGTTTTTAAATGAATTGTTTAGATTTTTATTTTAGAATAGAAAATTAGAAATAAAGTAGATTTGGAGATGAAGTGGATTTTGTTTTGATCTTCTGAAAGTCTACAAAAAGTGACAAGATAAAGGAAAATAGAGACTTGTTTGCATGATGTCTTGAACAAAAGTTCACACTTCATAGAAATAAGTTCAAACAACACTTCAAAAAGGAAAAAAAGCAGATTATCAATATGTTATGCAACACTGTTTCCTCTGTACACACAGGATTAGAATAGAAGCCATTGTTCAGTTATGCATTCCATGTCATAGGAGGTTACAAGAAATATACATGACAAAATGATGCCTACTCATCAATGCATATTTACTATAAAGCACTGAATTGTGTTCAAAGGGGAAGCAATTTCATGGTGACCTTAATTTAGCATCCCATGAGGTGTGAAAATGACTAGGTCAGAACTGAAAAATAATGAACACCCCTGTGTATTGTATTATTGTAGTACATCACGATTAGCATCCATTAAATAACTGTCCCCTATAGAATAGATTACCTGCTACTTGAAACTTTAAGTTACCATAAATATGGGATGCCTTGGTATTCAAAGGAGTGTACTATGTAAGTAGAACTTGGCATGCTGGTTGTCCTGTGGTTAACTTGTTCATGTTTACTTGGGTCTGTCTAAGCATGGTCCTCTGAAAACTGAAACTTGTGGGATGGAGAACTGGAGGGATGCCTTTTGTATAAGGTGATCTTTCTTCAGCCTCCCATCCCAGCAGGAACACCATTGCATGCCACATCAGGGGCTGGTCTTTTTGATGGTAATTGAAATCACCTCTTATACACATGCCTGTAAGACTCAGCGGGCAGTCCATTCAAGTGTACCAGTGTTTGACTTCACTTCATCATCCACTCTATCAAATGCTTTATTCTCTGACTATAATTTATAGCACAGACTGCCAAGGTCCTTTCTTGCACCTGTGTCCTCCACATTCAGAAATGTCCTGGGCTGATCTGATTATTTATTGTTGAAATCTAATGTCTGCATGTCTGTTGTTTGTGTGATAAACTTGAATTTGTAAAATGATGAACTTCTTCTGAATCAACCTATTTAATATTAAATGAATGGCCTAACCTTATATTGACATCACACTTTTTCAGTGATTGAAAACCTGTCACCATGATTTATAAACAAGGTGACAGCATGCACTCAATGGACTTTGTCTCTGGACCTAAACAATTCCAAAGTCAAAGTCAAAGTTGGGGTTGGGGTTTTACGTCCCGTTTAACAGCCAGGGTCATATTGGGACAGGTCCTCAGCATTGCCACTTGTGGGACTCGAACCCACAGAGGTGACAGCCTATGATTAGATGCCAAACTTGCTAACCACTAGGCCACCGAGGACCTCCCTAAACAATTCCAATCTCTGTTTTACATCCAATGGGAGTGTGCATTCGTTTTTGGTCATTTAACTTGTGACACATAGTAAAATAATGAGATCATCATCAGGATAATAAGTGGTGTTATAAATTTTCAAATAAGACCAGTACTTCAGTAGACTTTATATAAGTAGAACTAATTAATGTTGAATTTAGTTTTGATTTTTGAGGTCCCACCTTCCAAAATATGGTGTATATTTTAAGGCACACATGTGATAGTTAGACATAACTTCGGGTAGAACTGAATCCAGTTGCTAGGTTCCATTTAAGAAAGTGTCCATACAGTACAACCATATTTGACCAGTAGCAAAAGAGAGACAAAACATTTATCAACCTCAAGAAAGGTTTAACATAACTTTTATAGCCCTTAATGTCCACCAAAGACTGACTCTAAGGCCCAACAACCAGGAGACAAAAGGTGTAAAAAGTCTCCAAAAAGTTTCATAGTAGTATTTTTGGCAGATAATTAGGAGTGGGCAAATTTAGTGTCATCATGAGAAGTAATGTTTGCGTTATATTTCTTTGAGTAAAATGTTGCACAGGACATCAGTCATGAAAACAACTAAAAAGACAAAATATATAAATGAGAAATCTCATTCCTGTGAATAAAACCCCACTTTTAAAAAACAGTTATCCAGCCTTATTTTCTAGCCTGATTCCCACCAGTGATATAATGTTCTATTGCACACTGTATCTGCAACAGGCCATCATTACACAGTGTTCAATATCCAATCAATATGGAGCTATTCAATATCTATTGAGAAGAATTTATAGGCCAAATTGGCAGAGGTTACAAATCCATCTGATTAAGCCCATCAGGGATATTGATTGGTCACAGAATGAATGCAAGCAAATTTGCTTTCCATTTATGCTAGATTGCTGGTGCTTTGTATTTTTGACAAACAGAAGATTAAACATAGGGTAATTTGTGAACCCTAAATAATATCAAAGGATTGAACTATTTGTTGTCAAAGACAGTCAAGTATTTCTTTACTGCAGATTATATTCTTGACAGCAGAGTAACAACACAAATGAGAAATATATAATTACTGTAATTATAGTTTCATTAATTACTTGTGTAGTTAGGATTACTTGTCTGTCTTCTGATCAACAGGGCCAAATGAAAAATAAGGAGTAAAATTGTTACTGTGAGAAATGGCTTCAAATTATGTATTGGCATCTTTATTTCATCAAGCTATATCATAAATTTAAAAACCTTATTAAAGTATAGATAAAACTTTTCACCCAAAACTTCTGTAATAGAAATATGTTCTTTGGTTTATAAATGCAGTTTCAATGGCATTGAGCTTCATTTCTCTGCTAATTTGCCTTTAGCTGTAGTAGTCCAAATTACTTGCTATCAACAAGACAGTACTGGAAGTAAGTTAGACTTTCTCTAAATTGACCAGAGATGAAGTTATGATAACTGTAGCCTGCAGCTCCTCCGTTGCTCAAATACCAAGAATTGGGCCCATTTTTTGAAATATTTCCCCAACTCAAACTCAAATCTAAGGTTCTGTGAGCCTGTGTACAGCCAGAATATTTCACATTTACACTATAGTTTATTGTTTAGTGCAAAGTTTCATTAATTTAAGTGAGAACTACTAAGTCAAGGTTGTAAGAATCAAAATTTTAGAAAGTGAGTACTTTGTCATACATATGATCTCATTTTGGGTTAATTTGTAAGTTTATACATGGACTTTATATCTCCATAAATGGCATAATGCATTCCCAGGAGGCACATCCATTGCACATCCATATCTCTGATGGCATGTTGTCCCCCTCTCATCTCTGCCCTGAATGCAGAGGAATGGCCCTGGCACACTGCTCAGTAAACACAAATTTCATCTTGTGCATTCTTTAGCCTTGATATCATCATATTTTTTTCATTGTTCACCCCATTCGAAAAAAAAACAGTTGGCTAAATATTTTGCTGAAATTGCCCTTCAGGGTGATTCGAGTTGGGGGTATTTTTTTATTATATTTGTTTTTTTATAGTACAATTTTCCTTTGCTCATCACTGTACATGATGAAGTCTATACCTTAATGGAGTTGAACGTTTGGTTTCTGGCCTGTTCTGTACAATAATTATCTGAGAAATGGAACAATTGTTGCATTGATATTGGTGTCTTGGGCTAGCAATGCAAAATGGATTTATTTTGATAGCCCTTTCTCAGTCATTAATGCCATCATTACTTTGTTTGAATGGTTCAGCCAGATCTACACTGTGAAAATAACAGAAATGCTTGAAACAAGTACATTGAAAATGGACAACATCTGATGTCTCCTTTGTAAAATAATGCAAAACAAATAGACAGCCTTTGTATGCACTATAATCTGTTATAATATTTATAATATATTATGACATTTCCATTGAATAGAATCTTAGTAATTTAATTTGTGAAATTTATGAAACTTCATATGTGGCATTATTGCCTTTTCTTAAAAGTGTAATGGGTAACAAAAATATATTGTTATACAACTGAAGACTGATTGTTTATGAATAATGGGAGGCTGTTGATGGCAAGTTTATGGTATTTTACTGTGTAGAAGCTGATGTTATTTTGGTTCTCCTGGGAAACAAGGGAACAATCATTTCAAGGGGCTTACACTGTATCCCCCATCATCTTGTGATCACATGTAGAACATATTTGTATGAATACTCTATTCTCTTGGGGTTCATCTCAACTATTGTGTATCATGAGCCATGGATTAGGTTTACTGTCCCCAAAATTCCTATCAGCTGTATAATATCTCCACACGTTATAATGAGGTCAAACTGGCAAAATAGGTAGAATGTTTGTATTCAAAAATAAATATCTTCATAAAAAGAAACAGCTAGTGAAGATTCATGCATGTTGATCATAAGTTTGAATCTCTGCATGATATACAGCCTTCTAGACATCATATGTTTGAGAAATAAATATTTTGATATAATTATAATGACCACTTATTATCTTCAACAAAACATAGACTCTATATAACACACAGACACATATGTGTATGATGCTCCAGATCCTTTACAACTATGGACCGAAACACAGAAATGTTGAATTGATTCTCAGGGAATTAAGTGTTTGTATTTGATATTTTTATCAAGACACCTCTGTAAAGCGCAGTTGAAGCTCCCTTTTGTTGGCCCCTTGTCACATTTGAATAAATTCTGCACACTTATTTTTCAAAGGGCCAATATGACACAAATGGATGTTGGCAGTATTTAAGAACACCACAGTTGAGCTACTTCATTCAGATATGTTTATGTCTACTAGACAAGTGTTATTCTTAGACTCAGAAAACGTAATGCTGGGTGGAATGCATTTATCAGACTGTAGCGCCCCGTGTGTGTATACACACAGTATACATGTACTTTCCATACAAAGCCTTCATCATTATTCCGGTAGACATTTGTATTATAAGAAAAGCCCTGGTATCTCTGTTTGTATAGAATGTACTGAGTGATACTTCAAAACAGGCAACTATGTTACAAAATAATAGGAATAAGAATAATAATATATGGCAATCTCTTTTGCTAGAGTAAACACAAGCCCTATTCAGTTGTCAGAAGATGATTTTCTTTGCACTTTTGTCAGAAGAATCCAGTTTTTTATACAATAGGGGAAATTGACATGTTTGCCCTTTTTGCTATTGCTGATATTCGGTTCATGGTACATTGGGTAAGGGGTCTCTTAAAGTGTGTGCACAGAGTGTTGTTCAGTACTTTAAGGCTATGCAAATGTGTATTTTAGGAACAGGATTATTAATAATTACAATAAGTTTTCACCTTTGATGTGGTTTTATACTTTTATAAACTTCTGACAAAAGGTTTACTCTCCAATAATATGGACGAAATTCGACCTGGTGGCAATTCAAAATTTCATCTATACAATAACAAAAAGATTTTGTATATATCTATAAAGTTTGAAAGGAGTTAATTTTGAAAAACCTTGAAAAGTTGTATGAACATTAGAGTTCAGTGACTTTCAATACAAACTTGCATGAGTTGTTGTGCAGCAATAACTTCCATCCTAAGGCATGATCAGATCATTGTACAGTTCTTGTTTACAGTTTCACTTTAAAGCAGTAAACAATATCACCACACAACTAATTAGGCTCTCCTTTCAACAAGAACTCATTTGTAGTAGTTGTAAGTTTTGATGCCTTTACATTCAACTTCTCAGGTTTGTCTGATCATGGTTTCTCCTCTTGTGTTTTTCAGATATTCGGAAGCGTTTTGAGCGAGAACCACTGAGTACAGCAGTGGAACTCAAGTCACAGGTCTCTATTGATTGTCTGCCCCCAGAAGGACTACCTGTACCAAAGGTATGTATTGCTTATTAAGTTATTACTTATATATGCAGTCACATACCATTACCATTTCCTGACTAAAAAAGCACTCGAAGGGTGCAGACTCTTGCCAAGCAATTGTTTCCACCGATATTTTGTCATGTTCTTGGTATTACAGGCATTATTTTGCGAGAGTGTCATGTATTTTTTGCCCAACAATCTGATGATTAATTATGGATATACACATATCCTGAAAATGGCCATAACTTGCAAGATAAAAGATCTTTAAAAAATTCCTCGATCCATTAGGTGATCCGAATCACCAACCAAGATGGGATCATCTTTTCCTGATGCCATTATCAGCATTTCCTGAAAATTTCCTGAAAACACCACCAAAAAACATTAAATCCTTTGCAAAGATCAGTAAGAATTACTATTTGTTGTAGTCATCCCATTTATTGGCTTATACAAAGATATGAATGTAAGATTTTGTATAAAAACATTAATCAGGCCAGTGAGTAACAGTGGTCCATTTTTCCGCCAATAGATTGCACTGACATACTGCGTTTACTTCATTATTAGTATTGTTGACCAGCAAAATTGAAGTTCCCTTTGATAGGTTTTTTTCATAGGGTACTGCATATTATTACACAAGGCATCCAACGCAATGTTAACATCACTTAAAGTATAACACGCACAAATTCCAAATTTGGTATGATGCCTTGTACCAATGCATATCTTTTTGAACATGCCAATATACATATCACTGTAGACTGATTTTGCAAAGTAAGCCTGAATTTAGCACCCATCCTACCGGGTGTCCTGTAAAAGCTTTTTCATACTAATTTCATGTTTACTCAAAAAGCAATTTCTGATCGCGTAGAAGTAAGCCTGTATTGCCAAAAAAATTAGAGAATTCCTGTATAATAATCCTCGCTCCCTTCCTTTTGATAAAGGCCATAAAAATGAGTCGGAAGTAATAGCAGGTTTCTAAATTTCTGGAGGAAAGTGTGGGTAGATCCGAGGAGAAAAATAGAATATAACAAAGAGACAGAGAGAGAAGGTCTGAAATACACTGCAATTCATGCCATTTGCCTTTCTTGTCATGGCAGTGATTTAGCCATATGCTACTTGCTGTTTAAAAAATACCAGTGTTTTTTCCTGTTCAAAAATTATCTTTTCCATTGGATTATGTAATTAAGATGAAACCTAAGTTTAAGTGTTATTTGGTAAGGTTTATTCAACCTTCTTTGTATAATGCAAATAATCAAGGTTATATATGGATAACACACAGAAGGAGTATTTTAAGTTTGTGTTTTAGCTCTAATATTTTCAGTAAAGTTGTAAACTTTCTCTTAATTTTACGATACCAAGTTAAGTTTATCCATGTTGTTTTCAGAGACGTAGAGCTTTTGACTCTACATGCCATAATAATCCACAGAGTATTCCTGCAAATGAATGATAACTTACCCTATAAAATTGTGCCCAATTACTCCCAAAATCTTTCATTTACTTTTAAACTATGCTATTCCCGTTAGTTTACAATACAACAGCACCATAATGTTTGAATTTAACACATGAATAATCTAGTTTCCATAACAGTAAAGTCTGGAGTCATTTCAAATGGATAGCAGTTTTTGAGACATAAGTATAGGGAGAATAAGCTACTGTAGAACTGATCTGCAAATACGATGCAAGATAAACAATGACAGCCAAATATTTCTGGATCAGAAAAAGTAGAGAAACAATATTCTGAGGTCCCATTATGTGTGACTGACTGATTGTATGTGTGTGTTCTATTATATATACAAAAAGCCTGGAAAAAGAAACTGAAGTTGATATGCTTAAAAAATATTGCTGTTATTTCTGGGTACTCAACCATCTATGATGCCACTTTTCATATTTTTACTTTTGAAGAGAAATTCTTGGATGATTAAAAATACAATTAGTGGATATGGGATTTCAATGTTTTTGTTCCTTTTGTCAGAAAGAGATTTTTAACCAACCCATCTTGTCAATTACAAATTTGGTGAGGAAGTCAGTTTATGAGACCAGTTCTTGCTTTTAAAAGATTTTTTATTCCCGTTTTCATTGGAAATTATAGTGTTTTGCTGGAAAAAAGTGGACACTTATTCTTTGAACTACCTAAATGACGTTAGCAGACACATGGGTCAGATTTCTAATAGGGATGACAAAATTTGTTTATGTCCTTAAAACTAATTTTGGATCCTTCCTTTTTCAGTAAAATTACTTTCTGTCTGAGTATATAATCAGTCATAATGTTTTCTTCTCTCCCCTCAAGATCAAATCATCAGGCAATTAACATCGTCTGAGTTTTATGTACATCATGTTTTTTTTCAAATGGGCCAATTATATTTCTTTCCAGGTGTCTTTAATAGTTAAATATAAACCAATGCACAAGATCCTTTAATAAGTAATATGGTCAAATGTTTTCCATTTCATAGTACTTCTGTATATTAATATTACATACCCCCCACTGTAGGAGAGATAATAATTTCACTTTAAGTGATACTTGAGAAGTTTTTGCCAGATCAGTTTGAAGTGTAGCCTTTTTATGCTTACAGTTTTTGTGTCAATGGCTGACAATTGACAATTTGTCAATAATTGTTCAGAGGTTTGTGCCAGGATTTACAGAAGTACTCAACACTGGAAGTAATAAAATGCTAGGAGGCCTCTCAAACCTTTTAGAGATAAGAAGCATTTGTAGTCTAGAGAGGTCCACCTGCATGGTACTTGGGATTTATTAGGCAGTCTTCTGGGTGCCCAAGAATGCTGTCCTGGTGTATAATCTCCATCGTTTAAGTACACACAGTCAGACAAATTTAGAGAGTTCATTTATTTTTCTTAAAGAAAAAAGAAAGTAATTCTTTTGAAGTTTGGTGCAAATATAAAGTACCGAAGAAAATACACTTCCTTAATAATATTGTGAGGGAATTTCCAATATAGCCATAGGACTACCCCTTAAAAATTGCAAAGCAAATAAAATTCAATGATATTTTCAAACTAATTAATAACTATCAACAAAAATGACAAATTTGAGAAGCACACTCCCTAAGTCTGAGTAAATAGGGAGAGTTTTCTCATTTGGTAAATTTCACATTTCATTATCACTTTCAGTTAGAGAGCATTAAGTGTCTGGTATGAAAAGAATCTAGTGTGTAGTATAAATATATGCCCACCATTCCCAGAAGTGTCCTGTGAAAGGATTAGATCCAGGTGGATCCAGATTTCAAGGCTGTAGTATGAATACAAGGAAGTCTTTCAAATGCAGGACTCTGGACTGAGTAAATCATGAAAGTGCCATATGAAGGCCAGATTGTAACTAGAGAAGTCTGATATATATCTAATCTTATGAATTTATAGGCATTGATGTCATCTGTAGATTTACAAAACTCAGCATGTATATTTATTATACCCAGCAAACTCTGTAATAACTGGAATCCCTATACAGTATCTACAGGGATTTGAATTTAGCTATGGCAAATCTCTACTTTTATTCACCAAAATACAGCATGGTCTGATGTTAGCTTTTCCAAACTGGTGCCAGTTGAGGCTCAATTCAACTTGTACTGGTTCTATTTATACAGATTCTACTGTACTGATATTGCACTCCAACTCACTGTACTAAATACTACTACATAACTAAGTAAATGGAGAAACTTTTCTGAAATTTGCTAATTCAATATTCTTGTGAACAAGTATAAATTGCTTCACTGGTTTATGATGTATAAAAGGGGTTTCCATTCCATAAAGTCAACTGATGTCTCAGTTTGAGATGTGTGAAACATTGACCTTTACTTTAGAACAGACCACAATTGTTTTTATGCAGTATCAATCTATTAATTCTGTTTGGTTATATCTTTGACTTCACATTGTTCCTGATCAACAAGATCTTCTTTCAAAACTGTCAGATTTCTGCCTCAATTGCTTATAGTCACAGGAGGGATATTTGAACATTTGCACATGAAAGAAGTGCTTCACACGTGGTATAAAAGTTCCAAAGAGTGACATTTATAAGACTTAATATATGTTCAATTCTCATGCAATTTGGTTTTTAGTGAGTGCAAAGCTCGACATTTTTTTCAAAATTTGACTGTCATTAAAGAATATGGGATGATTTATTCTGTCTTTCAAATTATATGGGTAGACCAAACTGTACTTTTTCTGTTGATGATGCTTGCAGGTGAAGGTTAGTGGCTGATGACTAGTGATTACAAAGTGAGTGATAATCGGGGTTTTTATGGCAATTAATTCACAGACATCTGTTACACAGAGTTACCAGCAGTCTGCTGCTGTAAACCGGTCACAAAATAATATTAGCATTTTTTTCTGACTAAACAATTAAGAGATGAATCATGGGCATCAATTTACATATTGGAAGTATGCAAGCAAGAACCACAAGCTTCTCCATGTGTTTTGCATAATTTTGCTTGGCAAGTGTGACAATGTACTTTGTTATTTTCTTAATGATTTTACCTGCTTATTGTATCCACCGGAGGCATCCAGTGGATACTTAAGTTTAGCGTTTGCTACGCCGCCGCCGCTGCCGCGCGTAGAGAGATTTTTGGCATTAACGCTCTAAGAGGAAAACTATACCAGCAAGGTTCACCAAATTTGCATGATATCTTCATTAGGGGGTAAGCTTCTCTGGAACTGAAATTAGCCTCATTCTGAAAAACAAGATGGCCGCCACGGGCATTTCTTTGAAAATTATCTACATTTTTCTACTGGCTGTTTCTCATAGGTAGAAGGTTGAATCTCTTCATAGGTGACATGCATAACAGATATACATGTCCTCTACAACCTTGCAGATATCTGACCTTGAAGCTTTTAATTCAAGGTCATCCACAGAGTGCCAGAAGTAACCCACCTAGCAGACTTTAAAAGTGCCTATATCTCCCTTATTATTGGTCCTAGAGGTTTGCAATGTGAAACCAACCTATAGGAAATCATGTGCTGCGAATCTTCTGATGTTGTCAGATTTGACCTTGGACCCCTCGTTCAAGGTCAAACAAGGATAGCCAAACTTAAAAGTGCTTATAACTCGCTTATTATTGGTCCTACAGGTTTGGGATGGTAAACCAACCTATAGGAAATCATGAGCTGTGAATCTTTTGGTGTGGTCGCATTTGACCTTGGCCCCCTCGTTCAAGGTCACACGAGGATAGCCAAACTTAAAAGTGCTTACAACTCACTTATTATTGGTCCTAGAGGTTTGGGATGGTAAAGTAACCTATGGGAAATCATGGGCTGGGAATCTTTTGGTGCGGTCAGATTAGACCTTGGCCCCCTCCTGCGAGGTCAAATGAGGTTAGCAAACTTAAAAGTGCTTATGACTCGCTTATTATTGGTTGTAGAGGTTTGGGATGGTAAACCAACCTATAGGAAATCATGGGCTGGGAATCTTTTGGTGTGGTAGGATTTGACCTTGGGCCCCTCCTTCAAGGTCAGACGAGGATACCCAAACTTAACTAACTCGTTTATTATTGGTCCTAGAGGTTTGGGATGGTAAACCAACATATAGGAAATCATGGGCTGGGAATCTACTGGTGCGGACGGATTTGACCTTGGGCCCCTCCTTCGAGGTCAAACGATGGTTCACTGGCTTTGGTGAGTTGTCTTTCCGGTGGATACAAATTTGCATCGGTTCTCCGATGCGTAGGTCTTGTTTTACATGCATTTTAGAAAAAAAATTTAAATTTTACGGTGGAGACTGGAGAGTTAGTTTTGCAGAGTTAACATTGTTACATTAAGTATGGTCATTTGAGTGACTACTCTATTTCAGCTTGTTTGGGATTTTGCTTGTTGCTTTGAACTTCTGTTTGGGGCCACGGCGGTGCAGTGGTAATGTTGGGCGCGAAGTACCGATCCGCGCCATCTCGAGATAGTACTTGCGTGATCTCGTCATCAAAAGATCGCGCGCCCATCTCGAGATTGCTCAAACAATCTCGAGATGGAGCAGCTCCAACTAAGGATGATTTTTAATTATTGATTTCGAAAAGTTCTTTGATATGGATTAGCCATAAATGATATTAGAAGCTCAAAGTTTGCTACAGAAAGTATCAGGTATACTTATTGTATTACTATTATTATATAAGTAGGTGGTTGTATGTACAATTTACTAATCCACTATAATTATAACTAGTGGTGGCTATGGGGGATTATGGAGTGAATCAGTATGGCCCTGGCTAGGAAGAAGCAGCCTGTAGTGGCAATTAGAATAACTACTAAATACTTTGTCACCATATAGTCTTGGGTTGAGTTTAACCATAGCCCAGGGACAGGAGAGGGCCTAAGAAATTGCAATTGACTAATCACTAACTAATCCTAGAAAGCCTTGTGTGACCAGGTCCATGATAATAGGAAATGACTCCTTTCATGTTGATTTGCTACTGTCTTAACAGTGATAAGTTGATTGCAATTAATCCTTGACATCTGATCAGTCAGTATTAGACAGAACAATAGCTGAAACTGTAAGACCTTAAAATGGGCTGAGATCTTAAGATCCCTAGATGCCCTAATAAAGTGTGTTATAAAATTGGCCAATCAGTGACCACTACAAAAATAAATACAGCCAATCACATCAAGATTCTGTGATACAAATCATTGTGAGTTGGAGCAGCTCCATCTCGAGATTGCTTGAGCAATCTTGAGATGGGCGCGCGATCTTTTGATGACGAGATCGCGCAAGTACCATCTCGAGATGGCGCAGATCGTTACTTTGTGCCCAACAGTAACACACCGGCCTCTCACCTCTGTGGTTGGGGGTTCAAAAGCTGGACCTTATGTGGGGAAAGTTGGTGATTGCTTACCAATGGTTGGCAGTTTACATTACGGAACCTTGACCAGCTGTATGTACTGATTTCCTCTGCCCACAAAACTACGCCATCATCATATGACCTTGACAGTGTTGAAAGCGATGTAAACCCCAAATAAGTAAATGAACCTCTGCTTACCAAGTGTTATGACATTGATTTTCTCTGTAGCTGCTGACCTTTTTATGTCACCTGATATCTGATTTGGGACTATGGCTTATGGATATATTGTGCCTTGGAATCTGAAGTTTGCAGTGATTACTTGCTATGAAAGTTGAATTAGAATTTCTTTAAGCTATGATTGCCATTTCTCTGTGTCTTTCAGGTGTTCTGGCTTAAAGATGGAAATTTGCTGGATGTAGATGCAGACATTAACTACATCATTTCCAGTGAGGGCAGCCTGCTTATCAGTCAGGCACGCCTGTCAGACTCAGGCAACTATACCTGTGGTGCAGAGAACATTGTGGGCAGGCGCATGTCCGAGTCTGCCACACTCACTGTGCAAGGTAAGAATGCCAAGAGTTATGTACACTGAACTCACAACACAGAAAAAACCCTCCATCTTCCAACATTCTGTTATCCAAATGTTTGATTTTATGAACTCCTTTCGACTCTAAAATTGTATTTACCTGCTGTTTTATAACATGTCAATATTTGCTCTTGTATTTTGTGCTTATCCTTTTATCCAAACAGAATTTCAATCTCTCAACATGTTTGGATAAGAGAGCTTTTAACTCAAATATCTAATACACATAGGACCTGATTTGCAGGATTTAGCTGAGTTTTAATTAATTTTTTTCAAACAAGGCTTCATGTCTTTGTGGGGATGAAATCAAAGATACTGTGTCTTCTGCAGTTAAGGCCCCTGTCATTCAGTATGTTTAAAATTCAGTAGACTGTTTAATCCAGGTTACCAGGTGTGTATTTGAAGTATAACCAATTAAAAGTCAGAGTGTTCTACAGCCTGTCTTTGTTTAAACCATTTTATATTTTATTTTCTCTCATTAAATAAGGGTCCTGCATGTTGTTCACTTCATGAGTTGGGGCAGTTGAACCTCATATCAGTTTTGACTTTCTACTTGAATAAATGATACATAAAATACTTAGTTTAATACTTTACTTACTAAGTCTGAAAAAAATACCAAATCAAGAATTAATGACTCCATGTATCAGTTTGTCTTTGTTATACTAACAGTGGAAAAAGCAGTTTTAACCTTTAGCAAGATTTTTTTCTAATATTTTATGCAGACAATAGGAGCTGATAATGTAAACTCACTCATTTACTCCCATTTCAGTGAATTAATTTAACAAACCATCAACTGTTTCCTCCCAACATTTCATTAGAAATCTATTTATTACACTGGAAAAAACAGGATAAACACACCCATTGAGATGAGGTTGTCTCTCCTCCCCCCAAGTTTATCAGACTAAACACAGTAGAGTGATCCGTCACTGGTTTCCTGTCACATGTCCTGAAACATGGATTAAGTCCTAAGAAAAAAGCCACCCTCCATTTGTAGTATTAGTTTTTAGTGTGAAAAAAATTATTGTCAAGCGTATAAATACTTATCATATTTTTAATTTGTGGGACTTCTTGATAAAACAATGCTTGGTCTTCATATTTTGTCTGGAAACAATTTTGATTTTTACATTAGAAGAATGATAAGTTTAAGGTTGATAATTGTGATAAATTACTACTCCAAGGGTTCTGAATACTCTTTATGCCATCATTCTAGTTAATTATGTACATTTCAAATTATTCACATTAGAAATTCTTCTTTTCTTTTGAAAACTGTCAGCGCTAAACCAAGGTGATCTCCTCTATTTAACAGATTCATGGTAATTTAACCTCTTTCAGGACAAGAATGAAAAATGCTATTAGCATTGGAAATCCTACTACCAACACCTCCAATGCAAATTGTTGGTTTGTTTGATGGTTTTCCAGAGACTACTAATTATAGGCTTTTGGTTATCTTATGGTGAGAGTCAGAGCTAGTTGAAGGGGGGTAGTGACAGCACCTAGGATTTATATCATCTGTGTGGGTATATACAGAAAAAAGCTGAAATTTACCACTATATGTAAAACATGCCACTAAAGAAACCGATTTAGTTTTCTTTAACTCGTTGGAAATTTAAGAGATTTATTATAATTTTTGTGACAATTTTACGATATTAGTTTTAATTTTAGTACAATTTGTATCGAGTTTTGGGTATTTGTTGTATAATTGTAAGGGGTTGATGCTTAGTGGCAAATTTTACATAAAGTGCTAAATTTCATATTTGCTACTCTATACAAACTCAATCTGCTTTAATATATAAATCTAGAAGTAACAGATATTTCAATCTATGGAGACACTGTGTAATATTATGTGAATATCACTTCAGCTTCACTGCACTAAAGCCCTTTACTTAAACACAAACCTATTCTATGAAAGTTTACTGGACTAGAAGCCAGTAATCCTCCTTTATTTTACTGCTGTTTTGTGTTCAACCCAGTCTATACTCCCTCCTGTCATCACTTGTCATAACCCTCTTCCTGTACCTAAATATCTTGTTTGCAACCAATTTGCATCTATATTAATGCCCCATTGCTACTATTAACTTTTCTCTTTTTAAAGTAGTCTTAAAAGAACCCTCTCAGTTCTCTTACTCTTCATTATTGTATATGTCGATACTTATACTTCTTGCCTAATCCCCAATCTTTGTTTAGCTGTATAATTAGTTGTTAAAAAATTAAACACTGGGGAAGTGTTGAGATGGATAATGTGGCATAAAAAGTGAAAAAAAATTATCTTTTCAAATTTAGAGGACACATAAAAAGGAAGAGTTACTTCAGTTTCAACCAGAAGAAACTAATAAAAGGAAAAACAAAAAAGACTGTTTGCCAGTGTTTGGCCCATAAAGGGTATGATGGTTAAGGTTTTGCTGTTTATGAATATAAATTAATAAAATTTTCTGTGCTTCAAAATATTATAAGTATAGTATAATATCTGCAATTAGTTCCTCCAATGTCCACAGGATTTATGCTGAACTTCCATTTAAATCTACATATACACACCATTTTGTAATTATCCAGTGTATACATGACACCCACTTACACTGCATCTACTGACGCAGGCTGTATTTAAAAAGCGAGAATCCTCTATGAGGGAAAATCCTGAATCACCTTTTACCCTCTCCCTTTAAATACACACATAGCCTAGGACAGCCATGTTTTAAAGGGGCTAAAAGGGTTGATTTAGTAGTTAGGGTATTTGAGTGCTTAATGAGCCGCAAATGAAGTTAGTGGGCTTAATTCCATCACTTCCTCCTGTGCCTGTAATATTCTAGTACATCTCTGCAATAAAAGGCGGTGGCAAGGTGGCCATTGATCTTATTTAGTCGATGAAAGGTACACTGTGAAAGTATGGAGTGGCACAGGTTATGTATTATTTGCATTGGGCCAATCTTCCCATCATGTCCTCATTCTTTCTGTTCTTTGTAGTCCCATTTAAAGCAACAAGTAATGTGTCGAGTGTTTATGAGTGAAATTCAAGTATTGAGTAGTGTGAAGTGGTTTGCTTACTCTTATTCAGAATGTGTCAGAAATCTTTAAAAAAAGGAGCATCATAAAATGTTTAAAACCAACACCAGCATAACATAATTATTATGTAAACAGCAGAACCTCTATTATCTGACCAGGTTGGGAGAGGAAGCTTTTTGTTCAGACAATAGAATGTACACGATATAGAAGGGATGATATCAGCAGATAACAAGGCATGAGTACAATCAAATTTTTGGATATATAGAAAGGTGGATAATAGAGGTTCTACTGTATTGCAAGTGTATTATAAATTAAAGAGAGATACTATGAGATTGAATGTTGTAAGTTTTGCTCCCTTTCACTGTATATTTACAGGTCAAACCTAAAATGAGAAAGTAGGTAGTCGTTTGCTGGTGCCCGATGGTTTTTTTGTGCAGAATGTTAACAAACCAGTACATGCACTACTTTCTCTTTAACTACATGTCATTGTTTGACCTATTACTCCAAATTCTCTAATTTTAAGAAATATTTCTATACTTCTGTAAAATATTTTCAAAACAGTGTTTTGATAATATGTAAAATATATAAAAAAAGGGTTATCACAAGGCTTTTTGATAACATTTATGGTAGATGTATAATGAAATTGGAATATGGGTAGAACTGAATGAGCAAAGTACACAAGAGAGGTCCGATTAAATTAAAGCAAGAAGTTGGGGGGATGGGGGTCTTAAAAGTTGGTCTGAAGTGGATTGGGATGCTTGTGTGAGTGATGGACACCATGGTTCTGGGGTTTTCACAGGTTTTATAGTGCTCAGGCTGTTAGGGTTATTGCTTATATTTCCCTTCATATCTGTCCTCTTGGAATATTATATGACAGCCACACATGCATGTGATAGAACCTCATATGTTATCCACATATTTGACATTTTATTGGTCCATTTCCACTCTCCCAAGGCATTACTCAGCCTTTTCTAATTGTTGACAAACTATAAAACTAGTGCACTTTTATCTGAATTCTGACTTCAGATTTTGAAAATATACAAATATTTGGTATATTTGTAGACTAATAGCATGATACAGTATATGACTGGACAACATTTGTCTAATCTATTTATAATTTGAAGGAATCGATGCCAAGGCCTCATTTGGAAAACTATTGAAGAACTGATTTTATTCATACTGTTGTATTTATTTGTTTTATTTTATTTATTTTTCTGATTTTTTTCATTCTATTCTGTCTTACCAATGGAAGGTGAGAGCAGGATTGAACTGTGTATTGTCTTAAAACAATTTAAAGACTCTTGCCCATTTTTTGCTTAAGATCTATCTGTTCTTCACTGGATACCTTTTGACAGTATTTGACATGGCTAGCAATGTATTATTCATAATAAGGCCTGCCGCTTTTGATTAAGAAAATGCTCATCAAGTGCTCTAAAGCTGCTCTGAGGTCAGTCTCGTCTCAAGTAATCCAGCTTTTGGAAGGTCCCTTGTTTCATTGACACACACATATTGGGTCCAAGGAGGTAAGTTAAAATATGGCTGATTATTGATGACGATAACTTGTGATGTCAATTTTAGTGTTTCCACAACCTCAAAAATTGGGAGTATAATGTGAAAACAGACAAGTGATAGAATCAGCATTTGGTATCAAAAGTTGTTGTCATGGTAACAGATGTGAAACACGCTGGTTTATTAAAAGTAAGCAGTCACATGACCAAAATTCTCACATCATTGCCTGTTATGTAACACCAAGACAAAGTCTTGTATTTCTACCATTTACGTACTTATTTTCAAACATTTACGTCTGTCCCAGCTGTTGGATTTCCACGGCAGCGTTTACCGAGGGATAAACTCATGTCTTATGCAAATAACACACTAGGACCCTTTTTATAGGGGAGGAGGACAGATTAATGACAGGTTAAAAGGCCCTTGGTTTGTCCTTGATTACTCAGTAAAAGACATTGTTTGAACAATGAGACAAGTGACAAAAACTTGGGTAAAAGACCCTTTTTTTATCCCTGGACGATTTGATTTATTTTTTTTTGGAGCAGACTACTTAAGTTTTTTGGTTCTTTAAAAATTTTCAACTTGTTGAGTACAGTGAGTATCTATTATATGTTTGGAATGAAGGTATCTTTGCAATATTCTGACTTGAGGGAATGGATTGAAAACAGATTGCTAACCATATTGCAGTCAATGTGCTTGCCCTATTGCAACAAGTGTCATATTTCTTTTTTTTTTTAGTTTTTTAAGAATTTTTTTTCTTTCTTCAACTTTTTTTTTGATATGAGGATTGTGAACATAATAATAAAAAAAGAAAAAAAATCAGATCATCCTCAAGTGATTCATGTTGCTAGTTTTAAGCAACAGGGTAGTTAGTTGGGAGAGTAATTTATGGGTGGTGGATGTTTTTTTGTCAAACCCACCCTCATGAGTTATTTTTTTTTGCTAGAGCAAAAAGCTTTTCTTCCAGGTTATGGATCATTAGGAGTAATCCCTTCAGTCCTTCTGTGACCCCCCCCCCCCTCCTCCCACCTCCCAATTTGTGGCTGTTTCTTCAAGTTTCCTCAAGTGCTGGCTATCTACTCCAAACATAACTTAATATTTTGAACTCTCTCAGTCTAGAAAATCTAGAATTCTAAAATAAAGTGGAACTGCAGTAGATATCCTACCAGGTTGCTTACAAATAAAAACACATGGAGTATTTACTAGTTAAGACACTCAAAGCCTTTGTTGACCACTGATGTGCCTCATGTCTCATCACAAAACAGAAGAAATAATGAGATGGCTTACTGATCTCTTCAGTTCTGTCCAGTTTGTATGAATATTTCTCCAGCCCAAACACAAGACACAAGCTCAGTGAGCTGGCTTACTGTCACTGCCCATCTGGTTCCTCACAGTGCCACACAGCATTCTGGCCATCACCCTGGCTGACCTCTCCCCTCACACAAATGACTATATCAAAGAACCAGAAATGATCTGCGCCAGCAACCTGACACCATAATTACTAAGACAAGCTGCTCTCTAATTGACAGAAGGGAAAGAATCTATTATGACTGGACCATTGTCTGAAAAAAAAATTGGATGATGATGATCCATTAAATTCAATTACTGTTAAATGAAAAAAAGACATGATTGACAGGTCCCAGTCTACAGGGAGTTGCCCACTGGTTGAGGCAATATTTTGGGGGGCAATTTTATGTCCCTGCCAGTTTCAGGCTTGGTGCTTAATTTGGTGGCATTCTATTTATCTGGTTACAGTACTGGTAGTCAGAGGTGATTAAGTGAGTTCTGGAATTTTTCAGAAGGGGCTGAAAGAAGAAAAATGATGACAAAAAGTTGTCATTTATTGTGCTTGGCTTTGAATTACCCTCTCTTTTGGTTATGTATTTGTGTGTAGTACATGGGTTTACTTGTTCAGTTTATGAGCCTCTTTTTCTGGTCATTTTGTGGTAGTAAATCGCTAACTTGTTTTTATTACATTGTTTTACATTCATTTATTTTTGTTTCAGTTCATGGTCAGTGTTACCCTCTCTTTTTGTTTTAGTGTATGGAACATGAACCAGTTTCCTGTTTCAAGGCGAGTGAATAACTTTGAATGGCTGGGGTTTGCTGCTCCAGCAAGTGTGGTTTCTATGGTATTACATTCAGTATCTCAACCATCTGACATGCATTGGGTTCTATTTTTTCATTTTAGTGCATGGTAAATGGGCGACCTGGAGTGCCTGGTCTGGCTGTTCCAGTAAGTGTGGCAAGGGCTGGCAGAGAAGGTCCCGTGTCTGTAACAACCCATCCCCTTCGAATGGGGGAAATAGCTGTTTTGGCGAGGCCTTGCAGAGGGTGGAGTGTCAGCCAAAATGTCCTGGTATGTCAGCCTTAACCTTCTACAAATCTGGTTTAGTAATTTTTTGCACAAGTTACACTTTCCATGATCCTATGTATGTCAGAAACAACTAACATGTATATTGTTTGTTTGTCCATATTATTTTCAAGGGACCTAAGTCAATGGGCTTGCTGTTTTCAAGTTTGTAAAATGAATTCATTACCCCTGACCTGGACTGGAATAATGCTTACGACATCAGGTGGTACAATATGGCATCTGTCAATGTGATCATGGCTATTAAATGGAATGTTAAAACCCAAGTTTGACCTTTTCTGCATTATTTATGGTGTCGTTATGCAAGACCATTTACTTTTCTGAAATGGTTTTGTCTTAATTCTTTAGAATTCCTTAATTAGGAGATTACTGTATTTTCCCCAAACATGGCCAACTTCTCAACTATGGTCAGGCAGAAGAATATGACCATTGTTTAAACCATGCATCTGTTTGATCTGTAAAAATAAATAAAATTGTATCACGATCTTTATTTCAACTTAGCAGATATTTTAGAATTTTACGATATTTATAATTCTGAAAAGATAACCTCAGTTTTTAACAATGTTAGTTAATTCTGTGAAGTAAAATTATTTTCAAATGTACATGGTCATTCTATTACATACAATGGTTATAGAGCTCAATCTAAAAATGTAAAACAAGAATTGTCCACTAAAAGAGTCTTCATTAATTGCTGTCCAATGACAGTAACTGAGGACTTTTAGCCAGGTGAAATCTGGATTGCCTTCATAACAAAAAGAGAAAAAAAAACATGTTATTATGCTTTATATATTCTCTTTGAACTCCTCTGATTAAAGCTGGATAACAATAATTTGATTTGGTATACCTACAAGACAGACAGATGTAAAACCTGAATAGGACTAGTTCCTCAAAGGACTACCTTCTCTTTTATTTTTTGTGAGAGCTTGGTCTGTGTGATTTTGTGACCTCAATGATGATTTTTCGAAATATCAAATAATTAAAAAGTAGTAATATTTCCCACATAATGCTAAAACTTCCAAATGTCAGTTTTGATGTTTGCATTTTTTTCATCATTTTTTATGCCATTAATACTTGGTTGACCTGGCAGTTAGATACTTCCTGTTAAAATGTTACTGCTAAATTTATTAACATTGTTTTAAATAAAGAGATATGCGTAACAGAAACAAGAGTTTGCCCATGACAAAATACTTTTGGTATTATCTTGGTGGATGAGCCTAGAAGGAGATTAGATTAAAACAGATTTCATGTAAAACTAAAAAAATCTGAAGCGGTGGTCTGTTCTTGCATGCAGTTCGAAGGGAGTAGAGGAAGCAAATTATTCTCTTGTATTCATTTAGTGAAAAAGAAGTCACATTAAAACAAGGTCTTCAATTCACTGAAGTTTATGTCTGTAATTGTTAGTCCAAGCCTGGGGTTGACACAAAATCAGATTAGGACAGAGCTATTATGTCACACTATTATTTAGGGGGACACAAAAAGTATCCAAAATTTTCAAAATTTAACTGTTTTCTACTTGTGTCTCCCTAAGGCAACAATCTGCTTAAAACGATGATTAAATTTTGCTTTTATGGAGAGGTACAAAGGAAATGAATAAAATTGATTAGTTTTGGTTGAAATATTTTTTCTCCCTATTAAATCTGGTATATTTTCATCCTTGATTAAAGTGTTCTAAATTCAGCCTTATCTTGGACATGAAATGGGCCTAGATTATAGAGTGCCGCCCTTTTACCTCAAACCAAGCTCATATTTCAAGATGTTATCAGGCTACTGTAGGTACGAGTGTAGAGCATAAAAGAGCACTGGTTCCATCTATCCTTGGAACAAAGCAAAATAAAGAATGCAAAAAAGGAACAAAACCAGAAGAGTTTATTTCATAAATCACTGTGTTTTATATCTCTGCCTCAAGTCTCAACCATGAATGACAGTTTCTTTTCACCAAAAAAGCAAAAATAATAGAAGACAAAAAGACCAAGGGACCCAAAACAAAAACAGTCCCCAAATAAGCTGAGGGGAGCATTGTAGAGAGTATATGTATCTCTATATGCATCAGAAATAAATCAGTTCACTTCATTAATTTTCATAGACTTCTGTTCCTCTAAAGGGGGCTTGTTCCTTTCTCCTCTCTTATTATACAGTGCTGGTGTTTGTGTACTTTCACCCACTGACATCTTGATCAAGGACAGTGGGAAGGTGCCTTTGGCTGTCACTTGGGTTTTTAGGATGGTGGGGGGGGGGGGGGGGGGAGTATCTCAATGAATGACATCTTCAGTATAGTGTACATAGCATTGCTACAGCTCTCATATTTCAAGGCTCATTAGAGGAGTCCTTTTATATTTTATAATTTTTCTGATCCTTTTGTTTGCAATCCATTTTCTCCCCTTTCATCTTCCATCATTTTCTTGACCATTGATGATCTTTAAGAGCCGATATCATTGGCCAGTAATTGTCCAGTGGTGTCACTGATTATTTCACAATAATAGCATCTCAAGAAAGACAATGTACATTGCCAAATCTCTCAAATTACTTGATTCCATATTTCCTCAAATCTTTGCTTTCCTTTTACTTCTCACCTGTTCTACCTTTTACTCTGTGATGATTTGCACAGATAAATCTTATCACTATTTACTACAAGGGTAAGGGTCAAGGTTTGATTGGTAACTAATAAACTAACTCATCTTAAATACCACTGGGGGAGACCTGAGTGACCAAGTGGTTCTGAAAGTTCAAAGTTGGGGTTTTACATCCCGTTCAACAGCCAGCATTGCAGCTTGTGGGAGGCGAACCCACAGTGGTGACAGCCTATGATTAGATGCCAAGCTTGCTAACCACTCGGCCACTGAGGACCTTCCAAGTGGCTATGAAGTTTGGAAATTGGGTCCTTGCCTCTCAACTCTATGGTTGTGGGTTCAAATCTAACTCATGGTAATGAGTGGGAAATACTGATGGCCAACCCCAAAGTGTCTCCACCAGTGATATATAATAGGAAAGCTTCCCAAGTGACATGTACAGAAAAAAATATGTCATGAATGAAGATGACAATATTATACAAGTGCATAGCACAAGTATTACTGTATATTGTCATCTTCATTCATGATATATTTTTTCTGTATGCGTCTAATGAGGGATGTTTTACTTTTATTATCCACCCTTTTGTATGATTTATTAATTAAATAAATCCATATTTAAAGAGGGAATGTGAAAAAAAACTCTGTCATATATACAGGGGCATTAGTGAAAATAAAACATCAGTCATTAACTTGCGATTTCTCAGCCATTTCTGTATGGATTTTTATACAATAAATACGAGCAGAAGAACTATAAAATTACCTTTCTAATAAAAAATTTAACATATTGTAGGTTCCATAGTTTCCCCATAATTAACTAAAAGTCGGCATTTTTGAAGCTTACTATCTATAATAATGTGGCACTGCAGTACATGTATACAAAAAATATATCCCATTCTGTATATCCCCCTATACAGCTCATATATTGGATGATAAAAAGGATAATATAAACCTCCTGCTCTCTCACTTGGTCAAATTTGCAGCAAAATATGGCACACTTACGTCTCGGTGCAATCACCAGGATGATGTTTTAAAAAATCATGCTTTGTAAATCATAATCCAGTCACAGATGATGTTTTCTACCTATCTTTTGAAGTCAAAGCTTCCGTGTCTCTGCATGAGCCAGATTTATGGAAGACAAATTTACTCGACTCACATACGATTAATCAAGACCAATGTACTGGTTATCTGTCTAGTCTGTATATTGTCTAAATGTCGCCCAAAGTACATGGAATTCACAAAGTCAAAATAGTTTGCATTACTTAATATAAAAGCTAAAACTTTTGTAATTCTGGTTTTCCAACAGATCCAGAAAAGACATTTGATACAAAATTTATTTGTACAAATATACTTTGGGTGGCTGTGTCTTGTGTCCAGATTATATAAATTAAATACTTGCATTGTTTTCATGCCTGGGACTTCTTTCATGATATGAGACATGTTCTGTGTTTTATTTGATTGTCTTTGGTTTTTGCTTCTCTAGTGTAGTAAATTTACTGCTCAATCAGTACCCTCTCCTGTTGTAAAATAGAAATGTTCTGTATTATTTGTAAAATTATTTAAAAGATTGCAATAATACCCCTCCCTATAGTATTGTAAATTGATTTTGTTTTTTTTCATTATGAGAGGGGAAAAGGTTTGACTTAGAAAGTTGTCATTGTCAGGTACATGTTGATGTTTCAGCATACTGTACATTCTGACATTTAATGCAACACCATTGCAGAGATAGAAATAAAGAGTTTGACATCATGTACTCTGTTACTTTGAACTGATAGCATGTTCTGTATCCAGCTATGGTTGCTTTATTTCCTGTTTCTGTATGGCATAAATTTTCCACCAATATATGTAAAATAAGTTCTGTTACCAATTAATAATCACAGAAAGACTCTTCCCAAATGCTAACCCAGATGGTTCAAAGTACTCAGGTAAGATAAACAGGTTCTCCTTCTTGGTGATTTTAATGCACTTCTTTTTCAAAATGTAGGAAAGCTATTTCACTGTTTCACTCTGTTTACTTTCTGTCAAATATCTTTGTCCATTCTAATGTTTATTTTCTGTTTCCATAATTGTCAATTTTAGGTTTCTATTTTGATGTGCTTTTATGTTGATCTTGATTTAAATTTCAGCCACAACTTTCACTGAAGTACATTTTAACCAGTATAAATTATTGTCTTATTGATCTGTCAATATAATCAGTTCATATGTCATCAGCACAATGTAAATTGTGTTTATCTGCAAAAAGAATAAAATTACCGTTCTAGTAATATACAGAGTGAAATATTTGACAGATAAATTTGACAGTATATTGCTTTCACGTTATGTAGTTTGTTTTATACTTGTCTAGTAGTCAAAAGCTTTATCATTTTAAAACTCTATAGCAGTGTTTCAGGAAATCTCCCAAAATTAACATTAAACCAAAGGTTTTTCTCTTCAGTTCTTGATCTTCCCGTGCAATGGTAGGACACCAACTAATGAAAAAGTTTTTACTTTGCCTTTCTGGCAATGTGATCTAAATGTGCATGCATTTAATGTTGACATATTGTGTGAAGTTTGGTAAAAGTTAACTGAAAAATGGGCTTTAAAAGATGATGTACCATTTTAGAGCATAATAATTGAATTCTGACAGTTTTAGGGTAGATATAGTCAATGTTTCAAGCTTCAACAATACATATATGTTGCTCTTTATGTAGTTTTGCTTTAATGTGTTTTTGTGGTGTATGTTTTGTATCTGAAACTTGTCATGTCTATTTGTGAAAGTGAATACTGTTTGTATGTGAACCACTTTAATAGTGTGTCTTTAAAAACTGATAATCAAGCACATGTATTTTCAAATTTACAAAAGCATCAAGTGTTGTTGAATAAAGCATCTTTGAAAATTATTTTTTATCCTTTAAATAATAAGGTAACATTGTATTGTGGTACCATTATTACTGCTAATGAAATCATCTCAATAATTTCTTCTCTGTACCCTAAAAGCACACTTTTGACTTTGTACTAGAGGATATTTCTTGCCATATAATAGGGGACCTTCATCGGACTTCATAGCAATAGTTGGACTTAGTATGGGGCAATAGTTCTCACCTCATTTGAGTGAGGGAAGAGCCAAACATAATAATCTAACCTATTTGACCACCTTAATATAAAGACCTACCTCTATATAAAGACTACTTCTTGATTCTCAAGATTGCATTTCCCCTAATTTTGTCTCTATATAAAGACTGGCCCCTTGTAAAGACCATTTTTCAATTCCACAACAGCGGTCTTTATACACAGGTACCCTAAAAGCCCACTTTTGACTTTGTACTAGATGATATTTCTTGCCATATAATAGGGGACCTTAATAGGACCTCAGAGCAATAGTTGGACTTAGTATGGGCCAATAGTTCTCACCACATTTGCGTGGGGGCTGTGGGGACATAATAATCTAACCTGTTTGACCACCTTTATATAAAGACCTACCTCTATATAAAGACTACTTCTTGCTTTTTCCTTAATTTTTACCTCTATATAAAGACCGACCCCTTGTAAAGACCATTTTCAATTCCGCAACAGCGGTCCATATACACAGGTTTCACTTGTATATGTTATTACTCATACCCTATTTCAGTGGATGGTGGTTGGTCCACCTGGTCCTCCTGGTCAACTTGTAGTCCAGACTGCAGACACCACCGCCGCCGGCTATGTGACAACCCCGCTCCCCAGTATGAAGGCAGGCAATGTGATGGGGTAGATCTGGACACAGCCAACTGTACAGGGGCCATGTGCAGAGGTAAGAACAGCTCAACATTTATAAGCTACAGTCTTTACTTAGATTAGGAGATGAAGACTTGGAGACCACAAACTGTACCAGGAAAATGTACAGAGGTGGGACCAAACTTGAAGAACATACATTTTCATATGTAAACATTTAAATCTTAAAAAAAAATAGATCTCAAATTTCAATTTGTCCACGAGGTGTATAAATATATATATATATCTATATATATATATAATCAGAGGAATATTCTCTTTATTTTATTTGAAGACAAGATTAATCTGGTTTATTTTTTCATTTTAACTGAGCTCACAAAGAATAAAAATATCTATTTCTTACACGTTATATTTTCTGTCCAAGCCTGTAGTTTTCTCATTTTCCTTGCCAGTCTTTCAGTGCTGGCTCTTGGGTATTAAGTTGTATTTTTATCTGAGAAAGAAATACTCTTTCACTCAACTGTTCATGCAAGATGCAGTGCATTCCCCTTTGTTTTTCACTTGCTCTTCATACTTGTGTTTTTTCACTCACATTCCTCCCAGGGTCTGTAACTCAGTGATTGAATTTTGTCTGATGGATGGATCATTACTCAACTTCCCCAACAGCCTAAATAATGCAAACATGCAGCCAGTGTTTTGCTTATTTATTTTTTTTTATTTTCCTTTATATTAGAGAAAGTCATACAGCTCAGATGGTTTTGCACATGGGTAAGATCACTTCCAGTCTGTGGTGATAAGATGTTCAAATGTAGTTGTAAAACCTTTAGGTGTGATAGTCCCATACTGCTGAATTAGCAGGAAGTGATATTAGATATTGTTAAAACTTTATCATAAAGTTAATCTTTATTGCTGGTTTCAATTTATCAATTAATGTCTTAATTGCTGAGATACTGTACACATATCAAAACATTTGTTTTACAAAGCAGCTCCGAGGGACATATTTAACACTTCCAGTATCGAATCAGGTGAAAATATTTAAGTGTCACACTGTCACACAGGTGAAAATAAAAACGGTTTCTGTAGAAATCTGTGAAAGAAACTGACACTTTAACCATGAACTATAGCAGTGTCATTCTTACTGCTAATTAAATTATTCCATTTCGGAAAAAATAAGAATTTCCTCAAGCTAAATGAGAAAAAGAATTAGGGACTGTGGTTATTATAAAAAGTATTGACACACACAGAGAAGTCAGACCAAAGGTGGATGGTTTGGGCTGGTCACATTTTCCTGGGATATTGAGGCTGACACCTATTGTGATTTAAGTAGCATCTGTGTTGGCCTGGTCTGGTTTTCTGGTAGGGTGTAATTTCAGTAGTAGGCTTTGGATGCTGGTGATGTCTCATTATATCTAAATACTGTAAATTGAAACTAGTGACCAGTGCCACCCCTTCAACACAACTGGCTTCTTTCACCTGCTGACTCCCACATCTCCAATTAAAACCTGACCACTGGTTTTTTAAAGGGAAGATCTCTCAGTGTAATATTGAAGTAGCAAAGTGCTTTGGCATTGTTTTCATGATGCAGTACATGTTCTGCACGATTAACCAGTGTAAGTAAGAGAAAATGCAATACTTTTGAAAGAAGACGTGGTATTTATCTATAACTGGAACCAAGTCCACAGTATATTTTGGTGTGGTTATAGTTATCTCCTCTAGTTTTACCGAAAATTCAACGGTTATATCACTGAGGCTCTTTACTATTCATAGAGCGACATTGTGAGAATATACTAATATGGAAAATCATTGTTTCAATGGTTACACACAATGTCATTTTATGTCAAAAATGTGTTCACCTTCGCCCCTTTCCTAGAGTGTCATCTCTGGTTTCCTTTTTAACAGATGTTCAACCTAGCCTCCTTGTGTACCATTGTCCATCTCTTGGTCATTTCTTGTTTACTCTTTACAATAATAACCACCAGCAAAATATAATAATAGTACACTTATCACCTGCTCGTAATTACCAGTTTTTCTGTTATTCTGTTTGATTCCTTTAGTAGCTATATTGTTACTGCTAGTTATATACTATGTGGTCAAATCAGAGTCTGTACCCCGAGACATTTACTGAACTTTCAACTTATACTCAATTCAGATTTAAGGTTCTAGTTTCTTGTTATATGAAAGCATATCTCATAAAATTTGTCAAAAAATTTCAATTCAGAGTTGAAGTCTTTAATGCAGTGACAGGTTGTAAGTCTGTACACATTATAATGATTATATATTATTCTTTCGAAGTATTTCCACAGTTTGTGTACATTTTGTCTTTGTGCAAGTTTAAGTGTGCACTTATTGTAAAATACAAGTTCTATTTCCCTTTCATTACTTGTTGATGTCATAATGATATCCCTGTCACCTGCTGATGATCATTTTGCAGCTGACCAGATCTCTTGTCATTGTTTGCTGTCATATCAACTGCCTTTCTATTAGGTTTAAAAATCTGGCTGGAGAGTGGAAAGTGTAGGTCATCATTCCTGCCCTGAGGCCTACTTGCCCTTTTTACCTCACATCCTTTCCAAAACAGTGATTAATATTTTCAGGTGAAATAATGTCCACTCTTCTTTGTTTGGGAGCATATTGTCTTTCAGCCATAAGCTGGTTCATAATGTATTATTGGTCTTATTAGTGGAAAAGTGGCTAAAATTCAGTGGGAGGCAGATTGTTCACACAGGTCATATCCTGTCCAGCTTCCTGACATGTCATCCTGTGTATTCATAAGTCAAGAAGAAACCCAACTAAGTATGGTCACTGGCATTAGTGCTGTCTAATATACTCACCAAGCCTCTTTCTAACTACTTTCCCTGGCTTATTAACTGATGCCATGTGTAGATGACCCTCAGTTTCATTAACTGTGAGAGTTAATGATATTGGACAGCTTCATATTTGGAAATTTGAGATTCTTTTTGACATAAGCAGATTCATCAATGATGTAAGTTGCCTGGAGGTGTCTCATTTTGCTTACTTATTGTGGCCAAACCACTTAACATGGTGATGTTGTCATTGAGAGTAACACATGTGACATGACATTTTGATATAACACCAAGTCCTTTTTGGCATGCCATACTTATTAAGCTGGTAAATGATTGAGTATTTCATTCTTTGTTCTTGATATCTATCATCTTGTGTGATAGTGTTACAAAATTAAAATATTTATTTTATATACATGTAGTTAAATAAGATACTATCATGTGTCTCACATTTAGTGGTGACACTGATGCTTTGAGAATTATGAGCCCAGATTTGACCAGTATTTATTCTGAACTATGAGAGACTTAATTGCTGCACATAGCTGAACTATATGATAGAGATATCTAAAATTTACATGCATAAATATTGTGGTTGTTTTAGTAAACTAGAAACCAAGTTGCTTGATTTGTCAGTAAATTAATGTGGAGACAAATCCATTGAACATCAGATATTTGCACAAGTAGCTTAATTCTAGCTGTGAACTTAAAGCTGTTCTAAAACAAAAGTGCAGGCCCCACAAAGCCAGTCACTTGAAACAACAGTGACCATCCCCTGTTCTCACTGGCAGTGTTTGTCATAATTCCATTGTTTATTCAGAATGTGACATTTTTATAAGGAATAAAGGTTGCACACTGCGCAGTGCATTCGGTTATGTGATGTCATTCAAAACCTTACCAGAGGTCACTGAGTTGAGAACTACTCAAAAATATTTTTACCCTCTTTTGGTGAATCACACAATGAATTCTCAACCAACAGACTCTCAAATGAAAGTGCAAGACTTGAAAAAAAATTATTTGTCTCCATATGTATTTATTGCAGGGTTCTTGTTACTGGTCTCTCTCCAATTGTTGTTGACATTTAGCAACCCTAAAAGCATTGTGAGCTTATAATAGGGATCAATAATTGAAGACCAACCCCCTTTGATTGGCAGATAATCTAATATATTGAACTTGTAATGTTATTCCAATAAAATTAGGCCTTTGTTGTAGAAAGATGAAAATGCAAGATAACCTCAAACTAATCTTGTATTTACCCTTGTCATTTTACGTCATTTTGTGAACATATATTCACAAATTTGTATACTTCTCTGATCTTGATGTGGTTGAGTATACATAACAATAGAAAAGCCTCTTTGGTACAAGTTAAATATTATTTCATCCTACACACTTAAGTAAAAGAATTTAACCCTGATTACCTTCAGAATGGTCCCTCAATATGCATGGTTCTCTAACTTGTTTGTCCATGCAACAAAACCTGTATTCTTCTGGCCCTTTAAATATATCAATGTTAATGTATTTACAGGTTTCAAATACCCACCCAAGTTTTAACTTTGCAAATACAGGTGTTAGTAAATAGTGAGCTCTCACATGTCGCAACTCATAGCTAAGGGGGTAATATTTCTTTTTTTCTTTCCTTTTCTTGTGTACATAAAAGTTTGGGTTGAAGTAGTCTCAGAGTACTTGTACTGTAAAGGCATTAAAACATTCCGACCCTGTACAGTGGCCCTGTGATACAATCTCTGATCCTCTCACATGTGTAGTGAATCATGGCCAATGAGTATGCATTTCTGTCCTCCATCTTCTCAACTTCCCATCCTGTTGTGATGTGAACAATATGTTGAAAGTAAGGTTACAGACAAATCAAACTATCCACCTGTTGAGTCTAGGTTTGAATCTCACAGGCTTCCCTATGTGTGAGGGTTTGTAAAGTTATTATTGTAAAGATGGTTTACAGTTCTGTGCCCCTGTTCTCCTCCATCACTAGTAAGTATGTAGTTGTAGGCTATGAACAAGATATTACCTTAAGTGACACAGATCTTAATCATATTTTAATTCAAAAACAAAACCACAACCTTCTAATATTTTACGTTTATTTTGAAAATAAAAGCCAATTAATTGACAAGGCTTTTGAGACTCTTTATTATTTCAAGACTCTATCTATCACAAATATTTGTTGGATTCAAATTATTTAGTTTTAAAGTTGTAAAGAAAGTAAAGTGCAAATCTTTCATCATTTACTGTAAGTTTTTTTAACCTAAAAAGGTAAATGACAGCCTGAGGCAGAATCTTTGTTGTTGATTTTTTCTACTTCTATGTGTGTTTCCTTTTTACTAGTTTTCTGCTTCTAAGTAAATTATCTTCTTATGTACATAACTCTTGGGTTCTGCTGTAGCCTTCTATAGCCTTTAGGGTTTAACATTTTAAATACTTTTATCTTAATAATCTCTATTTCAACAAATACATATTGAGCTCACTGTATGGAAAGCTTCTCATGCAGTCATTGCACAAAAAGATCATAAATGTATGAGGGAAGTAATCAGATTTGATCCGTAGTCTATTGTGGTGAGAGAGCCAAGAGTGTCTTCAGTATCAGTTCCACATAACCAGACAACAGAAATATTAATCAGTAGTAACTCAATGTAAACACTATGTAAAGCTCAATAAATCATTAGCCATAGTTTGAATCTTGTTACACACCCTTGCCTCACACCCCTGATGTTACAGGTTCAAATCTCTACCCTGGCTTGAAGTGGAAAAGTCAGTTGATACAGCCGCTTGTCAATGATATGTAGTGAGTGTACTGTACAGAATCTGGAATGACTAATGTCCACTACTTTACTTCAACCTTATATCTACCAGTTGTCATACAACAGCAACAACAACAACAACAACAGCAACAAAAATGCATTAACAGGAACATAAAATTCTTACCAGTAACAACCCAGTGAAACATTCAAAACATCCTATTTGGGGGTAGCTGCTTCTCTAGGTAAATCTGAATGTGAGGAGCCATTTATGTTCCTGTTCCTCATGGGTTATAGGTGTAAGCCTTTAACATGGCTAATATTCATTGTATGTACATAACACATAGGTCATAATGATTAGAATGGGAGGTCTCCTGATGTATAATGTTCTATTTACTGGTTTGAAGTGTAAATTAATTCTTCACAAAATCCTCTCCATTATTGTACAATAATGGATGTAACTCAGCTCACTTTTTTGGCCTCTGGTAATGCATTTTGTTGATAGATGAAGTCTTACCCTGTATACACATTTAGAAGTTGAGTGTTGAAGCTCCATCACGATTGCCTATAAATTACCTTCAATTAAGACTGTATCTTAAAAGTGATATTAATGGAATCAAAAATCTCTCAGAGTTGTAGGTTTATAAGGCATGGCAAGTCTTATGACATGTTTGATTTTTAGCTAATCTCAATTTTTGTTCAATAAAAATTTTGAAAACACTATTAGATTTTAAAGGTATTTATATACATGTATTAAATATTAAGACTCAAGTGTTAAAGATGAAATAGCTTTTTAACCTTTAACTTAAAAAGCTTTGTGATGCGTAATTTTGAACCGTTAAGAGAGACGTTTATATTTTGGATTTGTCTTATAGAGTTGTCTTTTTCTCCATCTAGTGAGTTTAATGCTGAAATATCACCAAAGTTAAACTAAATACATAGTTCAAACTACCTTGATTGTAAGTTATGGCAGTTAAAACTTGAACATTCTTAAAATCAGTGTTGTAGTTTTAAAAAGCAATTCAAAATAGAATCTGTATTATTGATATTTGTTGAGACCAAGGGATTATTTTATATTTCACCCTCCTATGTCTAAGTGTTCTTTCTACTGGCATATCTTAGTGTACTTTTTGCATTTGTGCCATGTTTTAAGTTCATAACCTCAGGTCAAAACGGGGATGATATTAATTATAAACAACACCTGACATGTACTACACCCTGCTCACACATCAAGAGTTTGTTGCATTAGACAATCCACAGATTACAGTCAGGGAGGACTTTTTGCCGATGACATATGTATGAGCAGAGAGATGGGGAGGGCAATTGCTTGGAGATTTGGGTTTTTTGTGCTTTGGAACTCAACAGTCTGAATGCAGGGAAAAATACTAAATTCACTACAGTCTGTGAAATTCATCTGTTTTTTTGGGAAGCTCCCAAACTTTTCTAAGTATCTTCTAAAAATCTTGTCAAATTTATGATTTTTATGACTATTTGAGGCCCATTAACTACTCAAATGCAACATTTTTTCATGAATTTTGCTTCTTTGTGAGCAAACCACATTGGAGAGATTCACTTGCTATGGAAACTTTCACATATCTTAAGGTATTGCACATTTACGTGGCGCAGTGCGCCACGATACGATTTTTACCAATCCATCTAAAAACAAGACCCTTGGCCAGTGTGTCCCTTCTAGAATTACTATTAATTGCAATCTTCATTAAATTAAACCCTTTTATCTGTCTATCAACACACACCATATTTTGTCATGTATCTGCCAGTAGTTAATCCCTTCAAAATGAGCCTGTGTGCATTTTTGTTTTCCAATTAATATATTTGTGTAGAGTTCTGGGATATACTACCATACTTAACATGTGGGAAATCCAAATATCTATGAAAACTTGGGGGAAACAGTGAAAAATCCGCATGGTTTTTCGGAAAATTAGAATATTTTCTAAATGGAAAAATCCACACCACTAGCTGCCGCGCCGAATATGTGTATAAGCAGTGAACTACTTCCTTTATTTCTATTTTATTTAGCTGCACCGCATTGTCAGCATCGCACCGCACCACGCTAGTGTACAATGGGCTTAACTGTGATACAAAGACTAATGCAAGTCTGTCTGTCAGTCATCTTCTGGATGCACAAAGAAAGGATCTGTAACCCCCCCCCCCCCCTCAAAAAAATAAAAAAATAAAATTTGATTGTTGTATGAATCTATCATGGCTTTCAACATGCAGTAACTTAGCCAAGTATTGCAAAATTTGCAAAATCTTGTGCAGCACTACATATTTTAAATACCCGGGAAAACAGCATTGTAATTTGTAAACAGTAAAAAACCCTGTTATTCAAACAATAAATTCTGTCACCACATTTAATACATACCCAAATTCAAATTTATGCATTCTAAAGAGTGGTTACAAAGGTATTTTAAAACTACAGCTGAAGCTACAAAGGGGCATAAATTATAAATTGAACTTTTTCAGAAGATATGAAAAACAAACAGTACTGTTGAATTTACTCTTCACCAAAGGGCAAGGCTAGCATTTTGACTTGTGTAACTGCCTGTTTTATGGTCATTTTTGGCTGAGATGAGGGTAAAATATAGCAGTCCAGACAGGCATAAAATGTGTGTTTTTAGTGAGAATTCTCCATGGTCTGATAGTGGGGACCCCTGGGAACAACCAGTGCAAACACTAGGAAGTCACCCCAGGGAGTACTGGCTCACTCCCAGATCCTTACTGGCTTACTGGCAGAAAGTGAAACCTGGAAATTCAAAACAGTGTCAACATACAGTGATTTGTAGCTTGTCATTTAAAGCATTTAGTGAAAAACAAGTGACAAGGAAATTGTGTAAAGATGTTTAATTGTAAAAGATATTGACACAGGTTTTAGTTTGTATTTTAACTTATTATGAAAGAAATTACACCAATAAAACACAGCTAGCTTGCTATTCAGAAGATAAGTGATTTTCGTAAAATATTTTTGAAATCCCTCATTAAAAAATCCCTGAAATAATGCATTGTTTAACATTCTATGAATCTGTGTTACTGTTGAAAAACAAATTATTAATTGTTTTCATGATGAAGGCGTTCATTGGAACTTATAAGAGACTGTGAAAAGCTTGAGCATGAGTGATCTATGTGGCACAATTCCTGGCACAGTGTCTTGTATTTCATGGTTCTCTGTCAAAAAGAATATTTTTCAGTTTATCGGTGAAAAAATGTTCAATTGTTGTTTGTTATTTTTCAGATGCTGTTCCATATGAGAAAGGGGGACCAGATGGTAAGCTTGTTTATACTTGTTTGTTGCTTTGGATTTTACGAATCCAGGAAAAAATGCCTCCTGAAAAAAAATGCATTCAGGAAAGAATACATCCTGAAAAAATGCTTCATAAAAAGAATGCATCCTACATATTTTGTATTCCAGAGAAAATGCCTCTTAATAAAACATAAATCAGAGATATTTTAAGTCACTTTTTATTTTCGCCACCAATAGTATACCATATGACAAGTTACTACAGTATAGTAAGGCAAAATAAAAATCCATCTTTAGAATTAAAATCATATATTTAACAAGTTAATATGTATTTGAAAGCTAACCTGAGTATAAACTCAAAAATATAAAAGACAAAAAGTAGTAGGGAATTTATAACATGCATAAACCACTGTATTAGACTCAGGTAAAGTGGAAAAAAACAGTGTTGTTTTTTTATGTAGCTTTCTATTTTAATGTGTTTATTAGTGCTTGGTTGAAATTTGGTGATGCAACAAACTGCATAAATTTGATGGTATAAACATTTAGACCAGAAATTGCAAAGGATCAGCATTTCAGTTGGTACAATTTAAATGATAAAATTAAAGATAATATAACACTGAGTCTCTCAGTATCATTTCCCTCGATTTTTTTAAAGATTAATAATATCATAAATAAGTGCAGTAGATATGAGCTCATAGATTTTTTGTACTAACTCCACTTTCAGTTGGTCAACTGAGATTTTATCTGTGTAATTAGCCTCAATAATTAGTAGACTGTTGTTATAACCTGACTGGAACAGTACTTTGGCAATAACAAATATATAATGCATGACAATGGGAGAAACAAAGAGGCTTTACTGGCTGTTGTCTTACAGTAAGGATATTCTTACAGCAAGTTATAGGAAATTAGCCATAGACTTGTAAATCTGCCTCTGATTAAACACCCCCATTATTCTTTCAGTTAGAAAATTCTTTTCATATATGTGACATGTGTGACTATTTTTAGTGGGTATTATCATCAGAAAAATAATCCACATTAATTCTGCTTCTTTTTGAATAATTTCTAGGGGTAATCTGAGTGATGTATTTTACTTACTATGGCAGAATGTACATTTCAACAGATTTATCAGGTCTGTCTCATTTAGTGTTTTGACTGTATAAAATGGATTGATAGTATTACATCCTGCTTCAGATCTCACAAAATGGATCAAGGAATACTTGTTAATGCAAACTGTTTGCTGTATTGCCATATTTGTCGTGTTTTCAGGATTTTCAAATAACAAGGTAGATTTCAACATAAAACTAGCTCCTGAGGCCTCATCCATTGACTTCTATGTAAGAGAGAATTCTCAAGATGTGCCAAAAATAATCTCAAATTTAGTATAAAATGTTGCGAACTTGAGCTCATCATTTGCTGATCCTGTTGGTGAATACTAGCCCAAATGTCCACTTCTCCAAGTGTTGCAACCTTTTGGGTGTTATCTTTTCCCTCGGAAATCCCGGACTACTGAATTTTACTAGAATTGACTTGGATAGACTAGGTGTGAGTGCTCACAATTGGGATTGATCAGAGTAAATCTTGTCAACTGTAATTGTTTGTTAACAGGGTCATAGTTGCTTCTTAGACTCCAGTTACACATAGCCAGATGTACCGCCGGATTGCGGCAGGTTACCCAATTTGGAAAATGTTGAAAAATGTTGAGTTATTTACGGATCATATTTTCCGTCCGTAAGGGCATCCATAACATCCGTAATGTCCTTGTGAGTCCCGTAACGGCATGCTGTGATCCATTGTGGCATGGCAAAAATCAGATAAGATCCCTAGGATCAAACATGCTTGATTTTTCATGCAGTATCCATAGCTCTCCCGTATCTTATCCGTAGCTCATGTATGAGTGTCCTTATTGTCCATAAACCCATCCTGGATGTCCTTGTGGCATCCCTTTCATCGATGACGCTTCCGTGCCAACAAATATCGCCCAAAACATAGCTGGATCCAACCGGATCTGCTACAGATTGACACGGAAAGGGTTTACGGATTAAAAAACAGTCAAAAGACCAGTTTCCATATATGTAACCATGGATCTGTGAAAGTGTAACTGGCCCCTTAAGGTGATATGACATGTGGAGTTTGGCTGGAGAATATGGAGAAAAGTCTAAAACTAGGGATACCTGAAGGATGACTGAGACATTGAGCCATTGATCACATTTAATGGTTATAGGACTTGCAAGGCTTGAGATGTTTTTGCTGGTTTATTGTCAGGATGGTCTGTCCATATGGCGGGTATGTCATGTCTGGTGGTGTCAAGTCTACTGGTGCTCAATCTTCATCTTGTAATAGATGTCCTAAGAAACTGAAGAAAATTTGACCGGAGAGTTTTGTACATCAGAATATGTTGTTCTTTTTCTGTCTTCTAATATAGTGAAACAGAGTTTGTTGCCAATCTTTCTTCCATTATGTCTTTGAGTTACAAGTTTACCTTACCAAATATTTCGTCCTTATTTCATACAATCAGAGAAATTTGCCATATCTACATCATGGTATGGTTTTGATTGAGTCTTTCGAACTATTCACATACATTACCAGGAAACATTTATTTCAATTTTGTTAGCAATATCTCCCTGCTGGTTTCCATTAAAGAAAAAAACTCTTAAGAGACCTTACCATACTAATTAGTCTGAGGACAAAATAGTCCAGCCCCAATAATGTCCTTGCCTGTATCCTCTACAACAAACAAGCAAGGTCCCCCATGTCTTCTATTTCCTGAACATGTCCGTCCATTGTGTAACTATATCTGGTCACTGAGCATCACTCTCACAACCACCTCACTACAAAATGCATTACACTACTTCATTTAGAACACATCTCAAATTTAAAAAAAAAAATTTCAATTGCTGTTGGAGTACGATCCATTGTTTCACTTATCCTTGAAGATGCATGCTAATCATGTTCTACCTAGTGTGTGAGAGAGAACATGTGGTTATTGTTATAAATATAACTCAGTATAAGTTGAACCTCAAATATCCACATAGTACCTTCTGCTGTTGGGATCTCAAAGCTCGTTTCGCTTTATACTTAAATTCCACTTGCACTAGTTTTACTTTTACAGAATGACTTAGAGTCCTTTGAAATACTGTTAATAATGTTAAATATTTTAGTGTAAGTAATCCACACAGCACTCAAAATATTATACAGCAAAATAAAAGGTTTGAACCTAGGTTTAACTTGTTATATGGCAACTGTAATTAGCATTTTTGAAGATTCCATGGTTGGTATATAAATACCATATATGTTAAAGTACTTAAACTACATTCATTAGCTAAAGTGATGTAAATGTAATATAAGTAAAGCATGTTAATGAATTTCATCCTATGCTCTGGTATGGGAGCCTGGTGTTATATCAAACATTGAAAATTTGTATCATTTATTGATTATAAACAAAATTTTATGTTTTTCTACTAAATTGATTTTTAGTTAAGAAAAATTTATTTTTAGTTAAGAAAAAGAGGGATATCTCTTTGACATGTTGTGCTATCTGGATGTTGAAATAAAAAGGCAGTAATAGTGTGAGCAGAAATGTGAAATGTGAATAATACACAGACTCATGTATATCATAAGGCCATTAAAGCATTTTTACTCAGCAGAATCCTTGAGCAATGTCCTTAGGACATTTATTGTCCAAATATCAAGGCCCTAAAGTTAAAGCGAATGGTAAAAAGGGCTGAGAGCTGGTTGTTATTGGAAACCATCTATCATGGGATGTATTCATTAGATGTCCACCAAAGACAGTGAAGTGGTCAAGAAGTCTTTTTTAAGGCGCATTTAAGTTAAATTTGTAATTTGTGCAGCTATGCAATGGTTAAAAAAGTCATAGTTGTAAGTATTATATTTCATTTAAGAGTTAAGGTCGTATGAAGATAGTCTCTCAGTGGATCCCACAATGTTGCCATCGGCTGTGGACAACACCCCACAGCCACAGAGATGACTGTATACAACAGATCAGCTATTCATATTGTATTGTCAGAGCATGTTAACAGAGTAAAACTTTGTGTGGGTGATAATGATTGAATGAATTGGATTTAATGATGTCACTTCCATCACATTGTTATATCATGACAAATACTGAAGTAGTAGAAAATAGAAAATTTAGCTGGAAGTAAATTTCACTATTTTTTTTTTTTTTTTATTTTTAAGAAACTTATAAGAATTAGTTGTAACAAATACTAGTAAACTGAAATGGCTAGTTTCTACTTAAGAGATTCATGCAGATTTAAAATTTAACTAGGAATTAATTTTCACTATCCAAGCTTGGTTGTTAGTACATGTATTACTAAAATTAATATCTCCTGAAAATTTCAATATATACAGTAATTGTGGAATAGAGGAAAACACTGGAGACTAGTTGGTCAGTATTCTGTATTAGGAAAACCATCGACTACCCACAAGTACCTACCAACCTTCCCACTTCAGGCAAGACCATTAATTATTTGGATAGTAGAAGTTTCATGATATAGTAAATATATTTTGGTGTAAACTAGCTGAAAATACTATGTCAGAGTAACACTGTGTTTATAATAGAGTTTCACATAACAAAGATTATACTATTATACTTGGGATTACTTTTAGTTTTTGCACCAATGACAAGGCTAAGAACCCTTTAAGAAAAGCATGTCCCATGAACAAATGATTTGTCTTGCACAGCCACAAAATAACTGGAGTCTGTTATCCCTCTTTAAGGAAAGACCTTCTGTAAGTTCATAAAGTTAAGGCCAGACATCAGGAATTTAGTGGTAGCAATAATCTCAAATGAAATTATTTCATTAATGATCTGAGTCAAAACAGTGGGGGTGGCTGGCTGCTCAAAAGTGTCATTTATTGACTGAAGTATTGGTGTATATACATTGTTGCTGTTATTAGGATAAGTTCTGAGCTAACACAGTAATGACTTTGTGGGGGGAGGAGGAAGTACAGGACAAAATACAGTGCCAGTGATACCAGATCCCAGCCAGCAGTAGTTGATTGTGCTTTAAGTGGAAGTCTGATTTGAAAAGATGTTGGCTCATTAGTGAGTCTAGTGACAGAGGTTAAAGAGGACCCAATTTTACACTGACATGGTTAAGATGTGATAGTCACTGCAAAGAAACTGTTTTTCAAACATTTTATGAAATCAGTGTTGCTTTCAGTATCATAAAAACTGCTGCCATTTTATTAATGTACTCTGAGAAGGTAAAATGCAATTATTTTTGTAGCAAAGAATTAACTTTAAAATTTCAACATATTGGCTCAAAAACTATTATGAAAACATTACCTTGTAGCTGTTAAATGCACTGAAGCAGTTTTACCTTAGCTTGTCAATACATTACCTGTCTTCAGATTAACTTGATAAAGAATACTTTCATTTTTATCACAACAGGGATATAGTTTATAGTAATTCAAATAGATGCTCAGTTAAATTAGTGTTTGCTCAAATGGCAAATAATTGATGTTTGAGCCTTATTTAGTTGAAAAATTACAGTAATGTGGATATGGCTTGCTGATATGTTTATCCTGGTTTCATTAGCTTTTCAGCACTAAATACTTTGTGGTTATGATTGGAAAAAAGAATAGCTGCCATTAAGGGAATCCCCCAGTTTAACCCTTCCCGTGATAGGCTAAGCCCTTTGAAGTTTATTGGCACATTTGAAAGTGGAAAGAGAAGAATATTATGAAGCAATGTTCTTTCACCTTTTGTATGCAGATGTATGAAAGGTTATCACTTTCTATGCATAATTTTTATGAGCTTATATAAATCTAGACGATAGCCTAAGTTCAGCCTTGCCTGAGCTGATTCAATGGATCAGTTTATCAACCATAAGGATCTGTATATGAATATGAATTGGTTTTATTGATGTTGACCAATACACAAGGAAAAGATGTAATATTTTGAGTGGTCAATTTTCATATAAGCCCTGTAGAAGGACATCTGCTTTAGCCTTGAATTTTGAGTAGAGCACAAGATATATTGTGGAAGTTGTTAGTGCAGAATGGTTCTTTGATTTTGATTTCACTTTTTGTGTATCACAATTGCCAGTCCAAGATTTAGAGCATATAGAATCTCACCAAGACTTGTATTATATCGTCAAGCTATTTCCTGGAAAGTGGCCACATTTAATGTAAAAGCGGTTTGAGGACAAAGTCATTGGGAACTGTGTTGAGATAGCCACAGAATAATCCCCTACTAGGTCACTTGACTGCATTATCAAGTCTGTGTGGAATTGCAGAGCTTTTATGGGGCTGTAATCATCCTGTGTAGCCAGCTTCTATGCTTAGAATAAGATTTAATATGGCCAATACTTTTCATATACCAGTAAAACTTTTACTAAATTTAACCTATCCCATGTAAACCTCAGTAATAGTTATAAACCAGCAATGACGAGAATGCTCAAACCCTATTCTGCAGGTAGCAATGAAAAAAATGAGGATAATGATATTATTAAGACCTTACCATTGTATTTTCCATTAGAAGTAATGTTATCTTACAAAAATAAACTATTTTCTGATGTTAGAACCATTATACTTAAATTCAGCTTATACTTTTTCCCCTCATGCAATAATCAATTTAGAATATGTAGGATAGGTCAGTGTTTCAGATAGTCCATGCTTTATGGAAGGCTAGGTTATTTCCAGTGTGCCATTTTAGATAGGACATTGATCATATGTGCTCTCAGATTTTTTGTATGAATAAGCACTGGGTATGTGGAGAAATACAGTTTATGACTGGAGTGTAATCCTATCCCATTTCGTTTTTGACATACATCAAAGAGTCCCTATTAAGCTTATAATTTTGTAAAGCTTTAAACTGGAGCCATTCCAGAACTGCATGCAATTAACCTATAATCATGGTGTTTCCAAAAATAGGAACATGGACAGTATATGACAGTTATAACTTTTCCTTATTTTTGAAAAGATTAATTACAGTTTGTTGTACACACAGAATAACCTACATAAAGGCCAACAGTTTATGGATTCATTGTTTCAAAAACAAGCCTTTCTCAAACCATTTCCTTATTGAACCTTGTAAAATTAATGACATATCAAAAGCCACCAGTAATAAAAATTTTGTTCATTTCTGTCAATAAATGTCTCCTGAAAACTGTCAAGGAAAAATCAGGTGTAGTTCAGTATAGCTAAAATTAACTTTATATTCTATTGATAGCATTGTTCGGGTCAAGGCCAAAAATATACATTACCCATGCTGGTACAGCAAATTTTTCTTCAGGTGACCAATGGTGCTGTAATGTTGCAAAGGTGATGAACATTCGTTTATTTTTCCTAAAAGAGGAATTCTAATGGGTTTCTGGTTGTAGTTTAAACCCAGCTAAAAACAAGGCATTATCAGTATGAGAAGGAAGACTTCCGTGCAAGGTTAGTTTGTAAAGTGCCCATGCTGGGAGGCAGCTTTCTGTATGGGTCCAGTGGGGTTATTTTGGTTTCATCAATTTACTGCTTGTTAAAAGTTCAACCCCCCCTCAGCTTTGTCCATCCCTGGGATCTCTGTGGCACAGTAACTAGTGTCTAGGGAGGGACAGAAGATTGTCTTGGTGGGACACCCGTGTATTCTTCAATAAGGATCAATCTCTTTGGTCACTTTATACATTTTTCTTTAGCCAAGGCTTTCAGAGCTTTGAATAACAGAGAATCAGTTTTTACAGTTACTTGACATAGAAAAGTTTTAAGGGTGTGCTTGTACATTACATTTATCATAAAGATTGGATAACAGGAAGGGGACAATCTATTGTTGGAAGTAGAGTTCCTTTTGAATAAGTATTACATCTTTTGACCAAAATTAAATTTTACACGATTTCTTCAGATTTTTTTCTACATTCACGCATGTTGTCATGATATCACTAATAATTGCAAAGTTTTCTTTAACACTGCCTCATCAAAATATATTCTCCCAAAGAAGAGAAATAAAAATTTAACAGCACAGTTTATCATCAAAACTTCATCAAAAGCAATAATATTTTAGTCTTTAACTCTGTGTAAAATAATAGAGTAGTATTCAAACTTTTCAAGAAAAAAAATTTCTGTCTTTGAAGTTTATTTGAATCAGATAAGTGGTTGGAATTCACTGAAGTGTGGCATCAGTTTCACTGTCCAGTTGGTGGGATCTTTGGTTATCTTTTGGCACACCCCACATCTGCTGTACACACCACTGTGTGGACCTTGAGTAAGACCTCAGCTGAGCCTGGTAACAGGCTCAAGATCTTTACCAGGCTCACAGTTGTCTAGTGTATTACTTCAAAGACTTTACATGTGGATTTGGATGCTGTAGGGTACCCCGCAGCTTTGTAGTAGTGGCATATTATTGGACCAGAATAACATAAAAAGAAATATATTCTGCATATTTTTAATGATGATATTCTGAAAATGGTGTGTATGTGTACCCATATACCATGCAATATAGAAAGAACCAAAATGTAATTTTAGTCACTCTGGAAATTTTCATTTTCATTCATGCAATATACTTTATTTAAAAAAGTGTCTAGATTCTTATAAAATATCATATATAGAAATCAATGGCACAGTTAAGAATGTTTAGATATCAAATTCAAAATATTGGGTATATATAAAATTTGATTGGACATGTAAAAACATGAAAAGAAAATAAGTAAGTTAAATACACTGAATTGGAAAGACTAGGAAGCCTTAGCTGGAAGTCTCCTGCAGCAGAAGGCAATAAACAGGTCCAAACATAATGTTAGTTTAGGGGTTATCATGGTCAGGGTTTGAGTTACAACTCCTGTATAACACAAACCAGATGTAGACTGTTGAGTCTGACACTGGAGAAGGAAGAGTTTGGGGTAGATGAGGCTACAGGAGTGTGTTCTTTTATTTGATCATACTGACAGTAGTTTTGCTTTTTAGGAAATAATGGCCTTAATTTAAGACTTTAAATTCTACAATATGATAGTGAATTTTTGTTGAAATTGTTTTCATTTGTGGTTTATTTCTGTCCGAATTTTGAAACACTTGCTCTTTCAAGTAGCACTCTTGATTACATTAGTAGATTTCCATTTTGTATACAAGTTGAACAATATATATTGCATATATTTTATTTGTCCTTGGAACTAATTTCCAATAGAAATTTGTGTAATTATGTGGAAGTATTTTTCTGGATCGTTTCTTTTTAGATTTTAATTTTGTAGGTAAACGTCAACTACAGAACAGCTTTCAGAAAATGAGAAAAAATATAAAATGATTAATTACTTTAGGCTAACTATAGTAAATATAACAAATTTTAAATGCGAAAGCAGAAAAAGGATGACAATTTATCTCTTTATCTCCAGATGTATTTGTAAGTCCCCGTTTTAAATTTTTGAAAAAGTAATTCATTGATAAAAGATAGATTTTGTTAACAATCTGATATATTTGTCCTTGCAAGTGAGACCTGGTTCTAGTCCCTCCTGATGTCCAACATCCAGTATCAAAACCAACTTGTTTAACCAGAGAAGGAGTGTAATATTTAGTCCTGTGGGGAAATATAACATTTGCAAGGGCTCTTGTTTTGCGGATTGATCAAGGGTTGACAAACTTGACATTTGTTTGCAGGGGCACTTTCCTAATTTGAAATTGTTTAACAATAATAAGTCCACGGAGCAATAAAGAGTTGGAACCTTGATATGATACAGTTAGTGTACCGTATTCAACTCAAATAAGGCTTGGCATTCATTACCAGTTCAAATACCAGTTGGTTAGGTCAGGCATACTGATGAAGGCATCCGGAGGAGGGGGTTATCTAAAATCCTATGTATCTAAAAGTGCTTGCACTTGAAGCAATCTTGTGCTAGATATTCTAAAGACTTTAAATGGGAAGGACAAAATAACTCTTAAAAATTTGTCTTTTGTGGTCAAACTTTTCAAAATGATGAAGTTCTGGCGATGATATATTTGAGTTTTGATTGCCAGAACTCTTGATCTTACTTGAACATGCCATCTGATTCAATTCCTAAAACAGGGGCAGTTAATTGTTCTCAGGGTGATTCTTATTTGTTCTGTACAAGGTGTGTATTTGAGATGTGCATTATTTTAAAATCTGGGCTATATTTTGACAAGTTACAGTATTCCGCTGCTATTGATGTGAGATCTGTAAAACATCATTGTCAGAAAATGCTGATTATGGAGTGGTTTTGCTGTTCAGTAGCAATCATCTTATCTTCCAGAAACAATTCATGCTCTTTCTCACACACACCACCACAAAGTATGTTGTTTGAAAATCTGCTCATTCAAACTATTAACTAATCTTGAAGGTTCCTGTCAGTTAACTAGTTGTTTTGCTTTTCTGAAAGCATCTTTCTCTCTGAGTAGCAGTCTTTTATAGTTTACACTTATGTTTCACTATTTTCATGCTATGAAATTGTTGATAATTACTGCAAATATAATTACATTCATCAGACACTCATATTAACTGAATTAATTCTTTATAAATAATTTATCAACAGTGCATGTAAAGCTGATGTAAGGCTAATCATTGAGGTGAAATCTTTGCTGTACAGACTGCGTACACTGTAAGCTTTCTGTATGAGGTACTCCTGTACATTCCACAATCTGGTAGTGGTTTGTAGGTGCAAACATCCTCCAACTCACCTGTGAAACCTGGCACTGCATGGTGAACACCACTAATATGGATAAATTACCTCTCCAGATAAGAAAGTCTCCACTAATACCTTCAATTGCCACCAGGTGGATATGATTTACAGTTTGTTTTGCTTGATATACTGTAAATATCTCAATAGTAAAACAGTTTAATTCAAGCAATCAGCAAAAATACTTCCACAAAATAAGGATTTCTGGTTAATATATGTTAACTTTTTTGATGAAAACATAAACAGAGGACAAAGCCACCTATACCTTTTAATTTGGTATACCAACATATTTGTCTCATATTTTATATACACCACTTAGTGTATTGGGGTCAATTTTTACTAAATAAGGCCCATGTCACAGTTCTTAGAATTTCAACATATTGTATCAAAAGCAAACCATTTTACCAATGAAGAAAATAAGTGAAACTTATGTTAAAGAAGGAGAAAAAGTAGAGTTATGTCATATTTATAAGTAATCCACTCTTACATTTCCTTGTTGTCTCAAGTTTAATATAAGGGGTATTGTAACATATAGATTTGATTCTTCAAGTCCATCAACTGTCAACAAATATGTCCATACACATAATATTATTATTGTTCTTGTATATGAGTATTTATATACCATTGCATCCTGCTAAATGTCACAGCTAAGTCTATAAATACAATAAGGTACACTGAAAAGTCATGTAAATGGCAAAATAACAGGCGTTTGATAGGAAAATTTGGTAAACTCTGGTATAACATATACTGCATGATTTTCCCTTGATGGTTCTAAACTTGTAAAAACATCTGTTACAAGTTTTGAAAAAATATCTGAATTTTTAAACAAAGACTGTTTGACTTGTGCAAGAAAACAATTTAGTGCATTGTAGTACAATCAAGAATGGAAAAAATTCTCATCTATGACGTATATATGTGTAGAACTGTAAGAAATTATTTGAATTTGTAATTACACGTAAAACCCCAAAATGCAACTCACTATTTCTGGGTCATTAGTTCTGGAACAATATAATAAAGTTCTGCAGACATACATGATTATGAATAAAGCTGGGTGTTTGACATTTTAGTGACGCAGTAATCTGTAGGTCATTGAATTGTGATTCTTCCAGGGGGGTAAACCAGCGCAGTGATTCCACGAAAAAAAGCTATAAACCTGAAACATTAATATAGTCCCCCTTGATGGAATATTATGCCATAAAAACCTGTTGAATGGCTTACCCTTTCAAGTAGAAATAAATGTTGGAATCTCAAAGGAGGTTTGCCATTGAAATTGATCCTATAATGTGGAAATCCTTGCTAAGTAGAAGCAAGACTACACTCAGCAGGGTTAACTATGAATGCAACCTTAGAAGTAATTCTTTCTGTCATCTGCGTGATTGTCTTTGTAATAAAACTTGGAGTAAGACTACCAATAAAATAAATTGCAATTTCAAACCAGAAGAGTGGGTTAATTATCATATATATAATTTGGGGGTGATTCTCAGCACTACTCCTAAGTATATCCCCATTAGCTAGATATTATAGAGGAGTATTTCAGGATTTCAACTTTAACTTACATACAATTACAATAATATGGTCACAAAACACCCATAAGACAATACTACAAGACATTATGCACATAATGTTGTAATGTTCCAAAATCAGGGAGAAAGGGATGGGGTAGTGATATGAAACCATTCAGAGCAACAACAGTTGGAAGTCATGCAATGGAAGGAGTTGTAGGAGTAACACCCCCCCCCCCCCCCACACCCCCCACACCCCCCATACCATGTTAAACAACTCAATAACGCCCTCTCATCATAAGCAGACCCAAAGTTAACTCTTAACCAGCTCCATGTTTGCTGAAGATAGGCAGTTGAAAAAAAAAATATTGGGAATTTGCTTGAGTGTGTTAGATTCAGTCATTCTTGTACTTAATGGACATAGGAGAGCATGAAATATTGGAGATATTATTTGTTAAATTAAAATTACTTCTCTTATTCACAGTAACTGGGTGCCATTGTTTTGTGTTTGATCACTTGACTCACCTCACTTAGTGGTGGGTTTGACTCCAAATGAGAGGATATTCTAATAGTCTATCCTGATATGACCTCTGGACAGGATCAGTCACATAACATGGGCAATTGTGTTATTATTGGATAAAACATTACAGTGAATGAATAAATCATCCAAAAATTGTAAACTTTGAAACCCTCAATTTTTTTTCAAATGAGTTTCAATCGAATGCAGAAATATATTACTACATTTTATGTCGAGGAAAGTGTAAAAACATTTCTAGAAATGAGACGCCTCAATCTAATCTACTTGTTAATAAGACCAGAGAGTTGTGGGGAGTTATGACAGAGAAGAGCAGTTTTTTCTGGACCAGGAAAGGGGTGATTTGGGGATGTACTAAAACATGGCAATCTCATCTGTCAAAGACAAAGTCAGCTTGCAATGTGCAATTGAACTGATGTGAAATGATCACCCAAATATCAATAACATTATTGCTTATGACTATGAGTGTTATTGGTACAATTTTGAGTACATTTCTTGGGAACTGAGGGGTCAATATCAGGCCTGACCTGAGATTTGTATCTTTATTGCTTTTTATCAATTGTTATTAATAGTAATACTTAAGTTGAACGTGTGTGACATTCATTTGGGTATAATTATTAAACAGTAGATATATTGGATGTTTTTCAATAAAACCATGGTTATTTAATAAGGTCATGTTTACTTCCTGTTTCAGTAAATTTACATTAGATTAAATGCCAACCTTGACATTACAACTTCAACATTCATCATCGTAATTACCCCAAGCTAAAGTAGAATATACTTAAAAGAGTATGTTGGACAGCGGTTAATGTATGCTCAAACTTTTCGTCAGAGCGGGCATCATGAATACTTGTGGTGAACTGTATAACCCGAGCAAAAGAAGATTTGGTGACAGCATCACCAGTTTTGAAACTTCTTAAGCTGTATATTATGTGACAGAATTTACTTGTCTAAAGGAACTGCAGATCAAAGCATTTTATGACTGTGACTATCATAATATTGACTATTTACTAAGGAAAAAAAGTATTCTGAGATCCCAAGAGATTTTTGAGATAAATTATTTTTGAAAACACCAATATTGGTTTAAGCTCAACAAGTGAAACTTGAAAGGTGGACTTCGCAGTGACTTTTCACAGAATGCAAACATGCAGTTTGTACACAGTACACAGTTCATGGTCTTAAGGCATTGTTTTCATAGTTTCTACTGAAGAATTAAGCACAATTACCACCCAGATTGCATTGTTTGCACTGACCCCCTTAAGGCCATTTACACACATTGCCTGCTCATACAACTAGCTGTAACCTGTGGATGTGCTGTACTGCAGTAGACTGCACACAGTAAGGCGATCATTTGCCACTGAGAAAATCCTCTATTTTTCCTTGAATTATGTCTAATTCTGAATATATTTGTCATTTCTGTGACTATTATTATCATTTTATCCAAATTCTTACAGAGTTACCATAAATTTAGCATGTTTTGGACTAATTTGTTGAGGGTGGCCAAAAGTGGCAAATTCCATATTGTGCCAAGAATTTCATACTTTTGACTCTAGAAGGTGTGCAGAATTATGTAAAACTGCTCAGAGTTGTGTGCTCACAATGCACACCACTGTGCCACATGCAGACAGGGCAGATACACCCACTGTGTCAGAAAAATATAGCCAAATGTTTGTTTCTTTTCATGGGTGAAAAATATACACTGAGTATTATTGCTATTCCACAGTTTTGAAAAAACATTGCCAGAGGGAACTCACAATTTTGGGTTTGATTTTTAGTAGCTTAGATAACATTGGATTTGTGGAGGAGGAAAGGGATGATGGGTACAAGTGAACCAGTAGACTACACATGACTATGGCATGAACTTTGCTACTTTATCATGTCCTCACGTATGATCAGAGAATGTAGGAAGATTCATGTCTTACTTACAACAATGTTGAGAGTTTTGATATGATCGAAAAGCAGACTGTATACTTTTTGCAGTAGAATTAGAATTCAAGTATTTTTATGGATTTGGGATTACATCATATCTGGAGTTTGAACTCTGGTTTTTGTCCGCCTTTCCTGGAAATTGCTGTGGGTTTTGCCTGAGATTTTTCTAGTATTTTGTCTTCCAGGTTTTGTCATCCATTTCCAAGATTTTAATTGATTTGGTGTCTTCAACTTGAAGAGGACTTTGTTGCCATCAGATATGATATAATGTCTAATGACTATGATTCATAATGAGGTAAAGAAAACCAAAATATTCCCAGTTTTAGACAAAAGGGAAGTTTATTGAGTGTGACCTTTAGAATATGTTATCACTGATCCCTAGGTATGTTATTCTCTTTTCGATATTATATACTCAGATAAGTGGGCTGGATTATCACCTCCATTTGCACTTTTAAATAACCTGGGTTAAGACTCAAGTTTTGTAATATTATCAACTATTCACTCTATCAACTATTCACTCATACAGTTCTTTTCTGATGAAAATGATCTCTCAGAAACTGTGATGTATACCAGCACACAACTTTACATAATACTCTTACCAGACTTGCCTACATCTGTTTAACAATAAAAATAATTTGTATACGTATTTTGATTACATGATTGTTTAAATATAATTGTTAAGTAATACATATATGTATAACAATAATATAATAAAATATAACAATTGTGACCAGTATTTCATACTATTTCCCCAGAATTCCATCTGGTTTCAGTGAGAGTTTTTGTTTTTCATATAAAATATTTTTTAATTACAATCCTCATTTATTCATGCAAGTTTTTCAAAATATCAATTAATCAGTAATAGAGATTCTTTTCCAATACCTAGTAAAAGAGACAAGCATTAAAAGTATACTAAATAATGTCATAATACATGCACAAATGTTAACTGTCCAATTTTTAAAAAAAAATGGAAAATAATTTAGACTGTATGACAAGGCTTAGAAAACAGATAAAATAATGGTTAAGTAATACATATATGTATAACAATAATATAATAAAATATAACAATTGTGACCAGTATTTCATACTATTTCCCCAGAATTCCATCTGGTTTCAGTGAGAGTTTTTGTTTTTCATATAAAATATTTTTTAATTACAAGCCTCATTTATTCATGCAAATTTTTCAAAATATCAATTAATCAGTAATAGAGATTCTTTTCCAATACCTAGTAAAAGAGACAAGCATTAAAAGTATACTAAATAATGTCATAATACATGCACAAATGTTAACTGTCCAATTTTTTAAAAAAAATGGAAAATAATTTAGACTGTATGACAAGGCTAGGAGATTTAGAAAACAGATAAAAGAAGAAGTGTGAAAATTAAGCTTTCAATTTACCTTTGTTTTCATTGATAAAGGTGTATTAGTTTCAGTCTTACTTTTTGACCAGAGAGCATTTCTGTTGCTTCCTTTAACTTTTTGGTGGCTGTTTGTGTAAGAAAAACTTGTCTGGCAAGTGAATGATTTCATCAGCTCTGATATCATATAAAAATTCCGCCAAATTATGGCATTCCTGAATGTTAGTGTAAGGTTGGAGAGGCACTAATATCTGAGCATCAAGTTAGACAGATTAAAGATATAATTAAGTAAATAATATGCCCTGCACCCGACCAATAACAAACTGGGCTTTTATCTTTTAGGAGAAATGGCCATTGAAGATTGGCATGTTACTGGTAAACAGTACTTACGAAATAAAGAATATTTGTGAAAAGTATTCTTGGAAGTATCTTTTGCACATACCAAGTAGAAGATAAGTGCTTTTTGATCTAAATGACTTCACAATTTATGCTTAAAGACAGATTTTTTGCTACAAACAATGAGTAATATAAAGAGGCTTATAGAAATAATCTGAAGTTGTTGAACAAACAATCCGGATGTAATAAAAAAATATAGTCCAGCCAAGTTGACATAGATTAATGGGACTTCACTAGATGACATGGAATAAATGTGTAATGTCAGTGAAGGTGTTGGTTTGTTACTCAAGGTCATAATACTTGTCTGAGTAATATGATCAGCACTCTAATCTGGTGAAATTACAGGTTTTGTTGTAAATAATACAATGACCTCTTATATTCAGATTATTGGAGAAACCCAGTTTACGTCTATACCTAAAACCTGTTAAGTTGCATTTAGAAAAAGGATCAGAAAAATGTCTCAACTTGCCCAGTATTTCCAGATAATAGGTGATATTTGAATAGAAAAGGACTTGGTATTTACCGGCACATTTACTAAAAGAGAATTTCCACGTACCAGATTTCTTTTTAAAGTAGTTAGACTGTATATATTAACTAACAATTACAGTACAATTAAAGCCTATAAAGTGAACCATAAAAGGCCCTAAATATACTTGAACTTGACCACAATGTCCAGATAACAGACATTTTAGCAGAAAAGACCTGCCATTTATTTCTATTTAAAAAGGAATTCTACTCCACAGAGCTCTTCTTACAAGGTGAAGGGTTTGACTGCGCTTCAATACAGACAAGATCAGCATCATGTAGACAAAAGGTTTTGATACCCTGTAGTTCTTGCACCAGCTGTAAGTGAATTGCAAAAGAATTTGATATTACAGAAATATCCACAATTTCATCCTTTCTTTTCTCTCCTGGTTCTCTGTAAATATTGACTCACAATTTTTACTCCTGGCTTTTAGCTGATAAGATAGATCTCTTAAATTTTTGAAGGTTATTGTATTTTTTTACCATTATCCTATTTCGATGTTTCTGGACAGATTTAACACTGGCTTCTGCCTCCCCTCTGAAATAAATATAAGGACAACACTGAGGGAGTGGTGAAACCTTATCCAAGACTCATCCCTGTCAGCTCATTTATTAAACATAATGTGTACATATCATACACATAACAACCTAATTACATGTCTATGAAGATACATAAAAAAAACTTTTTATATGCCACACAGAAAGACTTGATCATTTGAATATCAGATGCTATTGTAATGTATACAGTAGATAAGACCCTTAAAGATCCACAATATTTAGTTCTATTTATGCCAAACTTGGATGAAACAAATAAAATTACCAAATTGTCCAATGTTGCCATCTCAAACCTCATTTGCATGGATTTGACTTTTACTGGTTCTATTCATACAGAATCCAGTATATCTTCTTTAGTAATTGAAGACTTTTGAAAGGCTAGACAGGGGAATGTGAAGCTATTTTTTGTGAGGACATTTCTTGCCAGGAGGGGCTCAGGATGACTCATGACCTGTCAGCTTGAATCTGTCAAAGCTGCACCCTCCCTGTCCATGTCTTGTGTGGAACCTCTGTTATATGAACAAACATGAAAAGAAGCTAGATAGTGGGATTATTGAACAGAGCAGATTGAAAGATTAGATATTTGAAGATAAATAAATGTAAACAGTAAAAACCAATTATATTGGATCAAAGGGCCCTTACCAGTGAAATTCAACTTGTTATATTGGATTCATGATTAAGCCTAACTTTTAAAGTATCAATATTGTGATCCCATAAGATTTAACTTAACAAGCTTTTTTTATTGCGTTAATACATCCTATCCAATGGACAATTGCTTTACCGGTCGGCGCGACCGGTCCCGCCAAACGCCAGAAAAAGACGTCCTGTATATAATACCAGCAGGACCGGTCAGTAGTGTGCATTCGCTAGGTGGCGCATCATACTTGCTTCCTGTCTAGACAGAGTGACGTCAGTTCATCTTTTTCGTTTGGCGCGTGTAGTGTGCAGACGCGTTTTGAAGTTATCTCCAAGTTTGAAGAAAACGCGGTTTATTCTACGAATTTAAGGCTTATTTTCATCTGAAAATATATATTTTGTGTCACTTACATATCATGGCCTCTCCAGGACTTAAACGAGGCAGTATCCAGCATTTTATGGCCAGTTTTGAAGATTTTCTTTGTGCTTGTCGTCGAGACGAAGCCGTGGGTGAGAGGTCGTGTGTTGTGCTTGCAGCATTCCTTCTTCTGTTCAAAATGTCTATTTACCACGATTCGCCCTCCATTAATTTCTACATTGTCGAGTAACACTGCGTGTATGTCCACGAGAAGAAGTTAGAAGGAAAGAAGAATGCATCGTCTGACGTCATCACTTCCAGCTTATGCTGGTCACGTGACACAGACCTGGTCACGTGATACGCATTCAACTATGGAGGTCACGTGATACGCATTTATCAATGGAGGACTCGTATTTTTTCAACAGAAGTTTTCATCAGAGGAAGACGACCATTTATTAATCAACACCCATTTTTAACTGGCAAGAAGAAATCCAGCAACTCGCCTGTTGGTGTGAAGATATTAGATGACATTTGGTCACTGCAATCTGCGTGTTTTTGAAGTGCCGGTCATGTGACTTCACAGATCTCCATACACGACCGGCAAGCCTAGCCGAAGAAATTGTGGCTCCACAGATCCCCAAGTGTGACCGGTTCAGCTAGCAAGAAGATGACCAGGTCTAGACCCCTTGTGCTGAATTTTACCGGTACCAGCTCTGCTCAGACTACCGGTGGGGTCTCCAGCTAGCCCTCTCCCCCCCTTTGACCCTACCTTGGTACGGGTACTGGGGCAGGTTGAGAGTAAGAAGATCTACCAACCGGTTACAGAGGATGGGCCTACCGGGAACTGGTTATAAAAGTTGCTCCAACTAGCTGTCCAGGCCACTGATTTTATGCTGCCTACAATACCGGTTACAGAGCCTACCCACTGGGTGCCGGCTACACAGCCCTCATTGACCAGTGGGCTTCCCCTTAGCCGGTTACAGAGCCAACCAGACCGGTTTACAGGCAGAAATTACAGAGAGAATTTTCTGGTTACACAGAGTTCTGCTGCTCCCACCATCCCAGTGCTGACAGCAGGCTAACCAGTTACAGATTTTACCGGTTACAGAGAGAATTTACCGGTTAGAGAGATCTGCTGCTCCCACCATCCCAGTGCTGACAGCAGGCTCACTGGTTACAGAGTTTACCGGTTACAGAGAGAATTTACCGGTTAGAGAGATCTGCTGCTCCCACCATCCCAGTGCTGACAGCAGGCTCACTGGTTACAGAGTTTACCGGTTACAGAGAGAATTTACCGGTTAACAGAGGTTATTGGTTACAGAGAGATCTGCTGCCCCCACCATTCCAGTGCTGACAGCAGGCTCACCGGTTACAGAGAAATCAGTTGTTCCCATGGGCAGAAGGCAACTTAAGGCAACAAGTCCAGTGAGGACAACAGGGTCACCAGTTAGAGATTTGCCGGTGACAGTCAGATAGACAGGAAGTTCTTCAGTAAATTGACCAACCGGTTACAGAACCTACCGACGGGTTCTGGCTTACACAACCTCCAGGGACCAGTAGCTTCATACCAAGCCAGTTACAGAGTCTACTGGTCTGGCTTATAGACAGAAATTCCGGTGAAGAAACCTGATTGAAACTGGAACACCAGTTTACCGGATTGCCAGATCCACCAAGTGATCAAATAATGATAGAGCTGTGGCTGTCTGAATGCTTGGTTACAGAGAAGCACCAGTTTACCGGTTCATTACCAGTTAAGTGGCTTGCCGGTTACTGAGAAGTGTTGGTTACAGAGAAAACCTTCTGATTCCAACATTACGGACAGGAAGAAGGCAGTTCTGTTAGATAAGCCTACCCCTGCTGAGACGTAGTCGCCCAGTTCTGCCAGCTCAAATGAGTTTTTTTTGCAGAACTATGGATCCACCAGGAACCGGTTACAGAGCATTGCTTAACCTATAACCGATTAGGCCCTGGTACTGGGCAGGTCCACAGGACTGGCTAACAGACCAGCAAAGTCTTTTAAGGGTCTAAATGGCCATCTTAGACCAACCAGTTGCTGGCTGAGTAATCTGGTTACAGAGAAATTCTTCGACCAGTCACTCGTCCTGGTGAGATGACTGTCTCAACCTGCCTGATCAGTCAGCCAGTTACTCTTGCCAGTGAGATGCGGAACTCAACCACATTGGTTAGAATACTGCCAACAAGAAGTCTGCTGTACCAGTTATTCTAGAGATGCCATTGATCCAGCCTCCGAAACTGGCCAACCCAGCTTGCCTTTTTACCCAGCTCGTGACCAGTGTCAGCTGACACCAGGGGCATGAGTTTGCAAACTCAAACTTTCCCTCATGATTACAACCCTTTTCTGGTTTGTCACAACTGAAGCAATGGGAAATTTATCTGTTAATTGGACCAGGGGTCACAGTGTTCGTAAATGGCTATTAATGTTTCCACAGTGGGGTTCTGTGGAAATGACCTTATGTCGCAGATCCCCTTTGGATGGTTTCCTACTGTGTGGATCAGTGAACCTGTCGCCAGTGTTGACACTGGTATTTTTTGCACCAACCTGCCGGTTCAAACTTGGGCCACCCTAGGGGCCAGCCTCAAGTTTATATGAACCTCCCAGGAGGGATACACCCTCCCCTGCCAGAAACGACCAGTTTGACCAGTTCTCCAGGCAGGATTTTGGTTCAGTATCCTAAATGATTCAGCTGGAATTTCAGGAACCACATGAACCTCTCTTCAGCCAGAGGAGTGGCTAACCTCAAGGTTGCATACTCCCTCACCCCTTTCAACCAACAAGGAAATGCCAGCCCCCACCAAACCAGTCTCCAACATACACAAAATCTAGTAGCTCTGTGTCAGGAGTAAGTTTGCATGGTATCATGAAAAATTAGAACTGGACCTCGAGCAAGTCTTTGTCTTGAGAGCCTACCAGTTCAGCCTGAAAGAGGGCAAGGTGAGACCCACCCTAGAGCATTTGCAGACGTTATCTGCAATCCAGGAACTTCTCTCCAGATCGACATGCCCGATCCAGCGGCTCATGCCCCTGATAGCATTACTGACAGCTATAGCAAAGCCCGTCCACATAGGTGGCCTTCCTCATCAGGCCGATACAGTGGCACTTGATAAATAGCTGGAGAGTACCTGAATCACCAAAAGGTGATCCCAGTTCACTCCACCCTCAGCTAAAATCGTGACTGCAGGAAGACCATGTGCTTCAAGGTCAACCATTACACCTACCTAAAATGTTCTGCAAATCCTTATAGATGCATTTAGAAGGGTGGGGTGCTCACTTAAGGGAACACACTGCAAGGGGAACCTGGCCCCTTCCGAAGCAAGTTACACTTTAATATCTGGAATTTAAGGTGGCCTTTTGGCCCTAAAGAGTTCCAAAACCTCTGCTTGAACAATATTGCTTTTGTAGCTACAGACAACCCCATGGTGGTTTTCTGTATAAAGGGGGGATGGAATCGGACCCCCTTTGGGCCCTCTTGTGGAGAATTCTGACCTGGTGTACCAGACACAGGTGACTCAGAACCCGACACATTCACAGCCAGCCGAATGTGATAGCAGACAAGCTATCCAGGCTAGGACAGACCAATCAACAAAATGGTCCCTCCATCCAGAGGTATTCAAGCAATATGCTCCCAGTGGCAGCATCCTCAAGTGGACCTGTTTGCCACCAGGTTCGACAACTACATCTCTGTCTCACCAGTTCCAGATCCCCAAGCCTGGGCAGTAGATGCCTTCAGTCTACCTTGGGAGGACCTGGACCCATATACCTTCCCACCAGCAGCTATCTTGGGCAAAGTGGTGGGAAAGTTGCAGGACCACCCGTGCAACAACTCATACTGATTGCACCAGGGTGGTCCAACATGCCTTGGTTCTGGGACCTGGTAACCATGTCCAGTCAGATCCCACTGTGTGCACTTTCTGCCTGACTTTTGACTCAGTTACTCAACCAGACCCTTCACAGGAACTTGGTAAATCTGAATCTACATGCCTGGCCCCTAGAGCCCCAGCTACCAAGGAAGCAGGGCTTCCCTGAGGCAGTGGCAGCTCGAATTGTGGCTCCTCCAGAGGATCAACAGATCAGTCTATGAGGCAAGTGCACCATATGTTTTACACGTGGTACCTCAGTAATCAGATGGACTTCTGGGCACCACCTTTAAAAGCTATAGCTGACTTCCCTTTGTACCTTTTCAAGACAGGAAGTTACAGCCAGGCACCATTGATGACTATAGACCAGCCATTGTTAACAATTTGGGAATTTGCCCATTAATGTCAGCAATGATGAAAATCTCACTGATCTCCTGGATAGTTTCCACAGAGACAGATCCAAGGGAAGAGGGGCATCCCCTCTTGGAACCTTTCCCTGGTTCTACACCAGCTGACAAGGTTCCTTTTTGAACCCCTTAAGGAGGCCTCCCTGAAGCACTTCACTATCAAGACTGTCTTCCTGTTGGCCTTAGGTTCAGGCAAGCGGAGGGTGAGATCCATGCTTGGCTGCATAACAACCTCAGACACCAGATTGGTCCATGGTGTCTTTCTACCCCTCAGCCAGCCTTCCTTCCAAGAATCAGATAGCCAAAGAGAGTCCAGACAGTGTGGCCCCTGTGGTTAATGCAACCCTGGTCCCCACTCTGGATAGGTCACAGGCGCTGGTGTCCAGTCAGAGCCCTGTGTTACCATCTGGGTAGGACCTCAGATCTTAGGCATAACAAGGAGCTGGTCTTTGTCTCCTTCCAAGGAAGTTGTCGATAAGGACATCTCTCCTGCCACCATCTCATGGATCAAGCTACTGTGATCCTATGCTATGAGCTCTCTGACCAGTAAGCCCTCGTCTTGCATCAGGTCAAAGCCCATGATGTTAGGGCTTTTACTGCTTCTAAGGCATTCCAGTCAGGAGTCTCCTTAGAACAGTCCTCAGCCTTCCACTGTAAGTCATATATCACCTTCACACAGTTCTGAAGGATGTGGCTGGGGCTGATTTAGAGCCTCTTTACTTGGGCCTAGTAGTGGCTGCTCAGCAGATCCACAAATAGCCCTTATATTGAGATTTGTATACATGTACATAGTGTAAATAGCTCATGAATCTAATTGACACGCTTCCTTCGGGAGGTTTATTTGCCTTCTGGGACTGAACTCATCCCTCTCACCCTGAGTAAGTCAGCCTAGACCGTAGGGTAAAAATCTTGTTACCATTTATGAGTTCATTCTAAGTCCCTAGTAACTTACCCGCCGACCAAGCGGTAGTTATTCAGCAATTGTCCATTGGATAGGATGTATTAACGCAATAAAATTGCAAATTTAATAAGTAAATTAAATTTTTATAAGTTAATACCCTATCCAATGGACAGGCAAGGCCCTCCCAACCGACCCCGCTATCAGCTTACTAGGGGTCTAAATCTGTTTAGACAACGAAAAAGATGAACTGACGTCACTCTGTCTAGACAGGAAGCAAGTATGATGCGCCACCTAGCGAATGCATACTACTGACCGGTCCTGCTGGTATTATATACAGGACGTCTTTTTCTGGCGTTTGGCGGGACCGGTCGCGCCGACCGGTAAAGCAATTGTCCATTGGATAGGGTATTAACTTATAAAAATTTAATTTACTTATTAAATTTGCAAAATTGTATGTTAAGTCAACCAATTTTAGGTCATAACATCAGAAAATATAGTATTTTTGTTGGTATAAGTAGAAACAAATCTTGTGGACAGTGCAAGTTCTAGTTTTAAGTCAACTGTATTACTTATTAAAATACTAATGCGATAAATGACATGTTTCTACCTGGTTCCTTTCAAACACCTTTGACATAGTACAAGCTTTCTCTCCTAAGAAAAATCAAACAAAATAAAACTAGAAGAATGTAACTTTAAATATTAGGGTCAATGTCCAAGTCTCATTTTGGACACCTATTTTTTCTGCTTCTTGTTACTGACAGTTCTTTTGTGGTTTGATCTGTCAGGAAGCTATCAGTCCATTCCAGGACCACTGTGTAATGTCTTCCATTCTAAACTAATCCAGAGTGGTGCTTGCTTTGTTTGTTTACCAGCTTTGTTTGTACATCACGCAGCAGAATATAACGACCACCTCCACTAATAATTATTGCTCACAGCTTGGAGACAAATAAGGAAGGAGAGTAACTGCTGGTTACTAGTATGACATTATGTCATGCCATAAGTCAATTTGTCACAAAACTGTGTTTTCTATCTATCTGGTAAATTCACTCAGAGATAAAGCAAGCATCACAGTAATTGGTTGGGGCACAAGTGGGTAATTACAAATGCTTGTTCTGCCCACTTGACCCCTGGATCTCAAGACTTTGTAGAACTGGGCATGAGTTAAGGTCATATCTCACGATGATAGATAGTGCACAGTTTGATTGATTGTATGAGAAATTTTTTATGTGATTGGCATTAAGTCATTTTTATCTTTATATGTTAACTGCCAAAAGACAGAATTTAAACATGACAGTATCATTGAACTTGTCCTATCTTGAGCTCTTAACTTCATTTTATTTTGTGTTTGAATAAGTTAGCATTTTCATAAGCCACAGTACAGAGAACTTGTCCACAATCGGAGAGTTTGTCAACATAGCCTAAAGACTTTCCAAGGACAGTATATCATTGTGTGTGCCACAAATCATAGAAATTAATAAGAAATCTCTTCATCAGTAAACTCTGTCATCAGTCCTCAGTAAAAGTTCAAGGAAATCATGAAAGTAACACAGCTGCACAGTGTATATACTGTACATATTGAATATATTATAAAAACATTCATTCTGATACCCTTATGAGTCTTTACTATTTGAGAAGTAATTGACTAGTTCTAGACATCAGAACGCTTTGTCTCTCATAGATGGATGACTTGCTTTGTTTGCATGTCTTCATCTTTTAATCCATTCTCTCACTGTAATAGCCTGGGATCCAGGTGGTGAAAAACCATTAGCTTTCAAATACAGGGACACTACCAGGGTATTTTCTGCCATGCTTTGGGATCTTAGTCCGAGTCATGAGCTTTTAACTTCACTAGCCCTTGTTGATGTATTTCAAGGCTGAGTATTGTCCATGTGTCTGACTTTTGACTGAATATGCACTCAAATGATTTTCATGCGAACTACATGTATAGGATTTTCAGTGATGACAATGATACTTTCTGTTTTCTATCTTTTATTGAGGTCAGTTTTGAGGATGTAGGTCACATGTATTATGATCACATGTATGGAATTTTTCCAGTGTATGGTAACATAGTAAAATTAACCTATTTTGAGCTCAGTGCTTGACTGTGGGCTTAGTATTGCATTTTGATAAGATATAAATGGAACCACGTCTATAGCTGGTTATAAGCTTTAAAATAACAGTTTCATTGCCAGTGCAGCCATTGTTTCTTCTTCTGGAAAATTAGGCTAAAAGTTAATCAAGTGTAGTCCTATGAGAATAGAGAGTTTGCCGATTGATTTGTGCTTAATCAGTAAAACAAATGCTCCCAGCTGTATGAGTAGTGAAAGAGATGTGCCTGAATGTCACAATGGTTTATGAGTATGAAATAAAGACTGAGTTGAGATGTCTTCTGGATAGCCCTACTAGCCATTTGGGAAGAAATTTGTTGGTTGAAGAGGAAAGATGATACATGTTATTAATGTAAATTAGACAATAGAGTTTATCAATCTGCATTTTAGAAGAGAACTTCCTATCTTTCGGTGGTTCTCATGTTTTTACAAATATACGGTACTAGCAACCAAGTAATGTAGAATTTGGAACAGTATGTGAAATCTATGAATTGAGGAAGCTTCCTTGTGTATCTTGACTTTTTGACACATTTGTATTTTTATAAATATACAAGGCCTTTGATCTCCCGTTAGGCCATATTATCGCAGTTTTTGACTATTTTGTCTTACATGACATGTCAAGGGTTTACCCCCAAGGGCGAATTTCACATTCTGTGGGAAATTTCATATATTTTTGACTCCAGTCACCTGGCTTCCAGTCTCTGTGTGACATGGATACATGTAGTAAATATTGATGGCAAGCCTAGATATAACCAAGCTATTAAAAGGGACATAAAAAGCTAAACTTTGATATTGAAAGGGAAACTACATCTGGAAATTGTAGCAGGGATATTTAGTTAGTTGCATTGTCACTCATAAGGTTTCTTTGTGGTGTGGTCTATTTGCTGAGTTTTTCATGCAGTTTTACACAGTATATACTGATGTGATTTCTGTGGTACCATGACTATGAATAAGTAACTACCATAACCTTTAAAAATACCCAGGGGTTGTCTCTCAATACTTCTACAGAAACAATACAGAAATACAATACAGAAATCTATCATTGTACCCAAAAGCAGTGAGATTCAGCAAACCATCAAGCATCAACTTATGTAAACACCAGTTCTCCAAGCTTGGGAAATTTGTTTGCTTTTCTTCTGAACATGCCTTGTTGTTAGTCATAATATATTTATATTTTGGTAAAAAATATTTAGTTTTATTTTTGATAAGATAAAAGGCAGAGTATAAACAAAATGTAAACAAAGTAAAAGACAAACACTCTGGCTCTGTGATAATGTCTCCTGTGAGTGGTTCTTGTTTTAAAGGTAAATACCATGTCTTGATTTGTCATATGCAATTATAATAGGTGCAAGAAGTGTGTGATCAAATTGAAATATGAATATAGATAAATACAGTGCAGCAGACTGGGTATAACTCAAACCTGCTCAGCCCCTGACTCTGGTTATGACTAGCTTCTACTTATTCCTATAAAGAGACAACATTTTCTGTATGACCTTAAATTTAGTTTCACTTGAGTTGCAGTTGAGCTTAGTTAGTAAAATTTCATATGATCAGAAAAATAATTCTACTGAACAAGGAATTACAAATAATAGTGGGGAATTTCACGTATAAAGGCCCTATATTCATTGCTACTAAAAGGGGTAGCTTAATACAGTTAAAGGTGTTTGACTTGTATCATTTCTTGTATATTTTCAGTGAGAAATGAGATGCCTGAAGAGAACATTGCCAAATATGTGGGCCTCATTGCTGCCGTGGCTGTAGGGATCACTATCCTCATCATTGTTATATTTGTGCTGAGAAGAAAGGTCAAAGGTCAAGGTGAGTTGAAAAACTACAAGAACAATCAATGATTTAAAATCATTTAAGCATATTATGGAAGTTAAAAACACAACTACAGAATTCACATTTTGTCAAGTAACAGATTCAGTGTCAAAAACGTATATCCTTAATATCAAAAACACAATGAAATGCTTATCAGATAAGGTTTGTCATTAAGCACTACCTTAAAGTATGAATATCATATCTATGTGAAATATAATTCCGTTTAGAATATAAAAGTAGAGCATAGTAATTCTGTGAGTTAGAGGGTTTAAAAATATATCCAGAACAGCTGTCAAAAACAGCATTGTAGTAGCGTGGACTAGTAACCAACACTTGTGACACTAATTAAAAATGACAGTGAAAAATATTGCAGACATAAGTACAAGGCAGTAGTACAAGTTCCCAGAGACTCTGTATCAGTAGTGACACTTTTACACAGGCTAATTCAGTTATCAGAACAAGGCCAGGGGTTTGTTATGATGCTCTGAGTGCATTTAATGGGTTATATGTAGGATGGAGGAGGATTGTTGCAGCTCCCTTTGGGATGTATAATTGAAGGTACCAATAATGGACATTTTCAATGCATAGCTTGCCATATGGTAAAACTTTCCATCAACATTTGTAGTATTTGTATTGTTTTAAGTGTATTTTATGCCTGACTCGAGGCCTCAATGACTGAATGGTTCATCAGGTTAGTATTTAATCACTGTGGTCACAGGTTCAAATCCCGCTGATGGATACCTGTTAGATACACTGAGAACCTGCCTCATTATGACCTCAACTATTGTGATAAAGTTGTTGAGTTAAACCTCACTCTGACTTTATTCTAAGGTTACTTTAGTTGGAGGTTTTAATATAAGTCACAGCCAGTATACATAGCCACTGGTCCAGCTTGTCATACCATCAATGTTTACTATGCATGTACAATGGAAAAAGATTACGATGAATCCAGCATTGTAAAATTAACATGATTTCCCTTCTTATACAATTCCTCTCATTATCTAATGATGTCAAACCATACTGATACTAATAGCTAATGGGATAATTGCCAAAGGTATCAGCATATTAAGAGTTTCATATAATCTGTATAATGATATAATTGCAAAAGACATTAGTATATTAAAAGTCTCACATAGTCCATATAATGTGTAGGGACTGTAGGCTCATAGAGTTTACAAATATCAGGTATGTAAAGTTACATGACAGATCCAAGCCACAAAGTTGCATGCAACCAGATGTTTTGTAATATGCTCGGAAACTTATTCCTTTGCATTCTTGTACCTTATAGATTTACTTTAGTGAGAGTGGGAAATGATACACTTGTAAAGGTTTAGGTTTCTGAAATAATAAACACAACAGTACTGTTAATTAAACTAATTGTAACGAATAATTTGTCACCATTAGACCAAAGGTTAATGCACTAGTCATTTGTTCTATATTTTCAGGTTCACCAGCCAAATTGAATAAGAGTGGCCACACAGACTTATTGCGTACAGTGCAGCCTGATCTTACACAAACTGTAGTCACTATACAAAACCACCACACACTGGATAAGCAGCCAAACAACAACCACTTGGGAACCCTGTCCCAAGGAGGCACACTAAATGGTCACTATGCCAATGGTACCCTACGCAGCGACAACAGTGTTCTGGATGATAAAGAACCTATTTATAGTAACATTGAGCCCCTGGAAAATACATTAAACACACAGAAAAGCCTGATGCTTATAGAAGGCCCTCCAACTCCCGCTAAGAACCCAGCAGATTTTGCCTCACCGAGTCACCAAGGCAACCATCGCACCTCCTCAGTTAGTGATAATAATGACACTCGCCCGAATTCGGACTACTCAGAAAATCGACACTCGAATATCTCCAGCCACTTGCCCAATAATGTAGACTTAGAGGCACTCGCCATAGCAACAGTCACGCATACAGGGGGAAGGATATCACTTACTAATTCAGGTAGGCATCATTAATTGTCTTAATATGCCCTTAAATCTGCTAGAGTTGGTAGGATGGTGGAATTTGAATTGTCTTGGGATAAAAAGAGTTAAACCAGATTAAGTCGATTATAATACTTCAGGATAACAATTAATTGTATAAAACAGGTAGTTGTAAATTCAGTGAAAAAGACCTTCCTTGATGTTTATTTCTACTAAAATGGGAATTTTACTCACCAGAATTGGCCATGTACATGTTAGATAGCCGTACACTGCATGATACATAAGATGTAGTCAATAAACCTTTTGTTTTCCAATTAACTATGGTTGGGGATCCATCCAGTCAATCCAGTTAATCCATGGCGTTTACTTATTTCACAGGAGTGAGTGTGATCATACCAGAGGGTGCTATCAAGAAAGGTTGTTCAGAAGAGATCTTCCTCGCTGTGTGTAGAGATGATAAAGACAGGCCAAAGTTAGAAGGTAGCAAACATTCCACAATACATTGAAAAAACTTCTATTAAAGACTTTATAATGTTAGTAACTCACCAATGCTGATGTACTCAAGAATTTAGAAAGGTATAACATGTTTGATGAAACTTGAATTGTTTATGAATCCATGTTTCTAACTTGCAAGAGTCACTGTGATTATGATTGAAATTGTTAAACGTCCACTTGTTGTGAGCAACAAATTTTAAAGTTTATATAAATTTAAATTTTTACAAAAGATTTAGTCTTGAGGTTGATGAAATTATTGCCATGGTTTCTTTCAGACTCTCAGACTGTGTTAGGTCCAGTCATCATGTTGGGACCCCAAGGTCTAGCTTTAAAAAAGCCAGTAATTGTGAGCTTCCAGCACTGTGCCAGTATCAAGCACGGGCAATGGTTACTGTCCATGTATGGTAGTGATTCTCCTTATGATGAACAACCAGTTTGGCAGGTGAGTGATAATTTAAGATTTTAAAGCAAGTATTGGTGTATTTCCATCATTATATCTGTCTTAAACATAACCTTTGGTTAATGTCTATGTGTATGGTAGTTATTTTCCATATGGCAAACAACTAGTATCGCAAGTGAGTGATAATAAAATACCTAGTTGGGGTACCAATATATTTCTGACCAAAACAGTTCATACTTGATATTTAAAAATATCATGTATATGAAATTAAATATATTTTAAAATTTAAGTTCTTCAGAATGATGAAAAAAATTGTTAGCCTTAGGTCATCTGAATATTTTACAATTCATTTTTTTGGGTGATAATACAAGAAATTACTGGGTCGACCCATATATGGACAGGAAATGAATGCCACAGAGAAATTTAAGCTAGAATTGGATATTTTGAAGCACCATGCACATTAATGTTAAGGAAGTAAAGATTTTAGACCTTAAAACATATGACCATTAACAGAATATTGGCACACTGCAAATGAGGATAATTTGGGGTATCAGTGTAAATAGAAATGGATATAGTGTATAGCCCTTATGTTATGATGACATCAATGCTCTAAAATTTGAGTTATTTTTGCTCTTTATGACGTTGTCTCATTGTTACTACTGGCACTCTATGATACCATAATATTTTCGTCTCTGTCCATTATGCATTGCCTAAATATAAAACCGAAAAAATTTATACAAATGACATTCGATAAAAGGCTATAAAAATCCAATGTGGGCACAGGTGTTATTGAGCCTTCCACTTCCACAAATTGCCCTTCAATTTTCTATGCCAAATGAATGCTGGGTATATATCGTAATGGAACATTGATGTTATGACCAAGAAAATTTGTAAAGGTCACTCTTTGCAGCCAAAACTCTTTTACCACACCAAAAGAGAGAAATGAGAGTAACTTTTAAAAAGCAGCTTATTGGGTAATTGGTAGCACTGTTGCCACTACAACCGAACAGATGAGTAAGAGTATACTTAGTATTTGGTAATATTAAGAGTTGCACATGTATATATAAAGGATGTTCATTTTATGAATACATATACAATCTAAAGGTTCCATTTTACCCATGAGACATTGGTAGTGAGAGTGGAGTAAATAGGCTGCCTCTTGTTTTGAAATTCCTTCAACTGAATCCAGGGTTGGTAATCACAAAAGGGATCAAGCTCAAGTTGAACCAAAGATTGGCTCTCAAGTTTTCAGCTGTGTATACTAAACTTGAGCTAATTTTTGTCTCAACTTCAGCTTTATCCCTTTTGTGAATAGATACAGATAGAGACCCTCTTTGCCTAGATAATCATGGATGGCAAAGGCAGGTGTATAATCAGGGGGCGCCATTTAAACAAACTTATAACCACATTATTAAAAATGATAACCTGGGAAGATATGAAGGGTTCTTGGAGGCTGTTCTACTGCGGAGTAGAATTTCCAACTGTGGGGTATACACGTCTGTTAGTGTGAATGGGGCATTCGATTTTGAAAGTAATTATGTGTATGGCTGCTTACTTGACTGCATGTATGGTTGTGTGTGTATTTGTGTTACTGAAGGCAACTGCCAGGTCCTGATGAACCGAACCCATTTTTGATCCAGAGAAAAGAACAAAAACAAACCCAAGATCACTTTCAGCGACCATGACAAAAAACGCTAAATGTGATTTGAGGTTATTCTTTTGAAAATGATTGATATTGACAGGGAAAATGCCAGTACATAGGCTTTTGCAAAATGAACTTCGGACTTATCGCATTTGTACCTTTCACTCGTGCTTTTTTATGCATAATAAGCTGTGGAATTGCTGAAGTTTTTACCTTTCCCATATAAGCCAGGTGTTGAAATCAGAGTGTAGATTTCAGTCTATAATTAAAAACGATCCCTAGAGAACACAAGAACTTATGTCTGTTATGATAGTTACAGGAACATACACCCTTTTGTAAATACATTATTTCACCAAGTCAAGTGCAATGAACCATCATGAAGAAAATGCATTGAATATGGAACATCATCACACTTTATCAAACTGTGAGATAGTTTTCTACTTTGTGGTCCAAGGTGGAGAGGAATAAATGAATTTCATAAGGTGAGAAAAATCAATCTCTGTTAAACTTTAGCTCTTTGTTTGTAAAAAAATGACTGTTAATTAATATACTGTTAGTGATATAATGAAACTTTATTCTGATAAAAACACTGACAAATGAAGGAATTTCCTTCATCTTTGAAAAGAAAGTCTTTTCTTTCCCAAATAGATTCTGTACATCCAATTTGATCACAGCTAGTGAGGTTAATGTTGTGGTAGTCTCTTTAGTCAAATGGTGCTTTGCTTTCAAGTTGCACTAACTGCCTTGTGTATTAACATTTCATCTTGAAGTTTTAAGCAAAATCTCTGTTATAAAAGACATAATAAGCAAGATGATCACAGGTAATATTCATGCTTGCTTAACTCTATCCTGTAAAATAGCAAATGGGAAAAATCTCCACTGTGATAAAAGATAGGAGACTTTTAGATTAAAAGGATTGCTGGCATTGCCTGTTTAATCAAGCATTTAGCTAAACAAATATTGGTTTACTCTCTTATCAAAAAACACTTGTTTATTCATAAAACAAAACAGTTTCCTCTCTGATTCAAGTAAATTAATTGTAAAAATGGCTGCAGGTAAAATGATATATAATGTGGAACTTTTTGGTGTTGCAAATTTCCACAAAGATTATCTCATGTTATTTTCTAGATTGCAGTGTTTGTATGGTCTCTGTGTAAGTCATGTGGAATGAATTGTTTAAGTTTTTCAAACTTTTAGAAAGGCATCTTTCCCAGGACTTTGTATAGTTATCTGTTACCTGGTATTACAGTAATCAGTACATATAAACATATGGATATTTTCTAGTTTTTCAATGTGCCTGTTGGTATAATTTCTCTCTGCAATAAACACACAAAATAAACACACAACCAAAAAGCTGCTATGGCTGCAGTACATCCCAGCATCAGAAGATAGCCTACAGTAGTGTATTTGCCTGGTAACTTTTGCAGGCAACTGTCATATCTTATTACTCAAGGCAAGGCCTTCATAGCAGGGGGGTTACATTTGTTTTCAGACTTTTCTCTTGAGCCCAAAAAACACTACTGAACTCTAGTATCTGTTAGCCTTTCCCAGTGTACTTCTACATTTGTCTGTCATTGTAAGAATGATCAAGAATAAGTCAAACTTAAGGGTTTTATGTTCCACTCAACTGGTAAAGTCATATAAAAGGACAAACCCTTTGTGAGTGTCACATGATGTTGTCATGAGCTGGATTCAAACCCATGATTAGAGAGGTGAGGGTCAAGTGATTAGATTCCTAATGTGTAAACCACTGTGTCAGTGGGGTCTTCAACATAATGGTTTATATATCTTCTGTTATAATGATATGTATCATCATAAGAACCCCGGGGTATAAATTTTAATGGTAAACAATATTGCCCTTACACTTATATTCTTTTACTTCCAAAAAATTAAGTTGTGCCAATGTTTGTTGTCACGGTAAAAAAGTAAAAATGTGACCAAAATTCCTTGAAAATATTGCTTGGATATAATCACAAAGGTATTTAATGTGTGTGTTTACATAAAGATAGTGTGATACCTCAAATACTGACTTAGTTTCAAAGGTGTGTTTATGTAAATCATCCTGGTCTCAATGGCCTAGTGGTTATGAAGTTTGGCAAATGATCTCTTAGCTCTCCCTGAAGTGGGTTGGAATATACACTAGCTCTCAGTACTTTTGATGAACCTTTTCTGTTTAACAAATTTAAAACCTAACTTATAGACTTAAATAGAGTCTGTATTAAGGTTATCATTTTCTCCTGTGGGTAGTCTGAATGCACAGCAGCTTTAGATTGGTTCCCTTTGATGAAGTAAGACAATGTACAGTACACTGTATCGTTGAGACTTTAATAAGTTAAAACGGGAGAATTTTTTGCACTATTTTTGACAATTATAAACTCTTGTTGCGTTATTAAAAATAATCTAAAATTATATTAAATTAAATTGAAATACAAATTCAAATAAAAGCAGGTAAATAATATATGTGTGAATACCAGTGCAATTTGACTGACTTTAAGTGACAACCTTTAGTTGAAATTAACCTGGCTTGACAAGTGCTTTGGGAGGAGGGGGGTGGGTTAAAATTTTGCCCAAAGCTACATCCATCTGATATGTTATCAGTATAATTTTAGTATAACTAGATGGAGATTGCTGCATATGTTTATATCCTGGCCCATTTTTTACCAAACAGCTGAAGGCATTTCAAGAGTTTGAGTTTTCTCACTACAGTCTCTCAGTTTGTTAACCCCAGTATGCCCTGTTCTCACTTCTCTGATACAATGTCTCCAGTGTAATAATTCTAAAGCCATTTACTAATCAAAGGCTTTAAGTCTGCAAATATCACTATCAGAAGGTAAGTGTGTCTATATCTTGTCGTCGCAGTGGAGACCAACATAATCATAGTTCTAACAGGAGAAAATCTCTCCCTAACATAGGTCAAACATAAAAATTGTAGCAGTAACAGATCTAGCTCTAAAGTATATGGAAAAGTTCAGAAATGTAGCCTTCACAAAACAGGCCCATTTTTGGTTTGTGCTGCAATATATGTGTCAACAGGTTAACCTCTGGGGCAACTTTCTGGTTAATGATTGCAAAATAAGTTTCTAAATATGGATAAATCTGCCTGGGACCCTCATCAGGGAAAGTGTGAGGGATTTCAAGGTTTTTTCAGACCATGGAAACTTATCTGTACATAAGCAAAATAAGTTATTGTAGGAAATCATGCATTCTTTGCTCTGTGCTGCATAAATAAACTTCTGAGAGGTGTGTTTTGTGTAATTTAAAACAATAGGGAGAAACATTGTGTATTATTTCTGCCCAGGCCACCCAAGTTTTCACTGATGTAGTTGTTTAGTTTGTATCAAGCTTATATATAATATATATCTATTATGTATTAAACTACATTTCCACAATATACATGTTTATATGTATGTCACAGTCAGTCTTAAATCAGTAAAATCACTGGAAATTTTAAATAAAGAAATAAATGGTACATGTTTTAAAAGAATCCAGGGCAAAACCCCACTCAGACCAAACCCCATCAGGCAAAACCCCACTCAGACACAACCCCACTCACTTATACTAATTTCTGGACAAAACCCCACTTTATAAATTATTTTAAAAATTTGAAGATGTCAAGATGTTTTTTTTTAAATGTTACCGGTAAGTTAAATCTTAGGTTTGATTTGGTTCAGTGGTACTAACTACTCAGGCTTTTAGGATTAAAGGAACAGTTAAATCTGGTAGTGTTTGAAGTGGGCTTTGTGTACAGTGGTAGTAGCTATTCAGTTGCAATTGACAGTTAATCTTGTTAGATCAATCTGTGTATATAAATGTGGGCAGCTATGGTAAGTAGTCATTGTCTTCTAGATTTCATTATATTGCTGACAAATTCTGTGATATCTTATGACAAATGTGGAATATTAGGATATAAAGTGCTTAGAAATTTTGTGATATTTGGTGATACTTGTGAGACATTAGGATATTAGAAAGTGCATGACAAAGTGCTTACAAATTTTGTGATATTTTGTGAAAACTGTAGGACAGTAGGATATTAGAAAATGCATGACAAAAACCAGGCAACCTATGGGGAACTGGTGTGTTTGATGAAAATTAATATAACTGACCAAAGCAATTATGTATTTTGCTTAATGTAATGTGCTTAAATATTAGTGCTTAAAGATAATGTGGTTTTGCATTATGTTCTTCATACAAATGTCTATCAATGTATATTTTTGTCATGACTTTGTATTTGTATCAATTAAAACTCTGCACATAATAAATATTTAGTTTTTTTTTCATTAAGAGTGGGGTTTTGTCCTCATTCTTATTTATCTGAGTGGGGTTGTGTCTGAGTGGGGTTTTGCCCGATGGGGTTTGGTCTGAGTGGGGTTATGCCCAGTGGGGTTTTGTCCGTTTACCGTTTTAAAATAACAATAACTTAATAAAAGATTAGTTTGTGAATTTTATAGTTTTACATTTTCATACGTAAAATCAGAAGAAGGTCATGATCAATTAAAAATGGCCAGTATTGCTACAATATATAATATTAAACCCATCCCACAATGCAATTGCTCTGAACACATGCAAGATTAATGTCAGACGTTTCTTTCCTGGGTTTTGTATAATTGACTACTGCTGTAGATTATCACGTCATCTCTGAAAAGTCTGACTGTGGGTGATAATTGTCCCATCTTTTCTCAGACTTTTAAATATCCTGCAAATATGAAAGCTACACTTGCAAACTGGACCCCTCAGGAAATCCTCATTATTTCAATCAATAGCAATTTCCTGAAGATATGAAGTCATAGGTTGCGCGTACCACATACTCTGCTGTAAATTGCCTGACACAATGTGTCTGGCACAGATAATAAACAAAAATTGTGCTTTACATATAAAAAAACTTTCCAGGGAAATTAACCCGGGACTATTTACTTTCTGTTAAAGATAAAAGCATAATCCTTTAGAATGGTCATTGAGTTAGTATGTAATAACTGGTGTTGTTGATTCCTGTGAGAATCGATGTTTAACATATTTCTGGTGTCACCATTTGAAGTGGTACTATTAAGTAGGCTTCAGTTGTTGTCACTAATTCTTCTGGTAACAAAACAGTTTATGGACATTGATCTGTGGTTATTAGTTTCTATTAATGAAGTTTTACAAACAATGAAAAATAAACTGCTGATGAGCTGGAAATTATCTTATAGAAAAACACTCTCCACAACAAATCAAACTTCCTTTGATAAAGACATTAATTTATTACTAAGCAGATATTTTTTTTACCAAATAATTCATTATATTCGTTCATCATATATTTTTCATTGAAGGAGTTGATGTCCCTTGTTTTTTCCAGTTGGATAGCATTTGTCCTTTTTATGGCCAGATAATGGAAACATAGTGAAATGAATTAGATCATTTGATAAACAAAAAGGCTATCAGAGTATTTTTACATTACCTTATCACAAAGTAATAAGTTGATGTATACTAAGTTTACTTGAACCTGCTGATTACTTCTTAACTGCCCATCCCTGACAGCTCTGTACTGCAGTTAAACTGGGTTGAGTATGTAGTCAATTCTCTAGAAATTCTACTTGGATAGTTCTATTTAAAGGTTTTTGACTGTGTACACAATGGCCTGTTACCCGTTTTCTTATTTAACAGAATATTATTTGTACAATTCCTTTAATCTGGTCATGCAAGGAGAGTAAAATTGTGGTCAGAAAGAGAAAATCTGAGAGAGTGGAAACAAATTTATAAAATTGAACATTCTGATAATAGAAGGTTGGATCATAGAGTTTTTTCGTTTTATCCTTGGTCTAAAGAGACCAACACCAAGATTTATATTATCAATATAACTTTGTCATTCCTTTCCAGAGCCTGTGCATTCTTGGACAAGAGACCATCAACACCCCAGTCTACATGCAGGTGGATTTGAACCAGAGTCACATGATGAGCGAGTACTTACAGCGCTATGTTTTGGTCGGGGAGCCTCATATGGCGGGCAAGGCCATTAAGATCCTACGCCTGGCGGCATTTGCTCCTACAGTGCCATCAGGGCTGGACTACAATGTGAGGGTGTACTTCCTGGAAGATACACAAGATGCTTTAGAGGTGAGAGTCACTCTAAGCCAAACTTCAGAGGTATTATTATTGGGATGGTTGTACATGTACCTATTTCTTGTCAATTATAAAAACTGTACACCCTGTTTTAGTGATGACAGGTTAAATATATATTAGAGCTCCAAAACAGAATACATGACAAACAACTGCTTTATTTTAACAAGGGTATAAAGCTTCTGTTAATGTTAGAACCCCAAGAAACTGCAGGTGACATTTACCTGTGCCATGCTCTATAACGCCCATGCTTTCATCAGCACCCCACTACAATCTTTATGTTATCATAAATATTAAATTGCTAATTTGTTGTTTCAAGGAAAATTTTCTCCATTAAAACCCAATAATCAGTCCTAATTTTATTATTTCATATCCCCACAATAACCTAAATGTGAGTCATTTTTGGAATGCCTGGCTGGTTTTCATTTTTGTAAGTGCCCATCCCCACCTTTTGCAAATATTTGGTCACATTGTACTTGGATGGTTCAGAGAACAGATGTGGTAATATATTTAGACTGGAAATTGCACTGGCCCAAATGAAAGTAATGGTGAAAGTACTAAGAAACTTTTCTACTAGTTGCATTCCTAACTTGAGCTAATGAACTTTGAAATAGTCAAACACTTGTATTTGTATAACTATCATTAGTGAATTGTTACATTGAATTTTTGATAATATTCTTCGATCAACACCTCATATTGATAACATACCCACAGATGTTATAACTTCTACACATGATATAAACTCATATTATTTGTATTGTATTTATTGCATACTTTGTAGTTGCTTGTTTTGTAGCCTATATAATATTGTAATAATACTGTGGTAACATTTAACAGTTAAGGCCTACTGATTATGGGTGATAATAGGGTACATTGTACTCACTGGTTTGCTTCAGACAATATTAAGGCTTTATCAGTGTTCTGACAGAGTCAATAGAAATCTCCTGCTGACATTGAAACACAAAGGGTCTCTGAAATATGTTTGGGTTCAGATAGCCTATATCTGATTGCCACAGCTACAGGGAAACTGTGTTCTGTTTCATTTTCTGCCATTTCCTTTTTGATAATTTTGTTGGGAGTGTATTGATATAAACTAGGTTCACTCCAGAAGCATTGTTCAGACTTTTTTCAATATATTGAATACTTTCAAACTCCTGTGACTGATACCTATGTTATAACTAGATTTAAACAGCCAGTCCTTGGAAGGACATTATCCATTGAAATTTACCTCAACATCTGGAAATCAAAATTTTTTCTGGTTCCAAGAGACATCAATTTAGCAGGGGCCACCTGTTGAATTATTATACGCAATTGTAGGGTATTATAGTTTTTACAAGTTTTCACTGCATTCCATTGCATGGAGACTCCAACCTGTCTGTATGACCTTGCAAGCTATATCAGGAAATATTTTATAATAACTAGATGAACTACTGTGCATTTTGACCAATAAGATTTAGGTGATGCAGCCTTCTTATGTTCCATCATATTCGACCAGAAGAAGGTTTATTGTGTAATTTTATAGAGAGCAGGACTGTGTTATTTTGGGCAGTTATTGTTGATACATATATGTATGAGTGATTCATTTAAGTACTATGCCATGATTAAATGCCCTCAATATTTTCTTTACTAACAATCTATTATGTAGTCAGCTTCCACAAATTGAATTGCCTTTCTGTGCAAGTGAGGCTTTGTGGTTTTATATCTCAGAATGACATATTAAATTCTCCTTTACTTTTTTTAAATCAAATCAAGTTCATAGCAGGATTTAAATCCCATTATGACATGTCTTCTAAATAAGGGTTATTTTGTGGTGTAGGGTAAAGTAAATATGTGAGTCAAATTTGATTCTTCAATTGACATTTGTTGTCAGCCAAGAAAAATATAATAATCTAAGAAACCACTGGGGACAAATGGAACAGCCAGATTACAAGTGTAATATAGACATAATACCTGCTTTCACTTAGAATAAAGGCAGCATTTATAAAGGTGCATTGTACATGTGTGGTTTTTTGGTTGCTATTTAATAAGGTGTACCATATCACAGCACAACCTTTAAAACCCCTTTGGTCTAGCATAATGTTTCCTTTAACTAGTGAAATACTATTAATTAACAAAAGATTGAACTCTATACTGGATGAAAGTAAATCGAAATCCTTCTTCCTTTTGCCCGGTCTTCCTGGATAGTATTTCACTCGGTCTCACCCCAATTATCTGTATTGTATTTGACGGGAAAAGTTTTTTGAAACCCGGAGAGCACTACTTCTTGTGAGATCTTACAGTTAATTGCATTCATCTCTTTGTCAAATCATTCCCTTTTTCCTGGTGATCTTTGTAAAGTAAATGTCAACAAGAGAATTTAATTTAAGGCAACTGTTCACCGTACAATTATTATTCTTTGGTCTTTTACAAGATTTCAGTGTCATACAAAATATATATACAGTGTAATCAGTGTAAAGACCTGTACACTCCATTTTGTTTATACCCCTTTCACACTATAGGCGGTATCACATTTGGGGAAATGTCCCTGTCCTTGGATCACCATCTGACATATGTATACAACCTTGTGAGTCAGTGGCGAACCATCTATTACCTTGCGTGTACTGCTGAAGTTTTAAAATATTTGAATTTTCCACCTCTGATTTTGTTACCGTGAGTATGCGCAGATGATTTCGCACATATCAATTTCTTACTATGGTAACCGAAGGTGTGGTCCACAGTGTACACAAGGTTGTGATTCGGTCGTTTTTCAGTGTAATACGGTGACGTAAGGTGAATTAAGGTATTAGTCATTTCGCCAAAGGTGAGTTAAGGTCAATGGAGGTTGCTTCTCAGTCATCAACGCTTAATTGTAGTACTGTCATTCTACTGTTATCGATGATTAAAAAACCATGTCCAATCAGTGGCTGTCCACCTGTAGTGTAAACAACTCGGATAAAATACGACGACTGGGTGGGTGGGTGGGGGGTGGTGTTCCGCCACCCAGTAAAGCTTCTAATAGCGGGACGACCGCCTGTAGTGTGAATAAGGCATTAGTGTCTAAGGCTTATATCTTGAGCATATTGTATTGGATTGATTTATTGTGTACAGGCTTTTAGCCTGTGCTTCTTACTTTTAATGATGAACTATTTGGGTTAACTGCCCAATGGTTTACATGGTTATAACAGTACTTTCCTCCTAAGGTGAACCCAGCTGATTCCAATTCAGGTCCCAGTCTAAAAAATTGAAATATAAACCCCTTAAATTCTAATTGGAAGCTATAAAAGTAGAATTAGATTTTATTGCATGTTCAAAGTTAAAATATGATATAAAATGATTGCATATGTATATTTGATTGCAAGACATGAAAAGAATTGCTTTGAAAAGGGTAAGGGAGCAGCAATTTTGCACTTGTTACCTTCTGTGTATTTGTAAAACCACTATTAGGTCTCAAAAACCCATTATAATATATTCCACAGGGAGATGTTCTATTGTAAGTCACTATTCTATTCTATTCTATTCTATTCTATTCTATTCTATTCTATTCTATTCTATTCTATTCTATACTGAACTTTCATAGTGCTTAATCTCTGCCAAGGCAGACTCTAAGGTGCACCACCAGATACATAATCAATAATCATCATTCCATGGACATAGCCAGGTGAACACTGTATTTCCTTGACCTGTAAGAAATTCTTCACACAGTTATGATTGTTGGGACCACATTAGGCCTTTGATACAGAAATTCTCACATGTTTTGATGTTTTTGTCTTTAAAAGGGTGCCACCAGTACCAAATTTCATACATTGTAGTGAATTTTATATTTCTTGCTGTAACCCTTTTATTTGGATTTTGAATAAAGTCAAGTGAAACCTGTGTAGTGATGAGTAAGCATCCCGGAATCTTCTACTTGTTAAATTAGATCTGCAAATGTGATTTCTGATGCCATTTGTACAAACTTTTGGTAACAACAATAAACCAGCGATCCTGTCTAACTTGTAATAACTATGTAACAGTTTTTCATAAAAAATATTAAAAATAACATTGATATTTTTCACTCTTGAAACCAAAAAAAAAATCATAATTAATAATCAGCCATCATGATTCAAAAGTCACATTCACTTTTATGGATACAGACGACCGTACATATGAAAACATCTGGTGCGTGAAAAAGTATTTTTGATTTCATAATACAGTGTAGTCTGGCATTACATGAGTTACTTTAACATGGGGCTCATATTTTCTGGAATAAATAATACAGCCGTTATTTGAATGCTACACGTGCATATGTATTTACATATAAAGGGCAATAAATAGTGGAGACTTTAAACTGATGTGATAAAAAGTTGAAAAGACCCAGGTGCTTTTGAAAAAAATTGATGGTAAATCTTAAATGAATTTCTGTAGTTACACCATACATTTAGGTTAGGTTTATTTTAGAGATTTTTTTCTGTGAAGAAATTAGACTTAGTTCTTCTTAAAAATTACTCTGAATTATTATGACCACGCTCAGTCAACTGAAGTAAAGAATATTTTAATCAAATAATTTTAAAATGGAGTTTTAAATGTGCTCACACACTAAATTCAGTCTTAACAACAGTTGTGAACATTTGCTCGGAATGTTATACCCTTGGGTTAATACAATTAAACTTGAGTGTGTAAATTGTAGACTTGTGTGTGTAAATTGTACACTTGATGTTTTTAAGTATTTGGTGACCATAAAATGGAAATTTCCAGATGAACTGCTTGAGGTCTCATGTTCTTGAGTTCAAGTGGAATCAAATTAGCTTTGCCCTTATAAAGAAAGTAGTGTGAATTTACCCCTAATAATGAAAACATTTAGTCTTGGAAATGCAAGGGAAGAATATGTTTCTGTTGAATTTTCATGTCAGTTATTTTAGCATTAAGTCAACAAAGTTGGTACTGTCCTTTCAGTGGTGTCTTTGAAAATTGATAACTTGAAAAGTATATAAATTCATGACAACAAATTGTGTGGCCACCCATATAAACTTCTTCCAATAAATGAAATATACACCTCTGAGGAAACAATATGTAGGAGAATATGCAGCTGGTTTTATAAAAGACAATAGTGTTTGAAGTTTTGCTTCAGTCATCAAAGTTCACAGAAATAGTAAATCCTTTGCACTTTTGAAACAAAAGGTTTGGGAACTGAATACCTGTATGCATTTCATGACCATCCGATCTGTTAATAAAGTTACAAGTGATAGATGTTTCTTGTTTCTTCTATTTGAAGAAATCTGTAACTTTTACTGTATTTGTAGATATTATCACCATTTAGCACAAAATCTTTCAACTTAATTGGCTATAACTTCCTTATTTATTGTCCAGTTTGGAAAGTTTTTTCACTCTTTCATCAGGTTTCTTTAGGAATTCTAGCCGTGACAGATATATTCTTCATGTCAATTGATATTGTTTTGAGAAAAGTATTAGTACTGAAAGAATCCAAGGATTTCAAAGCTGTACAAATGCACATTCTGGAAAGACCACCTCCAACATAAAATTGAGATTTCTACCTGAAAAGATACCTGTATATAACTGTCTTGTATTTATTACAATATAATAAATTTTGAAAAATGACATCAGAAGAGTACAGGTGAGACAAGCCAGGTTTTATTGACCAGTGAATCAAGTACATGTTTTTACATCAAATTATGACATAAACTTTGGCAGTTTAGGTTTCTGACACACCGTTATCCCTCTGTTATGGCAATATGATCCGCTACTATGTCTGTCAAGTATTTTAATTGGAAATCTATGATTACACAACACAACAATAGCAAAATCAATTTTTTTACCATTCCTTTTTTTTTGTTAGGAGGTTGAAAGTTCAGCCTGTGTTTTCATGTACATGATCCACAATCCACAAACCAAATTTGTGATGTCTATGTTCCCATGTAGGCAAATTTTTGCAATGATAAGCCACGGACCCTCATTATGTTATGCAAATATTCAACAAATATTTATAGAAGCAAAAATGTTTTCACAAGATATTTTCACCCCAATACCACCCAGTTGCCAATATGGAGATGGAGGTTCAGTGTTTAGAATCTTTGTAGACAGCCATAGAAGGAAGGTGTTACAAGGTTTAGTGATATGTTCAAAAAGAAGGGGTTTTCTTTGTTAGTGTAAAAACATTGCTAAAGTGTGCATCTTACTAATTGAAAATCTCTAGAAATATGCAAACACGATCTTCAAGATTTCATTACTCCAGGTGCACGACTTTAAAATACTAAGGCATTTTTATATAATGGGTAATATACACCCCCTCAAACTGCCTGTTGTAATATGTTTTAAACAGTGCATTGAAAACAACATTTTAAATGAAAATCATATCAAGTACTCCTTTTTATTGAGCCATGGTGTTAAAATAAATACAGGTTTACAATGAAAAAATAGTAATTCTGGAAAATACTGTTACATCACAGGAACCTGCACTAGAGTTAATTCAAAGAAACTTTCAAGCCATGTGATCTACCTAAGTGTAATTGCCTCAGATGTATGCAATTAGTAAAACCAATTGTTTTCACTTATCTGACTTCTGGAAAAACTCCATGTAAGATCACCATCTTTTGTTAGCAGTTTGAAACAATCCTTCTCACTGTATACATTTACAGTGTTTTTCTATGCATTTCCCCGTTTAGAATTTTATATGTTTAAACACATTTTTTTAGTGTATTTTTTTCGCCTTTACTTTTCAGAATGTCCTGCAGGTGGAGTACCGATTGGGGGGTCGACTACTGGACAAACCCAAACAAGTGTTCTTTCAGTTTGGAGGTGGAAACTTGTGCCTCAGTATCGAGGAGCTTGGGGCTGGATGGAGGTGTAAACTGAATGCAAACTACCAGGTAAAGGCACTGATCCAATGTTCTAATGCACTGTTTTCATGTACTGATCTGTCCATGTGCACTGGACTTACGTGTAACTGAATACCAAATACCAGGTAGGTGAACTGATCCAATATTCAAATGCACTGATCTCATGCACTGATCTGTCCATGTGCACTGGACTTACGTGTAACTGAATACCAAATACCAGGTAGGTGAACTGATCCAATATTCAAATGCACTGATCTCATGCACTAATGTGACCATATGCACTGGATTTTACCAGGTTGTCTGATCAAATGCACTGACCCATTGCACTGATGTCATCCAATGTATGGATCTAATGCATTGATCTTATCAGAGTGGTAACACTCTCACCTCCCACCTCTGCGGCCGGGGTTCGATCCCCATCATGGCCGTAAGTGGGAAAGCTGGTAGTTGCTTGCCGTTGGTCGGCAGTTTACAGTACAGAACCCTAGCGAACTATATGTACTGCTTTCCTCTGCCCTTCCAACTACCCGTCGTGATATGACCTGTACAGTGTTGAAAGCGACGTAAAACCCCAAATAAACTCATATTTTACACTGATCTGGTTGAAAATACTGTTCCAGTTCTGTCAACTGATTTAAGCCATTATTTTCAGTCACATAAAATCACCAAATCTGTTGCTTTGACTGCTCTTGGATAACCACAGAAAAGGTTTAATGATTGAAACCAGTGTCCTAGGTACATTCTTATAATTTCACATTATATAACAATAAACTGTTAAAAACTTTTGTAGTATTAACTTGAATGTAATATTTGTATTTATTTGATGCAGTATATATCAATTCATTGATATTGTAGGACATGTAATGGTGTTGGGGCCAGGGAGGTAAATGGCATATAAAATGCAATGAGAGATGAGTGTAGCTTGGGATAGCCTGGTACACAAAATACCCTGAACTACTGATAGGAAACATTATCAAAGAGGAAAAATACATTACATCACCATATTTGATAGTCTATTTACTTCATGTATGTGATGGTTGAAATTCTTCCTTTCAAGAGTTAGTTGTTTTTGTATATTGGTTATGTAAACAGGCTTTGAAAATGTGCCGTTTATGGTTGAAATATGTTAATCTAAGGTGATGAGGTTGTTGATTTTAAATTTAGATTTTAAATAGTAGTTTTCTCGTTGGGTTTGTTGTGTCACTGCAGAAGTGCCTGGGATGTGGAGTCTAGATAAATACTATATAGTTGAAATATAGTATAGAAATATAGCTACATAGTAAAATACACATTCAAGGTCAAAGTTAAGAGGTCAGAGAGAATTAAAAATCAATCATTTCCCTGTCAAATATGATGTTAAAGTATACATTTTATACATACATGTGGTAAGTGCCTGGCAATTAATACATATATCAGCAAAATACCCTTATCATTACCTAACAGTAGCTTTTAGTTGGAGCCATCCAACCCAGTGGCCAATGCGATTTTAAGGTTATAGAACTACCTTAACCAAGCCATTGAGTTACAGTAGTCCGTCCTCCTGCATATGACAGTTTATATACTACACTAAATCAGCAGTTTAAGGGGTCAGTTACACATAGCCGGATGCGCCACGGATATAGCCCATGGTTCCATATGTGGAAACTGATAGGGATGCACAAGGGATGGGAGTGGTCATGTAAAAGATTTACAGAACTGCCACAGATCTTCCACGGATCTGCTACGGACCGCTACGGACAGGTTTGCTGATGAAAAGATTGCTCCAAGGATTGGCCTTATGACTGTTTTTAATCTGCAAACCCTGTCCGTGTCAGTCCATAGCAGATCTGTGTAGATCCGGCAATGTTTTTATGGATATTTTTTGCCGCGGAAGCGTCAAGGATGTAAGGGATGCCACAAGGACATCCAAGATGGATATACGGACAATAAGGACACTCACAGATGAGCTACGGATGAGATACGGAAGAGCTACAGATATCAATTACAGATAAGATCCGCAATGCCTTTACAGAAAAATCAAGTAGTTTGATTTTTCTGTGGCGTCCCCACGGACACATTGCGTCCGTGGTGGAAGCCACAAGGACATTACGGACGTTACTAATGGCCGTAGGGATGAAAAAGATAATCCGTAAGTCACTCAGTATTTTCCATATCCGGCGGTACATCCGGCTATGTGTAACTGGAGTCTAATGAAGCAGAAGCAGTAGAGATACAAGGAATATGTTCCTATTTAACCAGGATTACTAGATAATGGATAATTTTTTTGTGAGAATGGCTACTAGAGGACCCATTTGTTACCCCCATTGTACAAGGAACTCTGGCCAAAACAGTTTTATATTCTATATGCATAATCAATGGAAGATATGTTATGCTTAAAAATACATATCTGTTAAAAATGTGTTAACAGGGTATTTTATTAGTCTATTGAAGAAAATATGGCTCATCAATAGATAAGATTCTTGTAATATCGACATTGGCAACAAGAACCATACAATAATATTGGGTTTTTCTGTTAAATGCAAATATTTTAAATCTCAAGAAAGTAGAATAGAATAGTATCAAAATTATCACATAGCCCTGTTTGTTTGACATTAATTTTCAGTCCATTTTGATGAAAAGTAGAAAACTTTTTCCAACATTTGTTTTAAATTAGTAATTGTAATTGAACAAACTAAGATCAAATCAACCTGGCATGTTGCACATAAAATGCCATTCCAAAGAGAAAATTTCTGTTTACAGGTAGTCTTCCAGTCACTGAGCTGACCAAATGTGATGTTTACTATCACAGCAGCCTATGCTTGTTGATTGGTTAATGGTTCTAAGTTGTTTTTTCCTTGACATTTTATGCCTGCTTTATATAAATATTGCTGTATTGTATCATTGGGGTCCTGTGAACTATAAAGCTACACTCAGAACGGGTTCCCTTGTATGATGTTCAGTTCATTTAGTTTGTTCCATGATATGGTTACAGAAATGTGTACACCACCTCTAAAATTAAGCAACAAAGACTAATTATTTCATTTAGTATATTCAGAAGTTTTGTTTCATTCACTTGTATATACGACAGCCACAACTGCAATGTACATTCACTTGAGAGCTAGGGCTGTACTTCTGCAGCCAGGATGAGTCAAGTTCCACTTTGACTCCTGTAGTATATAGCTATTGCACCAAGTATAAATGTACAATGCAATACAGTTTATTTAATTTCTTCCAAAATGAGAAATAATTCACTAATGGGCAACCTTAAAATTAAGGAAGTGTAAAGATCTATACTTACCAGACCAATCTGACAGGATATGATAAGTTCAGATAAAAGCCTTCACCACAAGATGGTGAAAATGATTTCAACATTTGGAAACCAAAAAAGGAAGTTATGACCATTTTAACTGGATAATTTTGTTAATCAGTTTGGATCGTTTTCAGTTGTGTGTAGATAAGATACATCTCACCAGTTTCAAGGTTATTATTGGATCAGCTTGTATTGTATCATTGCATAGAGACCTTTAAGAAGTGTATTTTTACTGAGTTCTTTTTAAAAGAACAACATAAAGAGTTCAAACATACACGACAAGTGAATCTTGTTACACCTCAGTGTATCAGACCAGTTGTCCCAGATCACACAGTAAATTTCAATAGATTACCTCTACAGAATTCTACTAATAAGAGTTCAAATAAATGGGCTAAGACAAAGAGCATGTTGGTGATTATCTGTACACTGATGGAATTGTAAATAATATCCATTAATTTCTGTAGATTTATGTTATTCTTTTAATAGGTGAAAGTTGTTCTTTTTAAATCTCAAAAAAAATCAATTAAAAAAAAATCAACACAGACACAAAAAAAACAACTGATAAATAAGTAAGTACAAAGAAAGATTCTTTTCAAAGGAGAGTGAAGAAAAAACAAAAGAATGGAACAAGCTAGCAATCTGTTTACAAGCATTAGTACAGGGAGAATAACTGCTGTTTAAACCAGTTTACCTGGGAAAATAAACTAAATTATCTGGTGGGTTGCAATGAGAAAAAAGTCACTGAAGAAAGATCTATGGAAATGAAAAGCAGACAACATGCCCAACTTCTAAGATACAATTTTGCCTAAATATTCTTACTGCAAACTGATGGGTCATTAATTTACTGTATTTTCCTAAAATAAAGCCCAGGTGTTAATTACTTATCAATAGAGTATGTATTTTGTTGGATTTTCGAATTTGTCTTAAACTTTACAATTAAAAGTATTCTGTGCCTTTTACAGTGCCAGGTGATAAGTTGAATTAAGATGATACAATGGAAATTTGTAGAAAACTAAAGTTAATGTTTGATGTTGGCTCTTGCAAGGATGAGATTTCAGTCAATTTTGATATTTAATGAACACGGCCCCTAGATACTTATTAGATGAAAAGCCGTGAAAAGGGTGCATGTGATAAACTATGGAGACTTTCATATAGATAGTTACACTGCTATCAATTAATATTTTGCTTATTCTTAAAAGGCTATAGAGAGCTTGCTTTAAGATTACAAGCAATCATGAAGGATTCTTAGGAGACCCTGTCCATAAATTTTATGACAAAAATATGACACAGAAAAATTGCTGCTGAATCATGCTGTTTATCATATACCAATATTGAAAGACATGACATAATTTCATTTCCCTTTTGTCTTATCCAGTAATATCCTTATATTTGGGGATTTGTGTCGTGGGAATTGGATTCATCAGACTTTTTTTTTACCGGAAACTTTGGCTGATTTTATTTTGCAAGCTGCTGTTCATAAACTTGTATTAGTACATGATACCAGTGACATGAGGACATTTTGGAACCATGCTATCTGACATAGAGGAGTCTTTAGGCAAGACTAACAGAGGCAAGTTGTGACCTTATTGACTCTAAAGTGTGATTGTGTTTGGGAGGCAAAATGGGGTAAATTGAGTGATGTGAAATATATTACTAAGGTCACCCATTAATAACCAGACAGAAAGCAAATTTCATAGAAATTTTCTACAGCATATTAGATAAACGACTTAAAGCTGTCACAATAATCAACCAGTTTGATAAGAAATAGCATTCTTTCAAAAAAAAAGAAGAAGAAATATGGAGAAATCCTCCAGTTGCAAATTTCAGAAACTCTGGCACATTTCACATTTTCTTCTCACTGGGTATAATGGACCAGATGGCCCCTATACTGGCTTCTGTTCACCATATTATGGCCCACTCTGTATTATGTCCTGGAGAAAACTGATAACACTAACAGAAGTGTACTCATTGGTAACTACTGCATTCTACCCTCAAGCCATAGTTAAAATGTAAAGAACCTCTATTATCTAAAGTGAAATCACCTAGATGTTCATTTTGATAAAAATCCCCAATCTCTCCTGTCTCGACTATTGTTATATAAAAAAAATATGTGTTACATAGGTACATTTTTTTAAACTTCTGACATCCAAAATATTAGACTTGCTCCAAGTCTTTGTATTTCTCATTCCACCAAATCTGACATACGTGAAATCATTATGAATCCAGCTGATGAGTGGGAGAACTACTGTCTGTCTGATGAAATACAGCCCCAAATTCTGTAAAAAAAGTCATACAGTCCTCATATAATACCTTAGACAAAAGGACTTGAAGAAAGTCTACCGAAATATAAGAAAAGAACAAGTAATTGTATTTAGAAAATTCTGATTTATCTTTTTTATGGCTTATAATCTGTCAATATGGAGGTTAAGCTCTATGGAAGTCTAATTAGATAGTATAATTTGGATGCTTTAATATCTCGCTGATTTTGTGAAATTCCTGTCAGATCATCTTTGATAATGACATATAAATACCGGTCAATGTACTGATTCCCCTCTTCCAATTATAATGGAACTGCACTTGTTTTTGACATCACTACAACCCGTACCATCTCACTACAGTATCGGAGACAAGTCATAACTGTACTGTTTCCCCTTGGGAGACCCATAAATTCATACTTCTGTATGATTTTCCCTGGCATTTACAAGCTCATCAAAATGTCTGAAATACCAGGATTTGGAATTTTGGGAACAGTGGGTTACAGAAAAAGGAGTATGGGGCTTGGTAGGGTAACATTGAAAGCTCTGAAAATTGATTAATTAGAATATGAAATGAAAAACTCGCCACTCAAAGGTAATATTTAATACTAGGTTTACTCCTTAAATGAAACAATGAAAACGAAGTTGATAGGAATTCTGTGAAAGATTAAATACATGGCCTGTTGTAGTTGGGATTTCCTATAACAGAAAGATAATTCGTGGGTTTTTCTCAGTAATACATTTCACAAACTATTTTGTGCTTTTCACTTTTGACTGAATCACATGCAATTATTGTAACTTATTCAGAATACAGAATCTACACTTCATCAGCATATTACTTTTAAAGATTAATAGATATCCATCATGGTCAGTAGATAGCTAAAATAACTAAATACTTTCACTATGGTATTTCACTATGGTGGTTGATTAGCTCTTTTAAAGTCCTGACAGTTTTAAAATACATTCAGGACAATTTAAGGTTTGGAATGGAATATTTTCAGATACAGTCAGTGAAGAAAGCTAAATCATATCACATGATGTCAGCAATTTATCACTGACCAGAACATTCAACTATAAACTTTTGAACTATGGGACAAACTCTGAATCAACATTGTGAAAGCATTTATGTTTTGAAAAAGAAACAGAAGAATAAGACACTTTGAGAGAGTGGTTCATAGTAGTCATTGGTGAAAAAAACAAAGCTGAATAAATATGGGAAAATAAAATGTGAAGTTGCTTGGAGATCCATGTTGTAACATAAGTGTGAGCACTCCATCCTGCATCAGTGGGGGAGAGCCAGAGAATTAAGTTGTCAGGGTTGCTGGGTGATTTTTCATGGCCTATCTCTCCCAAATATCTGGATTATTGGACTCAGCTCTTGGATTGATATAACCTTGTAGAAGACTCTGGTTGAAGAATCTTTATTTGCAGCTATGGTATCTTTTCATGGTTTATATATTGGCAATGTGTATTATATATTTGAATTCTGAGTTAAATATCTATTTAATTAACAGTTAAGCAACAATTATTAAGTACAATTGTGTACTGTAGGGTAAACACACAGTGCCTGAACAAGCAAAAATTATTGCCTGAGAATCTGCAACCAGATATTCGTCAAGACATTTCCCACTGATTGGACATGGTTTTTTTAACCGTCAATAACAGTAGAATGACAGTACTACAAACATTGGTCACCATGAAGCAACCTCAACTCACCATTGGTAGCCATCGGATGAAACGACAAATACCTTAACTCACCTTACATCGCTGTATTACACTGAAAGATGACCAAATCACAACCTTATGTACATACCATGGACCACACCTTCAGTTACTGTAGTACGAAATTCATATGCGCATGTGCAAAATCATTTGGCCATGCTCAGGGTACCGAAATCAGAGGCGGAACTTTGAAACTTTTGGAAACAACCACGGGACTCACAAGGTAATGGACAGTTTGTCACTGATTCACAAGGACGAATACAGACGTCAGAGGGCAATCCAAGGACAGGGACGTTTCACCAAATGCAGATTACCATGGGTGATACCGCTTGTAATGTGAATGGGGTATTAGAAAACAGTCTGGAATATTGAATCAGATCTGTATAATCTTAAAGGAGGACCAAGCCATGGTTAGATCCTACCTTGAATGAAGTATGACTCTGATCTAATGAGTTGTGTGTAAACACAGACACAATTACAATACACTCGTGTTTTGATGTGCCTTTAAATGTGTGGACTACTTTAAATATCTTGATCTTTTAAGTAAGGCTTGAGATTTTGTGGACTGTGTAGAAATCTCTTGAGTGGAAGCCACTTTCTAGCAGAAATAAATGAGGAGTACTAATTAATACAGTTAAATTCCCAAACAGTATCCAATATCAGAAAATATTGGATAGGGCCGAGATATTCAATATTTTCTGGTATTGGCCACTTTTGAAGAGTTTGGCTGTTGTAAGCCCCACTCACTCTGTATCCTGATTGATGCCTGGTCCCAAGATATATGATACTTTGTCCCGAAATTCTGTGATTTCTCTTTTAGTAATTTTGGTTCATACATAAAAATACCCAGTATTAAGTCTATAACAGTTTATAAAAAATAGGAGTATAAAGCCTGGAAAGGCTCACTCTGCCATCACAATGTTCTGGCCCAGTTTTGGACAAGCCAATTTAGCATAAGATTAGAGCAAAACAAGTTCCTTCCAATAAATCTGTTTTTATACCATTGATTATATTTGGGGCAGTATCTATTCTTGGGGTAAATACTCCAAAAGTCAAATTTTTAACTCCAGAAAGGGAGAAAGAGATCAAACAGAGATGACTTTAAATAAAAACTTTAATTATGAATCTGCTCATTTTATTGCATTACATGATAGAGTTTTGGATAAAAAGAAGCTTTAGTAACAATAACTGATGTCAAAATCCTACAACTTGTTCAAGAATTTATTAATATCAGTACTACAAGTCATTTGGTACAGTAACAGTAGACCCGCATTCCTGTGTAACTACATTCAACTTTAAACCTGAATTACACCACCCTTTTCAACAATAACAATCAGTTGGATGAAGGTCAGTTTTCAGATGTTTCTTGTTACCCTCCTAATTTGTACCATGTATAAAACAGGAAGATGAGAAATCAGCTTTAAATTTTTGCAGAGGAATGCAGATGCGGTGGAATTAACACCAACTTTGTTTCAGTGGCATCTTAAGTAACAACATTCTTCACCCAAATGTAAAACTCACACTTTTTTCCAAGAATTTTTTTCCTTTCGATTAGAATTTTGTTAATCTGGACTTTTAGATTGTGTTCAGCATAGCTGGTATCACAGTGTAGGAATAGTCCAAATATATTCTTAGAGCCACATGCTTCCAGTAACTTACTTATTGCAGAAGTATTTATTATATCCCCAGACGAAAGTCGGGGATATATTGGATTCAGGTCCGTCGCGCCGCCGCCGCCGCCGCCGCCGCCGCCGCCGCCGCCGTAGAAATTTCCTTGTGGACGCGATAACTCAAAAACAAATTAATATTTTTTTTTCAAACTTGGTACACATGTTAAGGGTGCCCAAAGGAAGATCCCTATTTTAAGGTGACCTTAAACTCCCAGTAAAAAAGAACTTATGGCCACCTTAAGGTCAGAAATTGGACTTTTGGCCACTTAGAGCCTTGTAGGTCACAAACTATGATGCTCAGCTGGCTGAAATTTTACCTGACAACACATTAATATGTTCTTAGTACATGTGCCGAAAATCACGACTTTAAGTTGAGGAGAAAATTGTGTTTGAGGCCCATAAATACCCCCACTTAGGGATTTTTTGCTATACTTTTCATATATTTTGCCCTATAATTTGGAAGTGGTAATTCTGATGAGTCTCAAACTGCGCTAGGTATAACTTTGATATGTAATCCTTGTCTGTAGAAAATTTTAGGGCTGTAGGTTTACCCAAAGGGGTCGACTTAAGGTCTCAAAAGTGCCCACAGAGACCCAATTTATGCACTTTTTGCCACTTTCAAGCACTGTAGCTTTCAAACTATGTCTCTCATCTAAGTTAAATATAATCTGGGAATATATCTATGTGTTTTCTTATATGTGCCCCAACATTTAGGCCTTTAATAGACAGTTAACCTGTGTATCAGGACCATAAACACCCACCCGAGTGACCCTTATAAGACATTTTTCACATCTTTTTCCCTGTAACTTGGAAATGGTAAGTCTGAGAAGTTTCAAACTGTATTAGATATATATTCTGTGTGTAATCTTAGTATGTAACAGATTTTAAGTCTGAAGCTTTAATTTTGAAGGTCAAATTGAGGTCTCTAAAAGGCTCCCAAAGACCCAATATTTGGACTTTTTGCTACTTTTAAGCCCTGTGACTGTCAAACTATGTGACTGATAGAGCTCAAATCCTATCTGGGAAGATATTAGTATGTTATTTTTATATGTGCCAAAAATTAAGGCTTTAAGAAGACATTTAACCTGTGTATGAGACCATAAATCCCCACCCGGGTGACCATTTTTAGACATTTTTCACATATTTTTCCCTGTAACTTGGAAATGGTAAGTCTAAGAAGTTTCAAACTGTATTAGATGTATATTCTATGTGTAATCTTAGTATGTGACAAATTTTAAGTCTGAAGCTTTAATTTAAAGGCCACATTTAGGTCTCTAGAAGGCCCCATAAAGACCCAGTATTTGGACTTTTTGCCAATTTTAAGGCCTGTGACTGTTAAACTATGTGACTGATAGAGCTGAAATCTCATCTGGGAATACATTATTATGTTCTTTTTACATGTGCCAAAAATCAAGGCTTCAAGTAGACATTTAACCTGTGTATGAGGACCTTAAACACCCACCTGAGTGACACTTTTAAGACATTTTTCACATATTTTGCTCTGTAACTTGGAAATGGTAAGTCTGAGAAGTTTCAAACTTTATTAGATACATATTCTATTTGAAAGCCACATCGACTTTGGACTTTTTACCACCTTTAAGCCCTGTGACTGTTAAACTATGTGATTGATGGAGCTGAAATCCCATCTGGGAATACATTATTATGTCCTTTTTACATGTGCCGAAAATCAAGGTTTTTAGTAGACATTTAACCTGTGTATGAGGGCCATAGACACTCGCCCAAGTGCCTTTTTTGACATTTTTTCCGTATTTTGCCCTGTTATTTGGAAATGCTTAGTGTGACAAGTCTTAAACTGTATTATATATAATTTTTGTTTGTTATGTATGTCCCCCAAAAAGTTTCAGATCTGTAGTTTAATTGCTAAGGTCTCTTTAACAATTGTAAAATGCCCACAGAAACCCAATTTATGGACATTATGCCACTTTAAAGCCCAGTAACTGTCAAACTATGTGGGTTATAGAGCTGAAATCTTTGAATTTTTCAAAGGAAATGCCTGTCTATTTAAATTTTGATTATTAATAATGTTATGGCTATCTTAGTCTTTTAAGAACTTATTTTTGTGTGTTATACCTCTGCTTGCTGAGTTTTTAACTTTTTAAAATGAAACTGGTTAAACATATTCAAGTAGACAAAATGGACACTTTAAGTGAGCTTTAAGTCCCAATATTAATGAAATTATATCCTTATGTAGTAAAACTAGGGGATTTTTAACCCTCAACTAGCCCAGTTTTATTCAACTTGCCTCAGTTAATTTTGACACAGCTCCTACAGTTATGAACTCATTTCAGTTGATAATCACATACTTAAAATTCTCAATTCTTTTTGTATTTGAGTACCCCTTTTATATAGATTGTTTGTTTACCATTTATCCCCACCTCTGGGACCTCCAGCTATATTGAGTGACACTAAATAAACAAAGGTATTTAATGATATCAGATGAGAAACAAAGAACTCAATGGGGTTGCAGATCTTGTGTAATAGTGAGAGAGGTGTGGAGAAGGGGAGAGGGGTGGGGGTGGGAGGTAGTGGGCTTCATTACATATAACACAAAGGGGAGTCAGAACTGAGATTGTGTCACATATTTAGGTTGCATATATATGGACCACATATATAGGTATAGAGGAAATGAATAACTGAAAACAATTTGCAAATTCTAAAAATAATATAATAAAATAATAATATAAATAATTTTTTTTTAAATAATATTTTATTTGTGAACAAATATAGAAACAGATATGCGCTTTTGGTATTATGAATTTTAGAATGGACATTGAATCATCAATCATTTAAATACTTTGAAGGAAGATTGAAAAGTATGATGAGTTGAGTTAAAATAATATTTTATTTGTCAACAAATATAGAAACAGATATGCTCTTTTGGGATTATTATTTTAGAATGGACATTCAATCATCAATCATTTAAATACTTTGAAAATAGGTTTAGAGTTATCATTGCAGGAAGATTAAAAATATAATTTGAGTTATGTATTCGGTGTCTGGGGATACACCATCTTCCTTGGGAAGATATAAACAGAGTAGATTGATGTGCTGAAGTTCATATAATAATGGGTAATTATGTTTTAAAAAATTCCCGATCAAAACCTGTGGCGTGAGTGATGACCTGTCTGGGGATATGTTGGCGCCGAGTTGGCCCAATCTAGTTTTACTTAAGTGGACCCCCCAAAAAACTTCTATCCTGATGAAATTAAAAGTTTATGTGTATTAAAGTAACTGTTTGTATGCCCTATATTACAGATAAAACTTTATAATATACTACACAAGACTCTGCAGAAGTAGAACTAATGTAAGTTGTAGTTAGGAAACATTGAACCAATTTTAAGGGCCCAACATCAGAAAATGCAATATTTTGTAGGGATAAATGAAAATTAGCTATAACTAGAACCAAATCCTGTGGATACTTGAGGTTTGAATTATGCGTGGTCTTTATATGAAGTTTTACAATATATTACTTGAAAGAAGATTAAGGTGTTGAGTAACTGTCATTTTATTTAAGTAACATTTTATAATATTTATGTACTGATAAGACATCCTAGTATAACTAATACATGTAGTTGACTTTATAAAGTAACTGTTTAAACATTTTTCTACTTGTAGGAAATCCCATTTGGCCATATCTGGGGTGGCACACAGAACGGCTTGCACTGCTCGTTTGCGTTAGAACACATAGACCGCAGTCAGCAAGTGCTTCATGCAAACATACACGTCTTTCAGAAGGCACAGGTCGCCAACAGCCAAGTCCTACAAATCTCAGCCAATCTCAAAGAGGTATGGTTCTGTAAGCCTACCAAAATACACAAGTGATAGGTAATTGTGTGACTAAAATACAAAATCTTCTGCCAGCAAAATTTTTTTTTGATGGAATAATTTGGGGAATGAAATATTGTCGTTCCTTCACTATTGTATGGCTGTTAATTAAAGTGGAATTATGGGTATATTAAGTCCTAAGCATTTCATTAATGGGCCAGATTATAGAAGCAGTAAAGCATTCTCTTTATCTTATAATAAGCCTGTAGAAAATCTCCATGCAAAGCTGGAGCTGCTGTTTGTTATTACTGGTGGTTGCTGGTGGTTCCTAACATTTGTGTGACATTTTGGTCCAGTAACTTGAACCTACTCAGGTTACACCTGCTCTTATGGCTTGTATAGACTCCTGGTTTTGGTGTCATTTACGGGTGAAGGATACAGCTTAAAAGATCACCACAGACAGTTCATTTACTACTTCATGTTTTATGATTAACTATGGGTATTAAAAAGTCTCAATAAGTCTCTGTGCATACATATATATCATGACCTTTTTGTGAATTTGCTTACAGCAAGTGAACTAAATGCTATTCTAGCATATTAATACCTACTAGGTTTTTAGACAGTAGGTTCTTGCTTTAAGCTGTAGTTTATATGTAAATAGATAGCCAGTGGCATAAATGGGGAGAAAAAAAATAACAAACCCTGAATATGAGGAAATATAATGGCAATAAAAATGTAATCCTTTGTGTAATTTAATGTCTTGCTGTATGTGTCATTTTCATAGATTGAATGACACTATAATTTCCAGAAATTCAAAAGAATAACATGAAATAACTATTATTTCCCTTTTATAAGAAAAAAGGAACAAATTTTTTTGAGAAGTATTATGTATATGTGTTTTACATAAATACATCTTATTTCATGTGACATACAATCAGTCATAATAGAAAAATAAAAATTGTTATCTCCACCATTTCTGTAGAGTAGGAAATCTAAAATTCGCCACATATCTGAAATTCGCCACATGTGAAAATACTAATAAAATAAATGAATTGTGGTGAGATTTGTTGAATGTATAGTAAATTATGGCTTTTTGAACTGAAAAATACCAATTTTTAGACAAAAACATCATTTTCTTCATAAAATTAACTAAGGTTTTAGAGGTGGCGAATTTTAGATTCCTGGCGAATTTTAGATTTCTTACTCTATAGTTTATTTGACCTCAAGAGAAATGATTTCAATCACTCATGTAATATGATTAAACTTTTCCAAATGACAGGTTTACATGCTCCAGTCTTTATTAATGTCTTTTGGAATTGCTGTCTGTTGAATAAAAGAAATCTTATCAAGCTTTATTTACACATTAATAAATAGGGCAAACTTTTTTCATAGCTGAAAATGATTCTAATAATTTTACAAAAAAAAATTACGTTATGATGTACGAGTTGCCAGCCAGTCCAATATATTCAAGATTGCAACTTTCATTGAAAGGTTTGAGCCAAACTATAAAAACGTATATTTTAATATAATCACAATTTAATGATAGTTTTATTTTGTTTGCATATCAGTAAAAATAGTGTATTGAGTGCAGATATTTAGAAAAGTGTAATTATTTTTAAATGGCTCTATTAAAAGCCTAAAGCAAACACATGATTAAGAATTATCTTCTGAATATATTCATGTAATTTTGTCTTTTTTCTTTTATTCTTTAGATATGATATGGTTTATGCACATGTAAAAAATCCTAATATTTCATCAGGTTAAAAAAACCTAGACCATTTTTGTATGAAAAGTGTGAAATATCAATTTTGTCCATCACTCATTATTTAAGCCTTTCCTTTGTTACAAGGTATTTAAAAATAACAAAATCACAATTTCAGGATCTTGTATGTCTACTGACAATGAATGATATTCTCAAAAGGTGACCAGGATTAGGAAGGTATTCATAGAGAGAACAGACAGTATTAGAAATAACATAAGAATGTTAGTTAGTAGTTACTGTCAATCCCTAAACATAGATTAGGTTCAGGTTAGTGCTGTATCCAGTAAACGCTATGCTTAGACCTTGTTCATTGAGATTTTTGGAACAATTTTTTAAATTTAAAATGTCACTTGATCTGCAGGATTAGAATAATGATTGCCCAAACCACATTTGAATAATTAGTCACCAAATATGGTTGTGGAATAAATGAATGGTTTTGTATTTGCATTTTACAGAAGCTTCCAGCTAGTCCAGCTCACCTGGTGGGTCAAACAACTCCTTCACATCACAACTCCACAGTCCATAGTACAGGCACAGTCAGCCTCGACCCACCAAACACTGTGTTCAGGTACTTGTAGAAACATGACATTCATAGCTAGGGACATGGTACCTCCTTCAAGGAGAAAATGGGCGATAGCTCAAGGAGAATTGTGTGATAAATCAGATAGTGGAATGGGCTAACATAGTCTCAAAAATCGCAAAAAACAAAGAAAATTGCTACGAGTTTACTCCATAGCATATGTCACACACACTATGACAAATTTCACTTTACCTGAGAAAGTCAAATTAAAAATTCAATTTTTTTGTATGTATGGGTGCATTATGAATATACCTATAAGGCTATGACAACTGTTTTGATACCTTTAGCTTTAAGTGCATTTAGAGTGAATTCATGGGTAGGTCACATATATTATCCACATACAATAAAAGCTGAAAAAAAGCCAACAACTACCCATTTCTATTTTATTTTCGAAAACAAAAAACCATGATCATATATGTAAATCTTAAATATTTGTATTTATCCACTTCAAAATGTACTATTTTATACCCTTTAATCCCTTTAGTGAAACACAACAAAGTCACATGTGTACACTATGTAAGATTTGAAAATGGAATTTGAAGATTTCTCCAATATTTGGATCAGTCTTGAAAGGTTTTATTTAATCAAAGAGTATTATAATTATGGAGAGACCCTTTAGTTTTAACTGACTCTCTAATATTTACTTTTTCAGATTACCGAGTCATGTTAGGAGCAAACTTTGTCAGATTATGGATCCGCCCAATCAGAGAGGAAATGACTGGCGCATGTTAGCACAGAGACTCAGTGTGGACAGGTTGGCATGTTTTTTCATAAGACTTTTTCGAAACAAGCATTTCTGTACAAAATTTACTTTCAACGTCATCTTTTCAACAAAGAAATATTGACAGCAGATAAAACTTTCAGTGATATTGGTAAAGATGTTAGGCTCCATGTAATAGTTTGAAATTTGCATAACAAGGTTAACCAAATATCAGTTTAAGTTTCTAAATTGTTTTCTATTTTTGTCTTTCTAGTTCCAGGTAGCTTACCTATTTTGTCATCCATAAAATCTTCTAGGGGCCACATTTGATCTTAAAAGAGACTTTTATTAAAATACGAGTTTCTATTGTCTAGTTACATTAGCTACTCGAAATTCTTTCAGAATTTTGTTAGTAACTTCTGACTTTCTCTTAACAGGTACATTAACTACTTTGCCACCAAGAAGAGCCCCACAGAACACATCTTGGACCTGTGGGAGGCCAGACATCGTGAGGAATCGGCAGTCACTGACCTCATGAACTCACTGCGTGTCATGGGACGCATGGACGCAGCCGCAGTGCTAGAGAAACAGTTCAGTTCCTGGCTATAGTGTACTTTTGTTAATAGTGCTGTGTCTACGTATGAATGTGTGCAGTGTGTGCATGTGTATAGATTGCTGGATCTACTTCTATATCAAAGCCAAGCGTGTAGACTATCATACTGTTAACCCAGTGTAGTATTTACAAGACTTTGGACTGCCAGACACCTTTGTACTTTCATAATGTACTCCAGTAAGCATGAGATAGATTTCTCTTGTTTATATTCCTTGCTGATCGAGACTGTCAACTAATACTAATCAATGCGCTCTTATAAGGAGACTTCAATGATTGCAATATAGAGCATGGAGACAGCCCACCTATTTCATAGAATATTTCTAAAGAGAGATCATACGGGGAGTATAAAAAAGAGTGTGGATTTGTAGCTTTCTAGTTACAAGTATATCCTAGAAGTGTATAGCCAAGAGAAAAAGAAGATACTGTGAAAAACTACTTCCAGAGTTCCTCGCATTTGAGTCATTGATATTTGGGACATCTTTGTTTTTAATGGGGGAAAATTAGAGAGGCAGTATGTTTGTCTTATGAACACTAGAATATATGGTTCACCTGATTGATATCAGTATTATTATTTACCTGAGGCAGAGACTCATGTTGTGGATGTATTGGGTGTAAGCATATATATATATTTATAAGATATATATATATTATGTGTTAGTATTTGTACTTTAAATCATTGGTCTATATTCTCAAAAACAAAATATTTTGTGCTTCTACTCAACTGTAACCATTGTGAAGCATTTGTATTGAAATTATAATTAAGGTGTATCCGAACATGGGCAATACTTGTGAAGCTTTAAAGTATTCAAGTAAGTAGGTTAGACATGTGCTTTTGTTTTGTTAAGCCATTAAGAAAGTGAGGTGCTTGATGGCCTAGTTGTTGGCAACTTTGGCCTCTAATCACAGATTGTCACGTCAGTGCTGGTTTCACACCGACAAGTGGAAATGCCGAGGGACTGTCCCAATAACACCCTGGCTGTTGAATGGGATGCACCAACCCTAAGTTTGACCTTGATGGTTAGCATATATGTCCATTTTGTATTGATTTCCTTGACATTTTTACTCAGATATTGTACAAGTAGAAGTTTTAGCTGGAAGAAAATTTCGTTCATTCTTGAATTTATGGAATTCCTGAGAATTTCCACTTACCTTCTCATTAAGGGATTTAAATATCTCAAATTTTATGAGGAATTAACTTTCACTAACCAAGCTCCTCTGTTAAAATAGCTAAAATTACAGTGTTGTGAAAATATCTACTTATGCAGTATGTTTAGATGGAATCCTGTGTGAGACCTGAGCACACAAACACACTCCTATGTATGTGATATGTAGACATATATCCTTAGAGATATTTGCTGTTCAATATTAGCTGTAGTCAAATTGCTGTTAAGCTTCTTATATTTGATTTATGTAAAGACTATTACCTATGGAAACTGTGTTGGTGAATCTGACAGTGTTAATTTGTAAAATCTCTGTTTAACCTTAAAAGGTGATGTAATTTTGGAGATATTTTGCAATATATTATTCAAAATGATGAGCAGCAATAAACAATGATAAAACAGCATCTTGGCAAGGTTTCCCATTTAATTGTGGCATAAATTACTGCTCAATGTAAATTCTGATTTCCAATTCAGTGGTTGCATTCGAACACACAGTGCTTGTATTTCTATTGGGGAAGATTACACAGTCATATGTGCTCTAGTGATTTATTCAGCAATTAGTTAAATATAATGGTTTATATAAAACCCAGTCATGATTTAAACCTTTATAGCAGAAGATTTTGTTGATTTTTGTTATACCTGTATTTCTTTGTATATCACTTTAATTACTATATGGTGCTTTTTGTTTGCAGTGTGAAAATACATGTTTTAAGAATGTAATCACGCCATACAAATAATGTTTAGTGATAACAGAGAAAAGTTTTTAAAAGTTTTTGTTTTTAAGTTTATTGTTCTGTTGAACAAAAGTCTTTTTATTGAGAAAAAAAATATTTTTAAGACTGTTTGTCAATAAGCAGATGAAAAAAGTTTCTATTTAAAAATACCTCAAAAATGTAGAATCTTTGAAACTGAAATCAAAATAAATGAATCAAATCCTCAGTCAACATGATTACTGTAGCTACTTCTGTATTAGAAAATCTTCAAACCCTAGTTGGTAAACAGCTCATAAAGTACTTTGTTTTTCATCTGTTTCACAAAAACAGGAATATTATTGTATAGATTATATTTGTATTGATCCTGTACTGCAAATGTCAAAAGTGGAAAAATGGTGAAAAAACTTTTAAATTTTATTTTCCATCTTTGATTTCTCATAAACTGGCCGACTGTAATTCTGAAGTACTTCAACTTTCACTGTTTGTGTAACGCTTGTCTTACGTGACATATACAATGCTTCACAACGTTAGCTTCATGCTTCTTTGACTGTATAAAATATATAGTATATGCAGGCAGTTTATACTTCAATGTGTATGTGTTTTTAACAATCAACTGTTGTTTTTTTAAACAGACAAAAACAATGAATATGCAACTAAAGACCACAGGAAAATGTTACTTTTAAGTATTTGTCTTGTGTGGTGGATAATGTAATCAAATCTTTACTATATATTGATATTTTTCCTCAGAATCTTGTGTCAGTTTTTGTCTCACTTATGTGGATGACGTAGTATTATACAAGACCATTTTTGTAAAACGAATACAAAAAGCGCCTTTTATGTTTCAAGTGGAGTATTATTACAACATACTTATGTTCATGTGCCTTTTGAATTGTTTTAATAAATTATGTGTGTTTGTTTTTCAAATAAACTTGATATTGGTAATTTGTTGTGTTGGCTGTTTGGTAATGTTTTGTTGACTTAAAATTGAAATTTTATTCACAAAAAAAAATTATGTTTGAACTTCACTGAAGTTCTATTCCATTTGCTAGAAGAAAGAAAATTGATGAATTTTTCTTATGTAAAGTTACTATATCAGAGCAAAAAGCATAAGTTACAAACATTTAAATGACTGAAACAGCATATTAAAAATTTCAGTGGTTAGTTCAATTTGGTTTAGCGTCACAGATCTTTTGTAAATAATGCTGTAGATTATACTTTTTCTGAGTGAATTAAAGTTTCCAGTAATATTTATAAAATCACTGTGGAAAACTAGTCAGATATTTTGTGTGTAGTTCTGCTGTTACAAATATACATGAGCCAGTAAATAACTCAAGCAATAAACAATTGTGGACTATGTGGAATTTCTTTGAAATAAGATTATATAAATTATTAAAAATGACTTATTATAATATGTTACAGAACCTTTATAATCCAGATCTCTTTTGTTGAAATAATTGGGTATGAAAGCACTTGAATTGTTTGATTTAGCGTCTCCACAAAACGTTTCTTTATTTTAAGTACATATATCCCCACTAGTGTCTTACTAGGTCCCAGATACAGGGTTTCTGATCTGAATGAAACCAAAAAAATCATAATCTGCATTTCACAGTACAGTGAAAATTATACATGGTAGAACCCTGTTAACCGTGAATCCTTTGTATTTAGAAATCAGTCTCAAATCCTTAACATACAATTTCTCATGAAGATTGACCCTCTTATATCAAGAATCTTGGTCAACAAATCAAACCGTTTACTTTTAATTCTTCAAGGATTTAACTTAACAGACTTCTGCCGTACATTAACTTAGACTTAGTACTTTCATTTTAGAATGGAAATGTATTCCTGTGTTTTGATGACTTAAAACATGAGAGCAGGAAAACAGTGTTAGATTTGATAGTCAAGGTTTTTTCAACTTTTGCTCTTTCAAGTACATTGAAACCTGAATTGTTGTAAATAAATCCATGTATTTATGCTCAGTGGCCAGATAGGTCCAGGCTTGAAAAGTAGTCCTATTGCGTTAGAGAGAAATTAGGGCTAGTCACCTAATATTAGGATAGTGACATGTAGAAATCTTCTTGCCTAGTGAATGTAGATCCATAAATGCAATAGTATTCATGTGATTTAGAACATATAACTTTTATTCTCGGCATATCTTCCATATACCACCTGTTAGCTAATTGTGAAGGATGTTACTTTCTATTTTCTTGTAAGATAAGTTCACAATCCCTCTGACTAGTTATGCCACCAAATTATTTTTAAATGAGTATTACATATTATTATTATAGAAGAAATTGCAAATTCACCAGTAAAGTGTAGGTGAATTTATCCTACTACTTTGTTGGAAATGCAAGATTCAAAGTTCCCTGACGAAGTATGTGTAATTATACAGTCCCCAGCAATAAGTAGAATTCTGCACTATAACTACAGGTAAATCTACTGTTGCAGTACAGAGGCTTTGAGCAGACAGATTGTGTTTGTCATTTCATTTGTGCATACAGTTCATTTTATATCATCTTCCTCTTTAGTAGAAAATTACAGTAGACTCTGAAAAATAGATACCTAGTATTTATGTATACATTTCCTGTTTATTTATTACATGATCACAATTAGTTCTACTGTGACAATCACTGCTGAGTACATAGTAAACAGGGGCTTTTTATCTGAAAAAGATACTGGGGTCACAGTTTGTAGTGGGAAAAATGTCCCATTTGGATATTTTCTGTATATAGGTTATATATACATTTTACATGTTATTGTGAATTTTACTGTAATTACTTTATTTCATATTTAAACATTATGTATATATTTTTCATTTCGACAATATAATGAGAAATAAAATCAAAGAAAGTTATTATAAACTATTGTGTTGTTACTTCTCCTTTGAAATTATTTTTGTGAAGACAAAAGACATGAAAAGTATCCTTAAAAGGTTGAAAACCCACTTAAACCCATTTTAAACTATTGCTGTTGTCATGGCTTGTATTGTATTGCTTATCAAGAATACAACTGGCAAAAAAGCTTTTCTTTAATATGTTTTTGGTCAATCTCAACTTGAACACACTAGAGTTTTTTACAGGTCGTATCATAAAGAGAAGTAGTTGTACTTGAGCAATGCAAAGCAAATCGGTTGTTAAAATTCTACAGTGTGTAAAGTCAGGTTCTGACGATGGATCAACTGTCTCTGTAAGGTTAGGGATTTCACTGGAACTAAGAGGTGGGAGGCGTATTTGCACCATGCTGCCCCCACCCCACCCCCTGTACCTCATTGGTCATGGGTCAATGTTAGGGATTTATGTCCCATCAACAGCCAGTTCTACATTACTGGATGCAGAGGAAATAAAGATTAGAGATGCTGTAACCAATAATAGGTCTGTCTTACTGTACTGTATGGGGTTCCCAAGAGAATTTGGAATGACAAAAAATAATAGGGTTCAGAGATGTTACAGTACAGTTTTGGACTGAAGTTTTGTTCTGATACAATTGCTATGGCTTTCCAGAGATTAGTAAGTCATGCAGCCATGTCGTGAAATTACTACCAAACATTGTTTGTTACAGATAATTATTGGGAGCACTTCATTCTGGTTAGATTCTTATGGGATTTGTATGTTGAGACATTAACAATGCTTCGTAATGCATTCCTATCCAATTTCTTTGTCTTTTAAGGTAAGGGTGATGCCTAAACCGATGCCATTCCAGGAAGGTACTCCTGAATGCCTCACAACTGTAGAGAATGCGATACAAATGGCTTGATAATTACTTGATTTTCCCATGAAGTTTCCAAATGACCTTTAAACATAACAACTAGACCCACGCATCGGAGAACCGATACAAATTTGTATTCACCGGAAAGACAACTCACCAAAGCCAGTGAACTGTTGTTTGACCTTGAAGGAGGGGCCCACGGTCAAATCTGACCACATCGGAAGATTCCCAGCCCATGATATCCTACAAGTTGGTTTTACATCCCAAACCTCTAGGATCAATAATAAGTGAGTTATAAGGACTTTTAACTATGGCTGTCCTTGTTTGACCTTGAAGGCCATATGTGACCACATCAGAAGATTCACCGCCCACGACTTCCTATACGTTGGTTTCACATTGCAAGCCTCTAAGACCAATAATAAGCGACTTATAAGCACTTTTATGTTTTGTTATCCTGGTTTGACCTTGAAGGAGGGGCCCAAGGTCAAATGTGAGCACATCAAAATATTCCTAGCTCATGATTTCCTGTAACTTGGTTTGACATTGCAAACCTTTAAGGATCAATAATAAGCGAGTTATAAGCACTTTTAAGTTTGACTATCCTAGTTTGACCTTGAAGGAGGGGTCCAAGGTCAAATCTGACCACATCAGAAGATTCTCAGCCCATGATTTCCTTTAGGTTGGTTTCACATTGCAAACCTCTAGGACCAACAATAAGCAAGTTATAACCACTTTTAAGTTTGACTATCCTAGTTTGACCTTGAAGGAGGGGTCCAAGGTCAAATCTGACCACATCAGAAGATTCTCACCCCATGATTTCCTTTAGGTTGGTTTCACATTGCAAACCTCTAGGACCAACAATAAGCAAGTTATAACCACTTTTAAGTTTGGCTATCCTCATTTGACCTTGAAGGAGGGGCCCCAAGGTCAAATTTGAACACATCATAAGATTGCCAGCCCATGATTTCCTATAGGTTGGTTTACTATCCCAAACCTCTAGGACCAATAATAAGGGAGATATAGGCACTTTTAAAGTCCGCTAGGTGGGGTACTTTGGCACTCCATGGATGACCTTGAATTAAGAGCTTCAAGGTCAAATGTCTGCAAGGTTGTAGAGGACATGTATATCTGTTTTTCATATCACCTATGAAGAGATTCAACCTTCCACCTATGAGAACCAGCCAGTAGAAAAAGGTAGATTACTTTCAAATGCCCATGGCTGCCATCTTGTTTCTCAGAATGAGGCTAATTTCAGTCCCAGAGAAGCTTACCCCCAACTGAAGATATCCTGCAAATTTGGTGAACCTAGCTGGTGTAGTTTCCCTCTGAGAGCGTTAATGTCAAAAATCTCTCTACGCGCGGTGGCGTAGCAAACGCTAAACCAAATTATCTACCGGATGCCTCCAGTGGATACAATTAAATATAGAACAATATTAGAAGTACTCCCACACCTTATCATTTGCTTACAAATATCTGGTAACATTCCTTAAATCTCACAAATAAATATGAGATGCTGTTACAGAAAAATATTCAATTCGTTGCTACTTTGATAACTAGAGTGAACAAGACAAAACTGACTTTTGTTATAAGCTTAGGTTTAGAGCACACACAAGAAAAACACAGTTCAGATAAAACACATCAATTCATTATAAAAGGCAAATACACAATGAAGTTAGTAAGTTACATACAAAGCAGTACAGAGACCTCCACAAATCCAAACTGCTTGGGTCTGGGCTTTGAACTTACACACAGTAGTGATACTTATGGGTAGGCTGTACAAATAAACAAATGCCAGTACACTAGCTACATGTCTTAGATGAAATCTTTTATTGGAAATGTTGGCCTGTGGCATTAGAAGTTTATACCTTATATGAGCACATTATGATATACCTTAAACATTATGGTGTACTTTAGTAGCGCATGGAAGATTAAGTATTTGCATGGACTCAAAAAGTGCAAGTGAAATCCGTCTCTTGTACTGCAGGTACTTTTTTTTTTTTTTTTTGCTCCTTACATTTCTCCCTGTCTTCAAAAAAAAAAAACATTTAAAAATAGAATAAATGAGTACCTTAGTAAATTACTGGCCTATTTCACGCACTGGATCAAAACAAACTTAATTAATCAAATTATGCGTGTATTGTACCCTCATAAAAACATGGAAAAACACATGTATGGTGATCTATGGGGTTTTCATGCTAATAAAAAAATTAGTTATAATTTCTAACAATTTTGAAGATATATTTAAATTTTAAAACTTTTAAATGTATATTATATTAGATTAGTACAAGATATTTGTAAAATAGAAATATTTTCACAATTTAAACTGGACCTTAGCTCGACAATTATTGCACCAAAACTGTATGCATGTGAGAGTATTTACTGTGGACTGTCCGTGTCATATGATCCTGACCTAATTGACAAGTGCTTCCCTGCTGTTGATTATATTAAACATTCGCTAGAAAGATATGAAAAAATATTGACAATGCATGGGAATAAAAACAAACAGCACTTAGTCACACTGAAAAATGTTTTGCTGGTTATATGAATGATACATAAAATACTTTTTAAAAGAAACTGTAACTAATCTATCATTCAAAGAAGCAAGTGTAATAGGAAATTTGTACCAAAATATGAATTAAAATCAAGTTAAAGCATATTTTTGACAAAAATGATAATATTACAGCAGTACAGTACCTTACCCAGGCTTAAACAGAAGTAATCACTATACCACAAAAACTCCTATGGAATGAAAACACCACAACCATACGCCATTTTAACTTGACGCGATAAACCATGCATCCAAAACATGTTAAAGTAATGGTAGCCTTTGACAATTTAAACAATATTCAAAAGATTATTGTGTACTTTTGTTGTAGAATTATCTTGTTACAGAATAAGAACTTAAGAAGGGGGTAAAAGTGTGACTGAGAGGTGAAATTTGCCACAGTTTTCAGAATTCAAGATGATTAAAGCTCTGTATATTTGACTAAATTACGTGACTTTGTCATAATTTTCAATTTTTTTATTTCTGTAAAAACTTTAATCAATTCATCATATATATTGAAATATTTCTGAAACCTTTGCTTCTTCTGGTTTAACTTAACGGAGATGATCCTTGTGGAAGATTTCATCTGCTGTGGTGAATTCCATCTTTCTTACTTTAAGCATAAATACATTTATATAAAAGTGCACTAATAGCGTAACAATGAACGACCGTGAGGTATTTCTTGCTGTGATACAGGTTTCATTTTGAACATAACCTATCCACGATGGGCAATGCCATCTTGGCTGTTCCATCAAGTGAATAACAAAAACACTTTTTTTGGACTGGTGACTGGAAATTTTCATGCTCAGAGTTTTGAACACCACATATGATAGACAGTAATAGGTGGGGTTCACACTACAATCCGGCTTGACAAGGATTGGGGGTTGAAGCAGATTCATCTCAATCCGAGTTGAGTGTCCACACTACAGAGTGTAATCTGGATTGAAAAGTCTCAAAAACTGGATACTGTAAAGCCCCTAAATTTAGATTCATGTAATACATTTATATTGTTTAAATGACAAATATTTTTTTCATGTTGTTAAAAATCCCAATGTTATGTTATCTATCATGAAGCTAAAAACTTTATTAAGTTATTTAAACTGAATTTTATATTTTAAAGATTGTGCTACTTTTTCAGCAACAGACCAATTACAACTGTTTGAAGTTTTTCTGCTTGTTAAACTACCCTACTACTATTACAAAAATTGAACATTTTAAGTCAAATTGCAATTATACAGAAATCACACAACAATCCATCCTGGTAGCCTTTGTGTTAATTAGGGCTCCTCCCTAACAAAGGATTAAGATATATAATTGCTGCAAGGCAATAAGTCAATTGTTTACAGTACAAGTGCACTCAACCCTTGTCAACCCGGATTGAGAGGGTTCACACTACAAAGGGGGTTGAACCAATCTGCTTTAATCTGCTTCAATCCACCTCTTGAGTGGGGTTGAGATTTACCCTTGTCAACCCGGATTGTGAGCGTTCAGACTAGTCCCCAATCTGGTTCAATCTGTGTCAACCCGGGTTGAATCACTAGTCTGAACGCCCAGATAGACAGCATGTAATAGACTCGACCCCTGACACATATCTTATCTCCTTTGGTTACCGGACAATCTTTTAAGCATTGAGTTCACTACTTGCAACAGAGTGCCTCTTCATTCTGTATTTTCATGGCTGCATCTTACACAATGCAAGGTTTTGTGGTTGTCTGCGCGCATACAGTCTTTAAAATTTGTGCTAATATTAAATATACCTGTGATACTTTTACATATCTGATCATATCATTTGCTCCTGTGTAATGTCAAAGTACATAAACTTATATCAAAGTAACAGTTTTGCAAACCACATAAAGAAATCATACAAAATTTCTGAAATCTTGTGACTCATAAAGAAGCTTTGTCCAGATTTTTTGCAGTCTCTTGTAAATCAGCATATCCTAGCTTTTTCCAGTCCTCTCTTGCCATCAAGTTTCTTCAAATAAAAACATAAAATAACAATAGTTCATTTAGTTTGTACAAACAATACTGATAAGAGGAATCTTGTTTTAAACATATATAAATTGCAAAGGTTACACAAATTTAGGAGGGCAAAAGCTACTATGAATGAATGAAGCAAATAGCTTTTAGTGTAATAATTTTAATTTTAAAATGCTGATGCAATAATGCAATACAACTGCCAACATTAAAAATCTTAAAGTAATTTATAAATATTTTCTCACTGTTTAACAGTGAGACAGTCTAACATTGGCCAAGAACGATACTTTCCAGTGTTTCTGCTCATTTTTATTGCACTAAAACATATAATACAATGATGGAGACAGAAGTTTATACACTGATGCTCTAGACTTTTTTTTTTTTTTTATGTAGGTTTTATTCCCTCTATTAAAAACTTTTTGAGACACTCTGTAGAGATGGGAGAGGTTGCAACCGTCTCACAGAGGCTTTACAAATTACTGTACAAACAGAGGAAAAAAAAGTACATCATTACAATAACTAAAACATATAGTTGTGTAATACATAATTCTAGTACAACTAGAAAAAGGACGCATCTGTGGTGTTACGGTCATGGGCAAACACGGTAGCAATTACCGGTTGTCTTTAAGTTGTAACAGAAAAAGCAAAAAGTTAAACTTAACAAATTTATTTAATAGTCAACAATAATGATTACAGTCAACTGGTATGCTCTTAACCAAACACACTAATACAATAATAAGATCTAGCTGACCTGACCACAGAGATTATGAGTTAACTTTATCCGCCGTATCCAGCAATCTGTTCTGTAATCCGTCCTGTAGTATATTCTGTGGTCTATCCAATGTCCTGTGGTCTGTTCTGTGATCTGTCCAATGTTCACTCACACACGGATATCTATATCTTGTGACCTGTCTCACACTCAACAACACAAAAGGTTCTTGTCCTGCTATCCTTTATATATCCAGTCACACAGAAGGTCTGTCTGGAGATTTTTACAGAGTTAACACAATTGTACTGTCTGCTCCAAGATATGGACAATGTCCTAAATGCAGTAAATTCACTCTCTGTTATATAACTGTACAATATCCAAAAATATCCAAAGTGCTATAAATCTGTCCAGACAATGTATCTAGTTCACTCCAGTAAAAGTTCACAGCAACACAAGTTATATTATATTCCAAAACACAATAGCTCTCCTTATAGCCAGCGAATACAAAGTTTACTTGTGGTCAGATGTACATTCCTTATGTACATTCACAGATTCCTCTGGAATTGTACAGAACCAACTCAAAAGAAGATTGAGCCATCTAGGCCAAATGAGGAAGTTCTAGAAACTACTGGCAATTGGGTTTCCCCAAATCTATCATAACCACTGAGGGGGGGATTTCCCCCAGTCTGTGAACAAATCAATAAACACTAAAACACAAAAATCAATAACTCCCTTACTTTAAATGTTAACACACAAAAAGAACCAACAACACAATTATCTTTTATGACAATGTATAAACATAAAGCTTAAATTAAACAATGCACTAATATAGTGCCTAATATATGTAATATACAATGTACTAATATAGTGTCCAATATATGTAACAGTGGCCAGATGCTGGATGTATCCACCGACAAAGGCCAACTAACATAGTTTAGAAGATAAAAAGCATTTTTCGTTAATAAGCAAGCTGAAAGCACTTTTAAGTTTGGCTACCCTTATTTGACCCTGTAGCAGGGGCCCAAGGTGAAGTCTGACCACATCAAAAGATTCGCAGTCCATGATTTCCTATAAGTCGTTTTCACATTGCAAACCTCTAGGACCAATAATAAGCAGGAGGGGCCCAAGGTCAAATCTGACCACATGAAAAGATTTGCAGCCCATGACTTCCTATAAGTTGTTTTAATATTAATGAGTTATTTGAGAAATACTGGCTATCTGCAATACTTGTAGAGATAATTCGCATTTACTCATTTTGAGTAGGTGAATAATTAGCTACGGGTCTGAAACTTCACCAAGTGAAAGCTCTCTCAAAAGTAGGCGAATGAGTTATTTGAGAAAAATTGGCTATCTACAATACTTTTAGAGATAATTCGAATTTACTCATTTTCAGTAGGTGAGTAATTACCTACGGGTCTGGAACTTCACCATGTGAAAGCTCTCCCAAAAGTAGATGAATGAGTTATTTGATAAAAAATTGGATATCTGCAATACTTTTATAGATAATTAGCATTTACTCATTTTGGGTAGGTGAATAATTAGCTACAGGTCTGAAACTTCACCAAGTGAAAGGTCTCCCAAAAGTAGGTGAAGGAGTTATTTGACAAAAATTGGCTATCTGGAATACTTTTAGAGATAATTTGCATTAACTCATTTTCAGTAGGTGAGTAATTACCTACGGGTCTGAAACTTCACCAAGTGAAAGCTCTCCCAAAAGTAGGTGAAGGAGTTATTTGACAAAAATTCGCTATCTGCAATACTTTTAGAGATAATTTGCATTTACTCATTTTGAGTAGGTGAGTAATTACCTACGGGTCTGAAACTTCACCAAGTGAAAGCTCTCCCAAAAGTAGGTGAAGGAGTTATTTGACAAAAATTGGCTATCTGCAATACTTTTAGAGATAATTCGCATTTACTCATTTTGAGTAGGTGCGTAATTACCTACAGGTCTGGAACTTCAGCATGTGAAAGCTCTCCCAAAAGTAGGTGAATGAGTTATTTAAGAAAAATTTGCTATCTGCAATACTTTTAGAGAAAATGCAGAATTACTCATTTTTAGTAGGCAAGTAATTTAGCCACAGGCCTAATTTAGACATAAAGCCTACTAATAGAGTACTGTGGTGCACCCTGTAATATACTTTGCAAACTTGAGAAGGCTAGCTATAATATTTTTTTGTTTGTTTTGAATAACATATTTAAACAAAATACTGTAAATGTAATAGTTTTCACGTTATAACTGATTTACTCAACAGTGATAACGTCAAAGTAGCTATTACTCAGCTATGCAATGAGCTACATGTCTGAATTTTTTCTATGTTATAGCTGACCCAAAATTAGGTGAACAACATATTTAAGCAAAATACTGTAAATGCAATAGTTTTCAAGTTACAACTGATTTACTCAATAGTGACAACCTGAAAATAGCTATTGCTCAGCTATGCCATGAGCTATAAGTCTGTAATTTCACGACGTTATAGCTGACCCAAAAGTAGGCGAACAACATATTTTAACAAAATACTCCAAATGCACTATTTTTCAAGTTACAAGTCATTTACTCAACAGTCAGTACCTGAAAATAGCTATTGCTCAGTTGTGCCATGAGCTACAGGTCTGTAATTTCACTATGTTATAGCTGACCCAAAAGTAGCTGAATAACATATTTACACAAATTTCTGTAAATGCAATACTTTTCCAATTACAACTGATTTACTCAACAGTGTGAACTTCAAAGTAGCTATTACTCAGCTATGCAATGAGCCACAGGTCTGGAACTTCACTATGTTATAGCTGACTCCGAAATAGGTGAATAACATATTGAAACAAAATACTCTAAATGTAATACTTTTGAAGTTATAAGTAATTTACTCAACAGTGATAACCTAAAAGTAGCTATTACTCAGCTATGCCATGAGCTACAGGTCTGAAATTTTACTATGTTATAGCTGACATAAAAGTAGCTGAATAACATATTTATACAAAATTCTGTAAATGCAATAGTTTTTAAGTTACAATTGATTTTACTCATGATGGAAGTTACTGAAAAGCCCAAAAGTAGCTATTACTCACTTAGCTATTGAGACAGACACCCAAGTTACTCACCACGTTGTAGCTATGAAAAAAGTATCTGAATAACATATTTTAACAAAATGCTCTAAATGCAACACTTTTCAAGTTATAAGTGATTTAGTGCATGATTTTTCATATTTTTAAATGTAAAATGCATTTTTATGAATAAAAATGTATATACTTACCATATGAAAACACTTGGGTAGGCGTGGCTTGGCGTTCGGTGACCGCCACGTACACCGTACATAGAATTTAAATATATGAGGGGAGACCCTCTTTAAACCTATATACTTGCTACCTTTGACCCCTGGTGACCTAATTCACTCTGCCATGCGCAGTAATACAGAAATAGTTCATTCTTTTTGTGAATAAACATAAATGCTGGAAAAAGGTCTTTAAAAGCGGGGCAGGCGGGAGGGTGATTTGCTGTTTTCATATGGTAAGTATATACATTTTTATTCATAAAAATGCATTTTACATTTAAAAATATGAAATTTTATTTCATAAAAATGTAAATATACTATACCATATGAAAACACTTGGGTTGAATGCCCACATGGAAGGATGGTGGGAAAAAGACAGACTGAGGAAAACCACCCTAAGGTTAAATTGCTACAAAAGGATACTTCCTAGTGCAATGCAATTGAACCCAAAACCTCTGTGCTGAAGCAATAACTCGAGTGAGCTAAGTGAGTAGCATTAACCACTGCACTAACTTCAGCACTGCTGTCTACACCCTATTAGGTCAGCTCAAAGGAGAAGGCATAAGTATGCCCTGTGCTCAGAATAGGAACATGCCCAGAGGCACTAAGAAGCACGGTTCTGAAAATAGAGATGAAGAATAGATTCCCTAAAAGGGAAATGCCACCCCCCTTTTTCTGAAACTAAAAGTTTCAGATGGACTTAAATTGAGGAATTTAAGTAGAAGAGAGAGAAATGGCTGAGTGGAAAAGGATGTCCACTCCACTTAAGAAATCATAAGAGATTCTTAAGAACAACATCTCTGAAGGAAATACATTCCTAAAATAGAAGGATGTAAAAGTGGAATGGCTCTTCCACGTGCAGGATCTCATGTTGACTAGGAGTGGGATTCCACCCCTAAAGGACCAGGAAGACCCCTGTGCCCTGACATGATGAGCCCTGACACCATGAAGAGATGCATTCTCTGTGGAACAGAGATTGAGGGAATAAAGGATAAAGTGCTATCCAAAAAGATATTGTCTGAGCAGCAATATCACCCTCTTGGACTTCAGAAGAAAGACCAAGAAGAAATCCTTTTAAGTCAGAATAGCTAGATAGAAAGTATCTTAGGAATCTGACTGTAAAAAAGGAGAGGTCTTCTAAGTCATCCTGACCAAAGACAAAAAGTCAAAGCAGGAAGAGCCTTCTGAAGATAACTGGCTTAAGCCAGGAAAGTAAGATCTGACTTAAGGATGACTTAGGCCATCCCTAAAGAGTGAGAGAAAACCTTTAAATAAAGGAAACAAAATCACTCCTTCTCCTTCCCAAAGAAAGGGAGTAAGAAAGACTGTCTAAAATGTGAAAAACTTGGCTCAGCAAATGAAAAGGTTCAAGAGGAGCCTTGGTAAGAGCCTGCAGAACCAAGGATTAAGTACCAAACAGGTAGGTGACGACTACCCTAATTCTGGACTTAAAGAAGCTCTAAATGAGACTTCCTAGCTCCTATAAGAACCCAACTCCAAGTAGTACCTGGAGAGAGCTGACCTGTATCCCTATTGTCTGAAAAATAATTCCTTAAAAGGAACAAACAGCAATAAATGGGACAGTTGAAGCATAGCAGAGTGGCCATGTTTCTCACAAGTTTTTTGAAGCAGTTCCACATTGCTTCATAGACAGTTATGGAGGATAAAAATCCTCCAAGACCCCTCCTGTGAAAATTCTTGTTAAAGGAGACTTCAGCCAGAAAGCTTGAAGAAAGGAACTCCATAAAAATAAATAACAAAACTCTAGATGAGATTGTTATAAAAGAATAAGAGGAAGAGCCAATGGCTTTCTTAAAGGAGATCTTGAGGCCAAACCTGGCAATTACCAGGAAAGGCTACAAGAATAATGATACAGCTCTGAAAGTTGATTAACTTCATGGCCATAGGGGACAAGGAGCTGAAGGAGGGAAGGAGTAAAATAAGTACTCCGGACCAAAACACTCCAGGGCATCTGTTGCCAGAGCCTAAGGATCTAGCACAGGAGGCACATGTAAGAGCAGCTTGTGATTGAATCACATGGCAAAAGAGATCTAAATAAGATGAGAAGTCTGAGACTACCATCTGAAGATCCAAGAATTGAAGGGCCACCTTATATGAAAGGTGAGAAAAGACCTCCAGAGATGGTCTGCCAAAGATTCATGCCCCTGGAACATGAGGTGGAAGAACAGACTTGTTCTTGTAAAAATAATGGCAAAAGATGCCAAAATACACATGTCCCAAGAGTGGAAGCTGTCTTGATAAAAAGAAAGCCCAGACAACAGTGTTACCTGGACTATCTGAAGAATCCCTTACAAATGAGGAACAAATGTCTTGAGAACAAGACATCTGAGTTGTTTGAGGCTGAAAGGATGATCCTTTGATGAAAGGATAAAAGAGGAACAAATGTCTGAGCAAAAAGGACAGCTATGAGCTCTAGAACTGATGCACAGACTGGACTGCTACATCAAAAATAGACCTTAGGTGGTCCACAGAGCACAAAGAACTCCCAAACCCCGCAGTGAAACATCCATGAAAGTAGATGTAAAAACTAGGGAATTAAAGGGAGGTATGCAAAGACATAGTTCCCAGGATAGTACCATCTTGAATGAACCTTCATAGAAGGATCAAGGAATGGAAAATCCAGAGCACCTTTGAGAAGGAAAATCAAGTGTCCTGAGATGACACAGAAGAAGTGTCATGTGTAGGGACCTTGAAGAAGCGGCTTCCAAGTGGAAGCCAAAAGAAATAAGGAGCCCAGTTAGAGAGGTAATTAAGAAACAGGTTAAGAACCTGACCCAGGAAGGAGACCTGTTAAAGAAACAGATGTAAATACTTCCTGCTAAGAACCACTCCAAGATGAAAGTCAACTCTAATAGAGTTGAAAAAAGAGCCTCTGACAACTATTGGCTCTAATGAGCCAATTTGTAGTCACATGTGCACTGAGATGCCCAACCTCAAAGCCAACTTTCCTTACTTCCTTGACTAAGGAAGTAAATCCTGAAAGGCTAGTGGCTAGACCATAAGGCATTGCCACAAAGTGGTACACCTTGCCCAAAAGCAAAACTATGAGCAAGAGTGAACCAAAGGAGCCAAAGGAGAGAAAGGAGGCAAATTGAGGAAGAGAAGTGGTCCACTGGCCAATTGAGAAAATGATCAACTGATAAGTTGCATCCTGATAGTCTGGAAAACCAGGAAAAGATATAAATCTAATTGTGGTTTCCAGTATATCTTTGTCAAGGATAATGCCCTGAAAAATCAGGAAAACAGGAGCTCAAGATACTTGAACTGCTCATGTGAACAGACAGTGTGAGACTGAATGACAAAGAACAGCATTCTTCTGTAGAGAAGAGCTGAAAGAATCAGGAAAGTGGAATCTGAGAGACCACTGGAATCAGTTGACCTCCCACTGGCAAGTGGAGGGATCTGGAAGTAAGAGTGAAAATTTGAGTAAAACAACACTCTTATCTCCTGAAGGACACCATAATAGAGGTTGAGGCTGAGCCTCTACCTCTGGAAGGCATTCCACCATCAGAATGTTGGAACCTGGAAAGGAACCACATCCTAAAAGCACTAAGTTAGAGAGAAAACTCCCTGGATGGGAGGAAAAAAGGTCCTAATTGGTGTGCCTCAAGAGGCTAATGCAGATAGCTTAAAAGAGGCACCTTGAGTAAGGGCCACATGAAAGCCTTCTGCTTATACTGTTATATGTGAGAAGAAATGGTCTCCCAAGAGAGACATCACAAGAAACAGCATAAGACCAAAAAAGGACCAATTAACCCTACCAAGTGACTAAGCACAAGTGAGGGAAATGGATAAAGAAATCTCTCAAAATAAAGTGCAAAGATGGCTGAAAAAAGGCCATAGATCAACCAGCTAAAATGTAGCTAGAAGACCCATTGAAACAGATGTCCAAAGAATGGTGGATGAAAAAGACCACTGAGAAAGTATTGCCTTGTCAATCAACTTGAATAAGTGATCAACAAAACAGGACTGAAGGAAAAAATCCCACAGAAATAAGGACCCTAAGGTCCATCTCAGATCTCCCCTAATAGCAGAGGAACTCTACCTAGGGAAGAGAAGGTCTTAAGAACCCCTTCAGGCTAGATCCCAGGTCCGGAAACCTGAAGAAGTCAACCCAAAAAACCCTCTGAAGAGGATATTGTACTTGGCAAAACTAAGTTTTAGAAGGAAAATTGGGTAATTACCCAACCTACAAAACTTAGAATAAGAAAATCCCAAAATGAATGAGTGACAGAAAGTAAGTATCTGGCCTCATGAAGGAACTTCTAAGCCTGGAAAAGTGGTTGACTTAGAGAAAAATAAGACTGATCAAAAGAAAAGAGCAGTCAAATTTATTCCCTAATTCTGTTAGACAGGAAGCTTGAAAATCTTCTGAGGAGAAGATTAAAGGATGAAGTCCTAAGCACCCATATAGTCCAACAGACTGGCACAAAAAAATTGGAATAGGGTTCCTGAAGTCTGCCTAAAGGTTAACTGTAGACAGAGGAACCCCCAACATACCCAAAAGGGAGATGTGCCCATTGATCGTCAGATCTAAAAAATGGTGAAAACACAATAGAAAGCTGTTGAGTAACAGAAGATTTCCACCAAACCCCAAACAAAAATTTTCTAGATTTAGAAAATGAATGGAGTAGAGTTAAGGAAGTAGCAAAATCAGTTGGATTCAACTGATAAACTCTTCTAAGGGACCCTGAACATGAATGGTCTTGAGAAGGTAATCCCAGTCCAAAAAGCAGTCTGATTAGACTGAAGCCTAGGCACAAAAGAGGCCAAAGGACTAAAAATGGACCGAGAAACCAAATGACCAATTGACATAAAATTGGAATGTAGGAAACCAGCAACAGTGAAATGGATCTCCAAAAGGTGGAAGACAAAGTCCTCCCCAGAAGCCGTAAACCCCCAACCTCCAAAATTGAAGGTGGAGAAAGGCTAAAATGGAGACCCTAGGCTCAGAATTGAACCCCAAAACACTGAAACCAGGATCCGAATTCCAGAAATGTCAAATGAAAGGGCCTGAACAAGTAAAGAACCGTGAATGGTAGGCAGTAGATACCGTAATGTTACGCTATGAAAAATGCGTTAACAATTGAAAATATTACACATTATGCTCTGACATAATAATATTCAAAGAAATATGTAGAAGGAATGTATAAACAAACCTGGAAATGCTGTAATCACTATGAAAATGAATATTTTCTGACAACCGATCGGTTGACCTCCATTTTGGATGTGACGTAATCGTCACATGACCTGGTGAATGATTCGTAAAAAGCTCAAAAATATGGTCAAAATACGCGGTGAAACGAAGAATTTCGTAAAAAGAATGAAGGAAAACCGTAAAAGGTGAATTATAATGCCTGTATAAGTGCATAAATGAATTAATTCACCGCGGAAATGATTATTTCCAAAGGAAGTCCAACATTCTGACACCACGTGACCCGATGAGCGAAAATACCAAATAGGTAACTACGTGAAAAACAATGCACAGTCAATACGGTCAAAATACGTGGAGAAACGAAGAATTTCGTTGAAAGAATGAAGGAATACCGTAAATTAAAATAAAAATGCCTGTAGAAGTGCATAAAAAGAATTAATTTACAAAGGAAATGAATATCTCCAAAGGTAATCCGACATTCTAACACCACGTGACCAGATGAGCGATAATACGAATTATGAAGAAATACGTAAATAATGCCCAAAGTATACAATAAATTCACCAGAAAATTGAAGTAAAAGGTAAATAAAATGGAGGAAAAGTGAATAAAACAGCAAAGAAGTACTCACAGAGCTTCAAAAACGTGTAAATGCAGGTCTTTTAAAAAGGTAGCAAAACGCCTGTTGATAGTTCAACCGCCACAAAAAGAATGAACTATTTCTGTATTACTGCGCATGGCAGAGTGAATTAGGTCACCAGGGGTCAAAGGTAGCAAGTATATAGGTTTAAAGAGGGTCTCCCCTCATATATTTAAATTCTATGTACGGTGTACGTGGCGGTCACCGAACGCCAAGCCACGCCTACCCAAGTGTTTTCATATGGTATAGTATATTTACATTTTTATGAAATAAAATCATGACTTTTAATGCATTTTAGACATTTTTATCTACCACAGGCCTAATTTAGACATAAAGCCTACCAAAAAGATAGGGTGGCGAGTCCTCTAGCATACCAAGCCACCTGACAAATATGAAAGAAATCTGGAAAGAAATGTGGACTGTAGGTCGCTAACAAGCAATATTCCACATTTTAGACATTTTTGTCTACCACAGGCCTAATTTAGACATAAAGCCTACCAAAAAGATAGGGTGGCGAGTCCTCTACCATATCAAGTCACCTGCCAAATATGAAAGAAATCCGGAAAGAAATGTGGACTGTAGGTCGCTAACAAGAAATCTCTGCGGACGCGGACAAGGGCGCGGACGACAACGATGATGAATCCATAGTATCTCCGCTTCGCGTCGGGGATACAATTAATATACATGTACTTCATTTTGGTGAGGGAAACAAAAACCTTTTTTTTTAATAGAAGGGAAATTAATAACTAATTAAATAAATAGATAATAAACTTATACAGATTTAAAGAAGACAGTCAAAACCTGAACACAAAACACAACATACAAATAGGAAGCACCACCCAACACCACACTTTCACCCAATTCTATAATAAAGGGATTTTAACAAAAGAAGTTGTAATCTAATTCACATGTCCAAAGTATTAGCATTCTCTACAATATTATATAGCAAATGCCATTTTTCTTTGTGCAGGTCTAATCTCTTATTTGAACTTCTTTGAGCAATATTCTTTTCCAAATTATAAGTATATGAAATTTTACTTTTGAACAGTTCAAAATTTAGTGTTCTCTCTCTGCATTTGGTTACAAAAATATAATATTTTGCTAAATTAAAAACATGGTTCAAAATTCTATCATTTTTACCTCTGTATCCCAAAATAACTGATTTTGGGGTCATGAAATTTTCAGGCAGCTGACAATCATTAAACAGACACTTAACATCATTCCAAAACTTTCTGACCTTTGGGCAAAACCAAAATAAGTGTTCAAGACTTTCAGTGGTTTCATGACAAAAGTAACACAAATCTGAATCTTTAATTTTGCACTGAAAAAGATACTTATTAGTTGGAATTGCCCGGTGTGATAGTTTATATTGAAAACTTCTCAATTTTGAATCAATTGTACTCTGAAAATTAACTGAATAGAAGTGTTCCCAGATACCCTCATTAAAGTCCTCCCCCAAAACCAATGCCCATTTTTGTTTATTGGGTCTTGTCACTTGTAGTTTTTCCAAAAATGTTTGATAAACCCCTCGACATGTTTTCTGCAATTTCAGTAGATTTACCAATGCTTGCTGCACTATTTCGTTTTTGTGAAGTTTATCTTTAAGACCTGATCTCCACTTTCTTGGTATACTGTGTTTTAAGCTGTAATAGTCCACAAAATTCAATCTTTTATTTAATAGTGTGCATATTTCATCATACCCATATATTTCTCCCCGCTCATTTAATAAGTCATTAAAGTAATGTATATTGCATCTTTCAAAAGTACCTCGTAGCTTCAACAGATTTGTATTCTTGTTAAAAAAAGCACCCCATAATGGGTAGCTTCTTGGGTCAGAGTCTGAATAGAGATTTTTAAAGTCTATCCAGATTTGCATAACATCTCTCCAAAAAGGATTTATATCCTGGGCTAAAATAATATCAGTAATTGATTGTATATCTAACTCCCAAAACCTATATTTGTTGATATCAAAAATGTACATAAAAAGAGACTGCCAGCTACCATTAGTACTAATTAATCTTTTAACCCAAGAAAGTTTTAGACCATAATGGAGAAATCTAATATTTGTTAATTTCAAGCCACCTCCTGTAATATCTTTTTCCATTTGTGTTGACTTTATTTTTGTACTTCCTCCCCATATAAAATTTTTGAAAAGTTTATCTAACTTCAAGAAAAAAGGTTCACCAGGTGATGGTAATACTGTTAGGAAATATACAAGCTGGGGCACTGCAAGAGTTTTAATTACAGTTATTTTTCCCAAAAGACTTAAATCAAGTTTTGTGTAATGCAGAAGTAGTTTTTCTATCTGGGTTAATTTTTTTTCGTAGTTTATTTTTATGATATTTTTTAAACTAGTGTCGAAATCAATCCCCAACAGACAGAATCTGGTGACCCATGATAGGTTTAAGTCAGAACATATTGCATTTTTTTGTCTGGTACTACCTAACCAGGCTACCTGTGTCTTGTCTACATTAATCTTAAGACCAGAGCATTTATAAAAATCCTTTAGCAAGGCCACAGATTCCCTTAAGGAATGTTCAGAACCATCTAATAGCAGAAAAGTGTCATCTGCATATTGCCCAATTTTAAGTTCAATATCCCCAAAAGTAACCCCTTTTATATGACTGCTGTTTTTGATGGCCATTGCAAGTGGTTCTATGCAGAGAATAAAAAGATACGGACTCAGAGGATCTCCTTGTCGACATGATCTATGGATTCTAAAAAACTCTGAAAAGAAACCATTATTTATAACACAGCTGTTTGCATCTGTATATAGAATGCTAAACCACCGGATAAAATCTGATCCAAAATTATATTTTTCCAGTACTTGAATGATGTAACTCCATTCAAGACAATCAAAAGCTTTTTGAAAGTCAATTAGCAGCAGCAACTTTGATTTAGCTTGTTTGGAAAGAAAATCCATCAAGTCATAGACTGTTCGAATGTTTTCCCCAATATATCTGCCTTTTAAAAAGCCTTTTTGTTCCGAGCTTATAATCTCTGGAAGAACTGTCTTTAATCGTTTGGCCAATACACCAGACAGGAGTTTGTAATCTACATTCAAGAGTGATAAAGGACGCCAGTTACCAAGAAATTCTCTAGGTTTATTTCCTTTTGGTATCAAAGTAATTATTGCTTGTTTTTGTGTAAGAGAGAGTTGCCCTTTGTTAAAAGCCTCATTAAAACTATTTATTAAGAATTTCCCAATGTCAGGCCAAAAAAATTTGTAAAACTCTGCTGGGAATCCATCTGTTCCAGGTGACTTTAGATTTTTCATGTCTTTCAAAATTGTTTTAACCTCATATTCAGAAATCAGACCTTCGCATATCTTTTTAGAATTTTTTTGTAAAGCTTGTATATTTTGGAAATTAAGAAATTTTTGTAACTGTAATGTAGTATCTTCTTTTATTCTAGAGCCATACAATTGTTCATAGAAATGTTGTATCTCACTTAATATCTCTTTCTGATCTAGTATAATTTTATTGCCAATGTTCAGTTTCTTGATTAACTTTATTTCATAGTTTTTCTTCTCTAGGTTACAAAAATATCTTGTTGGCTTCTCATTCTGTTCATAAATTTGTGCTTTACTTCTTATAACTTCTGCTTGTAAGTTCTGATTCCTCAGCAATTGTAATTTTTCTTTTTCATAGACTAATTGATCCATTATCTGTTGAATATGTGAATCTGTATTAGAGCTCTCCACAACTTTAGATAATTCATTTTCAAGGTGTTCTATTTTTTCTTCCAATAGTTTTTGTTTTTGCCGTTTTTCTTTATTTTTACGTTTAGAATAAGGAATTGTCCTACCACGTATACGCAATTTTAATATTTCAAACATGTCTTGCGCTGAAATGGAATACTGAGGGCCATTATTAGTATCTGCGTCAATGCTCTAGACTTGCTCCAAGTCTTTGTATTTCTTATTCCACTAAATCTGACATACATGGAATTATTATGAATCCACCAGATGGGTAGGAATCCTACCGTCTGGTGAAAAACAAATGTCAGCACCAAATTCTGGAAAAAAAGTCATTCGGACCTCATATAATACCTAAGACAAAAGGACTTGAGGAAAGTCTACTGATGCCCCAAAATATATGAAGGCCTTTTTAAAACTAGATATTGCGTACGACACAGTGTATCCCAGGACAGGACATGGTTGAAGCGTAAATGTGTCGGGCTTGAGTCACCTGTTTCCTGGAGCACCTGTGTACTGTGAAAACAGACCAAACGGGAGTGCTTGAATTGGCAGGGAAGCCCCTGGATGAGAAAACTCTGGTACTTCCTTGTTAGTTGAATGGGATGAGGGAATAGGTACCTTTGAGGTTATCCACTCCTCTGGCTGAAGCGAGGTTAATGTGGTTCCCAATATTCCATCTGAATTATTCAGGGGACTGAGCCAATTTTCCTGCCTGGCAACCTGGTCAAACTAGTCGCTTCCGAAAGGGGAGGGTATAGCCTTCCTGGGAGATTCTTATAAACTTGGGACTGGCTCATAGGGTGGCCCAAGTTTGACCAGGCAGGTTGGGGCCAAAAAACAGTGTCAAACCTGGTGACAGGTTCACTGATCCACACAGTAAGAAACCATCCAAAAGGGATCTGCGACCTTAGGTCATTTCCACACAACCCCATTGTGGAAAACACTAATAGCCATTTATGAGAACTGTGACCCCTGGTCTGATTAACAGATAAATTTACCTTTGCTTGAGTTGTGAAAACCCGCAAATGGGTTATAATCTTGAGGGGAATGCTGAGTTTGCAAACTCAGGCCCCTGGTGTCAGCTGACACTGGGCAGAGGCTGGGTAAAAGGCAAGCTGGGTGACCAGTCTAGGAGGGTGGATCACTGTGTCTCACTGGAACCCGTAAGAAATACTTGATGAACCTCCACAGTAACTGATACAGCAGACTTCTTGCTGGCAGTAGGCTGACCAGTCCAGTTGAGTTCGGCATCTCACCGGGACCAGTAACTGGCTGGTGTGGGGTCTGATAAGGCTGACAGGTAGTTGGACAAATCTTGTTGAGAACTAATCCACCCCTACACTTCCTTTAGAAATACTAGACAAAGTACCCCTAAACTCAAGTTCCTTCATACCCCCACTTTTGACCGTAGAGTTCATAAATCAATTAAACACTTCTCAAATTCTTTTAGTCACTATGCCCCAGTTCTTTGGAACTCTCTCCCCTTCCAAATAAGAAACAGTCCTTCTGTCGCATCTTTCAGGAAACACCTCAAAACCCACCTTTTCAACTCTAGCTTCCCAACTTAGTCTCCTTCCCTCTCGGTCCCACCCACAAACCTGGTACACTGACCTTGAACGCCCCTCGACTCTCCTTATAAGAAATTATTTTTGTTAACTAGCGCACTGAGTTCTCCTCAGTGGGGAAGATATTGCGCCTGCAAAGCAGTAGATTAGATTAGATTGTTGGGAAAGTCTTCTTATGTATAGTCACTTTCGACCAGCTAGCAGGTCCTGATAGTAGGCTGGCTGTCTGGTCTGGTAGGTTGAGACACTCATCTCACCAGGACTAATGACTGGTATCAGAGTTTCTCTGTAACCAATTTCCTCGGGCAGTAACTGGTTGGTCTAAGACGGCCACTTGGACCCCTAAAGGGCTTCTGCTGGTCTGTTAGCCAGTCCTGTGGACCTGCCCAGTACCAGGGCCTAACTGGTTATAGGTGAAGCAATGCTCTGTTACCGGTTTCCTGTGGCTCCACAGTTCTGCAAAAACTCATAGGAGCTGGCAGAACTAGGTGAATTAGACTACATCTCAGCAGGGATAGGCTTATATAAAACTATCCCTTCTTCCCAATCCTCTGTAACCGGTAAGCCTGGATCCTGGTACTCCATCATGTAGTCAACCTCCAAAGCCATTTTCAATAGTTTCCATGCAATATAGTCAGCATTAAGTGTGAAAATATCTCCAAAAAGGCCAAAAATGGCCTCGGTGAGGTACTGTAGATGACCTTAAATGAAGAGCTTCAAGGTCAAATTTCTGCATGCTTACAGAGGACATATATATGTATTATATATACCAGTCATAGGATGATCTATCTTTCTGTATATGAGAACTGGGCCAAAATGTGAAACAAGAGGAGAGTGCCCGTGAACGGGCACTGTGTCAGCTGACTGAGTGTTTTTGATTTGTGAAGGTGATTAGAGGACAGAATAATTATCAGGAAAAGGGCTGTACAGAAATACAGTAAATGGTAACTGAACAGCAAGTTCAAAAGAAATTCCGAAGCTGACAGAAGAAAAGGATAAAAAAGTTGTGCCCTGTAAATGGTATTATGAAGGAAAATAACAAGGTAATTGTTTAAGTGTAAAAAATAGGTTAAAACATATTTAAAGAAATACTACAAATGCAATATCCTCGTTCGACCTTGAAGAAGGGGTCCAAGGTCAAATCTAACCACACAAATACATTCCCAGCCCATGATTTCCTATGGTTTACCATTCCAAACCTGTAGGACCAATTATAAATGAGTTATAAGCACTTTTAAGCTTGGCTGTCCTCATTTGACTTTGAAGGAGGGGTCCAAAGGTCAAATCTGACCATACCAAAAGATTCCGAGCCAATGATTTCCTATGGGATGGTTTACCATCCCAAATCTCTGTCACCAATAATAAGCGAGTTGTAGGCACTTTCAATTTTCGCTATCCTCATTTGACCTTGAAGGAGGGTTCCAATATCAACAGATTCACAGCCCATGATTTCCTGTCTGTTTACCATCCCAAACCTCTGGGACCAATAATAAGCGAGTTATAAGCACTTTTAAGTTTGGCTATCCTTGTTTGACCTTGAAGGAGGGGTCACTGAAGGACAAATCTGACCACACCAAAAGATTCCCACCCCATGATTTCCTACAGGTGGGTTTATGATCACAAACCTCTAGGATCAATAATAAGGGAGATATAAGCACTTTTCATGACTGACAAAAAACACCTGTGGCGGCCATCTTGTTTCTCAAAATGAGGCCAAAAATATTCCCAGACAACATTTTATGGTTATTAATATATACTGCAAACTTAAGAAAGCTAGCTATAATATTTTTTTTCATCAGAGCAGTAATGGTGAAATCTCTCTCTACACACTGCGGCTATCCAGTAGATACAATGATTTACTCAACAGTGAGAACCTGAAAGTAGCTATTGCTCAGCTATGCCAAGACATAGAGGTCTGCACTTTCACTATGTTATAGCTGACCAAAAATTCTGTGAATAACATATTTAACAAATTACTCTAAATGTAATAGTTTTCAAGTTACAACTGATTTACTCAACAGTGAGAACCTCAAAGGAACTATTACTCAGCTATGCAATGAGCTACATGTCTGAAATTTTACTATGTTATAGCTAACCCAAAAGTAGGTGAACAACATATTTAAGCAAACTACTGTAAATGCAATAGTTTTCAAGCTACAACTGATTTACTCAACAGGTCTGCACTTTCACTATGTTATAGCTGACCAAAAATTCTGTGAATAACATATTTAACAAATTACTCTAAATGTAATAGTTTTCAAGTTACAACTGATTTACTCAACAGTGAGAACCTCAAAGGAACTATTACTCCGCTATGCCATGAGCTATAGGTCTGTAATTTCACTATGTTATAGCTGACCCAAAAGTAGGTGAACAATATATTTTAACAAAATACTCCAAATGCAATATTTTTCAAGTTATAGCTGATTTACTCAACAGTCAGTACCTGAGAATAGCTATTGCTCAGTTGTGCCATGAGCTATAGGTCTATAATTTCACTATGTTATAGCTGACCCAAAAGTAGCTGAATAACATATTTGCACAAATTTCTGTAAATGCAAATTTTCCAATTATAACTGATTTACTCAACAGTGAGAACTTCAAAGTAGCTATTACTCAGCTATGAAATGAGCCACAGGTCTGAAACTTCACTATGTTATAGCTGACCCCAAAATAGGTGAATAACATATTGAAACAAAATACTCTAAATGCAATAGTTTTCAAGTTATAAGTGATTTACTCAACAGTGATAACCTAAAAGTAGCTATTACTCAGCTATGCCATGAGCTACAGGTCTGAAATTTTACTATGTTATAGCTGGCCCAAAAGTAGCTGAATAACATATTTATACGAAATTCTCTAAATGCAATAGTTTTTAAGTTACAAGTGATTTTACTCATGATGGAAGTTACTGAAAAGCCCAAAAGTAGCTATTACTCACTTAGCTATTGAGACAGACACCCAACTTACTCACCATATTGTAGCTATGAAAAAAGTAGCTGAATAACATATTTTAACAAAATGCTCTAAATGCAACACTTTTCAAGTTATAAGTGATTTACTCAACAGTGATAACCTAAAAGTAGCTATTACTCAGCTATGCCATGAGCTACAGGTCTGAAATTTCACTATGTTATAGCTGGCCCAAAAGTAGCTGAATAACATATTTATACGAAATTCTCTAAATGCAATAGTTTTTAAGTTACAAGTGATTTTACTCATAATGGAAGTTACTGAAAAGCCCAAAAGTAGCTATTACTCACTTAGCTTTTGAGACAGACACCCAACTTACTCACCATATTGTAGCTATGAAAAAAGTAGCTGAACAACATATTTTCACAAAATGCTGTAAATGCAACACTTTTGAAGTTATAAGTGATTTAGTGCATGATTTCATCAATTTTAATGCATTAAAAATTATTAAAAAAATTTATTAAAAAAAAAGTAAGACAGATCCAGGTCTCATACTCACACAAGAGAATCTACCTCTGGCCTAGTACATATATGCAAGATATGAGAGAAATCCCTGCAATAGTCACTGATAAAATTGTGATAAAAAGTTGAAATTTTCACACTTTTGGTGGGGGTACCCCCCTTGTAATGTCTCTAGCAAACAGACGAACAGACAGATTTGCATGCCTTGAACAATTTTTCATCCTCGATAGATAAGGTATCTTTTAAAAAAAACAGCATGTCTCTAGGCCTTGTAGTTTTGGAGAAGAAGTTGTTCACGTGTACGCGTATGCGTACGCCCACGCCGCAGAGTGATGACATAAAAATGGCCAAAATCTGACCTTTAAGAGGCCACCAGTGACCTTGAAATTGAAGGTCAAGGTCACAAAACAATAGCATTGCCCATATATACCCACATACCAAATTTGAAAGGTCTAACTAAAATTTTTTTTAAGCTATCGCGTGGCATAGGTGTTCCGTGGCATAGTGGGTTAGTAGGTTTGGCATCTAATCACAGGTTTGACTCCCACAAGTGACAATGCTAAAGTCTTGTTCCAATATGACGCTTGCTACTGAACGGGATGTAAAATTCCAACTTTGACCTTTCTCAAAATAAACAGATAAATATTTGTATTTATTTATTTATTATAGTGACATGTATTTATAAAATGTACATAATCAAATATTTCTCACAATATACCCAGCCCTCTGTTGGGCTTCTATGTCACTTTAGACATTATAAAGAAACAAGTGTGAGTGGTTTAATCACACAAACAAAAAGTCAAAATTATAAGAGTACAACACAAATTTTAAACCTTAATATACTTTTGATTCACTGTTACATGTAAATAATAAGATTTACTCAGCAATAACTATAATGTTCTACTACTGCATAAAAATTTTGATTTTTAATCCAGAGTAATATTTAAAAAATCTTTTCTCTTGTTGCAGCAATTTTCAACTAGATGAATGCTTTTGCTAACAAAAGCGAAGCATCCCTGAGAGTTTAAAATGCCCTGTGGTTTTAATAAGCATGCTGTAAAGCTAAGAATGCACAAAGCTGTACCGTACTGTTACATAAACCAACCCCCTTCGTGATATCATGACAGGGAAAATCCTACAAAGGTCTTCTTTAATTAACATAAACAAGCGTTGTAGACATAGACAAGCTGGAGAAAGTGTTGTACATTGGATGTACAACATTGGATGTAACTTTAGTAAATTTTGTGTAAATGCTACAAAGCATTTCAGTAACGAGTATTGATAACTTCATATATAATCATGTGTGCAAGTATGTATTGCTATTTAGATTGTCCACAGGGTTTTGCAATAGGTTTTAATACATTGTGAAAGCATAAAAGCAACAATAAAGGCAAAAGCTATTTCATGAACCCAGTTTGACCCATACATGGGGGTCAGGAGGTAAAACTAACCGGCTATTTAGACTGTCCACATATGGCTTCCCAATACCTCTTAATACATTCCGAAGCTATAATAGCAACAATGACGGAGATATCAGGCAAAAACGCCAAGGCAGCTATTTATGACCCCAGTTTAGCCTATAAGGGGGGTTGGGGGGTAAAACTGACTGGCTATTTAGACTCTCCACATATGCTTTCCCAATACCTCTTAATACATTCTGAAGCTATAAAAGCAACAATAAAGAAGATATAAGGCAAAAACTCAAAATCAGCTATTTTATGACCCCTGTTCGACCCATAAGGGGGGGGTCGGGGGTAAAAGTGACCGGCTATTTAGACTCTCCACATATGCTTTCCCAATATCTCTTAATACATTCTGAAGCTATAAAAGCAACAATAAAGGAGATATAAGGCAAAAACTCAAAATCAGCTATTTTAGGACCCCAGTTTGACCCATAAGGGGGGGTCGGGGGTAAAACTGACCGGCTATATGGACTCTCCACATATGCTTTCCCAATACCTCTTAATACATTCTGAAGCTATAAAAGCAACAATAAAGGAGATATAAGGCAAAAACCCAAAATCAGCTATTTTATGACCCCAGTTTGACCCATAAGGGGGGGCTGTGGGGTAAAACTGACCGGCTATTTAGACTCTCCACATATGGTTTCCTATTACCTCCCAATACATTTGGGGGTTGACCTAAATTTAAGGCTCTCAGATTGGAAGGTGTGAGGAAATCACCCATAAATGAGACATTTTTCACGGGATTGCTCCCAAAATCTAATCAGCTCGCGTTTTCGATAGTATGAACAGGTGTGTCAAATTATAAGGCTGTGTAGGAAGTAGTTTTTCCTGAACTGTGATGACGGGGGGGGTGTACTTGAAAAACTTGTTTTTGATCATGTGACCTTCATAAAGGTCAAAGGTCAAATTTAAGCATGCAGAAAAATTTTCCCACGCCTAAGGTATATAAGTGCCAAATATGGTTTGAAACCTTCTAATAATAAGGGAGATATTCAAGGGAGACCATAATGCGGCAGCGGCGGTGGCGAGGAAACTGAGGCGAAAACAAATAAGCGCCCTTTCAGGGACGCTTAATTATCTCAATTTTCAAATTGCAGCCATCTCCTTTCAGTAAAATTCTCCAAGTTTAAATGTATTTGCATGATTGTATAATGATAATAGTAAACCAAGCATATGAGTTATTTTAAGAAATATATATATGCATATTTATTAATTATTAATATTTATCTAAACCATACTTTATAGTAATGTGTAACATATTTAACATATCTTTCAACATATTTAGCCAGGAATTTTGTTTCATATGTCATTAATTTGATGAATTGCTCATTTGTAACTAATAATTCAAAATTAGGAATGTAGTTACATAAAGTACATCTTTCAACCTGATATAAGGGACACTGACACAAAATTGCAAATTTAATAAGTAAATTAAATTTTTGTAAGTTAATACCCTATCCAATGGACAATAGCTTATCCGGTCGGCGCGGACCGGCCCGCGAAACATCAGAAAAAGACGTCCTGTGTTTCCACCGGCTAGGCCGGTCCAGTACTGTGCACTCGCCAGGTGGCGTGTCGTACTTCCTTCCTGTCTAGACAGCGTGACGTCATGGCATCTTTTTCGTTGTCTAAACCTATTAGACCCCTAGTAAGCTGATAGCGGGGTCGGTGGGAGGGTCTTGTGTGTCCATTGGATAGGGTATTAACTTATAAAAATTTAATTTACTTATTAAATTTGCAATTTTATTGCGTTAATACATGCTATCCAATGGACAATAGCTGAATAACTACCGCTTGGTCGGCGAGTAAGTTACTAGGGACTTAGGTGAACTCATAAACAAAATAACAACTGACTTTCTTTCAGGCCCGGGTTGACCTTGTGGTCAGAAACCCTTAAGGCTATAGTTGCTTAATAGGGACTGGCCCATTGGTCCAAACCGACTGACCCTCCCCCCCCCCCTTTTTTTAACAGACCTGCTCTGAGGTAGGGGAAGAGAGGAGCGAGTTCAGTCCCATAAGAAGTAGGAATAAACCTCCCGAAGAAAGCACAACACAGTTTTTTTTGTTTTTTTTTTTGCTTGTTCTTAACTATATATGTACAACTATTTACATATTTACAGATCTCCTCTAGGTCCTGGGTTATTTGTGGATCTGCTGTGCAGCCACTACAGGACCCAAATGGTAGAGCTCGGAGTCGGCCCAGGCCACATCCTTCAAGTAAAATTGTGTGAAGGTATTATGTGACTTCCAGTGGCAGGCTGATAGAATTTGGTCTAAGGAAACTCCCGACTGGAAGGCCTTAGACGCAGCAAAGGCCCTGACATCATGGGCTTTTACCTGATGCAGGGTGTGGGCTTGGTGATCAGAGAGCTCATAACATAGGATCACAGTTTGCTTGATCCATGAGGGCCACTGGGGCCACACTGGCTGGACCCTCTTTAGCCAGCTGATTTTTAGAGAGAAAGCTGGGTGATGGATACAGGGACACTTTGGACCAATCGGATTGGTGTCTGATGTTCTTTTGTTGCCAGGCATGTATCTCACTTCTTCTCTTACCCGAGCCAAGGGCTAAGAGGAAAACGGTTTTGAAGGTCAGATGCTTCATTGATGTATCTCTAAGTGGTTCAAAAGGAGCCTTTGTCAGCTGGTGTAAGACCAGGGAAAGATTCCAGGAGGGGATTCCCCTCCGACCTTTGGGCCTGTCTCTGTGGAAACTACCCAGGAGATGAGTGAGATTTTCATCCTTGCTGATATTAAGGGATGGGTTTCCCAACTTATCAGAAATGGCAGACCTATAGCCATCAATGGTGCTGGGCTGCAACTTCCTGTCCTCAAAGAGGTACATAAGGAAATCAGCAACTGAATTTATAGGGGGTGCCCTGAAGTCCACCTTAATAGTGATGGACCACTTTGTAAAAATGGTCCACTTTGCCTCATAGACTGATCTGGTTGAACCTTGTTGAGGAGCCTCAATTCTTGCTGCCACTGCTTGAGAGAAGCCCTGCTCCTTGATTGATGTAGCTCTAGGAGCCATGCATGGAGATTCAGATTTGTCAGATTTCTGTGAGGGATCTGATTGAAGGGCTGTGTCAACAGGTTGGGCAAGTTGGGCAGACTGAGGGGGACCTGACTGGACATGGTCACTAGGTCCCAAAACCAGGGCATGTTGGGCCACCCCAGAGCAATCAGGATGATTCTCTTGTATGGGGAGGCCTGTAACTTCTCCACCACTTTGCCCAATATGGCGGTCGGTGGGAAGGCGTACACGTCCAGATCCTCCCATGGCAGACTGAGAGCATCTACTGCTATTGCCAGGGGGTCCGGTACCGGTGACACAAACTGAGGCAACTTGTTTTTGAACCTCGTGGCGAATAGGTCTAATTGAGGCCGGTGCCACTTGCTGCATAAGATTTGGAAGACTTCTGGAAGGAGAGACCACTCTGTCTGGATGGTCTGACCCAGTCTGGATAGTTTGTCAGCTACTACATTTAGGAGACCTGGGATGTGTCGGGCCTTGAGAGTCACTTGTTTCTTGGTACACCAAGTCAAGATTCTCCACAATAGCGCACAAAGTGGGCCCGACCTCATGCCTCCTTCCTTGTTTACATAAGCCACTACCGTTGTGTTGTCTGTTGCTACCAGGACTATCTTGCCCGAGCAAAGGTCTTGGAACTCTTTTAGAGCCAGGAATACTGCTTTCAGTTCCAGATAGTTTATATGCAGCTTGGTTTCCGGTAATGACCATACCCCTCTTGCAATGCGCTCGTTTAAGTGAGTGCCCCACCCTTCTTTTGATGCGTCTGTAAAGATTTGCAGAGCGTGTTTTACTGGGTGTAATGGTTGACCTTGGAGCACATTGCCCTCTTCCAGCCACCATCGTAAATGTGGGTGCAGAGACTTGGGTATTGGGATGACCTTCTCTAAGGATTCCGGTATCCTCCAGTTGTTTTTGAGGTGCCACTGTATGGGTCTCATGTGCAGTCGGCCTAGGTGAACTTGCTTTTCTGTGGCTGTCAACAACCCTATCAAGGACATGAACTACCGGACCGGACAGGCCGGTAGCACTAGCAGTCTTTGAATTTTCTCTTGAAGGCTTTGCCAACAGTCCGGTGTGGGTCGGACCCGGCCGGACCGGAGGTCGAACTGGTAACCTACAAAGTCGAAGACTTGCTTCGGTTCTAGTTCTGATTTCTCTACATTCACCATCCAGCCTAGGTCTTGGCACATCTTGACCAGTGTTCGAGTATGTTGGAGACAATCTTGGTGGGAGGTGGCTCATACAAACCAGTCGTCTAGGTACTGGTGGATTCTTATACCCTTGTGTATGGCCATCAGTTTCACCTTCTTTACTATTACAGTGAACTCCAAAGGCGCTGTGGACAGACCGAAAGGGAGTGCCTTGAATTGGTATGTCTGGCCCTGGACATGAAATCTTAGATATTTCCTGGATTGTTCCTGTATTGGGATATGGAAGTAGGCATCCTTGAAATCTATCGAGGTGACCCACTCCCCTTGCTGGAGGGATGTTCTGATGGTTTCTGGTGTCTCCATTTTGAATTTCTCCACCTTGAGGAACAGATTCAGTTTGCTTAGGTCCAGTATGGGTCTCCACTTGTTGTTGGGTTTGGGTACCAAAAACAGCCGGTTGAAAAACCCTACGGAGGTCTGGTTGTGAACCAGTTCCACGGCATTTTTGTCTATAAGCTGATGTAATGCCTCCAGCAGGTAGCTGTTCCTGTGGGGATTGACATAGCAGCTTATGACTGTGGGAGACCTTGTGAGATTTGGCCGGATCCGAAAGGGGAGGGTGTAACCCTCCTTCAGGGTTTGTACTATTTTCGGACCAGCACCCAGATCCAGCCAAGTTTGCTAAAAGTTCTGAAGTCTGGCCCCTATAGGCAGATTTGAGGCAACATTTTTGACATTTGTTACAGGTTGAGCACAAGACAATTGAGTGACACAGGAAACACTTTTCACAGACTTTAATGCATAATTTGTGTAATGACAACCTGCTGATCCGGGACTTATTTCTTAAACAACAAGAGGCTTTACATTTAAAGGTGAAATATTGTTTAAAGTCTGTGGTGAGCTCCCGGCCAGCACCCGTGCCTGTAACATTTTTACACATTGATTGTCATTTATACGGCTGCTGGCCCTTGGCTGGTCGGGTGGAGTATTGGTGTTTGCCTTTCCCTCTGCGGTGCCCATGAGAAGAGATGTTCTTCCAAGCTGGTCGGTCTGACTTTTTAATGTCCGACTTCTTGTCCTGTCTCTCATACGGGTGGTATCTACCCTTCTTGTATACTGATCCAGAGCGATTTCTATCGAAAGCTGCTATATCTTCCTCTGCCTGTTTGACAATCTTATCAGGGAAGAGGGTATCCAGATCCAGAGGGGCTGCTCTAAGAGCATTTAAAGTATCTGCTTTAACCCCGGCCTTGAGATACGACAGGTAGGAGTCTCTTCTCAACAAAGTGGAATTTGCAATGTTCACAAACACAAAGTCAGTCAAATGTTCCATAGCTTTCGCCATGGCATGGCACACACCGGCATTAAAATCTAACAGGAACTGTAGTACATCAGTAGCTGCTGCAATCTTGTTCGAAGACTTGCCTTTGGACTCTGTCCGGATAGATTTGAGTTGGGTTTGCATATTCTGCTGGACCTTAAGAAGGCAGCGATTGAATCCAGCAGTCTGGTTGCATGTTACAGAGGACTCTCTTGCCGACCTTTCCCACTTCCTGAGGTTCTCTTGTGATATTGGTCTGGACAGAGGTGGGTTTGAGGCAATGCCGGCCTGTCGGGCCATCCTCAAGTAGGTACTATTTAACCGGGAAGATCCGGTATGCCAGGATTTAACAGAGTCACTAGAGTCTTTCTTAGGTTCTGTGTGAAGGTGGTACCACTTTGACTGCGATTTAGCTGTACGGACAAACTGGTCCCTCTGGAGGGTTCCTGCTTCTGTGGTACGGGATGGATAAGGTTGAGTTTGTTTAGTTTGCTGCATAACCACTCGTCGGTGGGGAGGGAGACAGAAACTTTTCCGGGTGTCTGTAGCTTGGGTCCCGCGAAGGGGTTATCATCCAATGATTTGGTGCCTGAATCCATGTCAGGGATGTGGGTCCAGCCCATATATGACCGAATCCCTCTCATAGTTTCCCTATAGGACTGCTCTTCTGAGAGAGATTGGTCAGGATCAGTAAAGGAAACATCATGTTCATCGGAAAGTTCACCCTCTTCTGGGTATAGGTCGGTCGGAAGCTACACTGTCTGAGTCCGAAGTGCTAGAGGGGTCATCCCTCCTTGTACAGGCCGGTCGGAAGCTACACTGTCTGAGTCTGAAGTGCTAGAGGGGTCATCCCTCCTAGTAGAGTCAAAAGCACTGGACATGTGTTTCTGTAAGACAGACTGGCCGGTCATTCCAGAAGTTTCCGGTGGCTGAGAGGGTTGAGAAGTGTCTGATCCGGCCTTTGAGGCAGCAGCTGAACTGGCAGGTTCGGTAGCCGGTAAAGTTGAGGAAGGTCGGTGTGAAGGCTGGTCGGAAGGCTTCAAAAAGGGTTGTGTGCTGACAACATTGGCCGGTGGAGCATGGGTCGGTGCGACCTTCACAGCAGAGAAGACCGGCTCCTGAGGACGGTCCAATGACTTGGCAAGAAGTAGAGCTTCTAACCGGTTGAACCGGTCAGACCATTTTTGTTCCATGACTTCCAGTTTCTGGTCGGTACTGTCTGAAGAGGAAGGTTGGTGAGAGGTAGATTTGCACGACTTCTCTGGTTTCACAGACTTGGAACTAGTAGCCTTCTTTTTGTCCTTCTTTTTCTTTTTCTCTACTGGCTGCTCACTCAAGCCAGGCAACCTAGAGGTGCTCTGGCCATCCACGACCCCCACTACCGACACTAGGGCCGGGTCCACAAGGGTGGGACTGAGAGTGGCATCAGACGCTTGAGGGTTCTTAGCTGGAGTAGAAGACTTCAACTCCCGTCTCTCCTTTTTTATCTTATACGACGGTGTAGATAACTGAGCCAACTGCTCTGGGGTGAGAGAATTACAATGCAGGGAGTCAGAACCTGGCTTTTCTATGCAAGGATCCTGTCCTTTTTTCTTGTCATGACAGCGGGCACATACTGTGTGAAAGTCAAACCCAGCCATCATATGGCCACAACTACCCCGTCGCTGACTGGGAGAAGACATAATGGTCTATAAGTCTTCTAGAATCCTTAGAACTTAAAATAAAATGAAGTAGTAAAGAGTTCTCACAAAAACTTTGAAATTAAATTTCACTCAGATAATCCGTGCAGCAAGTACATGCGCCAAACGAAAAAGATGCCATGACGTCACGCTGTCTAGACAGGAAGGAAGTACGACACGTCACCTGGCGAGTGCACAGTACTGGACCGGCCTAGCCGGTGGAAACACAGGATGTCTTTTTCTGACGTTTGGCGGGCCGGTCCGCGCCGACCGGATAAGCTATTGTCCATTGGATAGGATGTATTAACGCAATAAAAAGTGGTATTCATCCTCAACCAAATTTTGATCACAGAGTAAGTGCAATTTTTCAGCTAATGGTTACCTGAAATAACGTCTAGTTTCTATGTGTAGGGGCAATATGCCCATCCTTAACTGGGCTAGTAAAGACCTTTGTGATCTTGTTATGTTGCAGGTTACATAGCTTTCTGGATTAATGTTTTGCTTATACTTAATATAATTTCTCAAATTAGGTTTGAAGCCAACATTGTTTGACCATTCTTCGTGCATAAGATCTAGAAAATCATTTTCAGTGTCAGTCAGATTTAATTCTTTACTTTCAATCAATTTCTCTGTCTTACCAATCTTGTCCAGAATATTGTAGAATTTCCCAACCCAATTACAGTCATTTATGTTAATTAATTGATACTCTGCTACATTTTTAGATAGACGTTCATTGTTCATTTGAAGCAGTCTATTCCAAAACCATACAGCACACAGATAGAAGTGATATTTTACATTAATCCATCCCATATCTGCTTGTAGAGTGTGAATTGGGGTTTTCTTATGAACACCAAGAAAATATCTATTTTGTATTTGTTATCCATATATGTCTTTGCCAAGTCCCCAGATACTGGCACCATAACTTAAGATACAACTGACACCAGTCTCATATAACTTTGTGAAAGTATGGTACCCTACATTTTTGAACTGTTTAAATTTGGATATAATAGAACTTAAAGCCGTACCCGCAGCCTCACTTAAAGTTTTTGCGCAAGTATCAAATGTTAAAAAAACTCATCAAAAAATATTCCTAGATATCGATAACCATCAACTAGATCAATCTCTGAATCACCTTTCTTAAATCCTGAACTGGTTCTTGTTTCTCTTTTGTTTCGAAAGTGCACAACTTTAATTTTGCCTGCATTGACTTTCATTTGCCATTTATAACACCATGTATTTACACTATCAAGCATAGTTTGCAGGTTTTGCTCATTTTCACTTACTAAAACAATATCATCTTCATATATTAAGATACAAATACGCATATCTCCCAAAGTAATTCCAAGATTCAAATCTTTCAGTTCAATTGCAAGATTATTATGATAAATACTAAACTAGATTGGGCCAACTCGGCGCCAACATATCCCCAGACAGGTCATCACTCACGCCACAGGTTTTGATCGGGAATTTTTAAAAACATAATTACCCATTATTATATGAACTTCAGCACATCAATCTACTCTGTTTATATCTTCCAAGGAAGATGGTGTATCCCCAGACGCCGAATACATAACTCAAATTATATTTTCAATCTTCCTGCAATGATAACTCTAAACCTATTTTCAAAGTATTTAAATGATTGATGATTGAATGTCCATTCTAAAATAATAATCCCAAAAGAGCATATCTGTTTCTATATTTGTTGACAAATAAAATATTATTTTTAACTCAACTCATCATACTTTTCAATCTTCCTTCAAAGTATTTAAATGATTGATGATTCAATGTCCATTCTAAAATTCATAATCCCAAAAGCGCATATCTGTTTCTATATTTGTTCACAAATAAAATATTATTTAAAAAAAAATTATTTATATTATTATTTTATTATATTATTTTTAGAATTTGCAAATTGTTTTCAGTTATTCATTTCCTCTATACCTATATATGTGGTCCATATATATGCAACCTAAATATGTGACACAATCTCAGTTCTGACTCCCCTTTGTGTTATATGTAATGAAGCCCACCACCTCCCACCCCCACCCCTCTCCCCTTCTCCACACCTCTCTCACTATTACACAAGATCTGCAACCCCATTGAGGTCTTTGTTTCTCATCTGATATCATTAAATACCTTTGTTTATTTAGTGTCACTCAATATAGCTGGAGGTCCCAGAGGTGGGTGGGGGGAATCCGGGTGGGGGATGTGGGTTGGGACTTAGTTTAGTTTATTAGTTTATTATAGTGACATGTATTATGTTGACAAGGATTATACAAAAACTATTGAAGTAATACCCAGCCCTATATGGGCTTATAAGTCACTTTAAATAGAGAGTTAATAACAAACAGAGCAAACATATTTTGAGGTAAGATACAGTAAATAAAGACAGCAATTCAATACATAAAAATTAACAATATAATTTACTTTTTCTTTCTTGCCACAAATCAAAAATAAAATTAATAACCATATTGACATTCATATGAGTTAATACCCTTGATAATTGATCTATTAATAATTCAGATTTATCTATATTTAAAATTTTGAAATATTTCATACGAATCAGCTCTAAAGCTGGACAAACACAAACAAAATGTATCTCATCTTCTACATCTTTTTTACACAGTTTACATGTTCTCTCAAAGAGATGGAGTGCTACAGCATAAATGGTAAACAAACAATCTATATAAAAGGGGTACTCAAATACAAAAAGAATTGAGAATTTTAAGTATGTGATTATCAACTGAAATGAGTTCATAACTGTAGGAGCTGTGTCAAAATTAACTGAGGCAAGTTGAATAAAACTGGGCTAGTTGAGGGTTAAAAATCCCCTAGTTTTACTACATACGGATATAATTTCATTAATATTGGGACTTAAAGCTCACTTAAAGTGTCCATTTTGTCTACTTGAATATGTTTAACCGGCGTTTAACCAGTTTCATTTTAAAAAGTTAAAAACTCAGCAAGCAGAGGTATAACACACAAAAATAAGTTCTTAAAAGACTAAGATAGCCATAACATTATTAATATTCAAAATTTAAATAGACAGGCATTTCCTTTTAAAAATTCAAAGATTTCAGCTCTATAACCCACATAGTTTGACAGTTACTGGGCTTTAAAGTGGCATAATGTCCATAAATTGGGTTTCTGTGGGCATTTTACAATTGTTAAAGAGACCTTAGCAATTAAACTACAGATCTGAAACTTTTTGGGGGACATACATAACAAACAAAAATTATATATAATACAGTTTAAGACTTGTCACACTAAGCATTTCCAAATAACAGGGCAAAATACGGAAAAAATGTCAAAAAAGGCACTTGGGCGAGTGTCTATGGCCCTCATACACAGGTTAAATGTCTACTAAAAACCTTGATTTTCGCCATATGTAAAAAGGACATAATAATGCATTCCCAGATGGGATTTCAGCTCCATCAATCACATAGTTTAACAGTCACAGGGCTTAAAGGTGGCAAAAAGTCCAAATATTGGGTCATTGTGGGCCTTTTAGAGATCTCGATGTGGCTTTCAAATTAAAGCTTCAGACTTAAAATTTGTTACATACTAAGATTACACATAGAATATGTATCTAATAAAGTTTGAAACTTCTCAGACTTACCATTTCCAAGTTACAGAGCAAAATATGTGAAAAATGTCTTAAAAGGGTCACTCAGGTGGGTGTTTAAGGTCCTCATACACAGGTTAAATGTCTACTTGAAGCCTTGATTTTTGGCACATGTAAAAAGAACATAATAATGTATTCCCAGATGAGATTTCAGCTCTATCAGTCACATAGTTTAACAGTCACAGGCCTTAAAATTGGCAAAAAGTCCAAATACTGGGTCTTTATGGGGCCTTCTAGAGACCTAAATGTGGCCTTCAAATTAAAGCTTCAGACTTAAAATTTGTCACATACTAAGATTACACATAGAATATGCATCTGATACAGTTTGAAACTTCTTAGACTTACCATTTCCAAGTTACAGGGCAAAATATGTGAAAAATGTCTAAAAATGGTCACTCGGGTGGGAATTTATGGTCCTCATACACAGGTTAAATGTCTTCTTAAAGCCTTAATTTTGGCACATATATAAATAACATACTAATATCTTCCCAGATAGGATTTGAGCTCTATCAGTCACATAGTTTGACAGTCACAGGGCTTAAAAGTAGCAAAAAGTCCAAATATTGGGTCTTTGGGAGCCTTTTAGAGACCTCAATTTGACCTTCAAAATTAAAGCTTCAGACTTAAAATCTGTTACATACTAAGATTACACACAGAATATATATCTAATACAGTTTGAAACTTCTCAGACTTACCATTTCCAAGTTACAGGGAAAAAGATGTGAAAAATGTCTTATAAGGGTCACTCGGGTGGGTGTTTATGGTCCTGATACACAGGTTAACTGTCTATTAAAGGCCTAAACGTTGGGGCACATATAAGAAAACACATAGATATATTCCCAATGATATTTAACTTAGATGAGAGACATAGTTTGAAAGCTACAGTGCTTGAAAGTGGCAAAAAGTGCATAAATTGGGTCTCTGTGGGCACTTTTGAGACCTTAAGTCGACCCCTTTGGGTAAACCTACAGCCCTAAAATTTTCTACAGACAAGGATTACATATCAAAGTTATACCTAGCACAGTTTGAGACTCATCAGAATTACCACTTCCAAATTATAGGGCAAAATATGTGAAAAGTATAGCAAAAAATCCCTAAGTGGGGGTATTTATGGGCCTCAAACACAATTTTCTCCTCAACTTAAAGTCGTGATTTTCGGCACATGTACTAAGAACATATTAATGTGTTGTCAGGTAAAATTTCAGCCAGCTGAGCATCATAGTTTGTGACCTACAGGGCTCTAAGTGGCCAAAAGTCCAATTTCTGACCTTAAGGTGGCCATAAGTTCTTTTTTACTGGGAGTTTAAGGTCACCTTAAAATAGGGATCTTCCTTTGGGCACCCTTAACATGTGTACCAAGTTTGAAAAAAAAATATTAATTTGTTTTTGAGTTATCGCGTCCACAAGGAAATTTCTACGGCGGCGGCGGCGGCGGCGGCGGCGGCGCGACGGACCTGAATCCAATATATCCTCGACTTTCGTCTGGGGATATAATAATGTGGGTGATAAATTGTCACTTTGCCTAACACCCTGCATTGTTTCAAACCAGTGTTCAAATTATTAAGCTGAACACATGATTCAGTTTCCCCAGTTTTCAGAGTCAGTTACAAGAAGCCATGCTGAAGATCACAGCTCATTACAAAGTAACTATTTGGTCTGTGTTCTTTTTGTGGCAGTTCCTTCTAAAATCAATTCCATGAAGCCATATGATGAAGATCACAGGTCATTATTGCAAAGTAACTGTTTTTTTTTCTTTGAACATTTATACAACAATAAAGAGAATTATAAAAAAAATGAAATTTATTTTGACATACTACACCACAAAAGCATACTAGAAAATGAAACTGCCGTAAGTGATGGTAATGAGTTTATAAACAGTAATATCTCCTTTGATGAAGTAGAACATGTTGTAAATAATGCTAAAAGGAACAAGGTGTGTGGTATTGATAACATTTTTAATGAGATCTTGAATATTACTGAATGTAAAACAGTATTATATAAATTGTTTAATGTATGCTTTGCCAGTGGTAGGGTGCCGGTGCAGTGGTTAAAAGCTATTATAACTCCTGTCCCAAAGGGATCATCTAAAGATCCATATATGCCACTCTCATACAGAGGTGTTTCTTTGTTATCACATGTCGGTAAAGCCTATTCCCAGTTATTAAATAATTGTATTATCAAATACTGCAATGAAGTACATTTATTTTGTGAAGAACAAAATGGCTTTCGTAAAGTCCGGTCATGTGAAGATCATATCTTCACGTTAATATCAATCAAAAGAAATCGTTTTCAGGTAAATAAAGATCTGTTTGTTGCTTTCATTGACATGCAGAAAGCTTTTGACTGGGTAAACAGAGACCTGCTCTGGTACAAACTATTATCTATAAACTCTGTATCATACACAGTCAGTAAAATAAAAATATTATCTATCTATCTTTTCTTTGATGTCTTTGAAAGCTTAACTTTCAATTCCAATCCATATACATTGTGGGCAAATATATTGTTATCCCCTTTCTGTAATCTAGATGATTTTAACTGCAATTTGATTCTAACAATTAAGGAAAGTGTTGGCCATACAATAAGATACATTTGAACTTTTGCTTTTAACCCCTATATTCTTTAGTATATTCTGTGTATATATGTTTGAGTAGTGGTGGTTTTACTTGTATGTAGTTTTGCATGTCTCTGTATTTAAAAATAAATTTTGTATGAAAAAAAAATTTTTTTTTTAATGTGGGAACTTTTCCACCATTTGAACTTTTGGGGTGGGAACTTTTCCAGGTGGGAACTTCTGGGTGGGAACTTTTCCGGATGGGACCTTTACCGGGTGGGAACTTTTCCTGGGAATCCAACCATATTTGCATGTTTAGAAAAAAGTTCCATTTCCTTTAGTGATACACTGACTAACTTTAAAACAACCTCTAAAAACCATGATAAATTTGATATATTTCTGTATTCTATATTGATAAAAATAAATTGTACTAGAAAAATAAATTATATGTACCAAACACATTTTAAAACCATATAGTTGAAATAATGTGTTAGTTTTACTTCATCATTAATCTTGATATGTATCAAACCTAAAAAACACCATCTTTTTCAAAACAGACCGGCTTTCTTTCCATCAGGCTTTCTTTCCACTGCCATTTTTTCCACCATGCTTTTTCCCCGGATTCACTATATCTATGCTATGTGGTCCACATTACTTGTGTATTTTAAAACATGGTTGACACTGAATGTTTATAAGATAATAAAAGTTATCTTACTTCTTTGATTATTATGTATCATTTCATGATTTTTAATTAATGAATTTTTCCAATTTGGGTTGTATAGAGTTTTTTTTCTACTAGGGACTTTTCCCATTTAATTGGCAATTGGCACGAAATTGCTCCTTATGAAATATCAGCGTATGAAATATCAATGCCCTGGACAAGCCACGTCCCCCCTTTCAGAAAATGCTGTATCTGCCTCTGTAAAACAAACTGGTATAAATGAATCCGGGACAACTGGCTGGCGGACAATTGGCCGGTGGACAACTGGGCGGTGTCCCAATACAAATTGCAATTGAGCAAAGAGCCTTTTGCATTAAATGTAGCAATCCTGAGCAGTTATCAAAGATTAAACTTACCATAAATTTAGAAATTCTGAGCAGGAATCAAAGGGCCTTTAGTTATTTTATGAACATGTTAATCCTAAAGCCATTTGCATTAAATGTAGCAATCCTGAGCAGTATAATTAGAAATTCTGAGTAGGAATCAAAGGCTTTTGGTTCTTTTATGAACATAATATTTAATACAATTTGGCACAATATTAAACAACATCTAAAAAGTCAACGGCCAATTGTCCTACCCCTCACAAAAGTCACCGGCCAAATGTCCACCGGCCAGTTGTCCACCGGCCAATTGTCCGCCGGCCAATTGTCCGCGCACTGGTATAAATGCCCCATCTTACAATGGGTCGGCCAAGCTTGGCAGTCAATATGGATGCTCAATTTTAAGATTAGCACAATCTCAAATTTGGCTCAAACATATTCAATATAATAGTAAATTATTATTTTTTTCTTTTTGTACGTCACCTTTCCATCCTACATTCAAGGTAATCCTTTGACTGTTGTCGACACTTTGTATTATTCATGTTGTTATTATGGAGACAGCTCATGTACGTCTTCATGAAAGCTTTACATTCACCTGAATAAAACAAACAATTGTCATAAGTTTAACCTTAACTATAACCAGATGCAACTCTCACAAAAAATCTCACAATTATTAAGTTAATGAGGGATGCAACTATGCCTACAATAAATCAGTTGGTCATGTATAGCCATCATTTAGTGCATATCCTTTAATGATGTGGGTTAAGAAGAATATAATCTGAAGCAGTTAATATATAATTTAAATTCAGTATCATTTTACCTTTCCCAAAAAGAATATGTTGCAGACAGAGCTGGCTTGTTTTTTGTCTGTTTACAAAATAATGGACTTTTCTGAAATTTTCAAGAACTGTTGACAATGGCAGATGGATTATTTATTTTTTTTTAATTTTATTTTATTTATTATAGTGACATGTATTTTATACAATGTACATAATCAAATATTTCTCACAATATACCCAGTCCCTTGTTGGGCTTATATCTCATTTTATAAAGAAATGTTTGGTTTTTTATGCAAATAAAAGTTAAATTTTGAGAGGACAAGTTTTGTTTTACTTAATTTATTGTTAATTAAGGAACTATTACATACAAAAGAGATTTATTCACCAATTACTATTACAATGGGAAATTACTAAATTCAACATCCCAAGCTTCTAGGACAAATAATAAGTGAGTTGTAGGCCCTTTATAAAGATGGTTGACCTCCTTTTGACCTTGAAGGAGGGGTGAAAGGTCAAATCTGACCTCAGCACGAGATTCGCAGCACATGATTTCCTACACTTTGGTTAATATGCCAAACTTCTAGGACCAATAATAAGTGAGTTTTAGGCCCTTTAAAGATGGTTGATCCACATTTGACCCTGATGGAGGGGTGAAAGGTCAAGTGCAACAACATCAAAAGATTTGCAGCACATGATTTCCTACAGGTCGGTTTAATATGCCAAACATGTAGGACCAATAATAAGTGTAACTTTAAAACTTTTAAAGATATTTGACATTTACTTCTTCGGTTATTTAGCTACAAATGAGAAAATAGCTATAACTCATTTATTATGCATTTGAGCTCCAAACTATGTGTCTTGCAAGTTTAGGACAAAGTAGATGAACCAAACTATCTTAGGAAAATACTCTAACTGCAATAGTTTTGAACTTACAATGGACTTACTCAACAGTAAAAATTTTAAAGTAGCTATTACTCAGCTATACAATGTGCAACAGGTCTGAAATTTTATTATGTGATAGCTTATCAAAAACCAGACGAATACCATATTTGAAAAAGATTTGCTTAACTTTAATACTTTTGAAGATATCATTATTTGGTTACAAATATGAAAATAGCTATTACTCACTTATGGCATGCAATGGAACCCCAAACTATATGCCATCTTAAACTTAAGGTCAAAAAAGCTGAACATATTTAAAGAAAAAACTCTAACTACAATGGTTTTTGAATTATGAGTCCTTTACTCAAAGTAGCAAATATTGCTATTACTCACTTACCTTTAGGCCTATGTCCACAAAACCAACAAAATTTTCGAGGGTGTAAAAATTCATGGGGACTATTAATTTACAAAAAATCTGTAGCTGTAGTAGTTTTGGAGAAATCTGCGTGACACACTAACGCATGCACGCACGCACACACACACACACATGATGCATTTTATAATGTCCCTCCCGGGCTTAAGCCCAGCGGGAGATAACAAGGCCAGGAAGGAATACCTGTGGGAGAGGTTCGCCAGCAGCTGTAAGCTGTCTGTCAAAGTGTACAAGTTTTTGTTCAAATCCCAAAGGACTTGCTATGGAAAACTCACCCAGTCCAAGTATGGCCAGCCTCCCAAGGGAATGGCAGAGAGGCAGAACTGGATTCAGGACAAATTTAACTTCTTGAAGATACACATCAGATGCAAGGGACTAGGCAAATCTTCAGTCTTCAAGTCCCCAGCCCAAGGAGCCAGTGCATCTGCTGCTTCAGCACACAACATCTCCACAGGTTCAACCTACATGGATAGTATGGAGATCAGCATGTGATCAGACACCACAATACACTTGAATACAGCCTTCAGTCACAAGTTTCCCAGCATTCAACAGTAGACCAGCAGGTCATAGCCCAGTTTGCACAGATGAAAACCATGCCGTCATCTTTTCTCGGGCCAAGGCAGGAGACCACCAGAACACCCTTCTGCCAACTACCTGGCATCTGAGGTTGAGGCTTTACAAGAAAGAGACTTTCAAACATTCAGAAATGAGGCTGTGAAACTTTTAAGTGGGATACAGAGCCGGGCAGAGAAAAGAAGCCATCAGCCCCAGCAACCTACACTTTCTAGTATCCCCATTGCACTTCCACATACGTGCCACAGACTTTTCAACAATTACAGCAACTAGCACCAGCTGCCAGCTGGTAAGGAATACATCTTAACTATTCCAGAGACTCAGATGCCAGCAAGCCAGGTCATCCAACTCAGCAGAGCCAAGTGGCACTCAGAGGACAGCAGCAACCCATAGGGCAGGCGACTTCCTTCGTGTTCCTGACCACCAACAACCCGGGATTTCAAGACCACTTACTTTCACACTGACCCCGACGAAGCACTTCAACCCGGATTATAAAACGGACACCTGCGCAGTCGACGAATATGCGTCTCTGCGCATTTCGTGAGAGTACTTATTAGAGAAACTAACGTACGCTGTTCCAATCTACGAACATGGTTGTAGAATATCATCTGGAAAGTAAATTTTTAAAAGGCTAAAATAACAAATTAACAGAAAGTTTATTGAAAAGAAAGACCTAACAGACGTTAGGCCTTCATCCTTTATTTGAGGCTATTTTTGTGATTGAATCGCTGATAGAGTCCGTGCATACGTAGTTTATTTATACAATTTGACTATAATGCAGCATTCTTACCGGCCGTAAACACGACCTCACAGCCTGTAAATTTGTCAAGAACGGTGTCACAGGTGGTATTTACGAGTGGTGAGTTGGGTGCCTCCAGAAACTTTCCAATTTGTGACCTTCACCTCTAATGACAACAAAGATGGAGGATACATGTGCTTTCATTATAAAACAAGAGGAGAGTGCCCGTGAACGGGCACTGTGTCAGCTGACTGAATGTTTTTGATTTGTGATGGTGATAATGAGAGGAAAGCATAATTATCAGGGAAAGGGCTGTACAGAAATACAGTAAATGGTAACTGAACAGCATGTTCGAAAGATATTCCGAAGCTGACAGAAGGACAAAAAAGTTGTGCCCTGCAAATGGTATTATGAAATAAAGTAACAAGGTAATTGTTTAAGTGTAAAAAGTAGGTTAAAAATATTTAAAGAAATACTATAAATGCAATATCCTCGTTCGACCATGAAGAAGGGGTCCAAAGGTCAAATCTGACCATACCAAAAGATTCCCAGCCAAAGAATTTAGGATGGTTTACCATCCCAAACCTCTCGGACCAATAATAAGTGAGTCATAGGCACTTTTTAAGTTTGGCTATCCTTGTTTGACCTTGAAGGAGGGGTCCCAGGTCAAATCCGACCACACCAAAAGAATCCCAGCCCATGATTTCCTGTAGCTTGTTTACCATCCCAAACTTGTAGGACCAATAATAAGCGAGTTCTAAGCAATTGTAAGTTTGGCTATCCTCAATTGACCTTGAAGGAGGGGTCCCAGGTCAAATCTGACCACACCAAAAGAATCCCAGCCCATGATTTCCTATATGTTGGTTTACCATCCCAAACCTCCAAGACCAATAATACGCGAGTTATAAGCACTTTAAGTTTGGCTATCTTCGTTTGACCTGGAAGGAGGGGTCCAAGGTCAAATCCGACCACACCAAAAGATTCCCAGCCCATGATTTTCTATAGGTTGGTTTTCCATTCGAAACCTCTAGGACCAATAATAAGTGAGTTATAAGCACTTTTAAGTTTGGCTATCCTCATTTGACCTTGAAGGAGGGGTCCAAGGTGAAATCCGACCACACCAAAAAATTCCCAGCTCAAGATTTTCTATAGGTTGGTTTTCATTCCAACCTCTAGGACCAATAATAAGCGAGTTATAAGCACTTTTATGTTTGGCTATCCTCATTTGACCTTGAAGGAGGGTTCCAAGGTCAAATCGGACCATATTAATAGATTCCCAGCCCATGATTTCCTACAGGTTGGATACAATGATTTACTCAACAGGGAGAACCTGAAAGAAGCTATTGCTCAGCTATGCCATGACATAGAGGTCTGCAATTTCACTATGTTATAGCTGACCAAAAATTATGTGAATAACATATTTAAACAAAATACTCTAAATGTAATAATTTTCAAGTTAAAACTGATTTACTCAAGAGTGAGAACCTCAAAGTAACTATTACTCAGCTATGCAATGAGCTACATGTCTGAATTTTTGCACTGTTATAGCTGACCTAAAAGTAGGTGAACAACATATTTAAGCAAAATACTGTAAATGCAATAGTTTTCAAGTTACAACTGATTTACTCAATAGTGAGAACCTGAAAATAGCTATTGCTCCACTATGCCATGAGCTATAGGTCTGTAATTTCACTATATTATAGCTAACCCCAAAGTAGGTGAACAATGTATTTTAACAAAATACTCCAAATGCAATATTTTTCAAGTTATAGCTGATTTACTCAACAGTCAGTGCCTGAGAATAGCTATTGCTCAGTTGTGCCATGAGCTACAGGTCTGAAATTTCACTATGTTATAGCTGACCCAAAAGTAGCTGAATAACATATTTATACTAAATTCTCTAAATGCAATAGTTTTCAAATTACAAGTGATTTACTCAACATTGAGAACTTCAAAGTAGCTATTACTCAGCTATGCAATGAGTCACAGGTCTGGAACTTCACTATGTTATAGCTGACCTCAAAATAGGTGAATAACATATTGAAACAAAATACTCTAAATGCAATAATTTCCAAGTTATAAGCAATTTACTCAACAGTGATAACCTAAAAGTAGCTATTACTCAGCTATGCCATGAGCTACAGGTCTGAAATTTTACTATGTTATAGCTGACCCAAAAGTAGGTGAACAACATATTTAAGCAAAATACTGTAAATGCAATAGTTTTCAAGTTACAACTGATTTACTCAATAGTGATGACCTAAATGTAGCTATTACTCAGCTATGCCATGAGCTACAGGTCTGAAATTTTACTATGTTATAGCTGACCCAAAAGCAGCTGAATAACATATTTATACTAAATTCTCTAAATGCAATAGTTTTGCAATTACAACTGATTTACTCAATAGTGAGAACCTCAAAGTAGTTATTACTCAGTTATGCAATGAGCTACAGGTCTGAAATTTTACTATGTTATAGCTGACCCAAAAGTAGGTGAACAACATATTTAAGCAAAATACTGTAAATGCAATAGTTTTCAAGTTACAACTGATTTACTCAATAGTGATGACCTAAAAGTAGCTATTACTCAGCTATGCCATGAGCTACAGGTCTGAAATTTTACTATGTTATAGCTGACCCAAAAGTAGCTGAATAACATATTTATAACCTCTGATGAGACTGCTACATAAATATTACACAGTCGAAATACAATTGACATAAAGCCAATTATATAAGGCACATTACTTTATCTGCCCAGCTTGGTTTATAACAGGAAGTGAACTTTTTCCGATTTACTCAATAGTGAGAACTTCAAAGTAGCTATTACTCAGCTATGCAATGAGCCACAGATCTGAAACTTCACTATGTTATAGCTGATCCCAAAATTGGTGAATAACATATTGAAACAAAATACTCTAAATGCAATAGTTTCCAAGTTATAAGCGATTTACTCAACAGTGATAACCTAAAAGTAGCTATTACTCAGCTATGCAATGAGCTACAGGTCTGAAATTTTACTATGTTATAGCTGACCCAAAAGTAGCTGAATAACATATTTATACGAAATTCTCTAAATGCAATAGTTTTGAAGTTATAAGCGATTTACTCAACAGTGATAACCTAAAAGTAGCTATTACTCAGCTATGCCATGAGCTACAGGTCTGAAATTTTACTATGTTATAGCTGACCCAAAAGTAGCTGAATAACATATTTATACGAAATTCTCTAAATGCAATAGTTTTTAAGTTACAATTGATTCTACTCATGATGGAAGTTACTGAAAAGCCCAAAAGTAGCTATTACTCACTTAGCTATTGAGACAGGCACCCAACTTACTCACCATATTGTAGCTATGAAAAAAGTAGCTGAATAACATATTTTAACAAAATGCTCTAGATGCAATAGTTTTCAAGTTATAAATGATTTTGTGCATGATTTCATGAATTTTAATGCATTAAAAATTATTAAAAAAATTTATTAAAAAGTAAGACAGATCCAGGTCTCATACTCTCACAAGAGAATCTACCTCTGGCCTAGTACATATATGCAAGATATGAGAGAAATCCCTGCAATAGTCACTGAGAAAATTGTGATTAAGTGTTGAAATTTTCACACTTTTGGTGGGGGTACCCCCCTTGTAATGTCTCTAGCAAACAGACGAACAGACAGATTTGCATGCCTTGAACAATTTTTCATCCTCGATAGATAAGGTATCTTTTAAAAAAAACAGCACGTCTCTAGGCCTTGTAGTTTTGGAGGAGAAGTTGTTCACGCGGACGCGGACGCCCACGCCGCAGAGTGACGACATAATGTCAGCTGACTGACAAGTCAGCTGACATAAAAACATGTTAAAGTGTTTCGGTACTCTGGATTTTGATAACTAACATTGGAAAAGGTTTAACAAATGAAATATGCATCATTTGGATGGCGGATAACCAAATATTGTGATTTCTTTTATTTCTTTCTCTTTGTCATTTGTGTTTGTTTACATACACACATAAACACACAGGCGGTGAATTGTTAAGAACGGTCAAAACTTTCCACTGGTATATACTCACAGGTGGTCCGCACCACTCGTGAATTTCCGTCTGAATGCAGCATTAATCTAAAGTAACCACTACAGTACTGCTACCCTTCATAAGTTGGCCGCAGGCATAAGTTGGCCGCACTCACCATATCTTCACAAGGCTTTAATATGAGTGGCCTACTAATTCTAATTCTAATTGGACTTTTATAGCGCTTAATCTCTGTCATAAAGACAGACTCTAAGGCGCATCACACGAAAAACATTGTTCAATATTCATAAACCAGAGACATTGCAGGGGTCAGCACCATGGAGAAAGCAGGAGGAGATTGGAAATTTAGGGTGGATATGCTTTTCCAAAGAGGTATGACTTCAGCTTTGACCTGAAGGAGGCAAGTGAGTTTGCAGAACGGACCTCGTCAGGAAGGTCATTCCAAATCATAGGTGCGTCATACACGAAACTGAGTCCAAAATGCTTTCGAGACTTGAAAACTGAAGCAAAGTGGGGAACCTCAAGAAACATGCCATCAGATTGACTTCGACGAGTGTTATATGCACTATGTCTGGGTATGAGAGAGGGTTCAAAGTATTTGGGGTTACCACTGTGTAGGAACTTATAAACAAGCACGGCAGTCTTAAAGATAGAACGGTACTTAATCGGCAACCAATGTAGTGCTTTTCTAACTGGAGTGATGTGTGAATACTTGGTGGTGTTGGCAACAATTCTGGCAAGACTATTCTGAACACATTGAAGTTTGCGCAGATCCAGAGCTGAGAGACCTCTGAACAGAGATTTACAGTAATCAAGACGACTTCCGACCAGAGCACTGGCAGCCATGAGGGCAGCTTCATGTGTCAGATGTCCTCGGAGTCGCTTAAGATCACGGACACTAGCAAAACAAGCCTTGCAGACTTTCATAACATGGCAAGAGAATGAGAAATCTGAATCAAACCAGACACCAAGGTTCCTAACTGCATCTACTGGTGATATAAGATTACCGAGTATATTGACTGGGAAGGAGTGATTAAGTTTTTCACGCTGAGACTTAGAGCCAAACACAATGAATTCGGTCTTATCAGGATTTAGCTTAAGCTTATTTGTACTACACTCTGAAATCATGTATTATTGTTAAAGTTATTATATGCAATAGTTTTCATTGGTGTACAATAACCTACTTGTCTTTCTGGAGCCTGTAGATGAGCCGCGGCCAACTTATGTCTGCGGCCAACTTATGCAGGGTACACGGGTGGTCACAAAGATAAACGGTCATGAAGATAAACAGTCTTCAGAAATAATCACACTAAAAACGGTTAAAGGGTTTAACAATAATATAACACAACCAAATGTCATGATAAGCATTGTTTACGTTTATTTTGTTATTTATTTTGTGCAATTTTGTTATTTACACTGTTTAAATTTGAAAGATTTGAAGACCGTTTATCTCTGTGACCGTTTATCTTTGTGACCACCCGTGTATAGCAGTACAGTACGTAATGGGTTGGTGGGCGATATTATGCGATAACACCAAATATACTGAAGATCTACAAATGTCAACTTACCTTCATGGTCAAGAGGAAAACTGCCTTTATCAGGTGGCCTTGTTTGAAATGATTTTTGTCCAAATGTCATTGACGACATTATTACCACTTATTTACTTACAGTACAGTACGATTATCAACTTTAATTGTTTCTGAATACATTCGCCAGATGTCGCAGTGGGTGTGGGAAAATCCCGTCATTTTATTGATCCGTATTGGAACAAACAAACAAAAGAGCATGGCTTTGTTTGTAAATATTTACCTGCATTTGGTTGAACATTTTTGGACATTTTTGACAAAAGGTAATCCGAACAAACATAATTTAATGTTACACATTTATATGTTCGCCCCACATTTATCTGTTCGACATAAACCACTGTATCCTGCAACTTAGTCCTGTGTGTTAGCTTTACAATAGGGGGATCCATTGATGAACAAATTTGACGTATAGACGTGCATGGTTACTATACCTCTGGGGCCGGATTCATGAAAGATCTCAAGTCTTAGCCAAATCTCAGCTGAGATTTTTCTCAAATCTGAGATTTTTGGCTCAGCTGAGTTTGTGCTTAAGTTGAGATTCACGAAAGGAATCTCAGCTGAGACCAAAATCTCAGCCAAATTCTGAGTCTGGACCAATCAAAACTGATGTAACATTTTGTTGAGATTAGTGGAAAGTATACACGTTTATATTTTACCACTCCACCATATATAATCACATTTTAGAATATTTTCAAATCAAGCAAAATGTTGTCTTTTTACTATAATTTGTACTGACATTCAAAAGAACTGATTATAACAGCAAAACAAGCCACTCAGTGTAAATTTGTAATGTAAATGTTTACTGTTGTTTTTGTACAAACTCTTAATATATATTCATATTTTGTGTTACAAGTTAAATAATATGTCATACTTCACTATTTTCATTTCGTTTTATGACTTTTTATCACAAATACTCTATTTTGTGAAAACTTCCCAGCAGGCACAGGTCCAATTCTTGACATCATGTTTTGGTCATGTTAGCATATGACATCAACTAACTATCACTCAGACATGATATTAGGTGGTCACGTCATCTGACACAAATCTGACATCCAGTTTATGTGACATGACATGACTTTATGTCAATGACATACCTATAATATCAACTAGATGTCAAAATGATTACCAGACCTGACATGATCATATTATCCTATTCAATGACATAAAATTGACACCATCCCAACATGACTCTGTGTAGTCATGTCAAATGATGAAAATATGATGTTCGAATAATATACGGGCATTGTTTCTGACATCTTAATGATATTAATGTGATGTCACTTTGTTAAGACATTTAAAGTAGAGTATCATCATATAATTTGAGATCAGATTGACATTGGTATTCTATAAAATTATGATTTCATTTTTTATGAATATTACCAATACATCGTCTGGATGTCTAAATCATGCCTAAGTCGGAATAATTTATCTAGTCTGTGTTAAGTCAAAGTTGGGTTTTACATCCTGAAAACAGCCAGGGTCATATTAGGACAGGCCCTCAGCTCTTTCGCATGAGTAGGGGCAAACCCAGACAGAGGTGACAACCTGTGATTAGATGCTGAACCTACTAACCAACTTGTCCTATAGTCTGTGTGATGTTGCTTTGAAAGAAATAATTAATTTTTGGTATAGACAAAACAATTATGTTTAAAACTGTAACTAAAATGCTGTGTGGCAGCAAAAACCTTCAAGAAATATGTTGACTTGTAAACAAATGTATTCTTTATAGTGTTTGCAACCAAGCCAAAGATTGAACAAATAAAGAAAAAAAGGTTAGAAAAAGTGCTTCTAATATTCAAACGTTTGTACCCATAATTTATATCTTTACAAGTGGTATAAATTTTCCCAACTTGTTCCTAGATGACATTCATTATTTTCTCCCATGGAATAATCTTTATAGTACATGGAAATGACTTAAAGCTGTGTCAGGTAAGTGTGTATAAATGGCAGTTGTATGTTGGGAGTTTAAACAATGTAACACAGTATTAACTTTGAAACCAAAAATATTTTTAACTGTATTTCTGAAAAGCACTTGCAAAATGATGTCAATCAGATTTTTAAATCAGTACATCAAATTGATGTCAGTTTCTGATGTCACATAGATATGAAATCAGTCCAAATTGGGTCATCATATTGATGTCTTATGCTGATATCAAATTTATAATCGGCTACTAGATGTCATTTTTATGGCTTTTGGAGATGTCAAATAGACTAGGCTACTAAAGATCTATTTGACATTTAACATATGATGTCATTTCGAATTTCAAATAAGCATGAGTTTTGGATGTCATACCCAGTGTCTTTTTTATTTCTTTTTGACATCCTATTGCCTGCTGGGTTAAGTCACCCCCCAGATAGCATGCTGACGTTGGGCCAACGTCGGCACATCCGTCGGCCCGACGATGGCTCCCGACGTTGGCCCAACGGCTTTTTGACCGGCGGCCCAACGTTGGCCCAACGTCGGCAAGCCACCAAAAAAAAATTACTCATTGTATGGCATCAACCAATCAGATTGTCCACAAACAACTTTTTCAGTGTGAATTTATAATGAGAATGTTATTTTTATTTCTAAAATTATGAAATAGTTGGTTAAAATTTGTGGGCTCACTGAAATATGATTTTTAGATATACCATTATAAATAATTTTTTACTAAGTTTCACAAAATCCCCTATTACTGCTCACCGCCATCTTGAATAAAAATCCACCGTTGGCCCAACGTCGGCCCAACGTCGGCAAACTGTAGAGATATACTACCAGAGTTGGGGTTGGCAGGCAGCCGTTGGGCCAACGTCGGCCCAACGTCGGCAAAATCTGCCGACCTTGCGACCAACAGCCAACGTCGGTCCGACGGCGGCATGCTATCTGGGCCCCTAGGCAGTCTTAGATTTGAGACCAAATCTGAGAAAAATCTTAGCCTGAGATCTTTTGTGAATCCCAGCTGAGCAAAAGGTCTCAAATCTGAGAAAAATCTAAGAAAAATCTTAGATTTGAGACCAAAATCTCAGATTTGAGACTTGAGACCTTTCGTGAATCCGGCCCCTGCTCTGCAGGCAAGTAAAGTAGGGCCGAGGTAACTACGTCTAATTTGACATATGATCATTCATGCAGTTGTCATTAATGTAAGACGTCATTAATGTATAAGCGGGGGGGGGGGGGGGGGGTCATATCTTTTGCCCCCCCCCCCCCCCCCCCCCCCACACACACACACTTTTTGACATTTGGAAACCCATGATATTTGATGAATTTTGGAAATATTTTCAAGAAATTCATACTCTATCAAGCAAGTAAAGTAGAGCCGAGGTAACTACATCTAATTATCTCCCCCCAGAGGCCATGGTCGGGAGATTATAAAATGCCTTGCGTACGTGCGTGCGTCCATCCGTCTGTGCGTCCGTCCTTTCATCACGTTTTTGCATAAACCTTAATATCTCATTCATTTATGAAGATAACTTCAAATTTGCAGGGAATGTTTATAAGGCTATATGAAAACCTGTCTCTGAAAAATTTTAGCCTCATTTTGATAAACAAAATGGCCACCATAGCTAATTGTTTGAAAATCGTAAAGGTGCTCTAAATCTTGAAATATTCCAGCTATAGCTTCATCAAATTTGCACAAAAGCTATATGGCTAGAAAAGCTATAGCCTGATAATAATTTTGGCCAAGTTCAAAAAACAAAATGTCTGCCATATCACATGTTTAATGTTAAACGGGGTTATCCTACGTGTTTCTGTTTGTGCATCCATCCGTGCGTCCGTTTGTCAGGTTTTAACATAACCCTTAACATCTCATTAATTTATAAAGATATCTTCATCAAATTTGCAGGGAATGTTTATGGCTACGGAAACCTGTCTCTGCAAAATTTTGGCCTCATTTTGAAAAACAAAATGGCCGCCATAGCCAATTGTTTAAAAATCATAAAGTTGTTCTAAATCTCGAAATATTCCAGCTAGCTTCATCATATTTGCACAAAAGATATATGGCTAGAAAAGCTAGCTTGATAGTACTTTTGATCTAGTTCTAAAAGGAAAAGGGCTGCCATATCACATGTTTAATGTCAAGCGGGGTTATTCTATTAAAAAGGCCTTATATCTCCCCAAATATTGCTCTTAGAGGTTCAGAATGTGAAACAACTTGTTGGAAGTCATGGCCTGGGAATCTTTTCCAGGTGTTGAATTTGTCCTTTGACCCCTGCTTCAATGTTAAATGGGATCATCACACTAAAATGTCTTTATTTCACCCTTATTATTGGTGCTATGGCTTCAGAATATAAAGACAGACCATCAAAAGTCCTGGCCTTCAAATGTTTTGCTTGAGAAAAATTTTGGCCTCATTTTGAAAAACAAATGTAAGTCCTCTTTACAAAATTTAAGCCCACTACCAACCAGTCTTAAAGTTGAGCCCTTAGCTAAGCCTAAGACCGGTCTTAAATTCTTTGTGAATACCACTAAGCCTAAGACAAAAGTCTTAGCAGGTTTTGGGCAGAAACTTGAGACAAAAGTCTCAACTTTAAGCTTAAGCCCTGGCTAAGACCTTTCATGAATACGGGCCCTGGCCTTCAAATGTTTTGCCAGAGAAAAATTTTGGCCTTATTTTGAAAAACCAAATGGCCGCCATAGCCAATTATTTAAAAATCATTAAGATGTTCTAAAACTTGAAATATTGCAGCTAGGTTCATCAAATATGCACAAAATATATATGGCTAGGAAAGTTTGACCCCTTCTTCAATGTCAAGTGGGGTTATCTTACTACAAAGGCCTTATATCTCCTTTAGTTCTCCATTATTACTGATTCTAAGGTGGGAGATAACCACTGCGGCAGTGGCCTTGTTTGACATATGATCATTCAGCTGTCATTAATGTCAGACGTCATTAATGTTAGACAATGATATAAAATAGGTAGCTAAACACATTTTGTGTGATACATATACAGTTATACACTGATACATATAAACCAGGGTTTACTTATTCCTTTTCTTAATAATTTAAGGAAGTAACATAAAACCAGACAATAAAATGACAACTTGTCTAATATTAATGACGTCTAACATTAATGACACCTGTTTACTTACAATAAAAATGTATAAATTAACAAATAAATATATTGGTAAAAAGATATTAACACTGTCAAAATTACAACTGACAAACTTCACTGGGTGACAAAATTCATAAGCTGAACAGTACATCCTACTTTTATTTAAAACATTTTATCTGTGATTAGCAGTTGTCTAATAATCAGATTTTATATATTTATTTATTTAGGAAAGAAAAAAAATTTATTGCAGACTTCAAAGGTCAAACAATGTGTTTACAACACATATTCAACAGAACAGGATGCTTCAAGAGCATGTACATTATAAATTACAGAACAGGAAGCTTCAAAAGCATGTACATTATTAATTTTAAACCAGATATATACAGCATATTCAACATTTCTGTTTCAGATTCTTTATTGTACTTAAATTCATTTAACCTCAATTACATGAATTCTGAATAGATTCTTTGATTTAAAAGTCATTTAAATTGTACAAAAGATACTTTCTCTTTGTGCCTTTTGCAGTAATACATATACCTCTTAGCATACAAAATTAACAATACCCATCTTTTGATTTTTTCAGGAAGATCCAACCAGTAGTATTTGCATAATCCTGCTAACTAACAAAGAAACAGACAACACACAAACAAACAAATGATCATGAAAATAGTACCCCCTTGGCGGAGGTAATTTTACACGTAAAACACTCTCCATCACATGGAACTCACAATAAAAATTCTAAAATTATTAAATCTAATTTTAAATGAAAGGTGTCATGCATATAAGTCCCTTCTAATCATGAAATACAGGATACCCAGCCCTCTAAATGGGCTTATAAGTCACTATAGACATAATATAACAAGTGACAGATAATAGACATTAACCAATTTTTAATAAAGAATATAAAGAGAATCATCAAAACGTAGTATTACTTTGTACTAGGATAAAGATTCAAGATCCTTCCTCTTATTCCAGATGATTTTGACAAAGATTAGTAGTTCCTTACAGTTAAGTTGCATTATATACATAAATTTTTCATTATCTGACATTTCAAGAATATAGGAATAACCCCTGACCAAACCACGGTATACGCTGAATTTTACCATGGTTTGAGGTTATAAACCCCGAAGGCGAAGCCTGTTCCTATTCTTACATGACAAATTATTTTAAGATGAATAATTATTGCAACTTTTACTGTAAAACGTTCATTGTTACGACAGCCATAATGAACGATAATAGGGAGTGACCTGGTTATGCTGTATTTTACCAGGGAAGGATTTCGTCGTTTAGCCAATCAGAATCGAGGACACATCCGTGTCATGTTAGAATATTGTTTTTAGTGGTACTAAAGTGCGAGTTTACAGCCTTTAAGTGGCTGAAAATGGACTTGAGTATTGTGTTGAAATGCTAGTATTGCTAATGCTAATATGAAATGCTAATGTGCTAGTATTCAGATCCTTTATCTCAATCACACTATTTAAAAAGTGTGTCATGATTATTTTACTGAAATTTATATATTTTCACAAAAATGCATCAAAGAGATGTAAAACAATACAAATATTTATGAATTCTGGAATATTTTCCAGTGCAATGATTCAGTTTCTAGTAAATTAAGTAAGAACACACACAAATGAGCATGCCATTCAGTGAGAGGCACTTTATTACACATATGTGTAGGGTTAACACCTTCAGCCAGGATACAGAACAAATCCTGTGAAATCTTTTGATATTTTACAAAGCACTGTTGCATGCTTCTCTTATTTTTTTACTGTTATATAACAATTATATAACAATTCTGTCACAAGTCATAAATTTACAGTTCAGTCCTGTTATGTTGATTATAAAGGGATAAAGTAACTTCTCATCAACCATGCAAGAATTCCAGGCAACAGGTTAAATTTCAACAACAAATGTCATGGACCTTATATTTTTGGGAATTTTACAAAAATACATTCGAATTTTAAGGGTTTGGATGTGTATATATCACTTTGTAATATGTAAATTTTACAAAATAAACTGTACCAGGAAGCCTTTAAAGAAAAAAAAACAAAATTTCCAAATTACATTATAATTGCAAGTTCATCAAGATGATCACAATCCACATATTAAATATTCACCAGTTCAACTAATAAATCAGTCTAATAACAATACTCATGCTAAAAACCATTAGATCAAGCAACTTGCTTTTTGTCTGAGAAGAAAAGACTATTGATTGCATTGTAATTATCAGTGGAAACTCCCTTTTGCATGGAGAAACTGAAGTACATGGATCATGTTTATATTCCTACTATTTAAGGTGACCTCAAAATTAAATTTCACAACATTTTAAAAAGAAACCTAAATCTTATTGAGTTGGTTTGGTATAATATTGTTCAGATAAAATTTCACCGGTGATAGTAAAATTACATATCTGGGGAAAAGTTGAAACCAGATCTTGTAATTTTAATAAGATTAAATTGTATGTTATACACCCAGGGAAGTTTTGATTAGTGAGAAACAAAAACAGGTCAAAAGTCATGGTATATTGGAGAAAATTTTTGGAAAACAGAGAAGAGTTGTCTGATTTTACCTTGGGAATAAAATTCAAGTTTGAGGCTTATAGCTGTATTAAATATAAAATAAAACCAGAATAAATTAATTTATATTTTGTCAAAATTTTGCAACAATTTTATTGTCAGTAAGCTATATTTAGCAACTGAATTCCACATTGGAAAATGAAATTAACAGCAAAATGTTATTTTAATGAATTGATACAGCCGACCTTCTGATTACTGTGAGGACACCTTAACAATAGACATGCAGTAAATTAACACGCATATAGCATGCTCATGCCTGGTCTGCAGTTGAAGTGAGACCAAAATAGCAGCACCAGAAGCCTGCTGTTGTTATACAGTTAATGAAACATGGAGTAACTGCACCTCCATCATTCACTCTGTTACTGTTATATTGAGTTGTAACAGGGAGGAAAGGAGGTTTACCCTGTGGAAAAATAGTGTTCTAATTTGGATAGCTACATGTTTTTCATGGAATTTATACAACAGGAGACTAAAGGAGAAATGTATGTAATATGTACCAGTATTTATTTGTTCATGTTTATTATTTCTCAGTTTTAAGAATTGTGTATGTATAATGATTTCTCATAAATGGTAGTTTAAATGGTTGCTTAGACAGAGTCCTTTTTGTAATGAGTTTTCATAGAAATAGTAAAATGAAAGAAAAGGAAGAAGCAAATATTAGTTAATGTAAATTTATTATCTGCCTCTTATAATTGGTCACATGGTAAGTGCAAAGAAATTAAGAGTTGTTTTTTCTGTTCATGTGTTAATGGTACATGTTTCACACCATCATTATTGTAAAAAGTCAGAAAATGCATTTGATGGATAATTTTTTGTGTCATTTGGAAGTCTTAAAATTATTAGACTTAAATTAATTTAACTTAAAGTAAAATAATTGATACATGATTAAAAAGTAAATATTTTTGCAACAAAGAAGAGAATATTCATAATAAATAAAACCACCCGAGAGGTCCTTGCATTAAAAGCATGAAGTACACCTGTGATATGCAGTGAGCAATAAATCTGACTAAATACTTCAGAGGAGTGGGAAATGAGAGTAAATTACTGGGTAGAACAAGCTAGCTTACATCTCCAGCTCAGAGTTAGCCTTGTGTAATGCTTCAGTTTATTTGTAATTCAGAAAAATTAACATAATAAAGAATCAGTTTATGCAATGTACCTTAACAAATACTGAGTTTTACATCAGCATACTGCTAAAAACAGAGACTGATGAAATGATATAGCCTAACATGTACAAGTGCTACAAATTTCAGCCCTTAACCAAGACTAGCACAGTGCTATAAGGCATTGGTTCCTCAATGGCTAGCTTTCTGTACAAAGCAAACTGAACTGAAGAGTAAAATACCAGATGAATATGCAGCCTTTTTTAAGCCAATAGCAACTGTCAAATTTTTCTGATATGTAGTCTAGACATTAATTTTTGTGTATATTATGTCAGCTGGCAGTTTTACAGTATTTTAAATGAAGATCTAATATTTATACACATGTGGTCTTATATTGTGATAAAAATGATCAGCTTTATGTTTAAAACATTGGTCAAGTTGTGACATAAGCTGCTGATTCTTCTGATGTTAAAACTAAAATTATACACTTGCATACAAAGTCAAGTTGAAATATGTTTCACAGAATTCTATTTCGAGTACAGATAAATCTCAGATTTCAAAATCTGGCTGATAGAATTTAAATTAATATTGAGAGAATTTAAAATATTGTTGAAGAAATTGCAAATGTTATCAAATGAATAAGAGATTATAAATTTAATTCAAACTTTATTTATAGTATACAACATAGGTTATATAGCTTAGATTCAAATTTATACAACAGAGGCTGGATTTGCTTTGAAGTCTATGAAGTGAATATTAATATTGACATCCTAATTAAGAAAAACAGGAACGGCCTAGACATATTTTGTCATGGAAAAACTCCCTATTGGCACAGCATTTCTTATTGATATTTGGTATGTTGTAAAATAAAACATTCAAATCAAGAAGTACAGGAAAAAGCAAGAAAATTAAAAACAAAATAAAGTTAGGGCTTTTAACAATGAAAACAATCTTTGGCACGTATGCATATTTTAAATCACATGCACAACCAGTAACAAAAGCATTTTATCAACTAACGGTGGAAAGTGAAATGCTTTAAAGCTCTATTCCGTCCCCATGTTTCATATGTTTTACTGTTAGAGGCTGCATTAAGATAAAACTTTACAATGGAGTTCCAATCTTCCAACTTTATGATAATATTAATAAAACTAGAAAGACATCATCCACCAGGAAAGGGGGGGGGGGGGGGATTTCCAAAAATTCACATTTTTTTTGTGTTCAGAATATGATTTGGATGTTTTCCCAAATTTATCCCTTCTTCCTTTGATTAGGCACACATAAAAAAAGTTTCAGAAAGATCTGTTCAGAACAATTGGAATTATCATGAACACAGACAGACAGACAGACAGACAGACCCAAAATGTAACTTCCTGGTGAAGTTAATAAATATTAAAAATTTAAGCATTAATTAAATTTTGTTTCATTTTCACTATAAATTTATAATGTTGGTTTTCAAACTAGTTACATAATTTGCAAGCTTTTGATCAACATTACAGCTTTACATCCCATTCAACACCTTGGGTCATATTGGGACTGGTCCTCAGTATTGCCTCTTATAAGAGTTGAGCCCACATGAGGTGACAGCCTGTGATTAGATGCCAAACTTGCTAAGGGCAAGCTAGCCACTGAGGACCTCTGCAAGCTTTTGAAATGCACTGTTGTCATATTTATCTCCCACCAGCGGCCGAAGGCCGTGGTCAGGAGATTATAAAACATCTTGCGTACATACGTTTGTGCATGCGTCCGTGTGTCCGTTGGTCACATTTTTACATAAACCTTAATATCTCATTCATTTATAAAGGTATCTTCACCAAATTTGTAAGGAATGTTTATGGCTATGAAAACCTGTCTGTGCAAAATTTTGGCCCTATTTTGAAAAACAAAATGTCTGCCACAGCCAATTGTTTCAAAACATAAAGATGCTCTAAATCTTGAAATATTCCAGCTGGCTTCATCAAATTTGCACAAAAGCTATATGGCTAGAAAAGGTAGCCTGATAGTAACTTTGGCATAGTTCTAAAAACAAAATGGCTGCCATATCACATGTTTAATGTCAAATGGGGTTATCCTATTAAAAGGTCTTATATCTCCCCTAATATTGCTCCTAGAGGTTCAGAATGTGAAAACAACTTGTAGGAGGTCATGGCCTGAGACTCCTAACCAATTGCTGACTTTTACCTTTGACCCCTTCTCCAATGTCAAGTAGGGTTATCTTACTACAAAGGCCTTACATCTCCTTTAGTTCTTCATTATTACTGATCCTAAGACCGGAGACAGCATTGCTTCCCACTTTTGCAAAGATTATTCTCTACAGCTAGTTACCCAAGCTTAAGGAAAGTAGTCCATAAATGTCAGTCAAGTTAATACTCTATAAAATTAACAAGCATTAACAGTGTTAACCGTCCGATATGTATAAAAACGCGTGGATTTTATTAACAAGGACGCATACTGCAAAAGAAAATGCATCCCAGGGACGCGGATTAGCAAATATATAAGCCAAGAATATTTTAAATAAAATAGACGAGTAAAAGAATATATTTGCCGGGTTTGTTATTCGTCCACCATTTTTGTTTGTTTACTATGAGAAGATGACAGTGCACAAGCGCGAGTTCCTTCAATGAAATCGTTCATTTTAATTAAGTGGTGCATGCATGACAATGACAGATGATAGCCAATAGAATTGCTTCTTCCAATAGACGAAGATGTGCAAACGACTTCACTTGTTTGATGTCTGCAATGGATTCAGAACCGCAGACCAAAAAGAAGTAAAAAATAGAAAATTCGACAGTGACTGGCTCAGCCATCCTGAATTTAGAAAATGGCTTCATTATGACCAGACAGTTGAAAAGATGTTTTGCATGTTCTGTTAAAAGGCAGAGCAAGCTAATGGTTCTGACTTCACTATTGTGTGTCTGTTTGTCTAACTGTCTTCAGGATTTGAATAAAAAATGGTGGATCAAAAGGGCTTCATCAAAAATCAAAAAACATAAATAAAAAAAAAATAAATAAATAAATTAGGTCTTGGCACAGTACAGAACCTTGACCAACTGTATGTGCTGGTTTCCTTTGCCCATAAAACTACCTGTCGTGATATGACCTACACAGTGTTGTAAGCGATGTTAAAACCCAAATAAACTAATCAAACAAACACTAATTTTTAGGTTTATTTGAACATTTGTTTCATTTTTGATGTGGCATAATAGGTAACCTAGCAATAGTAAGCATATTTAACAGGTATTTCTCAATAAAAATAAAGTAAAATAAATTTATTATATATTACTTTCTCTCATTATGGGACTCACAGATTTGAATAGGGACTCAATTTTCTCGTGGGAATAGTTAGTTTAAACAAGTGTATATTTTCATTGATATCTCAGAAACTATGTAACCTATAAATATGTATTATATACTATTGGAAAGGTCTTTTCAAAGTGTTTCTGCTCATTTTTGTTACATTAAAATCTCTGCAGAAATGGCTGAGAAATCATGTGGTTTTGTGTTCACTGGTGCCCCTGTCTGTATCACAGCCATTTTTACATTCTCTCTTTAAATATGAATATATTGAACTCGTAAATAATACAAAATGGTGGATAATAAAAGTAAAACATCCCTCATTAGACATATACAGAAAAACAATATAACACTCATGAAGATTACTAATATAATACTTGTGCTATGCATTTGTATATTATCTTCATTCATGATATATTTATATCCCCAGACGAAAGTCGGGGATATATTGGATTCAGGTCTGTCGCGCCGCCGCCGCCGCCGCCGCCGCCGCCGTAGAAATTTCCTTGTGGACGCGATAACTCAAAAACAAATTAATATTTTTTTTTCAAACTTGGTACACATGTTAAGGGTGCCCAAAGGAAGATCCTTATTTTAAGGTGACCTTAAACTCCCAGTAAAAAAGAACTTATGGCCACCTTAAGGTCAGAAATTGGACTTTTGGCCACTTAGAGCCCTGTAGGTCACAAACTATGATGCTCAGCTGGCTGAAATTTTACCTGACAACACATTAATATGTTCTTAGTACATGTGCCGAAAATCACGACTTTAAGTTGAGGAGAAAATTGTGTTTGAGGCCCATAAATACCCCCACTTAGGGATTTTTTGCTATACTTTTCACATATTTTGCCCTATAATTTGGAAGTGGTAATTCTGATGAGTCTCAAACTGCGCTAGGTATAACTTTGATATGTAATCCTTGTCTGTAGAAAATTTTAGGGCTGTAGGTTTACCCAAAGGGGTCGACTTAAGGTCTCAAAAGTGCCCACAGAGACCCAATTTATGCACTTTTTGCCACTTTCAAGCACTGTAGCTTTCAAACTATGTCTCTCATCTAAGTTAAATATCATCTGGGAATATATCTATGTGTTTTCTTATATGTGCCCCAACATTTAGGCCTTTAATAGACAGTTAACCTGTGTATCAGGACCATAAACACCCACCCGAGTGACCCTTATAAGACATTTTTCACATCTTTTTCCCTGTAACTTGGAAATGGTAAGTCTGAGAAGTTTCAAACTGTATTAGATATATATACTGTGTGTAATCTTAGTATGTAACTGATTTTAAGTCTGAAGCTTTAATTTTGAAGGTCAAATTGAGGTCTCTAAAAGGCTCCCAAAGACCCAATATTTGGACTTTTTGCTACTTTTAAGCCCTGTGACTGTCAAACTATGTGACTGATACAGCTCAAATCCTATCTGGGAAGATATTAGTATGTTATTTATATATGTGCCAAAAATTAAGGCTTTAAGAAGACATTTAACCTGTGTATGAGGACCATAAATCCCCACCCGAGTGACCATTTTTAGACATTTTTCACATATTTTGCCCTGTAACTTGGAAATGGTAAGTCTAAGAAGTTTCAAACTGTATTAGATGCATATTCTATGTGTAATCTTAGTATGTGACAAATTTTAAGTCTGAAGCTTTAATTTGAAGGCCACATTTAGGTCTCTAGAAGGCCCCATAAAGACCCAGTATTTGGACTCTTTGCCAATTTTAAGGCCTGTGACTGTTAAACTATGTGACTGATAGAGCTGAAATCTCATCTGGGAATACATTATTATGTTCTTTTTACATGTGCCAAATATCAAGGCTTCAAGTAGACATTTAACCTGTGTATGAGGACCTTAAACACCCACCTGAGTGACCCTTTTAAGACATTTTTCACATATTTTGCTCTGTAACTTGGAAATGGTCAGTCTGAGAAGTTTCAAACTTTATTAGATACATATTCTATGTGTAATCTTAGTATGTAACAAATTTTAAGTCTGAAGCTTTAATTTGAAAGCCACATCGAGATCTCTAAAAGGCCCACAGAGACCCAATATTTGGACTTTTTACCACCTTTAAGCCCTGTGACTGTTAAACTATGTTATTGATTGAGCTGAAATCCCATCTGGGAATGCATTATTATGTCCTTTTTACATATGCCGAAAATCAAGGTTTTTAGTAGACATTTAACCTGTGTATGAGGGCCATAGACACTCGCCCAAGTGCCTTTTTGGACATTTTTTCCGTATTTTGCCCTGTTATTTGGAAATGCTTAGTGTGACAAGTCTTAAACTGTATTATATATAATTTTTGTTTGTTATGTATGTCCCCCAAAAAGTTTCAGATCTGTAGTTTAATTGCTAAGGTCTCTTTAACAATTGTAAAATGCCCACAGAAACCCAATTTATGGACATTATGCCACTTTAAAGCCCAGTAACTGTCAAACTATGTGGGTTATAGAGCTGAAATCTGAATTTTTAAAAGGAAATGCCTGTCTATTTAAATTGAAATTGAATATTAATAATGTTATGGCTATCTTAGTCTTTTAAGAACTTATTTTTGTGTGTTATACCTCTGCTTGCTGAGTTTTTAACTTTTTAAAATGAAACTGGTTAAACATATTCAAGTAGACAAAATGGACACTTTAAGTGAGCTTTAAGTCCCAATATTAATGAAATTATATCCTTATGTAGTAAAACTAGGGGATTTTTAACCCTCAACTAGCCCAGTTTTATTCAACTTGCCTCAGTTAATTTTGACACAGCTCCTACAGTTATGAACTCATTTCAGTTGATAATCACATACTTAAAATTCTCAATTCTTTTTGTATTTGAGTACCCCTTTTATATAGATTGTTTGTTTACCATTTATGCTGTAGCACTCCATCTCTTTGTAGTCCCAACCCACATCCCCCACCCGGATTCCCCCCACCCACCTCTGGGACCTCCAGCTATATTGAGTGACACTAAATAAACAAAGGTATTTAATGATATCAGATGAGAAACAAAGAACTCAATGGGGTTGCAGATCTTGTGTAATAGTGAGAGAGGTGTGGAGAAGGGGAGAGGGGTGTGGGTGGGAGGTGGTGAGCTTCATTACATATAACACAAAGAGGAGTCAGAACTGAGATTGTGTCACATATTTAGGTTGCATATATATGGACCACATATATATGTATAGAGGAAATGAATAACTGAAAACAATTTGCAAATTCTAAAAATAATATAATAAAATAATAATATAAATAATTTTTTTTTAAATAATATTTTAGTTGTGAACAAATATAGAAACAGATATGCGCTTTTGGGATTACGAATTTTAGAATGGACATTGAATCATCAATCATTTAAATACTTTGAAGGAAGATTGAAAAGTATGATGAGTTGAGTTAAAAATAATATTTTATTTGTCAACAAACATAGAAACAGATATGCTCTTTTGGGATTATTATTTTAGAATGGACATTCAATCATCTATCATTTAAATACTTTGAAAATAGGTTTGGAGTTATCATTGCAGGAAGATTGAAAATATAATTTGAGTTATGTATTCGGCGTCTGGGGATACACCATCTTCCTTGGGAAGATATAAACAGAGTAGATTGATGTGCTGAAGTTCATATAATAATGGGTAATTATGTTTTAAAAAATTCCCGATCAAAACCTGTGGCGTGAGTGATGACCTGTCTGGGGATATGTTGGCGCCGAGTTGGCCCAATCTAGTTTTTTCTGTATATGTCATTCGGAAAGTTTTCCTATTGTCTCTACTTAAAACCATGCCTATGGAGAAGGTGTTATATATTATGGATCTGCAATAAAACACATGGGTAGTCTCAAAAATTCATGTTTAGTACATTTAAGTTATATGTAGAAGAAAAAAAAATATATTACCAATTCAATAGTGTATGCATGTATAACTTTTGACATCAACATTTAGATGCATGAAGTTGTTGGTTGCCATATTTTAAGTTTTTTGTTTTTTACATCTGTATATATAGACAGAATATAGTTGAAGTTTAAGTGAAATACATTCAAATTTGGAAAATTTGTTATGGCAAGAAAATTATTGTGAAATTCTAAATTCTAAATATAAAATACAATTCTTTTTTCTACAAATTTGTAAATAAACTTTTCATACTAAGAGAATGTTATGTCACGATATCTGGTGAAAACAGTTGTTATAAGTTAACTTAAGATGATTATTTTTAAGAGTTACTGGTGATGACTTCCCCAGTAGAACCTATTCACTTTTACATGATATTTAATTGAATTTGAATAGAGGCACATGGGGAGTTTTCAGTTTGTTACTTTGGCATGTTTATTTCACATAATATGAAACAAAATGAAACAAAATTTGAAATGTGCAAATAAGAAAAAGTTAAAAAAATATCAGCGAATCATTGTGTAAACTGTTTAGTATAGCTGTATGGAAAGGTTTTGTAAGAGTGAGCTGTCTGACAGAAAATATGAAACATGGATATGATATCACTCTGTACTGATAGAATATTTACTTCTTTTCAAAAAAAAATGGACACACATTATTGGTCAATACATTTTACACAAGAGATATATTTGTTGTAAATTTGTACTTGCATTTGTTTTGTGGATAAACAAGACAACAAGTGGTTATGAGAAAAAAAACACAATGTAGTGAGTAGTGTATTAACATGGGTAAGAATTCAGTTGATTCTATATAATTAGAACAAATACAACTTAAATTTAGGTATCAGAAGAATTAGATTTACAAAATGCTGCACTTCCACAGATGTCAGTGTAAGTTGTAGCCACAACCAGACCCAAATCTTGTATGTATTGGAGGTTCCAGTTATATAAATTCACTATGGTGATCTGTTGTAAGTGAGGGATTTAGATTTATTTATTTGTTGTTTTACGTCGCGTTCAACAGCCAGGGTCATATTGCGACGGGTAGTTTACAGGTGGAGGAACCAGTGCATACTAGTTGGTCAAGATTCTCCACTGTAAACCACCGGGCATCGGCAAGTAACTACCAACTTTCCAACATGAAGCACCCGGCCCGAGATTCGAACCGGCGGCCTCAGAGGTTGGAGGCGAGCACTCTAACTCTCCGGGTCAAGGCATCACTAAAGCATGTCACATTAATTGTGATGATAATGCCATTTTTATGTTTCAGATTAATAACTGGTCAAAATATTTGTAATTGGGTCATATTTTTAAAAAAATGGATGCTTAAAATATATGTAATAAAAATATATGTGTGAAGCTCATCACTGTTCACAGGACTACTTAATTTGCATATGAATGACCATGTGATTTACTTATCCAGCATTGTTAATTGTGTGTAACAGTACATTAGTATTTATCATACATATACACTATAATACATTAAGTCAACACCGTATTTAAGCAGAAATTGACACTGTATATATCGACAGAAAGGCTGGAATAAATGTGCTAATAGATTAGTTTTTATCAGTGTTAATTGGATCATCTCACTGATTTGTACTTAAAGGTAGACAGGTGTTATAGATGTTGGAGCCCAACTTAGGAGTCAGCCCATCTTAAGATGGGCTATAGCCCAACTTAGGATCCTAAGTTGGGTAGCTTATCTTAAGATGGGCTAGAACATATCAGCCCAACTTAAGATAATAAAATTCAAGAATGATTTTTATGTCGAATATAATATAAACCATTTACAAGGAAATTATTTTCATGAAAAAGATGGCATTGATATACTTAACTGACCCTTGTACAGAAGTACTTTGTACTTATTTTTTATTTTATATAAATATGTTTAACTTATCTAACCTCAACAAAAAGTGTTTAATTTCAGAAACTAAAATGAATTGTGTTTCCTGGCCCTCAAAAGCATTAAAATATTCCTTTGATGTCTGCCTCTATGTCTTTCATTGGAATGATTTCTTAATTGGATTTGTGCCTATTGTTTCAACATTCTATTGATGTTGATTTGTTTCACTTGGGGTGGGTGAAGTACACAATAGGGAATACCCCAAATCATAAAGTGAAACAAATCAACATCAAAGTAATCTCCAAATATAATGAGGCTTAATTCTATCAAACCTATGAGGGGGAAAGACAAACATAGTGGGTGATTTTATGGGTGAGCCTGATTGTATGATTTTATGGGTGAGCCTGATCGTATATTTTAAGTTTAAAGGAGAATTATAAAATTACTTTTTTATATTATTGGACATTATTTAAACAGGATTTATAAAGCACTTTATCTTTGGAGCTCAGTACCACTAATTAATTGGAAAATGCAATTAAATTCAAACACGTTAATTTGATGAATTTAGTCAAACAAACTGATGCATAAAACTGATAAAAATTGATAAAATACACATTGCATATAAAATTGGTGTTTTCTATTACCTTATACGGCTAAATGTCCACTTAAGAACTTAACATTAAACATGTGAAAATTCTGTTTAAATTAATCAGTTTGTATAGTCTTACAACTATGCCTAATTAATCCTGTTAGCTAGTCATTCAACCAGAGGTGAAAGAAATCAAGTTCAAAAGAATGCTAGAACCTAAGACTAATCCAGTTACCAAGTCACACACATAGTCAAACAAATCAACTTAAAAGAAATGTTGAAACAATAGATATATCAAAATCTAGTCCAGTTGCCTAATCACTTACCACAAGTGAAACAAATCAAGTTGAAAGCAGTGGTTAAACAATTGACACCTAATGACCCTCCCATTGTCAAATTAACTGAGACAGAGTTTTGGAACAATAAGGGAGTTAAGATTAATCCCATCAATGCATAATGAGGTAAAGAAAAGAAGTTACATTTAGTAGAAAAATAAGAAAATAATATTTCAATTTCAAAAATAAAAACTATGTGTGCAAATTATAAGTTGGGCTAATACCTTTTACCAAATCTTCAGATGAGATAAGCACAACAAGTATTTAATAATATTTCACAAACATATACTATACAATTGAAATATAAGTATTTAAATAAACTAGCACGGTTATATTCAATTTCATGATTAAAACCACCAATGGAGTGTGACTTTTTGACCCACAGGGTATCTCTGCAGAGTAGCCATGCCAATTTTCAAAACTAATCCGTGCTAGATAGAGCGATTTCGACGAAATTTTTGACCCACAGGGTATCTCTGCAGAGTAGCCATGTCAATTTTCAAAAACATTTTGTCGTGCCAAAAATGGAGGCCATTTTAAATTTTCGAATTTTTGCGCAAAAATTGCAAAACACAAAAATGCTAATATCTCGTAAACCGTGCTACATAGAACAATTTCGACGAAATTTTTGATCTTCAGGGTATCTCTGCAGAGCAGCTATCCCAAAGAGCTTTCACTTGGTGAAGTTTCAGACCCGTAGCTAATTATTCACCTACTCAAAATGAGTAAATGCTAATTATGTCTAAAACTATTGCGGATACCCAATTTTTATCAAATAACTCATTCATCTACTTTTGGCAGAGCTTTCACATGGTGAAGCTTCAGACCCGTAGATAATTACTCACCTACTCAAAATGAGTAAATGCGAATTATCTCTTAAAAGTATTGCAGATAGCCAATTTTTCTCAAATAACTCATTCATCTACTTTTGGAAGAGCTTTCACATGGTGAAGTTTCAGACCCATAGCTAATTACTCACCTACTCAAAATGAGTAAATGCGAATTATCTCTAAAAGTATTGCAGATAGCCAATTTTTCTCAAATAACTCATTCACCTACTTTTGGGAGAGCTTTCACTCCATGAAGTTTCAGATCCATAGCTAATTATTCACCTACTCAAAATGAGTAAATGCTAATTATCTGTAAAAGTATTGCGGATACCCAATTTTTATCAAATAACTCATTCATCTACTTGTGGGAGAGCTTTTACATGGTGAAGTTTCAGACCCATAGCTAATTAGTTACCTACTCAAAATGAGTAAATGCGAATTATCTCTAAAAGTATTGCAGATAGCCAATTTTTCTCAAATAAATCATTCACCTACTTTTGGGAGAGCTTTCACTTGGTGGAGTTTCAGACCCATAGCTAATTATTCACCTACTCAAAATGAGTAAATGCTAATTATCTGTAAAAGTATTGCGGATACCCAATTTTTATCAAATAACTCATTCATCTACTTGTGGGAGAGCTTTCACATGGTGAAGTTTCAGACCCATAGCTAATTATTTACCTACTCAAAATGAGTAAATGCGAATTATCTCTAAAAGTATTGCAGATAGCCAATTTTTCTCAAATAAATCATTCACCTACTTTTGGGAGAGCTTTCACTTGGTGGAGTTTCAGACCCATAGCTAATTATTCACCTACTCAAAATGAGTAAATGCGAATTATCTCTAAAAGTATTGCAGATAGCCAATTTTTCTCAAATAACTCATTCATCTACTTTTGGGAGAGCTTTCTCTCCGTGAAGTTTCAGACCCATAGCTAATTATTCACCTACTCAAAATGAGTAAATGCTAATTATCTGTAAAAGTATTGCGGATACCCAATTTTTATCAAATACTCATTCATCTACTTGTGTGAGAGCTTTCACATGGTGAAGTTTGAGACCCATAGCTAATTACTCATGTACTCAAAATGAGTAAATGCGAATTATCTCTAAAAGTATTGCAGATAGCCAATTTTTCTCAAATAACTCATTCACCTACTTTTGGGAGAGCTTTCACTCCGTGAAGTTTCAGACCCATAGCTAATTATTCGCCTACTCAAAATGAGTAAATGCTAATTATCTGTAAAAGTATTGCGGATACCCAATTTTTATCAAATACTCATTCATCTACTTGTGGGAGAGCTTTCACATGGTGAAGTTTCAGACCCATAGCTAATTACTCATGTACTCAAAATGAGTAAATGCGAATTATCTCTAAAAGTATTGCAGATAGCCAATTTTTCTGAAATAACTCATTCACCTACTTTTTAGAGAGCTTTCACTCCGTGAAGTTTCAGACCCATAGCTAATTATTCGCCTACTCAAAATGAGTAAATGCTAATTATCTGTAAAAGTATTGCGGATACCCAATTTTTATCAAATACTCATTCATCTACTTGTGGGAGAGCTTTCACATGATGAAGTTTGAGACCCATAGCTAATTACTCATGTACTCAAAATGAGTAAATGCGAATTATCTCTAAAAGTATTGCAGATAGCCAATTTTTCTCAAATAACTCATTCACCTACTTTTGGGAGAGCTTTCACTTGGTGAAGTTTCAGACCCATAGCTAATTATTCGCCTACTCAAAATGAGTAAATGCAAATTATCTGTAAAAGTATTGCGGATACCCAATTTTTATCAAATACTCATTCATCTACTTGTGGGAGAGCTTTCACATGGTGAAGTTTGAGACCCATAGCTAATTACTCATGTACTCAAAATGAGTAAATGCGAATTATCTCTAAAAGTATTGCAGATAGCCAATTTTTCTCAAATAACTCATTCACCTACTTTTGGGAGAGCTTTCACTCCGTGAAGTTTCAGACCCATAGCTAATTATTCACCTACTCAAAATGAGTAAATGCTAATTATCTGTAAAAGTATTGCGGATACCCAATTTTTATCAAATACTCATTCATCTACTTGTGGGAGAGCTTTCACATGGTGAAGTTTCAGACCCATAGCTAATTACTCATGTACTCAAAATGAGTAAATGCGAATTATCTCTAAAAGTATTGCAGATAGCCAATTTTTCTCAAATAACTCATTCACCTACTTTTGGGAGAGCTTTCACTCCGTGAAGTTTCAGACCCATAGCTAATTATTCGCCTACTCAAAATGAGTAAATGCTAATTATCTGTAAAAGTATTGCGGATACCCAATTTTTATCAAATACTCATTCATCTACTTGTGGGAGAGCTTTCACATGATGAAGTTTGAGACCCATAGCTAATTACTCATGTACTCAAAATGAGTAAATGCGAATTATCTCTAAAAGTATTGCAGATAGCCAATTTTTCTCAAATAACTCATTCACCTACTTTTGGGAGAGCTTTCACTTGGTGAAGTTTCAGACCCATAGCTAATTATTCGCCTACTCAAAATGAGTAAATGCAAATTATCTGTAAAAGTATTGCGGATACCCAATTTTTATCAAATACTCATTCATCTACTTGTGGGAGAGCTTTCACATGGTGAAGTTTGAGACCCATAGCTAATTACTCATGTACTCAAAATGAGTAAATGCGAATTATCTCTAAAAGTATTGCAGATAGCCAATTTTTCTCAAATAACTCATTCACCTACTTTTGGGAGAGCTTTCACTCCGTGAAGTTTCAGACCCATAGCTAATTATTCACCTACTCAAAATGAGTAAATGCTAATTATCTGTAAAAGTATTGCGGATACCCAATTTTTATCAAATACTCATTCATCTACTTGTGGGAGAGCTTTCACATGGTGAAGTTTCAGACCCATAGCTAATTACTCATGTACTCAAAATGAGTAAATGCGAATTATCTCTAAAAGTATTGCAGATAGCCAATTTTTCTCAAATAACTCATTCACCTACTTTTGGGAGAGCTTTCACTCCGTGAAGTTTCAGACCCATAGCTAATTATTCGCCTACTCAAAATGAGTAAATGCTAATTATCTGTAAAAGTATTGCGGATACCCAATTTTTATCAAATACTCATTCATCTACTTGTGGGAGAGCTTTCACATGATGAAGTTTGAGACCCATAGCTAATTACTCATGTACTCAAAATGAGTAAATGCGAATTATCTCTAAAAGTATTGCAGATAGCCAATTTTTCTCAAATAACTCATTCACCTACTTTTGGGAGAGCTTTCACTTGGTGAAGTTTCAGACCCATAGCTAATTATTCGCCTACTCAAAATGAGTAAATGCAAATTATCTGTAAAAGTATTGCGGATACCCAATTTTTATCAAATACTCATTCATCTACTTGTGGGAGAGCTTTCACATGGTGAAGTTTGAGACCCATAGCTAATTACTCATGTACTCAAAATGAGTAAATGCGAATTATCTCTAAAAGTATTGCAGATAGCCAATTTTTCTCAAATAACTCATTCACCTACTTTTGGGAGAGCTTTCACTCCGTGAAGTTTCAGACCCATAGCTAATTATTCACCTACTCAAAATGAGTAAATGCTAATTATCTGTAAAAGTATTGCGGATACCCAATTTTTATCAAATACTCATTCATCTACTTGTGGGAGAGCTTTCACATGGTGAAGTTTCAGACCCATAGCTAATTATTCACCTACTCAAAATGAGTAAATGCTAATTATCTGTAAAAGTATTGCGGATACCCAATTTTTATCAAATACTCATTCATCTACTTGTGGGAGAGCTTTCACATGGTGAAGTTTGAGACCCATAGCTAATTACTCATGTACTCAAAATGAGTAAATGTGAATTATCTCTAAAGGTATTGCAGATAGCCAATTTTTCTCAAATAACTCATTCACCTACTTTTGGGAGAGCTTTCACTTGGTGAAGTTTCAGACCCATAGCTAATTATTCGCCTACTCAAAATGAGTAAATGCTAATTATCTGTAAAAGTATTGCGGATACCCAATTTTTATCAAATAACTCATTCATCTACTTTTGGGAGAACTTTCACTTGGTGAAGTTTCAGACCCGTAGGTAATTACTCACCTACTCAAAAGGAGTAAATGTGAATTATCTCTTAATAGTATTGCAGATAGCCAATTTTTCTCAAATAACTCATTCACCTACTTTTGGAAGAGCTTTCACACACGAAAATGAAAAATTGTGAATATCTCGGAAAAGCTATTTCTTCTCCTTTAATGCTCGGCGGGAGATACACACCACGGCAGTGGTCTTGTCAAAAATTTTTGTCTCCCCCAAAATGGTGACCATTTTGAATTTTCAAAGTTTTTGCAAAACACAAAAATGCTTATATCTCGAAAACCATGCTAGATGGAGCGAACTCAACAAAATTTTTGACCTGCTGGGTATCTCTGCAGAGTAGCCATGCCAATTTTCAAAATATTTTTGTCTCGCCAAATATAGTGGACATTTTGAATTTTCGAATTTTTTGCAAAACACAAAAACGCTTATATCTTGAAAACCGTGCTAGATAGAGCAGACTGCGCTGACTTTGGTTGCCACAACAGTATAAGGCTAGAAACGAAGCATTTTCTTAATACTTTAGCACTCACCTTTATATCCTTTTCGGGACGCTTTGTTTTTGCTATGCAAAAACATTATCTTTTTTTTTTGCGAGCGATCCTCTAGATATTATTGACAAATTAATATTAAACTAGCTGGTTAATATTGAACTTTAGCTTTAAAATCATTCCTGTGTTACTTATCCTAAGTTGGGCTGATATGTTCTAGCCCATCTTAAGATGGGCTTAGCACAAAGGGCCATATATCTCTTATATATTGGTCCTCGAGCTTGGAACACACATCATGAATGAATAAAATATGTGCGTTTTCCCCCCTTCTTCAACTACATGAAAGTTCTTATATCTGACAACACTGCATGGGTTCTGTATACTTCTTACAAGTGAAGTTATTCCTTAAATTTTCACAAATTTTAATGTTGTTGCCTATTTAGTTGAACCTGCAGGCTAGGGTTCTTACCTGCCGAGGCTGGCTATTTTTTCATGGTGTAGCCTGATTTTCATGTTCTGTAGCTTGGATGTTTTGGTTGATATGTACAATAGAGAAGTATCTCCTGTATAAACCTTTAAAAAATTGACATTGAATCTTTTTTTTTGTGTCATCAAGAGTGCACAAAAGTCTCCACTCTGATTAAACTTTCAATTTTGTAATGGAGATTGAGAACATCATAAAGTGATTGATTCCCAATACCTTTTATATTATCTTCAACCCCTGCAACAAGGTCATGAGGGATACACATACCAAAGATTTGGGACACTTTGTGGGAAATTATGGGCTGTGAATATTTTCATGGGATCAGATTTGACCTTTAACACTTTCTTCAAGGTCAAACATATTAAAATTGTATTAATTATATCCCCATACGAAAGTCAGGGATATGCTAGATTCAGCTGTCACCCTGCCGCCACCGTAGTAATTTCATTGTGTATGTGATAACTCAAAAACGGATCGACATTTTTTTTTAACTTGGTACGCATGACCAAAGGAAGATCCTTAATTTAAGGTGATCTTAAACTCTCAATAATGAGGAACTTATGGCCACCTTAAGTCTGAAATGGAACTGTGGTCACTTAAAGCCATTTAGGTCACAAACTATGAGGCTCATGTGGCTAAAATTTTACCTGAGAACACATGAATATATTTTTCTTACATGTGCCAAAAATCAAGACTTTATAATGAGAATAAAATTGTGTTTCTGGAGCCCACAAAGTCCCCACTTTGGGACTTTTTTTCTACATTTTCACATATTTTGCCCTGTAATTTGGAAGTGGTAATTCTGATGAGTCTCAAATTATACTAGATATAACTTTATATGTAACCTTTGTGGAAAATTTGAGGCCTATAGCTTTAATTTACGGTCACCTTAAGGTCTCAAAATTGCCCACAGATACCAAAATGTATGGATGTTTTGCCACTTTTAAGCCCTGTAGCTTTCAAACTATGTTTCTCTTGGAGGAGAAATATTATCTGAGCATATTTTAATAAGTTCTTACATGTGCCCAAAATATAGGTCTGTAAGTTTACTTTTAGGGTCACCTTAAGGTATCTAAAAATGCCCACAGAGACACAATTTTTGAACTTTTTGAAACTTTTTAAGCCTTGTAGCTGGGAAAGTATGTGGCTAATTAACTGAAATCTCATCTTGGAACATATTAATATGTTTGTTTTACATATGCTAAAAATGAAAGCTTTAAGTTGACTTTAACATATGTATTAGGCCCATGTATGAGTACAGTATTGAAACTTTGGCTGATTATGGTAATGCTGTGTTTGCATGTCAGTGCAAGGATTGAGAAGTTATATTTTAAGATCCTACAGGTTCTTCTCATCATAAATTAAAACCATGACACTAACTTTAATTTACTTTGTAAAAAGATTAGGATACTTATAAAAAATTGTAATAGTATAACTTGATCTTTTGAGATCTAAACACATGTTTCTTTTGTAATATTTCATCTGTGCACTTACATATTACATTCATGGAAACAGATAAAAATGTTTGGGATTACTTTGCCCACAAGGTCTGTTGCCCACATGACCTTTGCCCACAAGCAACTTTACCTTCTACAATTTTTACATGGGAGGAACTTTGACTACAATAATAATATGAAATAATATCCATCAAAATATCTTTTTTATATTTAATTGAAGTATCAGTGTATAATAGCTAGAGTGTCAAAATATCAACTTCTTTTATTATTGAAAAGGGGCCATGGGGACCGAGCTGAATATACTCTTGCCTCCCATCTCTGAGAACAAAGTTCAAATCCTGGCCCGACCTCAAGTGCAAAAGCTGGTAGTTGCTTGCTGTTGGTCGGCAGTTTACAGTACAGAACCTTAGAGATTTACTTGTAAAATAACAAACACGTCACAAGATTACGAAAATCAAACGGACAATACTTTTTTCCCCACACTGTTCCAGTCTATTCATCTGCACACCAATAATCCTCTTAACCAATAAAGAAATTATTAACTAGAAAATAAAAGTATAATATCCTCACTCAGTAAATAATTTAAAGCCAAATGACTTTATTTAAAAAGCAATATGAAACAGTGGCTATAAAGAGGTGTGAAATTTAGTGACTAAATTCTTCTAAATCCCCTGTGTGTAGAGCCCCTAAAAGACATAAGGGTATCATTTGTAAGTTTTGTTTGAAGGATTGTAGTCACACAAGAAAAAACAACATCCTTCAACACAATTTCCAATGAAAGGGGTATAAAAACACAAAAGCTTTTCATGATAAGAGTGCTTGGATTGAACACCCTACATATGGTCTTCATTATATCCCCAGACGAAAGTCGGGGATATATTGGATTCAGGTCCGTCGCGCCGCCGCCGCCGCCGCCGCCGCCGCCGCCGTAGAAATTTCCTTGTGGACGCGATAACTCAAAAACAAATTAATATTTTTTTTTCAAACTTGGTACACATGTTAAGGGTGCCCAAAGGAAGATCCCTATTTTAAGGTGACCTTAAACTCCCAGTAAAAAAGAACTTATGGCCACCTTAAGGTCAGAAATTGCACTTTTGGCCACTTAGAGCCCTGTAGGTCACAAACTATGATGCTCAGCTGGCTGAAATTTTACCTGACAACACATTAATATGTTCTTAGTACATGTGCCGAAAATCACGACTTTAAGTTGAGGAGAAAATTGTCTTTGAGGCCCATAAATACCCCCACTTAGGGATTTTTTGCTATACTTTTCACATATTTTGCCCTATAATTTGGAAGTGGTAATTCTGATGAGTCTCAAACTGTGCTAGGTATAACTTTGATATGTAATCCTTGTCTGTAGAAAATTTTAGGGCTGTAGGTTTACCCAAAGGGGTCGACTTAAGGTCTCAAAAGTGCCCACAGAGACCCAATTTATGCACTTTTTGCCACTTTCAAGCACTGTAGCTTTAAAACTATGTCTCTCATCTAAGTTAAATATCATCTGGGAATATATCTATGTGTTTTCTTATATGTGCCCCAACATTTAGGCCTTTAATAGACAGTTAACCTGTGTATCAGGACCATAAACACCCACCCGAGTGACCCTTATAAGACATTTTTCACATCTTTTTCCCTGTAACTTGGAAATGGTAAGTCTGAGAAGTTTCAAACTGTATTAGATATATATTCTGTGTGTAATCTTAGTATGTAACAGATTTTAAGTCTGAAGCTTTAATTTTGAAGGTCAAATTGAGGTCTCTAAAAGGCTCCCAAAGACCCAATATTTGGACTTTTTGCTACTTTTAAGCCCTGTGACTGTCAAACTATGTGACTGATAGAGCTCAAATCCTATCTGGGAAGATATTAGTATGTTATTTATATATGTGCCAAAAATTAAGGCTTTAAGAAGACATTTAACCTGTGTATGAGGACCATAAATCCCCACCCGAGTGACCATTTTTAGACATTTTTCACATATTTTGCCCTGTAACTTGGAAATGGTAAGTCTAAGAAGTTTCAAACTGTATTAGATGCATATTCTATGTGTAATCTTAGTATGTGACAAATTTTAAGTCTGAAGCTTTAATTTGAAGGCCACATTTAGGTCTCTAGAAGGCCCCATAAAGACCCAGTATTTGGACTTTTTGCCAATTTTAAGGCCTTTGACTGTTAAACTATGTGACTGATAGAGCTGAAATCTCATCTGGGAATACATTATTATGTTCTTTTTACATGTGCCAAAAATCAAGGCTTCAAGTAGACATTTAACCTGTGTATGAGGACCTTAAACACCCACCTGAGTGACCCTTTTAAGACATTTTTCACATATTTTGCTCTGTAACTTGGAAATGGTAAGTCTGAGAAGTTTCAAACTTTATTAGATACATATTCTATGTGTAATCTTAGTATGTAACAAATTTTAAGTCTGAAGCTTTAATTTGAAAGCCACATCGAGATCTCTAAAAGGCCCACAGAGACCCAATATTTGGACTTTTTGCCACCTTTAAGCCCTGTGACTGTTAAACTATGTGATTGATGGAGCTGAAATCCCATCTGGGAATGCATTATTATGTCCTTTTTACATATGGCGAAAATCAAGGTTTTTAGTAGACATTTAACCTGTGTATGAGGGCCATAGACACTCGCCCAAGTGCCTTTTTGGACATTTTTTCCGTATTTTGCCCTGTTATTTGGAAATGCTTAGTGTGACAAGTCTTAAACTGTATTATATATAATTTTTGTTTGTTATGTATGTCCCCCAAAAAGTTTCAGATCTGTAGTTTAATTGCTAAGGTCTCTTTAACAATTGTAAAATGCCCACAGAAACCCAATTTATGGACATTATGCCACTTTAAAGCCCAGTAACTGTCAAACTATGTGGGTTATAGAGCTGAAATCTTTGAATTTTTAAAAGGAAATGCCTGTCTATTTAAATTGTGAATATTAATAATGTTATGGCTATCTTAGTCTTTTAAGAACTTATTTTTGTGTGTTATACCTCTGCTTGCTGAGTTTTTAACTTTTTAAAATGAAACTGGTTAAACGCCGGTTAAACATATTCAAGTAGACAAAATGGACACTTTAAGTGAGCTTTAAGTCCCAATATTAATGAAATTATATCCGTATGTAGTAAAACTAGGGGATTTTTAACCCTCAACTAGCCCAGTTTTATTCAACTTGCCTCAGTTAATTTTGACACAGCTCCTACAGTTATGAACTCATTTCAGTTGATAATCACATACTTAAAATTCTCAATTCTTTTTGTATTTGAGTACCCCTTTTATATAGATTGTTTGTTTACCATTTTTGCTGTAGCACTCCATCTCTTTGAGAGAACATGTAAACTGTGTAAAAAAGATGTAGAAGATGAGATACATTTTGTTTGTGTTTGTCCAGCTTTAGAGCTGATTCGTATGAAATATTTCAAAATTTTAAATATAGATAAATCTGAATTATTAATAGATCAATTATCAAGGGTATTAACTCATATGAATGTCAATATGGTTATTAATTTTATTTTTGATTTGTGGCAAGAAAGAAAAAGTAAATTATATTGTTAATTTTTATGTATTGAATTGCTGTCTTTATTTACTGTATCTTACCTCAAAATATGTTTGCTCTGTTTGTTATTAACTCTCTATTTAAAGTGACTTATAAGCCCATATAGGGCTGGGTATTACTTCAATAGTTTTTGTATAATCCTTGTCAACATAATACATGTCACTATAATAAACTAATAAACTAAACTAAGTCCCAACCCACATCCCCCACCCGGATTCCCCCCACCCACCTCTGCTTGCTGAGTTTTTCACTTTTTAAAATGAAACTGGTGAAACATATTGAAGTAGACAAAATGGACACTTTAAGTGAGCTTTAAGTCCCAATATTAATGAAATTATATCCTTATGTAGTAAAACTAGGGGATTTTTAACCCTCAACTAGCCCAGTTTTATTCAACTTGCCTCAGTTAATTTTGGCACAGCTCCTACAGTTCATATAACACAAAGGGGAGTCAGAACTGAGATTGTGTCACATATTTAGGTTGCATATATATGGACCACATATATAGGTATAGAGGAAATGAATAACTGAAAACAATTTGCAAATTCTAAAAATAATATAATAAAATAATAATATAAATAATTTTTTTTAAAATAATATTTTATTTGTGAACAAATATAGAAACAGATATGCGCTTTTGGGATTATGAATTTTAGAATGGACATTGAATCATCAATCATTTAAATACTTTGAAGGAAGATTGAAAAGTATGATGAGTTGAGTTAAAAATAATATTTTATTTGTCAACAAATATAGAAACAGATATGCTCTTTTGGGATTATTATTTTAGAATGGACATTCAATCATCAATCATTTAAATACTTTGAAAATAGGTTTAGAGTTATCATTGCAGGAAGATTGAAAATATAATTTGAGTTATGTATTCGGCGTTTGGGGATACACCATCTTCCTTGGAAGATATAAACAGAGTAGATTGATGTGCTGAAGTTCATATAATAATGGGTAATTATGTTTTTAAAAATTCCCGATCAAAACCTGTGGCGTGAGTGATGACCTGTCTGGGGATATGTTGGCGCCGAGTTGGCCCAATCTAGTTATAAAGAAACTTAATCCCCTGTTTCCCCTGTTGGTGTTTAAAATATCAAAAAACTTACAGGAATTCAAGGGCTGCAAATCTTTTCATGGCATCAGATTTTTTAGTATCTCTCTTATTAATGATCTTAGGGTTTCAGAATATAAAACGAGTTTAGGATATCAGGGGATGCACATCATTTCATGGGATCAAATTTGACCTTTGTTCCTTGCTGCAAGGTTACAAGTGGGTAGATTGACAAAACGTTTTTGTATCTCCATTGATAGGGATTGTAGGGTCTTAGATTGTGAAAACAGCTGCAGGAAATCACTAATTTATCTCAGTGCTGTGATTTTATCATTTCAGAGATGCTTCTGACCAACCAGTTAGCAGTAGCGTGCAACAGTGATTAGTGTGGAAGAAAGAGATTGAAGACACTACCTTATATCGGCCATGCCGACCCAAATTATTACACGTGCTAACATGCATGACCTTCAGTTTGCAGTGATGCATGGAAAGCCAGAAGATGTAAATGATATCCTAGATATGGGAACTGTGAACATCAACAGTACAGTGTGTGGAATGACAGCATTGTCCTTGACCTTATACAGAGAGAAGACCCATCTGTTCAAACTGCTCATGTGTCACAAGTGTACCCAAAATAAGCTGGACATCAATAAGCCAAGTAAGGATGACAAACATAGGCTGGAACCGCCTTTAGTTACAGCATGCAGGTTAGGCGACAAGGAAGCAGTGAAGTTATTGGTCAAATATGGTGTGGACCTTGAGGGGACAGATAATTTTAACCATGCCTCTTTATGGATGGCTACGAGACAGAGGTACACAGATCTGGTACTTTTCCTACTCCAACATGGTGCGAGTGTAAATCCCTCCCAAATCTGGTCACGTTCGCCACTTTTTTTTGCCATAAAGTATTCAAGCAAAAGGACAGAAATAGCCAAGATCTTAATATACTACGGTGCTTGTTTATACATTGAGAAATCTGCATCTATGCTTTACTGGTCAATAGTTCAAGGAAATGTAAACCTTACCAAGCTGATCGTTGATGCTGGTTACCATGTATCATCTGACGAAAAAATACGTCAGGAATATTTGGAGGATACATTAACGAGGAATAGCATTCTGTTAGAATGGTTGAAACAAGAACTGTTTGAGCCTCCAAGTTTACAGAGACAATGTAGAGCAGTTTTACGGAGACATATCTCAGACACACACAAGGGAGTACACTTTGTAAAGAGGCTTGGAGAGCTGCCACTTCCAAAGAGTATTATAGAGTACCTTGCTCTATTCATGCACAGAGATAAAGAATGTACGCTGTGACATGAGAACAATTACAAGTCAGTTGCACTGACTGATTTGCAAACTGCGTCAAGAGATCAGCTTTCGGGATTTTTGAAAAGGGGAAACTTTTTGTTTCAGGGTGAAAATCAAATCAAATTTTAAAGTTAGTGATCAGAAGGTTTATCTCCAAGAATCAGCAAACCCAGCTGGTCGTTTAGTTACACATGTATCATCCATTTGATGGTGAATTCCTGTATAAACCTTCCTATTCACAGAAGTGTTACTGTTTTACAATGTTTGTTAATTATGTGACATTTTTTTTGCAACTATAAGGATGTTTATGAAGCATCACATTTTATTCAGCAATGCAGGGGTTTAAAAAAACTTTTTTCTTTTCTCTCTCGTAATATCAAACATGGCCTTTTCAAACCTTTATTTGGTTGACGTTACCTTTTTTCCCCAAAATTCCTACTTGATGGAATAATGTGTTAAATTTAATAGTTTAGCCACATTAGACTATGTAGCAGTTAAGTTTATATCTTATGAGTATTTCATACAGGAGTATATTTTCAACAGAAAATATCAACTGCAAAACTAAATGAAAGATAACAAAAAGATTTTTTTGCAGAAAAATAAGTTTTTTTAATAATCTCTTATTTCAGTGACCTCTGGCCTGCCTGAAGAATGAGATATATTGAGAGTACATGTTAACCCTTTTTTACCCTATGACTTTTAAGTACAAATTATATTTGCCAGGTACTTCTTGTGAATACAATGCATTACAGATTGTTCTGTAACCACCTCTACCACTATAATGAGATTTGCAGTAAAAATTTCACCGAAGTGTCATCGTATGTCCATTGTTATGGATTGCCTGTGGCTTGTGCCATAATGAAAGAACCAGGTGCCTATCATAATGGAAGCATTCAAAACTTAATGACAAGAATTCGGGGAGTAAATAGAAGCATTCTTTGAGTAGTCGTAACACTGTCAGTATTTGTTACATTGTTATTAAAAATTTCCTACAGATCATAAATGTGAATTAAAATGTCTGAATTATTGTAAAATTTAGGCAAATTACACATCACCTCACTGTAAAACACATCAATAATTCTATTTCATACAATAATGAAAACTTTATATTTAGTTGGATGTAAAGAAATAAGGGTTTGAATTTGAGCCGCTTGAATTTGAAGAAACCTGACATTATCTCGTGAAATAGTATCCAAAAAAGAAAACAGGGAAATTATAAATCAAAGCAAATCAGCCACTGTAAAAGGCCGAAGATAAATCAACATAATGGAGTATTTATTGTCTATGCTTATTTCAGTTATTTTATGAAGATATTTTTATAAAACACCTTCCGTACATGCGTGACTCCGTCCGTCCGTCCGTTCACCATGTTTTTACATAAAGCTTAATTTCTCATTCATTTATTCAGATATCTTCACCAAATATGCAGGGAATGTTTATTGCTATGAAAACATGTCTGTGGAAAATTTTGGCCTTATTTTGAAAAACAAAATGGCCGCCATAGCCAATTGTTTGAAAATCATAAAGATGCTCTAAATCTTGAAATATTGCAGCTAGCTTCATCAAATTTATGGCTAGGAAAGCTAGTCTGATAGAAATTTTGGTCTAGTTTGCAAAAAAACAAAATGACTGCCATATCACATGTTTAATGTCAAACAGGGTTGTCTTATTAAAAGGCCTTTCCATTACTCCTAGGGGTTTGGGATGTGAAAACAATTTGTAGGAAGTCAAGGCCTGGAAATCTTTTCCATGTGTTGAATTTGACCTTTGACCCCTGCTTAAATGGGGTCATCATACTAAAACTTCCTTAAATCTCCCTTATTATTGATGCTAGGGCTTCTGAATGTAAAAACAGCCCATGGGAAGTCCTGGTCTGCAAATGTTTTGCCTGTGAACGATTTTGGCCTTATTTTGAAAATAAGCCACCATAGCCAATTATTTGATCAAGATACTGTAAAAATTGAAATATTGCAGCTAGGTTCATCAAATTTGCACAAAAGATAATATGGCTAGGAAAGTTAGCCTGATAGTAATTTTGGCCTAGTTTTGAAAACGAAATGGCCGCCATATCACATTTAATGTCAACTAGGATTATCCTATTTAAAAGGCCTTATATCTCCGTTATCATTGCTACTAGGGGTTTCGAATGTGAAAACAACTTATAGCAAGTCATGGCCTGGGAATCTTTTCCAGTTGCTGACTTTGACCTTTGACCCCTTCTTCAGTGTCATTTTTGGTCATCTTAATACAAAGGCCTTACATCTCCCTTCGTCCTCATATATTACTAATTCTAAGGCGGGGGATAACCGCTGCGACAGTGGCCTTGTTATACTTGCGATTAATGAATGAATATATGGTATTGTAAGAGAGTCTAGTCATTGGACCAATAAATAACTAGCTATTTATATTAATTAATGGATATTAATGCCATTTATTAATGTTAAAAGTAAATTAACATCAAGATTTCCTCAAATTCTAATTGTTCTGAATCCAGTAATGTGCAAGCTTCTTACTTAAGGTTCTAGTGAGGTATTCACTTCCAGTTTTAGGCATAAATGAAAAATACATGAAAGGAATCTGTTAAAGTGCAGTGCTTAAATGCTATTGGCTTTATTAGAAAAGAGTTACAATAAAAAATTTGTTCTATTGGATCAGATCCAAAATTCAATGTACAATTAGTCTGTTGATCCTGCACTCAAAAACAACAGAAGGTGAATAACACACATTAGTAAACAATTACAATATACACTATGTAACCTTGATTGTTTTATGATAATATGCATGAGTAACAGTACTGTCTGTTTTGTTATTTATGTTTGTAATCAGTGTGTATAGAGTAGAAAATGTATAATTTGTTAGAGTATGTCAAATTTGCTAGTGAGGAAACCTTCTTCTGTTTCCTTCATTTGTGGGAAGTTTACACATTTGTCATTATTGTGATTATGAGGCCTCTAATCTCAACTGATACCAAATTGCCACATATTTTGATAATTATAATTTTAAGGGGTGTCCCACAGTGGGCAAATTTCACATAATGTGGCAAATTTACATTTCTACCATAATATCTAATTTCATATAAGTTTGTTACTGTTCATAGTTTTACACACAAAGAATCTATTTTTTTCTCCACAGTGGTAACAGCTAATATACTGCGTAAAACCTTAAAATGAAATAGAAAAGGATATATGTTGTTTTCAAGATTGTACTTGCATGTTATGCCAGTCCAGTTAATGAATACTGGTCACTAATGTGCAATGGTGAATGTTACTTGTAATGCATAATGATTCATCCGAATAATGTTGAACTGTCTTGTGAATATAACATTTGTTTTTAAAAAAACATGTTATTCAGACAGCAAAACCTATGTAAATGTGCTATATGTTCTTACAGTTTTCAAAATATTCTGTGTTTATATATATTTATCTAAATATACAGGAGACTAGTGGTTATCACTTAATATTCTTATATCTAGTCAAAAAATTGTCTATTCCTCAGTACTGTTGTAGTTGCTTCATTATTTACAGCTTAGTCTTTCATAATATATGTGTACAGTATCAAAATGAATGTTGAATTAAATGTGGATAATTATTGGCTTTCACATGACATGTTCAATGTCAACACTCAGTGCATGATAGAACTGTGTAAACCCCACTTGCAGGTTTTCATTATTGACTGATATGTCCAATACTAATCAGTACTGGACACTTTCTCTCAGTGACCAGTTCTGGGGGAATTAGTTTGTTGCTGTAAAAAGAGAAATCACAGAATTTTGGGACAGAGTTTCATATAATTCGGACCAGGCATCAAAAAGGATATAGAGTGGGTTTACAATTGCAAAACTCTGAAAAGTGGCCAATTTCAGAAAATATTGAAAATCTCGGCCCTAGCAGGCCTTGGTCTCTAATATTTTGTGGTATTGGCCACTTTTTCAGAGTTGAACTGTATTAATACATTGGGAACAAGGAGAATCCCCGATACCTGCCCAAAATGTCAGAATACATCTTTGAGGTGAAATCAAAATGACTGCATTAAAATGGGAATAGTTACTGTGCAGAGTGAGAAACGTGAAATTAACAATTTCTAATTTACCATGTGGATACTAAGAATTCTATAACTGAGACCTGTGCAGTGGGTGAAAATATGTTTTTGAGTTTCTGTAGTAGTACTTTATACAGCTGTTACATTGTCTGAAGGCAATTTTCTAGTAAAATTATTTGATAATCTGGGGAAAAATACGACCCTTTAAACAATGAATTGAAAATAGCATCAGAGATGCTCGTACCCCACAGCCTGAGGAAATAGTTTTCAACACCATGAGATATAGAAGTAGTGAAACAGTACACAGAATGGGATATTTTCAGAGCAGTGTCCAAATAATGTTTAAGTAGAGAAAGTAACATCTAAGAGAAAGAAAGTGCATGTAAAGATTAAGTATTAAAACAAGACAATTCAGTAAACTAAAGATTATGAAGCTGTAAAATTTATTAACTGGAGACTAGCTATCAATGGAAATACCACAATTATGTAAAAGTACATATAATAATCAGTTGGCGCAATCCATATCGTTACGGTTGCCGAGATATGTCCGGATATATATTATAGGTCAGATCAAGGCAGGGTTCAAAATTAGCGCCGATCCGCCAGTTCACAACCAACCGAAATGCTATCAAGTTGAAAAGATTAAGATCCTGCCAGTCTGTTTGTCCTAGAAGCTGTAAGATGGTTATACATAAACTCTTTGCACAGTTGAATTATGATTTGCATGTTTTTGATATTGTTCAACCATACCAAAGTGACCTCGTACATTTGTGTGAACATTTAAGTCCTTTCCCATTTTAATATTTGTTTTGTATTGTCGAATTACGGTTTGAATGTTTTGAATATTTCCCATACATACAGATGTGGCAATACATGCTTATGTATGGTGTTGGGGCAAAACCTGTGGCTCACTTGATGAAATACCATCTGTTACAATGGGAAGTTGCAAAAGTAAAACCCTTAATGAATTCTTATATGACTTTAACGTTGTTTAATCTACATTAAAAGATACCCAAAGGTGTAACAACCAAGATTCAAGTAAAAAGATATAAGATAGATATAGGAAAGATAAACTAGATTGGGCCAACTCGGCGCCAACATATCCCCAGACAGGTCATCACTCACGCCACAGGTTTTGATCGGAAATTTTTTAAAACATAATTACCCATTATTATATGAACTTCAGCACATCAATCTACTCTGTTTATATCTCCCCAAGGAAGATGGTGTATCCCCAGACGCCGAATACATAACTGAAATTATATTTTCAATCTTCCTGCAATGATAACTCTAAACCTATTTTCAAAGTATTTAAATGATTGATGATTGAATGTCCATTCTAAAATAATAATCCCAAAAGAGCATATCTGTTTCTATATTTGTTGACAAATAAAATATTATTTTTAACTCAACTCATCATATTTTTCAATCTTCCTTCAAAGTATTTAAATGATTGATGATTCAATGTCCATTCTAAAATTCATAATCCCAAAAGCGCATATCTGTTTCTATATTTGTTCACAAATAAAATATTATTTTAAAAAAAATTATTTATATTATTATTTTATTATATTATTTTTAGAATTTGCAAATTGTTTTCAGTTATTCATTTCCTCTATACCTATATATGTGGTCCATATATATGCAACCTAAATATGTGACACAATCTCAGTTCTGACTCCCCTTTGTGTTATATGTAATGAAGCCCACCACCTCCCACCCCCACCCCTCTCCCCTTCTCCACACCTCTCTCACTATTACACAAGATCTGCAACCCCATTGAGTTCTTTGTTTCTCATCCGATATCATTAAATACCTTTGTTTATTTAGTGTCACTCAATATAGCTGGAGGTCCCAGAGGTGGGTGGGGGGAATCTGGGTGGGGGATGTGGGTTGAGCATAAATGGTAAACAAACAATCTATATAAAAGGGGTACTCAAATACAAAAAGAATTGAGAATTTTAAGTATGTGATTATCAACTGAAATGAGTTCATAACTGTAGGAGCTGTGCCAAAATTAACTGAGGCAAGTTGAATAAAACTGGGCTAGTTGAGGGTTAAAAATCCCCTAGTTTTACTACATAAGGATATAATTTCATTAATATTGGGACTTAAAGCTCACTTAAAGTGTCCATTTTGTCTACTTGAATATGTTTAACCAGTTTCATTTTAAAAAGTGAAAAACTCAGCAAGCAGAGGTATAACACACAAAAATAAGTTCTTAAAAGACTAAGATAGCCATAACATTATTAATATTCAAAATTTAAATAGACAGGCATTTCCTTTTAAAAATTCAAAGATTTCAGCTCTATAACCCACATCGTTTGACAGTTACTGGGCTTTAAAGTGGCATAATATCCATAAATTGGGTTTCTGTGGGCATTTTACAATTGTTAAAGAGACCTTAGCAATTAAACTACAGATCTGAAACTTTTTGGGGGACATACATAACAAACAAAAATGATATATAATACAGTTTAAGACTTGTCACACTAAGCATTTCCAAATAACAGGGCAAAATACGGAAAAAATGTCAAACTAGAGGATCGCTCGCAAAAAAAAAAGATAATGTTTTTGCATAGCAAAAACAAAGCGTCCCGAAAAGGCTATAAAGGTGAGTGCTAAAGTATTAAGAAAATGCTTCGTTTCTAGCCTTATACTGTTGTGGCAACCAAAGTCAGCGCAGTCTGCTCTATCTAGCACGGTTTTCAAGATATAAGCATTTTTGTGTTTTGCAAAAAATAAAAAAATTAAAAATGTCCGCTATATTTGGTGAGACAAAAATATTTTGAAAATTGGCATGGCTACTCTGCAGAGAAAAAGCCTCTGATGAGACTGACAAAATATTAGCAGTCGAAATACAATTTACACACAGTTAAATTATATAAGGCAGATAAACTATCTTATTATCCACCCTCAGTCTACGCATAAGCAGGAAGCAGATTTTTTCCTACTCTGCAGAGATACCCAGCAGGTCCAAAATTTTGTTGATTTCGCTCCATATAGCACGGTTTTCGAGATATAAGCATTTTTGTGTTTTGCAAAAACTTTGAAAATTCAAAATGGCCACCATTTTTGGGGAGACAAAAATTTTTGTCAAGACCACTGCCGCGGTGTGTATCTCCCGCCGAGCATTAAAGCAGAAGAAATAGCTTTTCCGAGATATTCACAATTTTTCATTTTCGTGTGTGAAAGCTCTTCCAAAAGTAGGTGAATGAGTTATTTGAGAAAAATTGGCTATCTGCAATACTATTAAGAGATAATTCACATTTACTCATTTTGAGTAGGTGAATAATTATCTATGGGTCTGAAACTTCACCAAGTGAAAGCTCTCCCAAAAGTAGGTGAATGAGTTATTTGAGAAAAATTGGCTATCCGCAATACTTTTAGAGATAATTCGCATTTACTCATTTTGAGTAGGTGAGTAATTAGCTATGGGTCTGAAACTTCACCATGTGAAAGCTCTCCCACAAGTAGATGAATGAGTATTTGATAAAAATTGGGTATCCACAATACTTTTACAGATAATTAGCATTTACTCATTTTGAGTAGGTGAATAAATAGCTATGGGTCTGAAACTTCACAGAGTGAAAGCTCTCCCAAAAGTAGGTGAATGAGTTATTTGAGAAAAATTGGCTATCTGCAATACTTTTAGAGATAATTCGCATTTACTCATTTTGAGTAGGTGAGTAATTAGCTATGGGTCTGAAACTTCACCGAGTGAAAGCTCTCCCAAAAGTAGGTGAATGAGTTATTTGAGAAAAATTGGCTATCTGCAATACTTTTAGAGATAATTCGCATTTACTCATTTTGAGTAGGTGAGTAATTAGCTATGGGTGTGAAACTTCACCAAGTGAAAGCTCTCCCAAAAGTAGGTGAATGAGTTATTTGAGAAAAATTGGCTATCTGCAATACTTTTAGAGATAATTCTCATTTACTCATTTTGAGTAGGTGAGTAATTAGCTATGGGTGTGAAACTTCACCAAGTGAAAGCTCTCCCAAAAGTAGGTGAATGAGTTATTTGAGAAAAATTGGCTATCTGCAATACTTTTAGAGATAATTCGCATTTACTCATTTTGAGTAGGTGAGTAATTAGCTATGGGTGTGAAACTTCACCAAGTGAAAGCTCTCCCAAAAGTAGGTGAATGAGTTATTTGAGAAAAATTGGCTATCTGCAATACTTTTAGAGATAATTCGCATTTACTCATTTTGAGTAGGTGAGTAATTAGCTATGGGTGTGAAACTTCACCAAGTGAAAGCTCTCCCAAAAGTAGGTGAATGAGTTATTTGAGAAAAATTGGCTATCTGCAATACTTTTAGAGATAATTCGCATTTACTCATTTTGAGTAGGTGAGTAATTAGCTATGGGTGTGAAACTTCACCAAGTGAAAGCTCTCCCAAAAGTAGGTGAATGAGTTATTTGAGAAAAATTGGCTATCTGCAATACTTTTAGAGATAATTCGCATTTACTCATTTTGAGTAGGTGAGTAATTAGCTATGGGTCTGAAACTTCACCAAGTGAAAGCTCTCCCAAAAGTAGGTGAATGATTAATTTGAGAAAAATTGGCTATCTACAATACTTTTAGAGATAATTCGCATTTACTCATTTTGAGTAGGTGAGTAATTAGCTATGGGTCTGAAACTTCACCAAGTGAAAGCTCTCCCAAAAGTAGGTGAATGATTTATTTGAGAAAAATTGGCTATCTGCAATATTTTTAGAGATAATTCGCATTTACTCATTTTGAGTAGGTGAGTAATTAGCTATGGGTCTGAAACTTCACCATGTGAAAGCTCTCCCACAAGTAGATGAATGAGTTATTTGATAAAAATTGGGTATCCGCAATACTTTTACAGATAATTAGCATTTACTCATTTTGAGTAGGTAAATAATTAGCTATGGGTCTGAAACTTCACCATGTGAAAGCTCTCCCAAAAGTAGGTGAATGAGTTATTTGAGAAAAATTGGCTATCTGCAATACTTTTAGAGATAATTCGCATTTACTCATTTTCAGTAGGTGAGTAATTAGCTATGGGTCTGAAACTTCACAGAGTGAAAGCTCTCCCAAAAGTAGGTGAATGAGTTATTTGAGAAAAATTGGCTATCTGCAATACTTTTAGAGATAATTCGCATTTACTCATTTTGAGTAGGTGAGTAATTAGCTATGGGTCTGAAACTTCACCAAGTGAAAGCTCTCCCAAAAGTAGGCGAATGATTAATTTGACAAAAATTGGCTATCTGCAATACTTTTAGAGATAATTCGCATTTACTCATTTTGAGTAGGTGAGTAATTAGCTATGGGTCTGAAACTTCACCAAGTGAAAGCTCTCCCAAAAGTAGGTGAATGAGTTATTTGAGAAAAATTGGCTGTCTGCAATACTTTTAGAGATAATTCGGATTTACTCATTTTGAGTAGGTGAGTAATTAGCTATGGGTGTGAAACTTCACCAAGTGAAAGCTCTCCCAAAAGTAGGTGAATGAGTTATTTGAGAAAAATTGGCTATCTGCAATACTTTTAGAGATAATTCGCATTTACTCATTTTGAGTAGGTGAGTAATTAGCTATGGGTGTGAAACTTCACCAAGTGAAAGCTCTCCCAAAAGTAGGTGAATGAGTTATTTGAGAAAAATTGGCTATCTGCAATACTTTTAGAGATAATTCGCATTTACTCATTTTGAGTAGGTGAGTAATTAGCTATGGGTGTGAAACTTCACCAAGTGAAAGCTCTCCCAAAAGTAGGTGAATGAGTTATTTGAGAAAAATTGGCTATCTGCAATACTTTTAGAGATAATTCGCATTTACTCATTTTGAGTAGGTGAGTAATTAGCTATGGGTGTGAAACTTCACCAAGTGAAAGCTCTCCCAAAAGTAGGTGAATGAGTTATTTGAGAAAAATTGGCTATCTGCAATACTTTTAGAGGTAATTCGCATTTACTCATTTTGAGTAGGTGAGTAATTAGCTATGGGTCTGAAACTTCACCAAGTGAAAGCTCTCCCAAAAGTAGGTGAATGATTAATTTGAGAAAAATTGGCTATCTACAATACTTTTAGAGATAATTCGCATTTACTCATTTTGAGTAGGTGAGTAATTAGCTATGGGTCTGAAACTTCACCAAGTGAAAGCTCTCCCAAAAGTAGGTGAATCATTTATTTGAGAAAAATTGGCTATCTGCAATATTTTTAGAGATAATTCGCATTTACTCATTTTGAGTAGGTGAGTAATTAGCTATGGGTCTGAAACTTCACCATGTGAAAGCTCTCCCACAAGTAGATGAATGAGTTATTTGATAAAAATTGGGTATCCGCAATACTTTTACAGATAATTAGCATTTACTCATTTTGAGTAGGTAAATAATTAGCTATGGGTCTGAAACTTCACCATGTGAAAGCTCTCCCAAAAGTAGGTGAATGAGTTATTTGAGAAAAATTGGCTATCTGCAATACTTTTAGAGATAATTCGCATTTACTCATTTTCAGTAGGTGAGTAATTAGCTATGGGTCTGAAACTTCACAGAGTGAAAGCTCTCCCAAAAGTAGGTGAATGAGTTATTTGAGAAAAATTGGCTATCTGCAATACTTTTAGAGATAATTCGCATTTACTCATTTTGAGTAGGTGAGTAATTAGCTATGGGTCTGAAACTTCACCAAGTGAAAGCTCTCCCAAAAGTAGGCGAATGATTAATTTGACAAAAATTGGCTATCTGCAATACTTTTAGAGATAATTCGCATTTACTCATTTTGAGTAGGTGAGTAATTAGCTATGGGTCTAAAACTTCACCAAGTCAAAGCTCTCCCAAAAGTAGGTGAATGAGTTATTTGAGAAAAATTGGCTGTCTGCAATACTTTTAGAGATAATTCGCATTTACTCATTTTGAGTAGGTGAGTAAAATGGCCGCCATTTTTGGCAAGACAAAATTTTTTTGAAAATTGGCATGGCTACTCTGCAGATATACCCTGTGGATCAAAAATTTCGTCGAAATCGCTCTATCTTGCAGGGTTTTCGAGATATAAGCATTTTTATGTTTTGCAATTTTTGCGAAAAATTCGAAAATTCAAAATGGCCGCCATTTTTGGCGAGACAAAAATTTTTTCAAAATTGGGATAACTACTCTGCAGAGATACCCTGTGGGTCAAAAATTTCGTCGAAATCGCTCTATCTAGCACGGTTTTCGAGATATAAGCATTTTTGTGTTTTGCAATTTTTACGAAAATTTCGAAAATTCAAAATGGCCGCCATTTTTGGCGAGACAAAATTTTTTGAAAATTGGGAAAAGTACTCTGCAGAGATACCCTGTGGGTCAAAAATTTTGTCGAAATTGCTCTATCTAGCACGGTTTTTGAGATATAAGCATTTTTGTGTTTTGCAATTTTTGCGAAAATTTCGAAAATTCAAAATGGCCGCCATTTTGGACGAGACAAAATTTTTTTGAAAATTGGGAAAACTACTCCGCAGAGATACCCTGTGGGTCAAAAATTTCATCGAAATCGCTCTATCTAGCACGGTTTTCGAGATATAAGCATTTTTGTGTTTTGCAATTTTTACGAAAATTTCGAAAATTCAAAATGGCCGCCATTTTTGGCGAGACAAAAATTTTTTGAAAATTGGGAAAAGTACTCCGCAGAGATACCCTGCGGGTCAAAAATTTTGTCGAAATTGCTCTATCTAGCACGGTTTTTGAGATATAAGTATTTTTGTGTTTTGCAATTTTTGCGAAAATTTCGAAAATTCAAAATGGCCGCCATTTTGGACGAGACAAAAAATTTTTGAAAATTGGGAAAACTACTCCGCAGAGATACCCTGCGGGTCAAAAATTTCGTCGAAATCGCTCTATCTAGCACGGTTTTCGAGATATAAGCATTTTTGTGTTTTCCTTATTTGGAAAATTCGTAATGATTAATTAATCATTAATTACTCGGCCATTTCTTGACCAATCAATGCCAAAATCTAATGATTTCCAGATTTTAATAGAATGAATGTATTTGCCAAGTTTCAGGTGAATTGATAAAATTGCTTTCAAGTTATCATCCGGACAAGCTTCCCCATCGAAAAAAGACATTTTTGGTCATGTGACCTCTCTGATTGGTTGAAATGTCACTGCAGCATATTCAAAAAAATTCCCCAAGGCTACTGCCTAAACCTGCCAAATTTGAAAAGAATCCGCCTAACGGTTACAGAGTTATAAGGAAAACAAAATGCGGAGCCGGCGGAGCCGCCGGAGCCGCCGGAGCCGGCGGAGCCTGAAGCTCTCCCATACACAAACAAGCGTCCCTTGCGGGACGCTTAAAAAGGCACTTGGGCGAGTGTCTATGGCCCTCATACACAGGTTAAATGTCTACTAAAAACCTTGATTTTCGGCATATGTAAAAAAGGACATAATAATGCATTCCCAGATGGGATTTCAGCTCCATCAATCACATAGTTTAACAGTTACAGGGCTTAAAGGTGGTAAAAAGTCCAAATATTGGGTCATTGTGGGCCTTTTAGAGATCTCGATGTGGCTTTCAAATTAAAGCTTCAGACTTAAAATTTGTTACATACTAAGATTACACATAGAATATGTATCTAATAAAGTTTGAAACTTCTCAGACTTACCATTTCCAAGTTACAGAGAAAAATATGTGAAAAATGTCTTAAAAGGGTCACTCAGGTGGGTGTTTAAGGTCCTCATACACAGGTTAAATGTCTACTTGAAGCCTTGATTTTTGGCACATGTAAAAAGAACATAATAATGTATTCCCAGATGAGATTTCAGCTCTATCAGTCACATAGTTTAACAGTCACAGGCCTTAAAATTGGCAAAAAGTCCAAATACTGGGTCTTTATGGGGCCTTCTAGAGACCTAAATGTAGCCTTCAAATTAAAGCTTCAGACTTAAAATTTGTCACATACTAAGATTACACATAGAATATGCATCTAATACAGTTTGAAACTTCTTAGACTTACCATTTCCAAGTTACAGGGAAAAATATGTGAAAAATGTCTAAAAATGGTCACTCGGGTGGGGATTTATGGTCCTCATACACAGGTTAAATGTCTTCTTAAAGCCTTAATTTTTGGCACATATAAAAATAACATACTAATATCTTCTCAGATAGGATTTGAGCTCTATCAGTCACATAGTTTGACAGTCACAGGGCTTAAAAGTAGCAAAAAGTCCAAATATTGGGTCTTTGGGAGCCTTTTAGAGACCTCAATTTGACCTTCAAAATTAAAGCTTCAGACTTAAAATCTGTTACATACTAAGATTACACACAGAATATAAATCTAATACAGTTTGAAACTTCTCAGACTTACCATTTCCAAGTTACAGGGAAAAAGATGTGAAAAATGTCTTATAAGGGTCACTCGGGTGGGTGTTTATGGTCCTGATACACAGGTTAACTGTCTATTAAAGGCCTAAATGTTGGGGCACATATAAGAAAACACATAGATATATTCCCAGATGATATTTAACTTAGATGAGAGACATAGTTTTAAAGCTACAGTGCTTGAAAGTGGCAAAAAGTGCATAAATTGGGTCTCTGTGGGCACTTTTGAGACCTTAAGTCGACCCCTTTGGGTAAACCTACAGCCCTAAAATTTTCTACAGACAAGGATTACATATCAAAGTTATACCTAGCACAGTTTGAGACTCATCAGAATTATCACTTCCAAATTATAGGGCAAAATATGTGTAAAGTATAGCAAAAAATCCCTAAGTGGGGGTATTTATGGGCCTCAAACACAATTTTCTCCTCAACTTAAAGTCATGATTTTCGGCACATGTACTAAGAACATATTAATGTGTTGTCAGGTAAAATTTCAGCCAGCTGAGCATCATAGTTTGTGACCTACAGGGCTCTAAGTGGCCAAAAGTGCAATTTCTGACCTTAAGGTGGCCATAAGTTCTTTTTTACTGGGAGTTTAAGGTCACCTTAAAATAGGGATCTTCCTTTGGGCACCCTTAACATGTGTACCAAGTTTGAAAAAAAAATATTAATTTGTTTTTGAGTTATCGCGTCCACAAGGAAATTTCTACGGCGGCGGCGGCGGCGGCGCGACGGACCTGAATCCAATATATCCCCGACTTTCGTCTGGGGATATAAATAGTATCCAATATCCCCGTAGAGAGATAAAATATAATCAGATATGCAAGATCAAAGGTCAAATTCAGGTCACACCATGAAGTTACACACCTATAACCCTGACCAAAGTCCCTACCAAATATCAATTTCCTACACCTTATGGGTTCCGAAATATAGCCCAGACAAGGCATTATAAGTCAAGGTCACTATGGCAAGGTCAAAGGTCAAATCAAGGTCACACCATGAAGTTTTACATTTACACACCCTAACCAATGTCCCTACCCAGTATCAACTCCCTACACCTTACAGTTTCTGAGATATATCCTGGACAAGATTTTATAGGTCAAGGTCACTACAGCAAGGTCAAATCTAGCTCACACCATGACATTGCACACCTACACCCCCTAACTAATGTCCCTATCAAGTATCAACTTTCTACACCTTACGGTTTCTGAGATATAGTCCGGACAAGATTTTCAAACTCAAGGTCACTACATCAAGGTCAAAGCTCAAATCAAGGTCACACCATGACGTTGCACACCTACACCCCTAACCAATGTCCCTACCAAGTATCAACTTCCTACACCTTATGGTTTCTGAGATACAGGCCGGACAAACTTTTCCCGCCGCCCGCCCATCCGGACACCATGGGTGAAAACAATACCAACTACCAAATCCAACTACTCGAGCTTGGATTTTATAAGCAATTGTGCAGTCAAAGCAGTATTCATTGAAATTCAACAAAAGACAAAAATTTTTATCAGCCTTGTTGGGCAGAACATCACCCTACAGTAATAGCAAGTACCATAATCACCTTAGTCATGGTTTGCACACAGTGCCTGAAAGTTTGGTGAACATTAATCAAGGCATTTGGGCTAGTGCATACTTTATAATTTCAAAATGTTTGAAATTAAGATTCAAAATGGCACCCAACCATATTTACTTAGGTCATAGCCTAAAAAGCTAACCAGCTCTAATTTCATGATTGCATACGTTTCTTTAAAAAATTGTGGGAATTTCTTTGCACTGAAGTCTTAAAGTATATCAGCACTTGTATATTTAAATAGGATCATGACCAACACTTAATCAGCTCCAAAACTCAGTATTTTAAATATTTCCTGAAACTTCTGTAAAATTTGGTTGAGGTATTTCACCTGCAGCACCAATATAAACATTGTGCCTCCTTCACCACCCAGATCTCACAAAGGATTGCAATGAAAACATCAGTGATTATGTACTGGGGTTAATTACAGAAGAGTGTCTCACAATTCAAAGTAACAAAGATCTCCTCTTTAAGACTGGTCTTAGGCTTAGCCAAGGGCTCAACTTTAGGACTGGTTGGTAGTGGGCTTAAATATTGTAAAGGGGACTTAAATATGGCCACCATAAACTTTTCTCCACTTCAAAATTTGAAATGGCTGTAAATAAAGTATAATTATACAGAACACCTCACTAAAGCAGTCTTTGGAAGTTTATATGTGGCAACAAGGTTTTCCATTTCAAAACAGCACTTTTCCTTAGATAAAATGCATTAAATGAAGGATATATGTCACCAATAGTATAGTTTGAATGGAAAAGAAAGGTCACATGACACAGAAAACCACTGTGGTTATTTGATAATCTTGGACTTAGCTAAGTCACCCTTTGTGAATATGGTTTTAAGACAAAACTTAGCTGAGACAAAAGTCTTAACTTTAAGACTGGATTTAAGCCTAAGACCTGGCTAAGTCTAAGATCCTTCGTGAATACCAGCCCCGATTTAAATGTGTCAAAATGTAATTCTTTATTCAGAGAACTCTACCTGTTCTGAATATATGATCAAAATAGGAAAAGTAATATTCAAGTTATCCTGCTGACAGAGATCCAGGCAAACACTGATGACAACATGAAAATACAAGTTAATAAAAATAAGCCAGCTTGTTCAAAGTATTCCTTTAATATTGAAGTTTTACAAGTAACAATACAAAAATATATTAATGCAACAAATACATTTGTAATGAGGCACGTTTCTGGCATTTTTATTTTAACATTAAAATAATGTCTTCTTTAATATCACTAGACAAACTTCACAACAATATAGTCATAAGAGTCTTAGTATAACTCTGATTAGTAGAGTTTGCTTTTAAGCTGAAAGAAGTTTCTGATTTTCAGATTCTTTTCCACTGAAATTTACCCCATTATCTGGAATAACTGTTTAAATAGAAGTATTTTTTGGTTACTTGAATTCAACCTAACAGGTTTTAACTGTATCTTGTACTGTTAATGTTTGTCAATACATATAGATCTACAGACACTTTAGGCCTTAATATACAACACAAAACTGACAAAACATCTTGGGAAGCCCCTGTAAAATAAGTGAACATGCGAAACGGTCAGTGGAAGAACGTATAATCTTGCGTAGCCCACTGAGGTGAATTTCTTTCTATAGCCTAGGCACACTGGCAGCAGTACAAGCTGACACAAGCCACTGATAAAGTCGGAAATGTTGTAACATACCTCGTCTCTACGCAACTAAAATTACAGGATTTTTGTATTTCAAGGAAATCTCCATACTTTATTGGAACAGTAGGTAGTGTTAGCATACACCATTCTGCTTAAGTTAAAACGACCAGAGATTTCTTTGTCGGGTCAGATTTTGAACAATTTTTAACCATTTGCTTCAATTTAAATAGGGTTTGTATCTGCTCCTTTCATATCTGTATGGATCTATACACTTGAAATTTACAGGTAAGGTAACATGAACACACAGCATTGCTTGGTTATGAAGAGACTTGAAATGTTAGCAGGTGTTTGTACAGCACCAACCTTTGATGCTCAATCATACCAATACATCCCAACTACGATTCACACACCAGATATGAATAGTACTGCATTTTGGGTTTACTTATACATGATGGATTTGTTTTTCAGCCAACATTTTTTTTTTATTTTCTGAAAAGTTTTGAGGATTCATAGACTACTTATATTTTCATCATTGGGGAAAATATGCATATATAAATACTAAGTTAAACATGTTTACATTGTACTTATTTAATACTGGTGCATTATTTACTTGCTAAGAAGCTGTTTCACACAATTTTTTTCCAAACATGAAGGGAAGGCTAGACTCTACCCGAGCCATTGCCACCAACAGGTACCAGGAAATATATGTACTTGCAATGAGATCAATGGAAGCACAAGAATCAGTTCCAGTGATCAGGTGTCAGCAGTAAGGCAACACCCACTTACTAAACAATCTATAATTAAAGGGAGAATACCTTAAAGGATGGGCAGCCAATTAATTTGATGTATGCATGCTTCATAAATAACATCTGCAGACGGTGAACATTGATTGTAGCTAATTACAATATGTTTTCATGATGCTGAAATTACTTTAATACTGTGACAAACCTATTGCACTATGTTTGAAATGATGTTGCACATGAGAGTACACAAGAATCTGTGGTGCAATATATGCACATTGTGACAAAAGCCAAGAATAGCTCAATTACCTAACTTAAAACACCCAGACAATGCAAACACTGTGACATTTGATGTATGTTAAGGTATTTTACATAAAAACATAATTTTTTTCTTAATTTTATTTTATAAACATATAGTTACTTTCACAAAATCATAAATGTTTGCTCTGTTTTAACTTAACATTTTATGTGGACTGAACATTACACTTTATTTATGCCAGAAATAGCCATTTATATTTGTGCTACTAAAATTAATAACCCATTCAAATTTATACTAGATATAAAGTGAAACACTTTATTTTAAAACCTTCCCATTCTTGAAAATATAGGTTTACTTTAAATATCTGGGATAATTATAGAATAATTAAACAAATTAATACTTAACAGGAAATGAACACGCACAGGGACATTGCATTGCAACACACAAAGAGAACTGATCTCAGTCACATGATGCCCATACAGAATGATTACATTATGATGAAAATACCATTCACCTTTACACAAGACCATACATAAGCGGTTCCAGTGTAAGTCCAATTTAGGTGCGAGTGGAACATGTCTTCAGGTCCAAACTTCACAAAATGTTTTATTTTAGTATACAGAACTTTAACTTAATGGAACTGAATCTTATCTGCCAATGTTGCCTAGTGGGCAACACGCTTGCCTAGGAACAAAGGGGATGTGGGTTCAAACCAAGGGACAGGCAGATACATAGTGAATCGGATAATCACTTAAAATGGTGGTCCTCTGTCATGGGTCCTATCCCCAGTGGCCTGTTAAAGAACCTTAGGTCCTTGAGCATCTGTCTTTCAGTTGAAGAATGTCAGTAATTTGAGAGTTGGACTGTACTTGTATAGTTGGATGTGTCATACAGCGCTTTGAGTCCTGTAGTACATGTTTATATTGCGTTGAGTATAAATGCACAATACAATACAATCTCTTGGACATTGGCTGTTTAGTTATAGAAGCTACTGTGCACTAAAATATGTATTGAAAAGGGAGAGGAGGATTTGTTCAGATAACACAAGGTTCACCAAATATAATTTGTATTTTAGTGCAAAATAGTGACAAATTTTAAATTCAGCAGCGAAAATGACTTTCAAATTTATTCATATTGACAGTATAATGGTTAGATAATAAAGGATACAAGCTAAGGATCTGTGAATGATCGTATACAAGTAAGTTAAAACATTAAACACTGGATACTCTTAATCTGTTCATACTATACCTTGCCATGTGAGATAAAGATAATATCAGCCAGTCGAACAGCTTTCATTCTATTGATGAAAAGACATTATTTCATTATGTCCTGGCAAATTGTGTCATTTTTTTCAGTACAAGTAAAACTATCATTTGTGACACAGCTTGGATAATACAGAACAAAGGATATGTAAAGAAAATTAACTTTTTTAGTATCATTGAATTTTTTTCCCTTCAAATATCAGTTGGAGGGCATTTTTTACGTATGTACCAAATATTAACAGCAATAACTTATAATTTTAAATTAACTGATAAAAATTTACACATAATCTATTTAGCTCCACAATAACTTGTGAGTGTGATCACCAAGAACTTGTGACTTCAAACTTCTTGGAAAATTTGTGAAATACTTGATGAACCTGAATGGTTGACCCTTACAAGAAGTATTAATTTTAGTTGGATTTTAGTAGGTTTATAAAAGTTTTAAAACATTTTCTGTTAGGTCATATCATGATTTTGTAAAGACAGCAGTTGGGCCAAATTCTGAACTGTGGATCACCATACATCAATTACTATTCCAATAAAGGTGAGGGTAATAGTATAACTTGGATTTATCACACTATTTACCAAATATTATCTTATTGATAATACCACAAAGACAATTTGCTGTTAGACCTCAATAAGGCCCATGACACTCATACAAGTAACTGCACTAACATATTCATTGTTAAGTTTGAATTCATCCCAGGTTATATTTTCACTGCCATTGTACATAACACAACTTAACCGTTAATAATATTACACAGAAAAAAAATGCTGATGAATCTTGATAAAGCTTACATCATTAACATCTAGGTCACGCCTTTCCACGCTGGACTCAAGAACTAGAACAGAATAGCTTGTCTACCTGCAGTTATGGTCTGGTCCGCGTTGTATGTGGGTAGAACACATCCAGTGCGTCAGAGGGATTAGTATTGAGTAGGATGCGCTCATCATAATTCAACACAGCTTTGAAATAACATATTAACTGATAAGTCTGATTTGACCCCAGCTCATATTTTGACTGCAACTGTATATAGCACAACTTAATCTTTCATAATATCTTCCAGCAAAATCTGCTGATGAGTCTTAATAAAGCCTACATATAAATACCTACGTGTCCTGGGGTCAAGAGTTACAACTGAACATGTTCGTCTACCTTTGGCTGTGTTTTGGTCTGCCTTGTATTTAGGTAAGGACGCATATGGTGGGATTAACATTTGGGTAGGATGCAAACAACATGATTCAACACACTTCTGAGAGTGGTTTTCTGTCAGGGCAGCTTTTTTGAAATGTTTGAAAAACCTGTCACGACCACTCACAAGCTGTATTTGAAATACACATGGTGGGATGAAGAGAGGGGTGGAGGGTGGATATAAAGGACGGCTTGTTTTCAATTTGCGTTCTGCCAACATACGAGGTTTCTTTACAGAGTCATAAGGATCAGGTCATTGAGGGGAAAACAAAGACGTACAGATACAACCAACAAAAAGTTTGACCTAGTCATAACACTGGTAATTACACTAATGTGTTTATGGCTAGGTCTCAATTCTACCCAGACTGCATTTTTACTGCTATTTTATAGGATACTTAACTATGTTTTGAACAATACCACATACCAAGAGTTATTGCTGAACCTAAAGAATGACTGTGACACTTCTATAGTAGTACTTGCATATCTGTATATATTTACTGACATGTCCCAATGGACCCTTTCAACTGTCAGTGTACATATGCACAATGATTCTTTACCAAGAGTAAGATTTTGTTTTTATTTTATAGAAATATTTCTTTTTCTAGAAAAATTATTCTTTGTTTTTCAGAGATAATTTTTTCACTTTAAGAATAGTCTTGACTCAATTTTTTTTTCACTTTTTACCCCTGAGACCTTGTAAAACACCCTTTTGGCACACTAAAAATGTTGTAAAAATACTAAACATAAAAAATACCACAATTACAAGTTTATGCAACTTCAACATTGTTTTTGGCAAATTTGTAATTGACTCTCTGGTTTCCAAATTACTTATTCGTTTGTACTACACAATGTACATGAATTTGGGAATTTGGTTAAAAACTAGGGCAAGATTGACAGCGATGATCCATCTTGATATCCAGCAAGTGTGAAAATACTAATTACGGTGTACCATGAAATCCTCCACCCCGGAAATCCTACCCCCTGGGGTGGAGAATTTCCTAGGAAATCCTACCCCCTTTTAAAGTGTACTCTGCAGTTTGATTAACGTACATACAAATGTTGTGAATAGTGCATAATATCTTGCTTTATGTGAATTTAATTGTGTATAACATGTTGGTTTATGTAAAATAAGTTAACCAAGAATTTAAAGACTTTTTCATTTTAACCCTACAGAAGTGTCAGTTTGACGAGGTGGGAGGTAGGATTTCCTGGTGGGTGTAGGATTTACTAGGAAATTCTCTGTCCCTGGGGGATTTCCTTTTTTACCATGATATGAAAAAATTTCAGCATATCCCAAAGTGAATAGGCCTACTAACAGAAAGTGAAGTTAAAGTAAACAAAACATGGCAGTTCTTCTCATAGAAATTGTGACAGAAGTGTTAAAATCTACAAGAATACAACAAATTTCTTCAGATTTAGGGTTTGTTTCTAATATTTTAGGTTTTCCCACAATTATATGTGATTACATTTGCGATGTCAGTTGTAAAATATTGTCATAGTGTTCAAGTGACATGGTCTTGATATCGAGATACTGGAGTTACTGACTTTGCTCAACTAGAAAAAGGTTTTTGCTGACAAAAACGAAGCGGCCCTGATGAAAAAGTGCGAAGTATTATTATTATTATGTATTTATACTCAATAGCGCAATATCTCCATATACTACAGGACTCAAAGCGCTATTTTAACCAATCCGACTGTACAGGTACAGCCCAAACTCACAAGTAACTGACTTTCCCCTAACTGGAAGATAGAGGCTCAAGGATGACCATTTATCAACGTCCTTGAGGTTCTTTAACCTGCCACTGGGGATAGGACCCAATGACAGAGGACCGCCATTTTAAGTGGTCATCCGAGCCACTATGTATCTGCCTGTACCTGGGATTGAACCCACGTCCTCTGAGTTCCTAGACAAGTGTGTTACCCGCTAGGCCACAGTGGCAGAAGTAATCTGTAAAAGATGTCAAGATATGCATGATAAGGAATAGGAAATGTAAAGTTTATTGCATTGTGTATGTTACTATATTTAACAAATGAAAGAACGACCACAGCTTGGCAGAAGAGAAATTGCAGGTGTGAAATTTACTTCTCAAAAGAATGTATGTCCGATGGGCGGAAAAAATGCCTCCTAGAAAATATGTCTCCTAGGAAATATACCTCCTAGAATGAATACCTCCTGAATAATTTGTGACCAGGAAAAATACCTCCTAAGAAAAAAAAGTTCTTTCAAGTATCATAACACTACAGGTTCACATTACAACTTCAGAGGCATCTTCATTTTTCCACTTCAGTCTTATAGTCGCCAATGCCTGTCAAAAATTCACAGTCTTTTACCCATTTTGCTTAGCTGTACAAAGGTACGTAAGTTTCTCTTGTAAGGTTTTGCTGGTGCTTCTCACTCTTTTGCCTGGCTGTTCATCCCAGGTTTCCATTATGACAGGTGTTGTGTTTTTCTTGTAATTACATTTCTGCTTCTCCTAGTGCATCTAACTGCAATCACCTTACAGAGGGGTTAACCTATGTTGTAATTTGATAAGAATCCATATTGTAAGCCATAAAGGCCAGAACTATTTCAGCAAGAAACCTTACAGCCATATTCTAAAGAACAGCATAAACAGCTTGACTTTTTTGTTTCCATGAAGTGCACACACACATATATTTATATCTCTATCTATCATCTAAACCACACTAATACCCACTCTCCCTCCATCCACCCCCCACATATAGAGGCAAATATTTTTTTCACCTGCATGTTAGTGCACTAAAGGAGAATTTCCAAAATTCATTTCCAACTTGAGCTTAATTTTATTAAATGTACAAGTGTCACACAAAATGGAAGAAAGTAAAAGAAAACTAGAAATAGGCCGCCCTGTTGATAGTAGATGCGAATAGAAACAGGATAGCATAGAAGAACACACATTATCATGTGTAATGTCCACCCATGAACCTTTTGCCCAAATTGTACAGTAGTCTTACAAGACCCTGTTTCATTTGTAAAATATATCAATGATGCTTAAATATTTGTTAGTGTAGATGTAAATTATTTCAGCTTCATGCCTTTTTGCATTGGTTGGGTTGAAAATTTTGACGAAATCACTCTATCTTGCACGGTTAAGAAGATAGAAGCAAATTCCTGTTTTTCTATTTTTGGCAAAAATTTGAAAATTCAAAATGGCCGCCATTTTTGGGAAAAGGAAATTTTTTTGAAAATTGCCAAGAGTACATTTCTTAGATACCCTATGGGTCGAAAATTTCAACAAAATAACTCTATTTTGCACGGTTAAGGCCAGTTTGTGTTTTTCCATTTTGGGCAAAAATTCGAAAATTCAAAATGGCTGCCATTTTTGGGGAGGGGAAAATTTTTTGAAAATTGCAAAGATTACATTCCTTAGATACCCCGTGGGTTGAAAAATTTCGACGAAATCGCTCTATCTCGCATGGTTAAGGAGATAGAAGCAAATTTGTGTTTTGCCATTTTTGGCAAAAATTTGAAAATTCAAAATGGCCGCCATTTTAGGGGAGGGGAAATTTTTTTTTAAATTGCCAAGAATACAATGCTCAAATACCTGTGGGTCGAAAATTTTGACGAAATCGCTCTATCTCGCATGGTTACGGAGATAGAAGGAAATTTGTGTTTTGCCATTTTTGGCAAAACTTCGAAAATTCAAAATGGCCGCCATTTTTGGGGAGGGGAAAATTTTTTGAAAATTGCAAAGATTGCATTGCTTAGATACCCTGTAGGTCGAAAATTTTGACGAAATCGCTCTATCTCGCACGGTTAAGGAGATAGAAGCAAATTAGTGTTTTGCCATTTTTGGCAAAAATTCGAAAATTCAAAATGGCCGCCATTTTTGGGGAGGGGAAAATTTTTTTTTAATTACCAAGAGTACAATGCTCAGATACCCTGTGGGTCGAAAATTTTGACGAAATCGCTCTATCTCGCACGGTTAAGGAGATAGAAGCAAATTTGTGTTTTGCCATTTTTGGCAAAAATTCGAAAATTCAAAATGGCCGCCAATTTTGGGGAGGGGAAAATTTTTTGAAAATTGCAAAGATTGCATTCCTTAGATACCCTGTGGGTCGAAAATTTCGACGAAATCGCTCTATCTCGCACGGTTAAGGAGATAGAAGCAAATTAGTGTTTTGCCATTTTTGGCAAAAATTCGAAAATTCAAAATGGCCGCCATTTTTGGGGAGGGGAAAATTTTTTGAAAATTGCAAAGAGTACACTTGTCAGATACCCTGTGGGTCGAAAATTTTGACGAAATCGCTCTATCTCGCACGGTTAAGGAGATAGAAGCAAATTTGTGTTTTGCCATTTTTGGCAAAAATTCGAAAATTCAAAATGGCCGCCATTTTTGGGGAGGGGAAAATTTTTTGAAAATTGCAAAGAGTACACTCCTTAGATACCCTGTGGGTTGAAAATTTCGACGAAATCGCTCTAACTCACACGGTTAAGGAGATAGCAGCAAATTTGTGTTTTGCCATTTTTGGCAAAAATTCGAAAATTCAAAATGGCCGCCATTTTTGGGGAGGGGAAAATTTTTTGAAAATTGCAAATATTACATTCCTTAGATACCCTGTGGGTCGAAAATTTCCACGAAATCGCTCTATCTCGCACGGTTAAGGAGATAGAAGCAAACTTGTGTTTTGCCATTTTTGGCAAAAATTCTAAAATTCAAAATGGCCGCCATTTTTGGGGAGGGGAAAATTTTTTGAAAATTGTAAAGATTGCATTCCTTAGATACCCTGTAGGTCGAAAATTTCGACGAAATCACTCTATCTCGCACGGTTAAGGAGATAGAAGCAAATTTGTGTTTTGCCATTTTTGGCAAAAATTCAAAAATTCAAAATGGCCGCCATTTTTGGGGAGGGGAAAATTTTTTGAAAATTGCAAAGAGTACACTCCTTAGATACCCTGTGGGTCGAAAATTTCGACGAAATCGCTCTATCTCGCACGGTTAAGGAGATAGAAGCAAATTAGTGTTTTGCCATTTTTGGCAAAAATTCGAAAATTCAAAATGGCCGCCATTTTTGGGGAGGGGAAAATTTTTTGAAAATTGCAAATATTACATTCCTTAGATACCCTGTGGGTCGAAAATTTCCACGAAATCGCTCTATCTCGCACGGTTAAGGAGATAGAAGCAAATTAGTGTTTTGCCATTTTTGGCAAAAATTCGAAAATTCAAAATGGCCGCCATTTTTGGGGAGGGGAAAATTTTTTGAAAATTGCAAAGAGTACACTTGTCAGATACCCTGTGGGTCGAAAATTTTGACGAAATCGCTCTATCTCGCACGGTTAAGGAGATAGAAGCAAATTTGTGTTTTGCCATTTTTGGCAAAAATTCGAAAATTCAAAATGGCCGCCATTTTTGGGGAGGGGAAAATTTTTTGAAAATTGCAAAGAGTACACTCCTTAGATACCCTGTGGGTTGAAAATTTCGACGAAATCGCTCTAACTCACACGGTTAAGGAGATAGCAGCAAATTTGTGTTTTGCCATTTTTGGCAAAAATTCGAAAATTCAAAATGGCCGCCATTTTTGGGGAGGGGAAAATTTTTTGAAAATTGCAAATATTACATTCCTTAGATACCCTGTGGGTCGAAAATTTCCACGAAATCGCTCTATCTCGCACGGTTAAGGAGATAGAAGCAAACTTGTGTTTTGCCATTTTTGGCAAAAATTCTAAAATTCAAAATGGCCGCCATTTTTGGGGAGGGGAAAATTTTTTGAAAATTGTAAAGATTGCATTCCTTAGATACCCTGTAGGTCGAAAATTTCGACGAAATCACTCTATCTCGCACGGTTAAGGAGATAGAAGCAAATTTGTGTTTTGCCATTTTTGGCAAAAATTCGAAAATTTAAAATGGCCGCCATTTTTGGGGAGGGGAAAATTTTTTGAAAATTGCAAATATTACATTCCTTAGATACCCTGTGGGTCGAAAATTTCGACGAAATCGCTCTATCTCGCACGGTTAAGGAGATAGAAGCAAATTTGTGTTTTGCCATTTTTGGCAAAAATTCAAAAATTCAAAATGGCCGCCATTTTTGGGGAGGGGAAAATTTTTTGAAAATTGCAAAGAGTACACTCCTTAGATACCCTGTGGGTCGAAAATTTCGACGAAATCGCTCTATCTCGCACGGTTAAGGAGATAGAAGCAAATTAGTGTTTTGCCATTTTTGGCAAAAATTCGAAAATTCAAAATGGCCGCCATTTTTGGGGAGGGGAAAATTTTTTGAAAATTGCAAATATTACATTCCTTAGATACCCTGTGGGTCGAAAATTTCCACGAAATCGCTCTATCTCGCACGGTTAAGGAGATAGAAGCAAATTAGTGTTTTGCCATTTTTGGCAAAAATTCGAAAATTCAAAATGGCCGCCATTTTTGGGGAGGGGAAAATTTTTTGAAAATTGCAAAGAGTACACTTGTCAGATACCCTGTGGGTCGAAAATTTTGACGAAATCGCTCTATCTCGCACGGTTAAGGAGATAGAAGCAAATTTGTGTTTTGCCATTTTTGGCAAAAATTCGAAAATTCAAAATGGCCGCCATTTTTGGGGAGGGGAAAATTTTTTGAAAATTGCAAAGAGTACACTCCTTAGATACCCTGTGGGTTGAAAATTTCGACGAAATCGCTCTAACTCACACGGTTAAGGAGATAGCAGCAAATTTGTGTTTTGCCATTTTTGGCAAAAATTCGAAAATTCAAAATGGCCGCCATTTTTGGGGAGGGGAAAATTTTTTGAAAATTGCAAATATTACATTCCTTAGATACCCTGTGGGTCGAAAATTTCCACGAAATCGCTCTATCTCGCACGGTTAAGGAGATAGAAGCAAACTTGTGTTTTGCCATTTTTGGCAAAAATTCTAAAATTCAAAATGGCCGCCATTTTTGGGGAGGGGAAAATTTTTTGAAAATTGTAAAGATTGCATTCCTTAGATACCCTGTAGGTCGAAAATTTCGACGAAATCACTCTATCTCGCACGGTTAAGGAGATAGAAGCAAATTTGTGTTTTGCCATTTTTGGCAAAAATTCGAAAATTTAAAATGGCCGCCATTTTTGGGGAGGGGAAAATTTTTTGAAAATTGCAAATATTACATTCCTTAGATACCCTGTGGGTCGAAAATTTCGACGAAATCGCTCTATCTCGCACGGTTAAGGAGATAGAAGCAAATTTGTGTTTTGCCATTTTTGGCAAAAATTCAAAAATTCAAAATGGCCGCCATTTTTGGGGAGGGGAAAATTTTTTGAAAATTGCAAAGAGTACACTCCTTAGATACCCTGTGGGTCGAAAATTTCGACGAAATCGCTCTATCTCGCACGGTTAAGGAGATAGAAGCAAATTAGTGTTTTGCCATTTTTGGCAAAAATTCGAAAATTCAAAATGGCCGCCATTTTTGGGGAGGGGAATATTTTTTGAAAATTGCCAAGAGTACAATGCTCAGATACCCTGCGGGTCGAAAATTTTGCCGAAATCGCTCTATCTCGCACGGTTAAGGAGATAGAAGCAAATTAGTGTTTTGCCATTTTTGGCAAAAATTCGAAAATTCAAAATGGCCGCCATTTTTGGGGAGGGGAAAATTTTTTGAAAATTGCAAAGAGTACACTTGTCAGATACCCTGTGGGTCGAAAATTTTGACGAAATCGCTCTATCTCGCACGGTTAAGGAGATAGAAGCAAATTTGTGTTTTGCCATTTTTGGCAAAAATTCGAAAATTTAAAATGGCCGCCATTTTTGGGGAGGGGAAAATTTTTTGAAAATTGCAAATATTACATTCCTTAGATACCCTGTGGGTCGAAAATTTCGACGAAATCGCTCTATCTCGCACGGTTAAGGAGATAGAAGCAAATTTGTGTTTTGCCATTTTTGGCAAAAATTCAAAAATTCAAAATGGCCGCCATTTTTGGGGAGGGGAAAATTTTTTGAAAATTGCAAAGAGTACACTCCTTAGATACCCTGTGGGTCGAAAATTTCGACGAAATCGCTCTATCTCGCACGGTTAAGGAGATAGAAGCAAATTAGTGTTTTGCCATTTTTGGCAAAAATTCGAAAATTCAAAATGGCCGCCATTTTTGGGGAGGGGAAAATTTTTTGAAAATTGCAAATATTACATTCCTTAGATACCCTGTGGGTCGAAAATTTCCACGAAATCGCTCTATCTCGCACGGTTAAGGAGATAGAAGCAAATTAGTGTTTTGCCATTTTTGGCAAAAATTCGAAAATTCAAAATGGCCGCCATTTTTGGGGAGGGGAAAATTTTTTGAAAATTGCAAAGAGTACACTTGTCAGATACCCTGTGGGTCGAAAATTTTGACGAAATCGCTCTATCTCGCACGGTTAAGGAGATAGAAGCAAATTTGTGTTTTGCCATTTTTGGCAAAAATTCGAAAATTCAAAATGGCCGCCATTTTTGGGGAGGGGAAAATTTTTTGAAAATTGCAAAGAGTACACTCCTTAGATACCCTGTGGGTTGAAAATTTCGACGAAATCGCTCTAACTCACACGGTTAAGGAGATAGCAGCAAATTTGTGTTTTGCCATTTTTGGCAAAAATTCGAAAATTCAAAATGGCCGCCATTTTTGGGGAGGGGAAAATTTTTTGAAAATTGCAAATATTACATTCCTTAGATACCCTGTGGGTCGAAAATTTCCACGAAATCGCTCTATCTCGCACGGTTAAGGAGATAGAAGCAAACTTGTGTTTTGCCATTTTTGGCAAAAATTCTAAAATTCAAAATGGCCGCCATTTTTGGGGAGGGGAAAATTTTTTGAAAATTGTAAAGATTGCATTCCTTAGATACCCTGTAGGTCGAAAATTTCGACGAAATCACTCTATCTCGCACGGTTAAGGAGATAGAAGCAAATTTGTGTTTTGCCATTTTTGGCAAAAATTCGAAAATTTAAAATGGCCGCCATTTTTGGGGAGGGGAAAATTTTTTGAAAATTGCAAATATTACATTCCTTAGATACCCTGTGGGTCGAAAATTTCGACGAAATCGCTCTATCTCGCACGGTTAAGGAGATAGAAGCAAATTTGTGTTTTGCCATTTTTGGCAAAAATTCAAAAATTCAAAATGGCCGCCATTTTTGGGGAGGGGAAAATTTTTTGAAAATTGCAAAGAGTACACTCCTTAGATACCCTGTGGGTCGAAAATTTCGACGAAATCGCTCTATCTCGCACGGTTAAGGAGATAGAAGCAAATTAGTGTTTTGCCATTTTTGGCAAAAATTCGAAAATTCAAAATGGCCGCCATTTTTGGGGAGGGGAAAATTTTTTGAAAATTGCAAATATTACATTCCTTAGATACCCTGTGGGTCGAAAATTTCCACGAAATCGCTCTATCTCGCACGGTTAAGGAGATAGAAGCAAATTAGTGTTTTGCCATTTTTGGCAAAAATTCGAAAATTCAAAATGGCCGCCATTTTTGGGGAGGGGAAAATTTTTTGAAAATTGCAAAGAGTACACTTGTCAGATACCCTGTGGGTCGAAAATTTTGACGAAATCGCTCTATCTCGCACGGTTAAGGAGATAGAAGCAAATTTGTGTTTTGCCATTTTTGGCAAAAATTCGAAAATTCAAAATGGCCGCCATTTTTGGGGAGGGGAAAATTTTTTGAAAATTGCAAAGAGTACACTCCTTAGATACCCTGTGGGTTGAAAATTTCGACGAAATCGCTCTAACTCACACGGTTAAGGAGATAGCAGCAAATTTGTGTTTTGCCATTTTTGGCAAAAATTCGAAAATTCAAAATGGCCGCCATTTTTGGGGAGGGGAAAATTTTTTGAAAATTGCAAATATTACATTCCTTAGATACCCTGTGGGTCGAAAATTTCCACGAAATCGCTCTATCTCGCACGGTTAAGGAGATAGAAGCAAACTTGTGTTTTGCCATTTTTGGCAAAAATTCTAAAATTCAAAATGGCCGCCATTTTTGGGGAGGGGAAAATTTTTTGAAAATTGTAAAGATTGCATTCCTTAGATACCCTGTAGGTCGAAAATTTCGACGAAATCACTCTATCTCGCACGGTTAAGGAGATAGAAGCAAATTTGTGTTTTGCCATTTTTGGCAAAAATTCGAAAATTTAAAATGGCCGCCATTTTTGGGGAGGGGAAAATTTTTTGAAAATTGCAAATATTACATTCCTTAGATACCCTGTGGGTCGAAAATTTCGACGAAATCGCTCTATCTCGCACGGTTAAGGAGATAGAAGCAAATTTGTGTTTTGCCATTTTTGGCAAAAATTCAAAAATTCAAAATGGCCGCCATTTTTGGGGAGGGGAAAATTTTTTGAAAATTGCAAAGAGTACACTCCTTAGATACCCTGTGGGTCGAAAATTTCGACGAAATCGCTCTATCTCGCACGGTTAAGGAGATAGAAGCAAATTAGTGTTTTGCCATTTTTGGCAAAAATTCGAAAATTCAAAATGGCCGCCATTTTTGGGGAGGGGAATATTTTTTGAAAATTGCCAAGAGTACAATGCTCAGATACCCTGCGGGTCGAAAATTTTGCCGAAATCGCTCTATCTCGCACGGTTAAGGAGATAGAAGCAAATTAGTGTTTTGCCATTTTTGGCAAAAATTCGAAAATTCAAAATGGCCGCCATTTTTGGGGAGGGGAAAATTTTTTGAAAATTGCAAAGAGTACACTTGTCAGATACCCTGTGGGTCGAAAATTTTGACGAAATCGCTCTATCTCGCACGGTTAAGGAGATAGAAGCAAATTTGTGTTTTGCCATTTTTGGCAAAAATTCGAAAATTTAAAATGGCCGCCATTTTTGGGGAGGGGAAAATTTTTTGAAAATTGCAAATATTACATTCCTTAGATACCCTGTGGGTCGAAAATTTCGACGAAATCGCTCTATCTCGCACGGTTAAGGAGATAGAAGCAAATTTGTGTTTTGCCATTTTTGGCAAAAATTCGAAAATTCAAAATGGCCGCCATTTTTGGGGAGGGGAAAATTTTTTGAAAATTGCAAAGAGTACACTCCTCAGATACCCTGTGGGTCGAAAATTTCGACGAAATCGCTCTATCTCACACGGTTAAGGAGATAGAAGCAAATTAGTGTTTTGCCATTTTTGGCAAAAATTCGAAAATTCACAATGGCCGCCATTTTTGGGGAGGGGAAAATTTTTTGAAAATTGCAAAGAGTACACTCCTCAGATACCCTGTGGGTCGAAAATTTTGCCGAAATCGCTCTATCTCGCACGGTTAAGGAGATAGAAGCAAATTACTCAAAAGTAGTACTGAAAATACACAATGAAGTACCTAAATGGCTATTACTCATGTACTGACAAAGCTATCAGTCCCAAATGCAATACCAAGCGAGCTATGGACATAACAATCTTGTATTCAAAATTGTAGTAAAATATCTTTAATTATTTTGGCTTAAATGCACGGAAACCAATGGGTACTGAAAATAGCTGTACTTAAGTATTACTCAGTAAGCAAAAGAGGTACAACAGCCAAAAGCAATCCCAAGCAAGCTACTGACCCAATAAGCCTGCATACCAAATTTGGTGACAATAGCTCTAATACTTTTCCTTTAAATGAGCGGAAACCATGCGTGACGCCGGACATCGGACGCCGGACGCCGGACATCGGACATCGGACAACGGACATCGGACATCGGACGGCGAAAAAAGCAAAAATAATATATCCACCCCCCAGGGGGGTGGACATAACAATACACATTCTAAAGAACACCATAAACAGCTAGACTTTTTTGTTTCCATGAAGTGCACACACACATATATCTATATCTCTATCTATCATCTAAACCACACTAATACCCACTCTCCCTCCATCCACCCCCCACCCCCCACATATAGAGGCAAATCTTTTTTCACCTGCATGTTAGTGCACTAAAGGAGAGTTGGGGGGGGGGGGGGTTCTTTTTGGTTAGAAAGACTTTCCATGAATGTAACTCTACATAGATATCACACCAAAGCAAATACAGAGTTTGAGGAGGAAGCAGAAAGAGACAACTCATTCATTTCCACTTAGTTGGAGCTACATAAAATACTGTACAAGAAAAACTGTTTATGAGAGAGTGCTTTTTTTACAGTCATCTTATATTCTGAAAGAAGTCAAGTCTATAAATTTGACCAATTTACATAGTCTATGTGAACAAGTGAATTTCGAACAAGTACCTACATCCTCAACTTCTTCTGCAAAAGAAAAGTTGAATAAATTAAAGCTTTTGCCAAAAAGAAAAAGTTATATCCCCACAATTCCAACACTGATCAGTTGCAATATGTTAATAACCACATCAGTGCATCATAAATACCTCATTTTTGTCTTTGAAGATGTCATAACATCATAAACACTAAGAGATTAGGTTTGCCGGATAGCATAAATATTTTTTAAGTATACATATGCCAGGTGAGGTTTTAAAAAGTGTTAAAATAAATGAGGAGGGAGCAAGAAGTATATATTTATCATGTAAAGATGGCCAAAGGCTCCTAAGTACAGGAATTTTAAGTGAAACGTTATACAAAATCTTACTTAAGTATAATCAATGTCAAGTTAAAGTGAGCATAAATATTTTTGAAGTATACATATGCCAGGTGTGGTTTTAAAAAGTGCTAAAATAAATGAGGAGGGAGCAAGAAGTATATATTTATCGTGTTAAGACGGCCAAAGCCTCTTAAGTACAGGAATTTTAAGTGAAATGTTATACAAAGTGTTACTTAAGTATAATCAATGTCAAGTTAAACTGATGTTACTGAACAGTTAATCAGTTAGGGGCGGAAAACCCTCATTTTCACGTCAAGATGGCCATGACTGTACTTGTATTGGAACTCCAAGGTGGAAAGCAAATAAGAATGTCCCTATTGTCATCTTTAAAAGTGTAGAAAATTTAACCGAGCATGAAGTTTAGCTGAGGTCAGTTGAACAATAAGATAGCTGGAGGCTGAAACTTCCTTTTTCACTGTAAGGTGACCATAACTTCATTCATATTGCAACTTTAAGGTGACCATAATATGAGAACGTCCCTTCAATATCAATATATGTTAGATATGGAAAAAGAAAGGAGCCAGACGGCTTTACTCAAATTTTATGACTTTAGGAGGGTCAAAATTATATTAACAGTTTAAGGGCACCATAAAGTCAGGATAACCCTTTGGTTTGCCATCCTTTATAGGTGTGCAAAGTTTAACTGAGGTCAGTCGAACAATAAGATACTTGGAGGCTGAAAACCTCCTTATTTCAGTTTAAGGTGGCTACAACTCCATTCATACTGAGAGTTTAAGGTGTCCATAAGTATTATTTTTATCTAGTTTAATACCAGTGATAATTTCGATATAAAAAAATGGGAAAAAAAAGGAGCCAGAGGATTTTATTCCAATTTGATGACTTTAAGCAGGCCATATGTCCATTAACATTTTGAGTTTAAGGTCACCATAAAGTCAGGATATTCCTTTGCCAAATCTTAATATATGTGGCAAGTTTGGCTGAAAAAAGTGAAAAACTAAGTGAACTGGAGGGCTAAAACCCCCTTTTTTGACATTAAGGCGACCTAGGCGACCTTAAGATTGCAGATACAGGGCTAAAACTTCGGCATGTGAAAGATTATCAAAAAGTAGCTGAATAAGTTATTCCAACAAAACGCCGAAATCCTCACCATTTTTGAGATACAGACCAAGTTCCCATTTTTAAAAAAAATACGATAATAAAATGCCTCCCATTCAGGCATCTATGGTCCGATTGATGAGAAAATCCTTTCCGACCTTGGAAATTTGATCTAGAATGTACGTGATAAATTTTATAGCACAGGTGTGTGTGCTTTTTTCCGAAACGCAATGACGGGGTGTTTTGGAGTTATGCTTAAGGTTACCTTAAGTAAAGCTTAAGGTCTGCGCAAAGTATCCCCAAAATTTTTCCCGCCCCTATAGTTTTAAAGAAAGGTAACAAGGAAAGGAAAATATGAAAGGCTAAGAAGTTATTCAAGGGAGACCATAATCCTGCGGCGGCAGCGGCGATGAGTCGAACTTCGGTGAAAACAAATAAGCGTCCCTGACGGGCCGCTTAATTAAATACTCCGGATGAGACGGTATTACCGGTATTACAGTATCAAGATCATTTTACTGAAATACTGAAACGAAATAGTAACTAGAGGATCGCTCGCAAAAAAAAAAGATAATGTTTTTGCATAGCAAAAACAAAGCGTCCCGAAAAGGATATAAAGGTGAGTGCTAAAGTATTAAGAAAATGCTTTGTTTCTAGCCTTATACTGTTGTGGCAACCAAAGTCAGCGCAGTCTGCTCTATCTAGCACGGTTTTCAAGATATAAGCATTTTTGTGTTTTGCAAAAAATAAAGAAATTAAAAATGTCCGCTATATTTGGCGAGACAAAAATATTTTGAAAATTGGCATGGCTACTCTGCAGAGATACCCAGCAGGTCCAAAATTTTGTTGAGTTCACTCCATATAGCACGGTTTTCGAGATATAAGCATTTTTGTGTTTTGCAAAAACTTTGAAAATTCAAAATGGCCACCATTTTGGGGAGACAAAAATTTTTGTCAAGACCACTGCCATGGTGTGTATCTCCCGCCGAGCATTAAAGCAGAAGAAATAGCTTTTCCGAGATAATTTCACAATTTTTCATTTTCGTGTGTGAAAGCTCTTCCAAAAGTAGGTGAATGAGTTATTTGAGAAAAATTGGCTATCTGCAATACTATTAAGAGATAATTCACATTTACTCATTTTGAGTAGGTGAATAATTATCTATGGGTCTGAAACTTCACCAAGTGAAAGCTCTCCCAAAAGTAGGTGCATGAGTTATTTGAGAAAAATTGGCTATCTGCAATACTTTTAGAGATAATTCGCATTTACTCATTTTCAGTAGGTGAGTAATTAGCTATGGGTCTGAAACTTCACCGAGTGAAAGCTCTCCCAAAAGTAGGTGAATGAGTTATTTGAGAAAAATTGGCTATCTGCAATACTTTTAGAGATAATTCGCATTTACTCATTTTCAGTAGGTGAGTAATTAGCTATGGGTCTGAAACTTCACCGAGTGAAAGCTCTCCCAAAAGTAGGTGAATGATTAATTTGACAAAAATTGGCTATCTGCAATACTTTTACAGATAATTCGCATTTACTCATTTTGAGTAGGTGAGTAATTAGCTATGGGTCTGAAACTTCACCAAGTGAAAGCTCTCCCAAAAGTAGGTGAATGAGTTATTTGAGAAAAATTGGCTATCTGCAATACTTTTAGAGATAATTTGCATTTACTCATTTTGAGTAGGTGAGTAATTTGCTATGGGTCTGAAACTTCACCAAGTGAAAGCTCTCCCAAAAGTAGGTGAATGAGTTATTTGAGAAAAATTGGCTATCTGCAATACTTTTAGAGATAATTCGCATTTACTCATTTTGAGTAGACGAGTAATTAGCTATGGGTCTGAAACTTCACCAAGTGAAAGCTCTGCCAAAAGTAGGTGAATGAGTTATTTGAGAAAAATTGGCTATCTGCAATACTTTTAGAGATAATTCGCATTTACTCATTTTCAGTAGGTGAGTAATTAGCTATGGGTCTGAAACTTCACCAAGTGAAAGCTCTCCCAAAAGTAGGTGAATGAGTTATTTGAGAAAAATTGGCTATCTGCAATACTTTTAGAGATAATTCGCATTTACTCATTTTGAGTAGGTGAGTAATTAGCTATGGGTCTGAAACTTGACCAAGTGAAAGCTCTCCCAAAAGTAGGTGAATGATTAATTTGAGAAAAACTGGCTATCTGCAATACTTTTAGAGATAATTCGCATTTACTCATTTTGAGTAGGTGAGTAATTAGCTATGGGCCTGAAACTTCACCAAGTGAAAGCTCTCCCAAAAGTAGGTGAATGAGTTATTTGAGAAAAATTGGCTATCTGCAATACTTTTAGAGATAATTCGCATTTACTCATTTTCAGTAGGTGAGTAATTAGCTATGGGTCTGAAACTTCACCAAGTGAAAGCTCTGCCAAAAGTAGGTGAATGAGTTATTTGAGAAAAATTGGCTATCTGCAATACTTTTAGAGATAATTCGCATTTACTCATTTTGAGTAGGTGAGTAATTAGCTATGGGTCTGAAACTTCACCAAGTGAAAGCTCTCCCAAAAGTAGGTGAATGAGTTATTTGAGAAAAATTGGCTATCTGCAATACTTTTAGAGATAATTCGCATTTACTCATTTTCAGTAGGTGAGTAATTAGCTATGGGTCTGAAACTTCACCAAGTGAAAGCTCTCCCAAAAGTAGGTGAATGAGTTATTTGAGAAAAATTGGCTATCTGCAATACTTTTAGAGATAATTCGCATTTACTCATTTTCAGTAGGTGAGTAATTAGCTATGGGTCTGAAACTTCACCAAGTGAAAGCTCTTTCAAAAGTAGGTGAATGAGTTATTTGAGAAAAATTGGCTATCTGCAATACTTTTAGAGATAATTCGCATTTACTCATTTTGAGTAGGTGAGTAATTAGCTATGGGTCTGAAACTTCACCAAGTGAAAGCTCTCCCAAAAGTAGGTGAATGAATTATTTGAGAAAAATTGGCTATCTGCAATACTTTTAGAGATAATTCACATTTACTCATTTTGAGTAGGTGAGTAATTAGCTATGGGTCTGAAACTTCACCAAGTGAAAGCTCTGCCAAAAGTAGGTGAATGAGTTATTTGAGAAAAATTGGCTATCTGCAATACTTTTAGAGATAATTCGCATTTACTCATTTTGAGTAGGTGAGTAATTAGCTATGGGTCTGAAACTTCACCAAGTGAAAGCTCTCCCAAAAGTAGGTGAATGATTAATTTGACAAAAATTGGCTATCCGCAATACTTTTAGAGATAATTCGCATTTACTCATTTTGAGTAGGTGAGTAATTAGCTATGGGTCTGAAACTTCACCAAGTGAAAGCTCTCCCAAAAGTAGGTGAATGAGTTATTTGAGAAAAATTGGCTATCTGCAATACTTTTAGAGATAATTCGCATTTACTCATTTTGAGTAGGTGAGTAATTAGCTATGGGTCTGAAACTTCACCATGTGAAAGCTCTTTGGGATAGCTGCTCTGCAGAGATACCCTGAAGATAAAAAATTTCGTCGAAATCGCTCTATGTAGCACGGTTTTCGAAATATTAGCATTTTTGTGTTTTGCAATTTTTGAGCAAAAATTCGAAAATTCAAAATGGCCGCCATTTTTGGCAAGACAAAATTTTTTTGAAAATTGGCATGGCTACTCTGCAGAGATACCCTGTGGGTCAAAAATTTCGTCGAAATCGCTCTATCTAGCACGGTTTTCGAGATATAAGCATTTTTGTGTTTTGCAATTTTGCGAAAAATTCGAAAATTCAAAATGGCCGCCATTTTTTGCGAGAAATTTTTTGTTTGAAAATTGGCATGGCTACTCTGCAGAGATACCCTGCGGGTCAAAAATTTCGTCGAAATCGCTCTATCTAGCAGGGTTTTTGAGATATAAGCATTTTTATGTTTTGAAATTTTTGCGAAAAATTCGAAAATTCAAAATGGCCGCCATTTTTGGTGAGACAAAAATTTTTTCAAAATTGGGATAACTACTCTGCAGAGATACCCTGTGGGTCAAAAATTTCGTCGAAATCGCTCTATCTAGCACGGTTTTCGAGATATAAGCATTTTTGTGTTTTGCAATTTTTGCGAAAATTTTGAAAATTCAAAATGGCCGCCATTTTTGGCGAGACAAATTTTTTTGAAAATTGGGAAAAGTACCCCGCAGAGATATCCTGCGGGTCAAAAATTTTGTCGAAATTGCTCTATCTAGCACGGTTTTTGAGATATAAGCATTTTTGTGTTTTACAATTTTTGCGAAAATTTCGAAAATTCAAAATGGCCGCCATTTTGGGCGAGACAAAAATTTTTTGAAAATTGGGAAAACTACTCCGCAGAGATACCCTGCGGGTCAAAAATTTCGTCGAAATCGCTCTATCTAGCACGGTTTTCGAGATATAAGCATTTTTGTGTTTTCCTTATTTGGAAAATTCGTAATGATTAATTAATCATTAATTACTCGGCCATTTCTTGACCAATCAATGCCAAAATCTAATGATTTCCAGATTTTAATAGAATGAATGTATTTGCCAAGTTTCAGGTGAATTGATAAAATTCCTTTCAAGTTATCATCCGGACAAGCTTCCCCATCGAAAAAAGACATTTTTGGTCATGTGACCTCTCTGATTGGTTGAAATGTCACTGCAGCATATTCAAAAAAATTCCCCAAGGCTACTGCCTAAACCTGCCAAATTTGAAAAGAATCCGCCTAACGGTTACAGAGTTATAAGGAAATCAAAATGCGGAGCCGGCGGAGCCGCCGGAGCCGGCGGAGCCGGAAGCTCTCCCATACACAAACAAGCGTCCCTTGCGGGACGCTTAATTCCGACATGTTGATTGTCAGTGCATAAAATCGTTGGAAAACTTGAAATATTACAAACATACCATAAATCTAAAGAAATTCTCACATTTTATCCAGTATTTTTTGCAAATTTTAAGTTTTGTAGATATTTTTTTGATAAACATCTTTTGTTTGATCAATTCCATTTCCTGTTGAAAGTCGGTTCGACTATGCAAATACTAAAACATTATTTATTTTGGTATCCCAGAATTGGAACAGTTGTGCATTGGCTGGATACCAAAAAGATCCCATCCCTATTAAAAACATTAGTCAAACTGCCAATACATTGGAATGACTCAGGCTATTAAAATTATTCTGCATTGTACATTAAGTTGACCCCAACATAAACTGTTTAACTAAAAGGCCAGGACTAGAATGATCATAAGATTTCAGTCTGCAAACTACATGCGTTACTTAACACTTTTAACACAGCAAGAAATGGAAAATTTATCCCAACATCAAAATTTATTTACCTGAGGAAAAACCCCTTAGTATTCATGGAATATTTGGAAATTCTGATCAATTTTGATTTGGGTGACTATATTGACTATAATAGGCCCTTTAACTATTTGGAAGAATTTCTATAAATTTGTCATAAATTGAACAATTTTAAAGGTTTTTTCCTAGTGGTGAATATCACACATTTTGCCAATTTTACATTTTATACCATTGAACAATTGATAAAAATTGAAAAATAAATATATGAAACACGTTTCATGAAATAAATATAGGATATTTAATATACACACAATGGCACCATGGTGATTAAATGCTTGTAAATAAAAAAAATATTTTGTTTTTACAAAGTCTGTAAATAAAGAAGCTTGATGCTGTAAGATCACCAATATAAATTCAAACCTCTTTTAACCAACATTCTTATAACAGAACTATTGAGTTTGGAATACAGAGTTTATAAAGTTGGGGAAACTTTTTATTGCAGAAATAAAAGGAAAATGTAGTTTAAAATCTTAAATAATGAGATAAATGAAATTTTTAACGTGTAAACATTACAGAGTCATAATTAACATAGGACTAATAATCTAAAACTATACTCCAGTAGCAGTGTGACAAGTACAAACTAGATTGGGCCAACTCGGCGCCAACATATCCCCAGACAGGTCATCACTCACGCCACAGGTTTTGATCGGAAATTTTTTAAAACATAATTACCCATTATTATATGAACTTCAGCACATCAATCTACTCTGTTTATATCTCCCCAAGGAAGATGGTGTATCCCCAGACGCCGAATACATAACTGAAATTATATTTTCAATCTTCCTGCAATGATAACTCTAAACCTATTTTCAAAGTATTTAAATGATTGATGATTGAATGTCCATTCTAAAATAATAATCCCAAAAGAGCATATCTGTTTCTATATTTGTTGACAAATAAAATATTATTTTTAACTCAACTCATCATATTTTTCAATCTTCCTTCAAAGTATTTAAATGATTGATGATTCAATGTCCATTCTAAAATTCATAATCCCAAAAGCGCATATCTGTTTCTATATTTGTTCACAAATAAAATATTATTTAAAAAAAAATTATTTATATTATTATTTTATTATATTATTTTTAGAATTTGCAAATTGTTTTCAGTTATTCATTTCCTCTATACCTATATATGTGGTCCATATATATGCAACCTAAATATGTGACACAATCTCAGTTCTGACTCCCCTTTGTGTTATATGTAATGAAGCCCACCACCTCCCACCACCACCCCTCTCCCCTTCTCCACACCTCTCTCACTATTACACAAGATCTGCAACCCCATTGAGTTCTTTGTTTCTCATCAGATATCATTAAATACCTTTGTTTATTTAGTGTCACTCAATATAGCTGGAGGTCCCAGAGGTGGGTGGGGGGAATCCGGGTGGGGGATGTGGGTTGAGCATAAATGGTAAACAAACAATCTATATAAAAGGGGTACTCAAATACAAAAAGAATTGAGAATTTTAAGTATGTGATTATCAACTGAAATGAGTTCATAACTGTAGGAGCTGTGCCAAAATTAACTGAGGCAAGTTGAATAAAACTGGGCTAGTTGAGGGTTAAAAATCCCCTAGTTTTACTACATAAGGATATAATTTCATTAATATTGGGACTTAAAGCTCACTTAAAGTGTCCATTTTGTCTACTTGAATATGTTTAACCAGTTTCATTTTAAAAAGTGAAAAACTCAGCAAGCAGAGGTATAACACACAAAAATAAGTTCTTAAAAGACTAAGATAGCCATAACATTATTAATATTCAAAATTTAAATAGACAGGCATTTCCTTTTAAAAATTCAAAGATTTCAGCTCTATAACCCACATAGTTTGACAGTTACTGGGCTTTAAAGTGGCATAATATCCATAAATTGGGTTTCTGTGGGCATTTTACAATTGTTAAAGAGACCTTAGCAATTAAACTACAGATCTGAAACTTTTTGGGGGACATACATAACAAACAAAAATGATATATAATACAGTTTAAGACTTGTCACACTAAGCATTTCCAAATAACAGGGCAAAATACGGAAAAAATGTCAAAAAAGGCACTTGGGCGAGTGTCTATGGCCCTCATACACAGGTTAAATGTCTACTAAAAACCTTGATTTTCGGCATATGTAAAAAAGGACATAATAATGCATTCCCAGATGGGATTTCAGCTCCATCAATCACATAGTTTAACAGTTACAGGGCTTAAAGGTGGTAAAAAGTCCAAATATTGGGTCATTGTGGGCCTTTTAGAGATCTCGATGTGGCTTTCAAATTAAAGCTTCAGACTTAAAATTTGTTACATACTAAGATTACACATAGAATATGTATCTAATAAAGTTTGAAACTTCTCAGACTTACCATTTCCAAGTTACAGAGAAAAATATGTGAAAAATGTCTTAAAAGGGTCACTCAGGTGGGTGTTTAAGGTCCTCATACACAGGTTAAATGTCTACTTGAAGCCTTGATTTTTGGCACATGTAAAAAGAACATAATAATGTATTCCCAGATGAGATTTCAGCTCTATCAGTCACATAGTTTAACAGTCACACGCCTTAAAATTGGCAAAAAGTCCAAATACTGGGTCTTTATGGGGCCTTCTAGAGACCTAAATGTGGCCTTCAAATTAAAGCTTCAGACTTAAAATTTGTCACATACTAAGATTACACATAGAATATGCATCTAATACAGTTTGAAACTTCTTAGACTTACCATTTCCAAGTTACAGGGAAAAATATGTGAAAAATGTCTAAAAATGGTCACTCGGGTGGGGATTTATGGTCCTCATACACAGGTTAAATGTCTTCTTAAAGCCTTAATTTTTGGCACATATAAAAATAACATACTAATATCTTCTCAGATAGGATTTGAGCTCTATCAGTCACATAGTTTGACAGTCACAGGGCTTAAAAGTAGCAAAAAGTCCAAATATTGGGTCTTTGGGAGCCTTTTAGAGACCTCAATTTGACCTTCAAAATTAAAGCTTCAGACTTAAAATCTGTTACATACTAAGATTACACACAGAATATAAATCTAATACAGTTTGAAACTTCTCAGACTTACCATTTCCAAGTTACAGGGAAAAAGATGTGAAAAATGTCTTATAAGGGTCACTCGGGTGGGTGTTTATGGTCCTGATACACAGGTTAACTGTCTATTAAAGGCCTAAATGTTGGGGCACATATAAGAAAACACATAGATATATTCCCAGATGATATTTAACTTAGATGAGAGACATAGTTTGAAAGCTACAGTGCTTGAAAGTGGCAAAAAGTGCATAAATTGGGTCTCTGTGGGCACTTTTGAGACCTTAAGTCGACCCCTTTGGGTAAACCTACAGCCCTAAAATTTTCTACAGACAAGGATTACATATCAAAGTTATACCTAGCGCAGTTTGAGACTCATCAGAATTATCACTTCCAAATTATAGGGCAAAATATGTGTAAAGTATAGCAAAAAATCCCTAAGTGGGGGTATTTATGGGCCTCAAACACAATTTTCTCCTCAACTTAAAGTCATGATTTTCGGCACATGTACTAAGAACATATTAATGTGTTGTCAGGTAAAATTTCAGCCAGCTGAGCATCATAGTTTGTGACCTACAGGGCTCTAAGTGGCCAAAAGTGCAATTTCTGACCTTAAGGTGGCCATAAGTTCTTTTTTACTGGGAGTTTAAGGTCACCTTAAAATAGGGATCTTCCTTTGGGCACCCTTAACATGTGTACCAAGTTTGAAAAAAAAATATTAATTTGTTTTTGAGTTATTGCGTCCACAAGGAAATTTCTACGGCGGCGGCGGCGGCGGCGGCGGCGGCGGCGGCGGCGGCGGCGGCGCGACGGACCTGAATCCAATATATCCCCGACTTTCGTCTGGGGATATAATAATTTGGGGGCAGTTGTTCACAGATAAAATTTCAAACTGACATTGAACCTTCACCAAGTTTAGAATGCACCTTGACAGGAAACAACATCCAAAATGGCATCTCCCATAAAACAAAAAAAAAATATAAAGTTAAAAGCCTTGAATAATTTGAATTAACAAATTTCAACAGATAAAATACTAAATATTATGTCAAAAATGGTGCATGATACAACTTAATTTAAGCAAGGTGAAGGAGTGTTATTACTGTCACACTATGCATAAATGTAACAAGTTCAATGGTCTTTTATACACATGTGAGAGCTCGACCCTTAAAAGTAGACTCAAATTTTCATGAAATTTGACTCGTTTATCAGGAGTTGACTACTCGGTCGTGTCACTATACTCCAGTTCACCTTTCAAATTTACACCAACATACATATATAAAAGCATCCAAAAATGAGGCTGTAAGTTTACAGTTTAAATGATTGAAAATGTGAATATATCAAAAACAAGTACTCCAGCTATATATGTCACAGTCAATATGATGCCAACCATTATGATTAAAATTATCAGTTATTTTACACATTAATAAATATACACTTTAACTGACACAGTAATACTCATTATATACATACCTCACCATGTAAGCTGCTAAGTCTATTGCACATTATATAACAATAACCACAAACATCACAAATGAGTCATAGTTTACCATATCCCTCCACTAACTCAGTTGATTGGTCATATTTGCTTCAAACAGAGATCTACGGAATGACTTAGGCGACTGTTTCCGATGCCTTGCTTTGGGAGAGAAGCTTCCATTTCTATGCCGGTGATGCCCTTGTTTCTTATTGTTGTATGACCTTGGGGAAAGATCATTTCCACTAGGGGGGTCACTGTCAGCCCTTCTCCTCCATGGTCCATTAGGACCAGGCCTTGATTGTCTGTCTTGGGGTATAAATCCACCCCTTGGTCTCATGACCTGGGTTTGTGGCAGTTTTGTTCCACTCTGTCCTCCTTTCAGTGGAGAGTTTTGTGACAGGTTGTACTTTGGTGGAGCAAAGACTGTTTCTTCAGTCTGTTTACTTGCATTATCTGATCCTGTTAACAGTTCACTACTGTCAGAAGATGACACACACTCCTTGGCATTGTTCACACTATTTTTTCTTTGAGATTGTCCCCCACAAATTAAGTCACTCGGACAAGTGTCCTTCATTTTGTCCTGTATTTCATCCTCAACCAGTGACCCTCCACCCACAGCTGGAGTAATGTTCTGCACTTCATCATCCTCCTCCATCTTTATCGGTGTCACAACAGGAAACAAATTCATCACTTCCTCCTCTTGTTGTCTTACAACCCTTGACTGTACAGCGTCATTTTCAGTCAAAATGTTATTAACAAAGCCAGCTGTAACATTATCTGCAACATTGTGAACACCTGGTCCAAATTTTAAACCTTGATAATCCATGACTCCAGTGATGTCATTTGTCTGTCCATTATTCACTCCATGACAAGCTAAAGCCTCACCAACGTTTTTCCTTTGTAGAATTGGTTCGCTCTGGGTCTTTTTGACCATGCGGAGCCCCAGTTTTTCCCAGTTGATATGGTAATACTGCTGGAAGATGGGCTCTAGGGCACATACCCTCATGGCGTAATAGACATGCAACAGAAGGCGTGGAAAGCGTGACGTGAAGTAAGTGACATACTCCTCGGGTGTCTGGCCCAGTGAATGCTGTAACTCTATTGGAAGCTCACGATAATGGTGTTTCTGAGAGAGAAATACATAACACAGAAGGGTTCTCAAATTCCAAATCAAATGTACAATTGTAACAAATTTTATTGTAATTTAACTTTTTGTAAGTTAAATACTTACCTTATCCTCACAAATGCTTACTTGGTTTTGTGGAGGCAAAACGCGGCGACCAACAAGAATATTTAAAAATTATTCTTGTTCGAGAGGTGAACCCCGTAGTTAGTGATAGGTGCGCATGCGCACAACCCATTGTCGGTTGGACTTTGTCGAGAGATCCTCATTTAATTTTTGGTCCCCTATGAAAACAAACTTGTGAGGGGAGGAAGGGTGGGTCTGTCCTTGTGAGGATAAGGTAAGTATTTAACTTACAAAAAGTTAAATTACAATAAAATTTGTTACATTTTATTGCGTAAAATAGCCTTACCTTATCCTCACAAATGCTTGATTCCAACCCTAACAGGAGGAGGGGTTTGTTTTGAAACCTCCCTGTTAATAGACTATGGGGTTCACCATAAAAGCATTTGAAGGAGAGGATAAGATAAGCTTAAGAACGCTGCACTAAGATTACTCATTACTGTGAAAATCTGTGAATATAAGTAATGAATGCTAACCTCATGAATATTCATGATGCACTGTTGTTGTTGACACTTGATTCAATTGGTATGTGCTATCTTACAGCTACCCATCACCGATTAACTGAATGGTCGGGGATGGCTTCCTGGGTCCCTCGAGCAAGATGCCGTCATCCACCAGAAAGGCACCCCCAAGCTGACTTCTATGGCTCCTTAAATACAGTCATGGGGCCATCTGAAAAAAGAAGATAAATGTCAGTACAAGCTACTGGTATGGCTGAAGACATGTAAGTATGTAGAACATATGAAAAAATGGAAAACATACTCAAAAATTCACCACATGTTGAGCAGAAACCACTGGGCCTAACTTGAAATCTGATTGGTCGGTGGACTGCCAAGCTACATCCTTCAAATAAAAAGTGGTAAAAGTGTTGTGGCTCTTCCAAAAACATGAGCCTAGAACTTGTTCTAATGAGACCCCACCCTTAAAGGCCAAAGAGGCTGACATGGATCTTATGTCATGAGCCTTTACATGAACATTGTCGGACATAGAATCCGAAGATTGATAGGCTAAAGCAACAGTTTGTTTGATCCAAGATGAAATAGTGGATCTTTGAATATCTTTGTCAAAACCCTCCTTAAAGGAGATAAACAAAAGATTTTTGCCCTTCCTTAGAGTAGAAGTCCTATCTAAATAGTACCGAAGAGCTCTAATAGGACACAGAGTCATATCATCAGACAGATCGGAGCTCAAAAATGGCTTTAGAGCTGGAATGACTATAGGTCTGATCAAATCTGGACCCTCAGAAGCTAACTGGTTCTTAGCCAAGAAGGCAGGAGAAGGAGAGATAGTGACCTCCCTCCAGTGAGGCTTATGTCTGAGGGAAGAGAATGTCCAAGCGTGCACCTCCCCCCTCCTTTTGCCAGATGCCAAAGCCATCAAGAAAACAGTCTTGAAAGTCAAAACCTTAAGACTTGCATCCTTCAAAGGTTCAAAAGGAGCCTTAGTCAAAGCCATAAGAACCAAGGATAGGTCCCAAGAGGGAATACCTCTATTGAGAATAGGTTTGTCCCTATAAAAGCTTGCAAGAAGTCTATTCAAGTGTATGCTCTTGCCCACTTCCAGACCAAAAGGTCCTAAATGGTCAGAAATTGCAGTTCTGTAGCCAGCAATTGTGGCCGGCTTCAAATTTTTGACAGAAAACAGATGGTTCAAAAATTCTGCTATGTCTGAGATAGAAGGCTCTGCGCTGACCACCTTATTCTGTTGGCACCAGAGTTCAAAAATGGACCACCTTGACTCATATAATCTTCTAGATGAGGGTCTTTGAGGTGCCTTAATTCGATCTGCCACCTGCTCAGAGAATGATTCAAGTGATTCTGAGTGGTGTCTAGGTGCCAAACATGCAGATTCAGAAACATGAGATTCTGATGGAACTTCTGACTGAAAGGTTGTTTTAGCAGATGAGGCCAATGAGGAAGTTGTAATGGGGGCTTGGTTGACAGATTGACTAGATCCCAAAACCAATGCATTCTGGGCCACCCTGGTGCTACTACTATCATTCTGCACCTGTAGGTGTTCATTTTCTGTATGACCTTTGGTATGAGAGCTACAGGACAAAAGGCATAGCCGTCCAGACCCTCCCAGGAGATGTTCAATGCATCTATGTTCATAGCATTTGCATCTGGGACTGGTGAGACATAGATTGGTAGTTTGTGATTCAATTTGGTGGCAAACATGTCCACCATTGGAGTGTGCCAAACTTTGCAAATAAGACTGAACATTTGAGGATGAAGAGACCATTCTGTCTGAATTATTTTGTCTTTCCTGGAGAGACTGTCGGCTATGACATTGAGGCAACCCTGAATGTGTCTGGCTCTTATGAGTATGTTTCGAGGATTGCAGTAGGCCATGATGCGCCAAACCAGGAGACACATGTCCCACGAGTGTGTTCCCCCTTGTTTGTTCAGATAACTGACTACAGTGGCGTTGTCTGTTGCTATAAGAACCCTCTTGTCTAGAATACTGTTTTGAAAGCTTTTTAAGGCCAGAAACACTGCCTTTAACTCTAGGACATTGATATGAAGCAATTTTTCCTGATCTGTCCAATTGCCACTGACTGTCAGATTTTCTAAATGAGCTCCCCAACCCTGGTTTGACGCATCTGTGAAAATAAGGGTATTGTGTTCCTGAGGATGTAAAGGACAACCCTTTTCTAGATTTTTGGGATTTTTCCACCACTGAAGATAACTTTTCAGAAGATTTGATACCGGAATCTTCAGGTCTAGAGACTGGGGATAATGCCAATGTGTCTTCAGGTACCACTGAAACGGACGCATGTGGAGCCTGCCCATTGGTATTGTCTTTTCTAGGGATGCTAGTACACCTATCAGGGACATAAGCGACCTTGGGGTTGTTTGTGATACGACCTCCATGTCCTGAACAGCTTTTTCTAGAATTTTCAACTTCTTTTCGGTTGGAAAGACTTTTCCCTGAATCAAATCGAAATTGTAACCCAGAAAGTCGATTTTTTGTGTAGGTTCGAGCTCTGACTTTTCGAAGTTTATCACAAAGCCGAGATCTTGCACCACCTGAATGAGTTCTTTTGTCTGTGAACGACATTGGTGGCTGGTATTTGCTCTTAACAACCAGTCGTCTAGATACTGGTGAACACGAATTCCGCGAGACTGAAGAACAAGTTTTACTTCTTGTACGATTCGCGTGAACTCTAGAGGTGCTGTTGCTAGCCCGAACGGCAGAGCTTTGAACTGGTACGTTCGCTTGTCTACATGGAAGCGAAGCAAATGCTGAGAGGCCGGGTGTATGGGAACATGAAAGTACGCATCTTTGAGATCGATGGAAACCAGCCATTCCCCTTTTGTAAGCGAATTTCGGATGATCTCTGCAGTCTCCATCTTGAAGGTGGGAACCTGCAGAAAGCTGTTCAGTACACTTAAGTCTATTACTGGGCGCCATTTTTTCCCGGGTTTTGGTACAAGAAACAATCTGCTGCAAAAACCTAGAGTTGTGCATACCTTGAGAGGGTAAATAGCCCCTTTTTTGAGCATATCTTCTACACAATCTGTGAGAAAGCGATGCTTTTCCGGTGTGCTGTAACCACTGCGAATTGTGGGAAGCACTGACTTGGGCGGATTCGATTGAGGAAGAATTTGGTAACCGAATCTCAAGATCTGCACAACTCTTGGATGACAATGAAGGTGTTGCCATACCTGCCAATATCTTTGCAAACGGCCTCCATGTAATAGAAGTGGGTAGTCACTTGCGTCTATTGCCTCCTCGTCTTGAAGACGACTGGTAGGGCTTCTTATTGAATCTATCTGGTTGGCCACGAAAAAATTTTGAACCAGAGGAGTAAGAGGCAGAAGAACGCCTGTCATCAGAGCGACTGTTCGACTGGAAAGTCTGGCGGTTATCAGTCTTCAACCTCTTAGGGGATCTGTCCTGTTTTTTCTGTATTTGATCCAATGTAGTGGGACAAAATAAGTCCCCAGATTTGAATCCTGTTCTTCGCAATTTGTTGAAATCGTGCTCCTGCAAGTGAGAAGCACAGACTTTCAAGATGGAATCTCTTCTGGCCAACTGTAGGTTACAGGCCAACGCAATAGAGAGATCAGTGACAGACTCCAAAGCCTTATCAAGTGAAGTAAGGCAGGCTGACTGCATTTGTAGGTGAGATAACAGCTTATCAGAGTCCCTGAACACATCTGAACCACTCTGTTGAAGCAACTCCTCCATAGAAGATGAGGTTTTGCCAATAGCCCTCAAGAACCAATTGACATAAGCTAAAATCTGCACACATTCTGTAGATACGGTCTCCATACTTGTATGCTGCTTGATAGGTACATGAACAGAGGATGGAATCGCCTTTGGAAAGAGAGATCTGAAGGCATCTTGACACTTGGGTGCAGAGTTCGAGAATTCTACCGTGGATGACCTGTAGAACTTCATGGGAGGCCTGTTATATTGTAAAAAATTGTCAGTGTTAACAGGACTGCACTGTAACCTCTCAGGCTCACCTTTCTTTGGGTTACCAGAAGCTTTGGCCTCATAAAAATCCCAACGCTCAACTATGGCTTCCAAAGGTGGCATGACCATGGGAAGAACTTGTTTCCTCTTTGATTCCTTGCTCTTGGAACCAAAAATTTTGGTAGGTTGGTCAGAGGATTCTTCAGGAACTTCAACCTGCAGTAAAGTTCTGACAGCAGCCAGAGTTTCCCTGTACGTGGGATCTTCTTCAACCTCCTCATGAGGAGATGGAGATCTAAGCCTTTTGCGTGAGGAAATGCTCGTAGCTTCATGGACCGAGCTGACATCAGAGAACGCATCTTCACCAGATTCCAAAGCTCTAGGGCGAGGCTGGTGGGGTGTTGGTAAAGATGATGAGGAAGACGCATTCGTCTTCAAGGAAGTAATTTGTGATTGCATATCTTCTAATCTCTGTAGAATTTTTAGCAAGGAGTCCTCTGCTACAGGCTGAGATTTCTCAGCTGTAGGGGAACGAATAGGGTCAGATTCCTGCCCTAACAGGGAGTCTTCAACTTCTTTGGACACAATAATATCTTTAGATTTCTTTTTGGACTTGGAACGAAGCTTCTTCTTCTGCTCAGAAGTGAACTGTAAACAGTTGAAGCAATCATCTTCTTTTGAAGTGACACAGACGTCCTGACCCTTGCCCTTGTCTCTGCAAGGATAACAGAAAAGGTGTGTGTCCCAATCGTACAGTGGGTGACCACAACCAGCAGCACGTTTCGTAGATTTTAACTGTGACTCCGCCATGATGACCTTCTAAAGAAGAACGCGCAGCCTCCACGACGACCAAAAATTGAATGAGGATCTCTCGACAAAGTCCAACCGACAATGGGTTGTGCGCATGCGCACCTATCACTAACTACGGGGTTCACCTCTCGAACAAGAATAATTTTTAAATATTCTTGTTGGTCGCCGCGTTTTGCCTCCACAAAACCAAGTAAGCATTTGTGAGGATAAGGTAAGGCTATTTTACGCAATAAAAATTACAAGTGTATTAAAATTAGCTTTTTTCAGGTATTAATATGATATATTCAGAAGTTCTCATAATTCTCACACTAACTTGACTCACAGGAGCCTGGCCAGGTGAATATTGTAGCTTTATTGGAAGCTCACAGTTGCAGTGTCTCAGGCAACACAGTAAATGTGTATAGCCATTCATGTCTGGGTTTTGGGTAAAGTTCAAGAGGAGAGGCCACAGATTATTACAAAAATACCAAAAGGGTATTTTTATTATAATAGTTTATTGTAAGCCCAGGCTTATCGCATTTCTGATAATGGCAGTTTGTTTTCAGATATGGATCTTGCACAAAAAGAGATGGGGGCTTTTAATGGTTAACCAATATTAAAAGGGTATTTTTCAGATATTTTCAAGCTGTAAGTTTGCACAAATGAGACTTACAAACTCGCTCTATGAACACTAAATTTTGTACAGAGAAATTTACAATGCAAGTTTGTTTTCAACAAATGAATTATATTTAAAATTCAAAGAGTGTCATGTAAAATTTGTTACAACAACCAAATCAGACAAGAACTTTATTCCACATTTAGGGAACATTGCACAGTAGCATATTAAAATGTGGTGTAAATCATTCGTAATAAGTTAGTCTTTATATTTTTCTATAGAAGTGTGTAGATTAATTAAATATGTGAACATACTTTTGTGGTGAATAATCAATTTTATTGGGTTTTAACTCCACTCAAAAATAATATTTGTGAAGATTGTATACTTTTGCCTGGTTAGTCAGTCAAGACTCATTACTATCTTAATTATATCTTATCTTGTGGTAATTAGATCTAGTAACTGACATCATTTAACAAGAAAACATTTTAAAAACTTACTTTATTTCTCATAGCTCTCAGTAAGTCTTTCACCATGTAACCTTTGTAGGTACGGAATTTCCTGAGGTCTAAAACAGAAAAACAACACATATGCTTCTACTTTTCACAAGACATCATAACATTCAATGCAAAACAATAAAAAACACTACAAAGTCAAGGGCAAAATTTAGCACAAAAATCAAAATTGGAAACCAAAAGCATGGATTGTCTTGATTATACACTGTAAAATAGGATATGGAATATACTCGAACATAACTTATCTCCTCTAATGATTAGAAACAAAAATCGTTTGTTGTCCTTTAAAAATTTGTCAGAAACTGATACAATTTATACCATCTACAGGTAAAAAGAACAATATTAAATTTCACCATTAAAAAGAGTACTCAATCTGGTACTCAACAATAGTTATTACTATTCCATTGCTTAACTAAGGCTTTTCCACCATAGCATATAAACGATCTGGCATCAACCTGGCAATGTCTACGGAATGATGATTTCTGAATTGGACCTAGTATTGTGCCTTGGAGTCTCACCTGGCAGAGATTAAGTGCTATAAACGTACAGAACAGAACTACATGTATTAGTAGAGCACTATTTCGTACTCTGCTGTAAAACTCTTTATCAGAAATTTATAACATACCCATCACAGAAGCAGTGTAACTTTGAACAGCTCCCACAGATCCTAGTGGCCTGCAAGTTTGGTATCTAATCACAGGCCATTACCTCTTCAACTCCCACAAGGGGTAATGCTTTGAACCAGTGCTAATATGACCCTGGTTGTTGAACAGGATGTAAAACACTAACTTTGACCTTTAAATAGCTTCTCCAGTGGTTCAAGGGTATATGTATTTTGGATACACACTTACCTCCTAGCTCTGAGGTCATGGGTTTCAATCCCCATCCCTACCTTAAACAGATACACTGCTATATCACACAGTATACCTTAACCTTCAGTATCCAGGTATTTTGGTTCTAGATATGAATAATTTCCACTTAAACTAGCAAGAACTGAATTTAAATGTATTTTCCAATATTAAAGCTGATGACAATTATCTGTGTAATCATCTTACACTGGTTTTACTAATATATAGTTTTCAGTTAACACTGTTTCTACTTCTACATGGTGAAATGTGTTGCAGCTTTTATTTAAAGCCCAAAGTTGAGTTTAAGAACCTTCATTCCTCTGTCAATTGTGATGCTATAATAAACAAACTAATGATGCATGGCAAGTGCATTGTAATGTACACCTATCTCAGATAATTAACAACTGACATGTACAGAAGGACTTATGTGGGAATCTGCTGTTGAAAATTTAAATAAAGTTTGTGTACTTTAAAACGGTAAAAAAACTGCATCGAGTAACAAAATTCCTTGAGAACTTATGCCCTTTTAGTCTGGAAGGAAGAATTTATCACTGCTGTCAAAGGTGATATGTTATATCCCGGTAAGCTGTGGTGTTTGTTGATATTTGTATATGAAGACTTCAAATGTATGATCTTTGTAATTTAAGGAGATTTTCGTCCCGGGTCGAAAACTTTCCCCTTTAAAAGCCCTTTTTGTCAGTTCTGACCTTGCTGGAGTTCCACAGTGATGTGCATCTTCCAGTCATACTTGACGACTTCTGGCCCACCATTCTCCAGACTTTGTATCACATAGTTGTTAGGATCAGCTTTTTCTATTCGGTCACTTACATCCTGCATGGAAATAAGTAACACATTACATCTTACTAAAACAATAATTCTCTGGGTTTTGTATCACACAGTTAAAATGATCTGACTGGCCCTCAAGTCTTGCAAGTATATTCTATTAATTTGTATCACAGCCAAAATAATACCAACAAAGCTAAATATTTGTCATACTCTGTCATAAAGTTGAAACAATTAGGCTTCTCTATAGAGTCACTCACATCATGCATGGAAGTGTACATATTACAGCTTGGGGTGTGAATGAGCAAGCAATACTTGTGCAACAACTTTCATTTCTGATTATTTTAACTTGCCATTTTAATCCTTCAGTGATAACAAGTATCAACTGCACATACCAATTACATTAGAGTGATGGTTAGATCAAGTTTCTGCCTCATTTCTAATTATTGGTGAAAACCTAAGGTGGTATGCTACAGAAAACCTATCTCCAGCACATGTCAAAAGGGACTGAGGCCTGGTCAAAGTGATGACCAAGACTGATTTAAAGGTACTATTTTAAGGCAGATGGTATACTGAAGGCCACATTTACTATAAAGAGAGATCATAAATCTTGTGTGAGCTAAAATTAGCATCAACTTTCCTCTTGCAATTGATCAATGAGAAAATTTTTGCTCGATGTTAATCCTGTTCGAAGTACCATGATCTTTAAACAATCAATATGCTAAATCATCTTTCAAGAGGATTTATTATAATCCGTTTTGAATTTGCCTGATTGCATCAATAAAATAGTGTTTGTTAAATCCTTGTGCACTAGATTTCAAGCCTATTCCTTTTATCTATTGATCCGGGACAAATTTTTAACCTTTTGTAAGCCTACTGGATTTTTTAAAATAATGAACTGATTTACCATTGCTTAGATGCAATATTTATTTGTTAATCAATATTTTGATCTGTCAACCATCGGGCTTCAGCAAGCAACAACCATAAATTTAGCTCCAGGATTCAAACTGACAAACTTATAGATAGAATGCAACTATATAACCTATTACACTACCATGCTTTATTGGAACTACAACTAGCTAAGTGGACCTTACTTGGAAGAACATGAGCTGTCTGGTCTGAGGCCAGAAGAAGGGGTGCTTTAGCACAGTTTTAGTGTCTGGTCTGTGGACGGGTTCCTGCTGCAGCATCTGTGTGATCAGATCACAGGCCAGTTTGTTTTCTGAAACTGTGAATAAAACATGCAATGAGAAAAGGTTTATTGACTAAACAGTAAATGGAGTGATTTAATCATAGGCAAGCCTGTTTTTGAAACTGTAACTACGTATTAATCCAAAAAAGAAAAGGCTTATTACTTGACTGATTAGCTTAAAGGCCAGAATGTGCTCTGAAACCTTGCTTAAAACCTAAGAGTAATGCACAGAGAAAGGTTGACTGGCTGATCCATTAATGAATCAGTTAAAGTATATTACTCATTCTGTTAGCTTGTTTGTAAGTGTGTTTTTTACAGCATAACTCCAAGACTACTGCATGGATGGCTATGGAATTTTTAGGGAGAATCAGAACTGTTACAAGGAAGAACTGATTCAAATTTGGGCACGACTGGGTCAATATCCTTGACTCTGAAGCAGACTAAGTAATATACTCTGCAAAAACTGTTCAAAGTCAGCACTCAGCTCGCCTCCAAGTGCTCTTGTTGTTTTATTCACTGATTGTTTGACTGACTGACAGATTGATTTGCTGACAGATTGGCTGACTGATGGAATTGTTAGTTTGGTGCCTGATTTACAATAAATATTGTACAGATCATATCACAGATGGGCAGATTTAATGGTGGAAGGAAGCAGAAGCTACATTTGGACAAGGTACTTCACAAATATCACGTCCGCCTTCAACGAAACGCCGTATTCACAAAGAAGAACCAAGTTAAGCCAAAAATTAGATTAAAGTTTATACAAAAAAGCACTTAGCTGATATTAAACTTAAATTAGTATTCACAATGCTAAGCTGATTTTTTGGATCAAGTATAGAAGATTCAACCATATTCATCCAAAATTTAATCCATGTTGATGTGTGGATTAAAGTTAAGTCAAAAGCTGAACCAAAAATCAGCTCAACTTCTTTGTGAATACAAACTCAATCCATTTTTTATCTCAACTTGAGCTTATTTTGGGCTCAAGCTGATTTTGATCCTTTTCATGAATATGGCCCAAGGAGTGTAATTAGATACCAACACTAGTTCAGGAGGTATATCTGCAACAGACTGGTACCCTATTCAGATTAGTAGAAATAGTAGTTTTTCAATTATTACATGCCACAGAAATTGAAAATAAGCAGCAGCAATATTGGCCACTGGGCCTGAAGAATGACTTTATTGTAGTAATAAATACTGAGTGTGAGGGCGTTTGTTACAGGATATACACCCGGTAAAAATTCCAAGTAATGCCAGAGCGCCGTTAGGCGCGAGGGCATTATTAAGGAATTTTTGCCGGGCGTATATCCTGTAACAAACGCCCAAGCATGAGGTATTTATTACTATTATAAAGACTGGCCTACCTGGTTGAAAGAAATATCAATTTATTTTTATGAGGTGACACGAACAAGGATGCTGCCATATTGTTTTGAATGCATGATTGCTCTCGTAAAAGCAGACGATTTTACTACCAACATACAATCGAGCAATCAAAACAACACTTCCGTTTTTCAGTGGGCGGTTATCAGAGGTTTTACTCCCAGCTGATTCTATGTGCAGAGACGGATTTTCGTTCACTGCGCACTTCCGGTCTTTATAATTTGTAAGAAAACATTCTGCTAGTCAAATCACGTCATTACTAAAATGATAGCTTCAGACAATAGACAAAACTCACCTTCATTGTCCACCTTATCAAGGTTGTACTCTCCATTCATGATATTGGCCTGTCTTCTGAGTGACTCTCCAAATGGGTGCTTCCCTCCACTCAGTACATAGTAAAACACACAGCCAATAGAGAACAGGTCCACTGCACAGGTCTGCACAAATATAAACATGATGATACACATTGTGTGTTAATGGTAAACACCTGTAATAATACAAACATGGTAATACATACTATGTGTTTATGTGGTACACACTTGAGCAAATACAACCATGATGATATTACCCATTGTATTAATGATGCACCAAGATAATTAAAGTTAAAAAAATTTGTGGCAACTGCAGATGTGACACATATCTTGTGGTGTGTTTTAAAGGTATTGCAGGCAACTACACGTAAGGTATCTGCTGTTCAAAGTCTTTGTAATGACAAGAAATATAGAAAAATTTATTGCATGGATCTACAGGAAATGCAAATACAGCGTTCTACACACATAGGTTTCCAGAATACTTGTGCTTCACTTTAACACAGACAGAATTATACATTAAAGATATAACCGCAAACAATCACTTGACTTGAAACATTCCCTGATCAGCATCTACCATCCCCAGGGTGTTTGAGGATGTGTTTTTTTTTCAAATTTTATACACTAAGATAACAACACAAAAATCTCCAATGCTCACAGTTCGTTGTTCAGCATCCAGCATCTCTGGTGCAATCCATCCCTCTGTACCCGCAGCCCCAGATCTACGGGAGAAGGAGATCCTTCCTGCAGCCAGCTTCTTACACAGGCCAAAGTCAGAGATGAGAGCTTTCACTTTACCAAACTGGTCTGGTTGGGAGATTAACACATTGTGAGGCTTCAGATCTCGGTGTACTGAAATAATAAATGTGATTGAATTTCACTGGCTCCATGAAAAGTACCTTAAAACCTCTGAGATTAGAGCCTTCAAATTACCAAACTGATCCAGTATTGGAAATTGGTACATTGTGAGGCTTCAGGTATTTAGTGAGTTCTGAATAAAGAATGTGATTTAATGTACATGGCTCAATACATTATTTAGTGCCATATCAAAGCCTATACTTTACCATACCAGTCAAGTTGGGAGATTGTCACTGCATCAAGATTGATCTACTGGAATACTGAAAGGTCATTAATTCAATAGTTCTTATAACTTACACTGTTATAAAACACTGCAACATAAAAGTTTGTCAAATTGATCAGCTTGCAAGATGAGTATGCCACATAATTGCAAATTTAATAAGTAAATTAAATTTTTATAAGTTAATACCCTATCCAATGGACAATTGCTAATCCGGTCGGCGCAGACCGGCCCGCCAAACGCCAGAAAAAGACGTCCTGTGTTGCCACCGGCTGGCTGGTCCGTAGTACTGTGCACTCCCCAGATGGCGCCTCGTACTTCCTTCCTGTCTAGACAACCTGACGTCATAGCATCTTTTTCGTTGTCTAAACCTCTTAGACCCCTAGTAAGCTGATAGCGGGGTCGGTGGGAGGGTCTTGTGTGTCCATTGGATAGGGTATTAACTTATAAAAATTTAATTTACTTATTAAATTTGCAATTTTATTGCGTTAATACATCCTATCCAATGGACAATTGCTGAATAACTACCGCTTGGTCGGCGGGTAAGTTACTAGGGACTTATGTGAACTCACAAGTAATAGCAAATTTTAACCTACGGTCTAGGCTGACTTCGTCAGGAGACCTATAGGTCCAGGCCTGGGTTGACTTTAAGGTCAGGAAACCCTGCAAGGCCATGGTCGGTTGCCAGCAGCCGGTTACCCGGGGCTATACCGCCGTCGCCCCCCCCCCCTTTTGTAGACCTGCTCTGAGGTAGGGGAAGAGAGGGATGAGTTCAATCCCAGAATGCAAATAAACCTCCCGAAGGAAGCACGCCAAACTTAATTCTTAAGTACATGAAGAACTGTGATGTACATATACAAATCTCCTCAATCCAAAGGCCACTTGTGGATCTGCTGAGCAGCCACTACCTAGCCCAATTGGTAAAGCTCTGAATCAGCCCAAGCCCCGCCCTTCATATAGAACTGTGTGAAGGTATTGTGACTTCAGTGGCAGGCTGACAAGATTGGATCTAAGGTGACTCCTGACTGGAAGAAATTAGAAGCAGCAAAGGCCCTGACCTCATGGGCTTTAACCTGATGTTAAAAGTGGGCCTCCTGGTCAGAGAGCTCATAATATAGGATCACAGTCTGCTTGATCCAAGAGGAGATAGTGGCAGGTGAGATGTCTTTGTTGAAACCTCTCTCAAAGGAGACACAAAAACCACCTCCTATTCTGCCTGATGTCTGAGGTCCTGTCCAAATAGTAGCACAATGCTCTGACCGGACAGAGGGACCTGTCAGACTTGAGGGATCTATCCAGAGTCGGGGCCAGGGCTGTTATAACCCCAGGGGCCACACTGGACACTCTATGGCCAGCTGATTCTAGGGTAGAAAGCTGGGTGATGGATACAGGGACAATTGGATTGGCGTCCAATATATCAGTTTTGCAAGGCATGAATCTCACTTTTTGCACTTGCCCAACCCAAAGGCCAAGAGGAATACTGTCTTGAAGGTCAAATGCTTCAAGGGGGCCTCCTTGATTGGATCAAATGGAGTCTTAGCTGGTGCACGGCCCGTAAGAAGTTCCAGGAGGATATGCCACCCCTGCCTTTGGGTCTGTCTCTGAGGAAACTATCCAGGAGACGAGCGAGATTTCCGTCCTTACTGATGTTGAAGGGTGAATTTCCCAGTTTATCAACAATGGGAGACCTATAACCATCAATGGTGCTGGGCTGTTTGCCAAGCATGTATCTCACTTCTACGCTTGCCCGAACCCAGGGCCAAGAGGAAACTGCCTTGAAGGTCAAATGCTTCAAGGAGGCCTTCAATTGGTTCAAAATGAACCTTGTCAGCTGGTGCAAAAACCAGGGAGAGGTTCCAGGAGGGGGTTCCCCTCCGGCCTTTGGGTCTGTCTCAGTGGAAGTTATCCAGGAGACGAGTGAGATTTTCATCCTTACTAACATTGATGGGCAAATTTTACAGACTATCAGCAATGGCTGACATGTAACCATCAATGGTACTGGGCTGCAACTTCCTGTCCTGAAGCAGGTATCTAAGGAAGTCAGCAACTGACTTTACAGGTGGTGCCCGAAGTCCACCTGATGAATGATACATCACTTGGTAAAAATGACCCATTTGCCTCATAGACCGATCTGACTGACCCCCCTTTTGAGGAGCCTCAATTCTTGCTGCCACTGCCTCAGACAAGTCCTGCTTCTCGATTGCTGAGGCTCTAGGAACCCTGCATGGAGATTAAGATTTGTCAGATTTCTGTGAGGGATCTGATCGAATGGCTGTGAACAGGCTGGGCAGATTGGGCAGGCTCAGAGGGATGTGGCTGGACATGGCCACTAGATCCCAAAACCAAGGCATGTTGGGCCACCCCGGAGCAATCAGAATGATTCTCTTACATGGGGAGTCTTGTGACTTCTCCACCACTTTGCCCAATATGGCTGATGGTGAGAAGGTGTATCCTTTTAGATCCTACCATGGCCGACTGAGCACATCCACTGCTGTGGCCAGGGGATCCGGTACCGGTGACACAAAACAGAGGTAACTTGTTGTTGAACCTTGTGGCAAATAAGTCTATTTTGGGCCGGTGCCACCTACTGCATAGAGTGGAAGACCTCTGGAAGGAGAAACCACTGTTTTGATGGTCTGGCCTAGCCTGGACAGCCTGTCTGCTACCACATTATGCCGGCCTGGAATGTGTCGTGCTTTAGAGTCACTTGTTTCCTGGTACACCAGGTCAAGATTCCCCATAGTAGGGCACAAAGTGGGCCCGACCTCATTTCTCCTTCCTTAATGTATGACACTACTGTGGTGTTGTCAGTTGCTACAAGTACTATCTTGCTTGAGCAAAGGTCTTAGAACTCTTAAAGTCAGAAAAACTGCTTAAAGTTCTAGATAGTTAATATACAACCTGCTTCCCGGAGGGGACCAGGTTGCTCCTGCAAAGTGCTCATCTAAGTGAGCGCCCCACCCTTCTATTGAAGCGTCTGTAAATATTTGCAGAGCATGTTTAATTGGGTGTAATGGTTGGCCTGTAAGAACATTGTCTTCCTTCAGCCACCATTGTAAATGGGGGGGGGGGGGGGGGGGGGTGCAGGGACCTGGGGACTTGGATCACCTTTTCCAGTGATTCTGGTACCCTCCAGTTGTTTTGAGATGCCACTGTATGGGTCTCATATGGAGTCGACCTAGATTAACTTGCTTTTCTGTAGCTGTCAGTAACCCATCAAGGACATGAATTCCCGGACCGGCAAGCCGGTAGGGATAGCAGTTTTAACATAGTCTCTTGAAGGTTCTGTCACCGGTCCAGAGTCGGTCGGAACCGATCAGACCTGAAGTCGAACTGGTAGCCTACAAAATCAAAGTCTTGTTTGGGCTCCCGCTCTGATTTCTGTAAGTTCATCAGCCAACCCAGTTGCTGACACACTATTTACTAGTTCCCTTTGTATCTTGGAGACAAGCCTGGGATCTGGCTCTCACCAACCAGTCGTCTAGGTACTGGTGGCTTCTGAAGTCCTTGTGTATGGTCACAAATTTCACCTCCTTTGGTATCACAGTGAGCTCCAAAGGTGCTGTGGACAAACCGAATAGCAGGCATTACCTGGATTGTCCTTGTATAAGTATATGGGAGTAGGTATCCCTCCTTGAACATTTATAATACCTAGGGTCCAGCCCCCGAGGCTTCCTAAGTTCCCGAAAAAGGGCTTAGTCTGGAACCTACAGGCAGATTGTGTGCCACATTTGGGACATTTGGTATTTTGAAAAAAAAATATTTTCTGTCCCTCCGGACACTGGTCCGGTCTGGTGACAATGATCCAAGTTAACAGTCTCTCTGTTCTTATTGTGGTCCGGTGGGGTTGACACAACTTTCCACATCAATAGACTCTTTGCCCCGGGCCAGCAGCCTGCAAGGTGCAGCATTTACCAGAGCAATTGTCATTTGTGAGATGTCTGACCCCTGGCTGGACATGATGACAAACTTTATTATCTCTCCAGTCAAGTCCAGCACCGATAACAGTTTGTTGAGAGGTGTGATAAGGGAAGGTTGCCTGGCAGTAGCTTGGGACACTGTCATATCACTGTCATATCCCAAGACCCCTGACTGGTCTAAGAATTCTCTGTAACCAAATTTACTTAGGCAACTCTGTCCAGTACCAGGACTCCATACCCGGTACTTTACTGTAACCAGTAATTTTCTGTAAACTGGGAGGCTGGGGTCACCAATGAATTTAGACAGCTACTGGTCTATATTTAGCCAGCTTTTTTTTTTTTTTTTTTTTTAAAGTAACCAGTTGGGGTGAAGCCCTGTACAGTAAGGACTGTGTAGCCAGTGTTAGTAGACTTTGTAACCGGTAGGTTGAAGCAAGTGTACAAGACTGTGTAGCCAGTACCAGTCGGTACACTCTGTAACCAGTTGTTGAAGTAAGTGTACAAGGCTGTGTACCCAGTACCAGCCAGACACTCTGTAACCAGTTGTTGAAGCAAGTGTACAAGGCTGTGTACCCAGAACCAGCTGGTACGCTCTGTACCCAGCTGTTGAAGCAAGTGTACAAGGCTGTGTAACCAGTACCAGCCGGTACACTCTGTAACCAGTTGTTGAAGCAAGTGTACAAGGCTGTGTAGCCCAGTACCAGTCGGTACACTCTGTAAACAGTTGTTGAAGCAAATGTACAAGGCTGTGTAGCTAGTACCAGCCGGTACACTCTGTAACCAGTTATTGAAGCAAGTGTACAAGGCTGTGTAGCTAGTACCAGTCGGTACACTCTGTAACCAGTTGTTGAAGCAAGTGTACAAGGCTGTGTAGCCAGTATACTGGTGGGTACACTCTGTAACCAATCGCTAAAGCAATTTTACAACTATCTTTTGTGTTGAATTCAGCTTGCTGTAGGTTTCCTCCATTAATTAAAGTATTTCTTAAATCGCACGTCTTGTTCGAAGATTTGACAGTTGCTGGGAAAGCCCTTGTAATCTATTTTTAGAAACACTTGGTATTCGGTGTGTCACGTGACCAGCCTGCTGGTCGGAAAGACACGCCATTGGCTGATTGGAGTTCGTCAGTTGCCGCGTTCTTTTGTGATAATTAAACATGCAAATGCGCAGTATACTGCTCATCCACAAACCCCACTACCGACAACGAAGGTCGGTTCATGAGAGAAGGACTGGTATCGCAGTAGATGTAAGTTGTGAAGAACGCAGTTCGACCTTCCTGGTCGGTGAAAACACGTGACCAGCTTCGTGATTTGGTCGGAAGGACACGCGATTGGCTAACTGGAGATGACATCAGTATTCGCGTTCTTTGTGTGATGCTTTACCAGCAAGTTTACAATCCACAAAACCCCACTACCGACAACAAGGTCGGGTCTGTAAAGCAGGGACTGTAGTCACAGTAGACGTGAGTTCTGAAGAACGCACTTCCGACCTTCCTGGTCGGTGAAAACACGTGACCTGCTTCATGATTGGTCGGAAAGACACGTGATTGGCTGACTGGATATGACGTCAGAGGTCGCGTTCTTTTGAGCTGGCCGGCCGGCTGATGCTTTTAAAGCAGAGAAGCCTGGGCCAGTGCACTCTGTAGATGAAGTCCTGGCCGGTCTGAAGTCGATTCTTCTTTTCAGCCGGCTGTACACTCAAACCAGTTTCCTGGCCATCCACCTCCCTTACTACCGACATAAGTGCCGGGTCCACAAGGGAGGGACTGAGAGTGATTAAAGATGAAGTTCCTTCTATGTAAATACTAGGTGAGGTCGGCTGAACATGAGCTTGCCGGTCGACTAATGCTTTACAGCAAAGATGTCTGGACCAGTGCGCTCTGAAGAAATCTGAAGAATTCACCTATTGCTTCTGATGAAAAAACACTAAATACTCGAGCTAGGCTGGTGTGACTGATGCTTTACAGCAGAGAAGTCGGTACCAGTGCGCTCTGAAGAATCTGAAGAATGCATCTCTTGCTTGGGGAATTCCTTCTATTACAGTGTTCAAAACTACGTAGATTGCAGTTCCCCGTGATTTCTATTGGAAGTACCAGAAAGACGTTTCTATGGTGACTGTAGCCTCAAACAAAAGACACGGATAAAAATACCTGTAAGTAGTATATCCATAATTCCTCAATATTGTCGATCTGCCCCTAACAACACAAAGGTTGAATGGGAGGAAACTAGTAAAATGGCTGCCTTTATATTTCGCGTCGTAACTGCCCTATCATCAACACTAAATTGAGTCAGCTAGGGAGCGTTTCCAGCAGATTTAATCATGTATATCCGTGCTTGATATGTAGATAACACTTTTAAACCAAAATATTTGCAATTCAGGTGAAAAATCCATCATAATGCACACTTTTCCTTAAAATATCTGGAGATTGTTGAAAACACGTTCGCACAGTACACGCGCCAAACGAAAAAGATGCTATGACGTCAGGTTGTCTAGACAGGAAGGAAGTACGAGGCGCCATCTGGGGAGTGCACAGTACTACGGACCAGCCAGCCGGTGGCAACACAGGATGTCTTTTTCTGGCGTTTGGCGGGCCGGTCTGCGCCGACCGGATTAGCAATTGTCCATTGGATAGGATGTATTAACGCAATAAAACTTGATTTTTTGTGAGCTAAACCAATTAAATGGAATCACAATTTGCTATTTAACAAGACCCGCAGGAGACCACTGACATTTATAGTTTAATCTATCTATAACTCACCAATTCCCAGGGAGTGTAGATGGTCCAGACCACACATGGCTTGCTTTAACAAGGTCACCGAATCCAAGCCTCTCTTGTTAAAGTTTTTCACAGTCACATACTCAGTCAGAGTAGCCACACACAACTCCAGCGCAATATATCGGAACTCATTTGTCTGTTCCTGAAAAAGACAGATAAACAGTTAAATTGTATTATTGTATTATGTATTTACACTCAGTGCAATATCTCCACATACTACAGGACTCAAAGTGCTATTAAACCCATCTGACTGCACAGGTACACCCCCAACTCACAAGTAACTGACATTCCCCTAACTGGAAGATAGAGGCTCAAGGATGACAATTTATCAACGTCCTTGAGGTTCTTTAGCCTGCCACTGGGGATAGGACCCAATGAAAGAGGACCGCCATTTTAAGTGGTCATCCGAGCCACTATGTATCTGCCTGTACCTGGGTTTGAACCCACGTCCTCTGAGTTCCTAGACAAGTGTGTTACCTGCTAGGCCACAGTGGCAGTTAAACAGTTCTGACCATATTGTAATGAAAAGTTTCCAGCCATAGTAGCCGTATACAATATCAAGACAATATACTGGAACTCACTTGTCTGTTCTTGAAATAAGGCAGATAAACAGTTAAACTCTGACATATTGCAATGAAAAGTCGACAGCCAGAGGAGCCACATTCAACTCCAAGGCAATACACCAAACTCATTTGTCTGCTCAAGAAATAAATTCAAATACTGCAGTTGTATTTCCCTAAGTTCAATCTCAAAACATCAGAAAAAGTACTTTGGTTATTATAAGTGAGAAAGCATGATAGATCCTAACTAAGCGAGAATTATTTTATGAAATTAGGATACTGGCTCATAAACATTTACAGAACAGACAGATGCTATATACCTTACAGGCAACAGAGAATTCTACAGGCTGCGAGTTACACATATTTATATAGAAGTGTCTGAAGATATGTGTATACTAGCTTCTGAACAGGACTGATGGATCCTACACAGTCAAAATGGCCAGAAAGACTTCAATACAGAAATTTACAAGACTGATAAGATGCTACACAGACTCAATGGCCAGAAAGACTTCAATACAGAAAGGGTGGCACATACCATGCAGAAATATCTGATGACATTGGGATGTTGATCTGACTCTCTCAGAAGCTCCACTTCCCTGTCTGCAAAACTAAAACACTCCGGCAATAATCTCTTCACAGCAACATCTCGTCCATCAAAACGACCTCTACAATGTCAAAAAAGAGGTCAAAACTGGAACAAAAATAGTAAGTAAAATTTACCAAACATTTGCCACTAATGGAAGCCTTATTTTACTTTGAATTGAATGATATTCTCATAGTAATTGCGATTTTTATTTCTATGAGAACTTTAAACTATTTATTCATCAGTTCAAAATTTCATGCATCGCCATGAGTAAAATACCTTATTTTTTAAGAATTATGTCCAATTCTTGTTAAATTTTGTTTGTTTTTTTTCATGAACAAATTTAAAGTCACTTTTAAATATCTTGGATGATATCAATGAATTTCGTGATATACTGCTTAACACATCAAGAGGCCTGCAGATAAAGTGGATAATTCTTACATTTTTGAAACTAGCCACATCTATTTTGGTTACTAAATGCAAATGTAGGAGTAAACTGATACACCCCAGGGCAGGCCTACTGAAGACAACATTTGTCTAATAAATTAACCCTTCAAATAACAGTCATAAGAGGCTAAGAATGATGCAATCAAGAAGCACAGAGAACATAACCATCAGCAAAGGTGATAGTATTTTTTTTCGGCAAAATATTAATATACATTAACTTAAACACAAGCTTAAAAATCGGCTTAAAAAATCAGCTAGTTTATCATATGGTCCTAAGCTAATCTCATATTATTATGGCCAGGAATCCAATAAGCATTGGCAACATTGTAAACCACATCGGAATCAAGTACATCACAATTAAGCATTAAAATAACATCAATTTGAAAAACAAAGTAAACTGATGACATACCGGATTTCACCATATAAACAACACTCTCTATTAAATGCCTTTCCCACAATATGTTGCCAATGCAAAACCATTCCAATACCGGGATTAAAAAAAGCATTTTTGTACATCCCCAATCAAATATGCATACTGACAGGAAGTGAAACAACAAGAAACCAAAACAAGGCAGTTCTTCAATGAAATTGCTATGGCACAAATATGCACAAAAATATTGGATAGAAGTCTTTTAATAGCCCCGTTCCTTTTTAAAAATGTATTGCCCCCCCACGCCAGCCAATCTAATGATCATTTCATACCGATAGTAGCAGGATTGGACAAAAAATGGCTAAACACACAAAGGTAAAATAGCTGATATTCATTATTTATTGCAAGACATTAAAACTTTCAACATAGTAAAGTTAAATTGCAAAGTATAAAAACTTCACACAATCTTACCTATACACACAGGTACCTTCACAGCCACGGCCAAGAATGTCTTTTGGGTTAAACATGATTTTATTGACAGCCACATAGCCTGATGGAATGTCTGAAAAGCAAAACACAATGGAATTAGTAGAACGGCTGTAATTTTTCACAATGAAGGACTAGACCTTACCTCTTAGAACAGGTCTTGCTCCTAGTGATGAACTGAACATTTTGGACATATGCACAGATTTTTATTCTCTACTTACTTAGCTTATTATTATTTCTTACTCTACCGGAAAACTTTCCAGATCCATCAGACATGCATGTCAAAAACTTTACAGGTCCACAGCAAAAAAAAATTTATGTTTAAAACATGCATTGTTATCCTATGGACACCTCTGATGTTGGTTCAGACTAGTGATGGGATCGCCAGCTTAAATGGCAGATCGAGCATCACTTGTTAGAAGCGAGTTGAACTCGAGTTAAACTCGAGTAATTTTCGGGATAAAGTACTTCGTTTGTTAGCCATTAATATGGCGAATATATTTTACATAACCGTACATGAGACAAAATTTTTACCTGGAAATGGGCTTTCGTGATATAATTTAAATCTTCATTGGTTTAAGCCAGAATAAAGTAAAAGGGCCATATATTGTTGAAAATTTCAGATATTGCTATTGTTTTGGTGAAGTGTCAGCCTTAGATGTTGACGTTTTCAAAAACTCGAGTTTCACTTGCGCAGATCGATGTGACCCCCAATTATCGCCCATCGAGTTGTAACTCGAGTTTCCGTCAACTCGTCCCAGCACTAGTTCAGACATAAAGTTAAGAGTTATGAGGACTTATTATGAGAGACATTTCACCATTTCTTTACCTTCAGAATATGTAGTGCTTCCCTGAGATGAGTTGGACATGTTGGATGTCTGTGCAGACCTTTGCTCCAGTTCCTGTTTACGAGCCTCATCTAACTGCTGCTTCAGCATGATCCGGATTGAGTTCTCCGTCCTCTGTAATGGGGCAACATAATCATTTGTATTGTGTTGGGATAATATATAGAGTAACAGAGGCCAAATTTGGGCTAATACATGATATATTACAAACACAGTTAAAATTAAGAAATAAGACTCCTACTTTGGAGAAGATAAAGGAATATGGGAGTTACATACATAAATTCAATTATAACCATTCATAATTCAAGGCCAACTAATATGGTTTGCCATAGTAATGACACTGTACAGATTCAGCTTTCTTTAAAAACAAGTAGAACGAGCAACAATTTACACCAGGTATTAAATTGAAATGGATATTAATAAACTGTAATTCATACATAATGTTAACTTTTAATTGTAGACCTAGAGCTATAAAATGTAACCAGTGTTCATTAGTCAGGCAGATATATTTAATCGGAGATTACTGTATCATCATCCTATAAGAAAGAACGCTTTAAAGTTAAGCTTTGGACAAACATTCAATAAATCCAACGCTGCAATAAATGTATTAATTTACAGGTACTTGAATTTGGCAGACATTCAACAACTGTGCTAATGTAGTTTACATTTAAACTTATATTCAATAAGTAACACCCTGGAATGAACTATATTAAAAACATTTAAGCTTTTAGCAAGTGACACCCTCTAAATAAAGATTATTGTAAACATTTAAGTTTAATTTCAGTAAGTAGCTCATTGATAGAATAGAGCATGTGGTAAACATTTGAATGAATACAGACCCGTGGAATGAAGTATAGAATAGATGCTATGAGGGACAAGGCAATGACAACTGCTGTGACAAACTTCACATCCCCTGAGATGTAGTCTTTTGACTGGCTGCCTGATACAGGACTCTGGTCCTTGCGGCTCCCTCCTTTGTGGTAAGGCTGTTGACAAGAAATGCAAGGAAATTGAAGTAGTACACTTGAATGGGCTGAAATGGTATACTTGAATGGGCCAAGTGTTACATGACAAAAGTTACGAAAGCATGAGGAATATGATTATGATTACAGTTTAACAAGTATACAATTTGATAAATTGAACAGGAAGCAGATTATGACTGTTTTTGAGTGTGAAGTAATTACTTTCGACTCCTTTTTTATTGCTAGCTTAATATTTTAATATTTAGAATGGTAATATGATGATTCTCAGAAGAATTTTTAGAATTAGTCTAAGATACAAAAATGGCTTTGCCAAAATTTCTACGTGGTTCTGCCAGAGCCAAAAAATAATTGCTACATTTTTTTTACATAAACGGCTGTTTCTGAGACACTTTGGTTCAAGTATCCTCACCATCACAACGGAATAAGTCTCTAGTACTATGGAAAAAAGCCTGTGTGAGTTAGATTGAAACTTATGACCAAATAGGAGAGAACTTATGCTTTAGTAAATACTACATATATGTTTAATTCTAGCTACTTTAACTAATGCATCTGGATAGTCAAAACTATTTTCTGGTAAAATTGATTGTAGTGAATTTATTAGATCTTGAGAATTAGTGAAATTTTCTTCTTGCTTAAGTTTTTACTTACACAGCATATATACTCTTATAGCCCATAGTGAGAATATCCAACAGAATCTTATATTATCACTCACCTGAAAAGGGTCCTCTCTGGGTGTGTGTTTACCACTTGGTACATCTGTGCGAGTGTTGTTATTTATCTCTGAAGGTGGAATCACTTTGTCTGGTATTTCTGCAATCTGGTGAGATATGTCTATCTTGGTGCGTGACTTTTCAGGAATCTCATGATGTCCTGGCAAAATGTGATACAAATTTCGATATCTCTATTTGGTGGATAAGGGCATCATTGATGGATAAATCATACAGGAGAAATATCCTGTTGAATGTCACTTACATTATTTTACTTTTGTGTAAACAATCTACTTTTCAATACCAAATATATAACAGAGGCAGATACAGGATTTCCCGAAAGAGGGGGCGTGGGTTGACGCTGGTAATGGATATTTCATGCTTGGACATTTTTGTAACGCGACATATCACGCGGTGCACGGACAAAATGTCGGCGGACAAAATCCTGGGGGGACAAAATGCCAGTCAAAATTGCAAGGGGGGACAAAATGCTGGCCATTTTAAGGGACAAGGAGGGCAAAATGCCAATCTTATCTAAACACTTAATATATGATACTGATTGTCAAGTAAACTGAAAAAACCTCTAGCAGAAAAAAGCCTCTAAAAACCTGCAGTAGAAAATACCGCAGTACAAAAGCCCTCTAACTAAATGGTACATAACACATTTACACAAGCCCTGCCAAGTAGTGTACATCATGTAACGAAGGTTTGGGTATTTTCTACTGGGGTTATTTGTTCATACATTAGTTTTCTGCTGTGACTTTTTCTGCAGTTTTTTTTTTCTATTGGGGCTTTTTGTACACTCAATTGTCGGATACATACAGCAGTTTACTGACATGAATAAAAACACATGGATCCTAAAATACACTTCAAAGGGGCTCCCCATAATGAACAATGCCACAATGTTTCTTCAACATTTTTATTTTACAACAACTGATTCTACTGAGCAAATTAGAACTGAAACATAGAAGTGCAGCAATAAACTAGAGATTGCGTCTCGACGCAGTGTATCCCCGGACGGGACATAGTTAAGGCGCGAATATGTCGGTCTTGAGCCTGTTTCCTGGAGCACCAGGTCAGGATTCTCCATAGTACCAGATTACTCCCAAAAGCTAATCACTAGTTCTTTGAACTTTCACTTATATCTGTCTTTAAAAATTACATTTCATGGATCCAGAAGATCCATATAGTGATCCGGATCACTTCCAAAATTCAATCATTTCATCCTTTTACATTTTCAGACATATTCTAAAAATTTCATCAAAATCTGTCCATAAGTTTTTTAGTTATCTTGTACACAAACACATCTGGCAGCCTGGATCCACATGATCCAGACAGTGATCCAGATTACTCCCAAAAACTAATCACTTGTTCTTTGTCCCATTTAAGACATTTCCTGAAAATTTCATAAAAATCCATCCATGACTTTTTGAGCTATTTGTCTTTAAAAATTACATTTCTTGGATCCAGAAGATCCAGATAGTGGTCCAGATCACTCGCAAAATTGAATCATTTCTTCCTTTTACCACTTCTTCCTTTTAGCATTTGTAACATATCCTAAAAATATCAAAGTCCATCCCAAGATTATGTGGCAGCCTGGATCCAGATGATCCAGATCACTCCAAAAATTTAATCACTTGTTCCTTGTACCATTTAGGCCATTTGCTGAAACAATCCATCCATAACTTTTTGTGGTATCTGTCTTTAAAAATTACATTTCATAGATCCAGAAGATCCATATAGTGATCCAGATCACTTCCAAAATTCAATCATTTCATCCTTTTACCTTTTCAGGCACATCCTGAAAATTTCATCAAAATCCGTCTGATTTACTTGTACATAAACACATCTGGCAGCCTGGATCCAGATGATCCAGATCACTCCCAAAATCTAATCACTTGTTCCTTGTCCCATTTAGGACATTTCCTGAAAATTTCATCAAAATCCACCCATGACTTTTTGAGCTACTTGTCTTTAAAATTATATTTCATGGATCCAGAAGATCCAGATAGGGGTCCAGATCACTCGCAAAATTGAACCATTTCTTCCTTTTACCACTTCTTCCTTTTACCATTTCTAACATATCCTAAAAATATCATCAAAATACATCCTAAAATTATGTTGCAGCCTGGATCCAGATGATCCAGACAGCGATCCAGATCACTCCAAAAATGTAATCACTTGTTCCTTGAACCATTTAGGTCATCTGCTGAAAATGTCATCACAATCCATCCATAACTTTTTGAGGTATCTGTCTTTAAAAATTACATTTCATGGATCCAGAAGATCCATATAGTGATCCGGATCACTTCCAAAATTCAACCATTTCCATCATGTACTCAACCTCCAAAGCCAGTTTCCATGCAATATAGTCAGCATTAAGTGTGAAAATATCTCCAAAAAGGCCAAAAATGACCCTCGGTCAGGTACTTTGGCGGTCAGTGGATGACCTTCAATGAAGAGCTTCAAGGTCAAATTTCTGCATGCTTACAGAGGACATATATATGTATTATATATACCAGCTATAGGATGATCTGACTTTCTGTATAGGAGAACTGGGCCAAAAAGTGAAAAAAATGGCCAAAATCTGACCTTTAAGAGGCCACCAGTGACCTTGAGATTGAAGGTCAAGGTCTCAAAACAATAGCGTTCGTGGCATTGCCCATATATACCCACATACCAAATTTGAAAGTTCTAACTAAAATATTTTTTAAGTTATCGCGTCCAAAAGGAAATCTCTGCGGCGGCGGCGGCGTGACCGTACTGAATCCTAAGTATCCCTGACTTTCGTCCGGGGATACAATTATTAGATCACCAAATTATTAATTGGTTTGTAAATTGTTTTGTAAATTGTATATCTCATGTTTAAACATACACTGGTAAACAAAGGTTTATACACAAAGTCATCCACAAAAGATGTAATCCTCAGTTTGTTTGAGGATGAGACCTAACATAGTACACACACAAAAGAACCTAATCCCCTTTGATACTGGACAGTGACACAGGTATAATGACTGTCACTTTAAACAGGCATATTACCCTAGTAAAAACAGATCTTGGGGTGGGGGGATTGGAGGGGGGCGTGGACAGGGACAAAAAGCCCCATGACTAAAGGTTTCAAACTCTGAAAGGGGGGCGTGCGCCCTCCACCCCCCCCCCACCCCCCCCCCCCCCCCCCACCCCGGATCTGCCACTGTATAAGTTACATGAAAGTTAATAACCACATTCACAGTTGTTATTTATTGTTAATTACCAAGAAAGTATAAATTTCTCCTTTTCTTGGAGGAAAATTTCATAGATTATACAAATTTTAAATGGCTGGGCTTGAAAAAGGTAATTCTTTATACTAAATTATTTAATCTTAACATCATTATCAGAGCCATGCCATAGTTATATTCATAGTTAAGACAGTTTCAAACAGAGTATCTTCTTTCCCTGGCAACCTGAACAAAACATACTTGCAACATACACTTCTCACGTACCTAGTAGCAATACTCCATTCCCGTTCTTTACAGCGTGGTCAGTAATGGTCTGCCTGGTCGTCTTATACTTTGACGAGTCATCATCCACTCTGTCAAGTTTTGGTGCACCCGGCCCGTCCAGAAGTCTGGGTCCCTGGTCTCGGGGCTGAAAACACAGCCAGGGAATATAACTAAAAGTAAGTTTCCGGGTTTTTTTACCCACATGAAGGAAGTACTTTAAAAACATAGAGTCATGTCCTGGGGCGGTATTCACTAACAAGGATTAAGATCAGATCAAGATCAGATCAAATTTGAGAAAAAAGTTTCAAGTGAGCCATGGGATCAAATAGCTATTCAGAAACCATGGATCACTTAAACTGAAAAGATGAAATATTTGATCTGATTTTGTATGAATTTCACACAATTTTAAAAGGTTTATTCAGTTGTGAAATACTGTCTGCCTCTGTAATAACGGATTAAAACATTCATCTTCCCTGAGAAATAAATCTTTCATCAGTTATTTTTGATCTGTCTTGATCCAAAAGTTAATCTATCAAAGAGCATGGATCATAGTTAATCCAAAATTTGATCAAAATATCAGATCAAATGTTTCATGAATACCAATCTGAGCTGATCCAAAATCTGATCAAAAAGTGATCATTTTTGTTCAAATTTGATCTGATCTTTACTGATCCATGTTAGTGAATACCACCCCAGAGTTATATGCAGATTGCCTGAAAGGTGGAGGAAGAGCGGTGGGTTGTCCAAGAGTACAGACATTTTATAGCACAATTTTACGCAATGGAATATTTTGTACCTAGCATAGGTGTTTTTCCAGTTTGAGTACAGCAATGACACAGAGTAATAACCGTCACCTTAATCAGTCATATAATACTCTACAAACAGACCTGGAGGAAAAGGTTTGTGGAGGGGGAGAAAACCTCTATGACAAAGATTTCATTTTCTGAAAGGAGGCGTATGTGCGCCCCAAGCCTCCTCCCCAACCCGCAATTCTGCCTCTGATGTCTATTACATGTAAAAAATGTGTATACAGTCAACAAGGTTGAGAATATTTTCAATATTTTGTTTAAAGTATAAATTTTTTTGATAACATTTAGTTCATGTTAGGGTGTTTACTCCATAAGGATTATATCAGACTGAAATGTTTAGTTCTCCAGAATTAAAGCAGTTTTGTATTACTGAAATATTGACAATTTCACTGAAAAAAAGTGACAAGGTGTTTTAATCATTTTAACTTTAGTACAAAACCTTTGTCTGTTGATTGAAAGAGAGAAGATAATATATATGGCCGATCATATTAAGTGTTTTTTCAGACAACACACCTGTAGATCTCCAACATAAATTTTACAGGAATAATTTTTCGAACCAAATCAAGGTGGTGTACTTTTAACAGAGAAATAAAATTACTACACTATTAATATTTTACAAACTTTATTTTACTTTCTGCTGTTCAATTTGCAGACAAAATTTATCTTGGGAAGTCGAACTTACAGACACAAACACTGTATCTTCATCCACAAAAGCAGGAAGAGCATAGAAACTATGTGCAAATTGACCCACATACAGTGTCGGGCTAAAATGTACAAGAATACATTAGTTATAAAGATGAGATAGCAGTGCTGATATTATGGCACATTCCACATTCTTATTTTTTGTGACTGACTGTAATTACTAGAAAAAAGTCTTTGATAAACTCACTAGAACATCTACCGCATTTCCATTATTGCAAAAACATTCACTTTCATTCTGTTTCATAGTTAATAAAGCCTCCATTGACTGAACAAATTGTTCTCCCAAGTTCCCAATGTTTTCTAATTATATGAACCTCTGTTACATTGTCAGGTGTTGCACCTGAATAAAATTGTACTAACTGATGACTAGCAAACACAGCAAAAACTTAACTCTTCATAACAATAAGACAAAAATTGTTTGAGCTGAAGGTAAAGTTTCTACTCCGCAAATAATGTAGTCTTTAATTGATTCACTGGAAGTATACCAGAAAGTAGGCAAATAGAGCAAAACTTATGCTCAACAAAACAGTTACACAAAACATTTAGCCAAACATAAAGTTTACAATTTTCTGGAGAATCTAGTCATCAATCATCTCACCAGAATTGTACTTGCTTTTCTTATTTATTTTTTTGCTTTACATTGCGTTCAACAGCCAGGGTCATACTGTGATGGGTAGTTTATGGGTGTAGGAACTAGTACATACTAGTTGGTCAAGATTCTGCACTGTAAACCACCGAGCATCGGCAAGTAACTACCAACTTTCCAACATGAAGTGCCTGGGTGGAGATTCGAACTGGTGACCTTAGAGGTTGAAGGCGAGCACTCTAACTGCTACACCAACGTGCCCCCTAGCATTGTATTTGAAAAGAGCAAATGTGGATGAAACTCACTAGAATGTCTGTCTCTGTTTGTTTCCGTGTATGAGAAACCGCTGTCTCCATTCATCTGAGGTCATCTGACCTGAGATGTGACCCAATGTTTCTGAGGCAAAGCTCACAAATGGCACCTTCTTCAGCCCCATCTCGGCACTTAGAGAGTACATAGCTACAATGGGGGACTTGTAATCTCTGGTCCAAAGTACATCTCCTGTGTAATAATAATTATAATAACAATAAAATTACAGTGGATAGCTACAATGGGGGATTTGTAATCTATGGTCCAAAGTACATCTCCTGTGTAATAATAATTATAACTAGATTGGGCCAACTCGGCGCCAACATATCCCCAGACAGGTCATCACTCACGCCACAGGTTTTGATCGGGAATTTTTTAAAACATAATTACCCATTATTATATAAACTTCAGCACATCAATCTACTCTGTTTATATCTTCCCAAGGAAGATGGTGTATCCCCAGACGCCGAATACATAACTCAACAGATCATATTTTCAATCTTCCTGCAATGATAACTCTAAACCTATTTTCAAAGTATTTAAATGATTGATGATTGAATGTCCATTCTAAAATAATAATCCCAAAAGAGCATATCTGTTTCTATATTTGTTGACAAATAAAATATTATTTTTAACTCAACTCATCATACTTTTCAATCTTCCTTCAAAGTATTTAAATGATTGATGATTCAATGTCCATTTTAAAATTTCCTCTATACCTATATATGTGGTCCATATATATGCAACCTAAATATGTGACACAATCTCAGTTCTGACTCCCCTTTGTGTTATATGTAATGAAGCCCACCACCTCCCACCCCCACCCCTCTCCCCTTCTCCACACCTCTCTCACTATTACACAAGATCTGCAACCCCATTGAGTTCTTTGTTTCTCATCTGATATCATTAAATACCTTTGTTTATTCAGTGTCACTCAATATAGCTGGAGGTCCCAGAGGTGGGTGGGGGGAATCCGCGTGGGGGATGTGGGTTGGGACTACAAAGAGATGGAGTGCTACAGCATAAATGGTAAACAAACAATCTATATAAAAGGGGTACTCAAATACAAAAAGAATTGAGAATTTTAAGTATGTGATTATCAACTGAAATGAGTTCATAACTGTAGGAACTGTGTCAAAATTAACTGAGGCAAGTTGAATAAAACTGGGCTAGTTGAGGGTTAAAAATCCCCTAGTTTTACTACATAAGGATATAATTTCATTAATATTGGGACTTTAAGCTCACTTAAAGTGTCCATTTTGTCTACTTGAATATGTTTAACCAGTTTCATTTTAAAAAGTTAAAAACTCAGCAAGCAGAGGTATAACACACAAAAATAAGTTCTTAAAAGACTAAGATAGCCATAACATTATTAATATTCAAAATTTAAATACACAGGCATTTCCTTTTAAAAATTCAAAGATTTCAGCTCTATAACCCACATAGTTTGACAGTTACTGGGCTTTAAAGTGGCATAATGTCCATAAATTGGGTTTCTGTGGGCATTTTACAATTGTTAAAGAGACCTTAGCAATTAAACTACAGATGTGAAACTTTTTGGGGGACATACATAACAAACAAAAATTATATATAATACAGTTTAAGACTTGTCACACTAAGCATTTCCAAATAACAGGGCAAAATACGGAAAAAATGTCCAAAAAGGCACTTGGGCGAGTGTCTATGGCCCTCATACACAGGTTAAATGTCTACTAAAAACCTTGATTTTCGCCATATGTAAAAAGGACATAATAATGCATTCCCAGATGGGATTTCAGCTCCATCAATCACATAGTTTAACAGTCACAGGGCTTAAAGGTGGCAAAAAGTCCAAATATTGGGTCTCTGTGGGCCTTTTAGAGATCTCGATGTGGCTTTCAAATTAAAGCTTCAGACTTAAAATTTGTTACATACTAAGATTACACATAAAATATGTATCTAATAAAGTTTGAAACTTCTCAGACTTACCATTTCCAAGTTACAGAGCAAAATATGTGAAAAATGTCTTAAAAGGGTCACTCAGGTGGGTGTTTAAGGTCCTCATACACAGGTTAAATGTCTACTTGAAGCCTTGATTTTTGGCACATGTAAAAAGAACATAATAATGTATTCCCAGATGAGATTTCAGCTCTATCAGTCACATAGTTTAACAGTCACAGGCCTTAAAATTGGCAAAAAGTCCAAATACTGGGTCTTTATGGGGCCTTCTAGAGACCTAAATGTGGCCTTCAAATTAAAGCTTCAGACTTAAAATTTGTCACATACTAAGATTACACATAGAATATGCAGCTAATACAGTTTGAAACTTCTTAGACTTACCATTTCCAAGTTACAGGGAAAACTAGATTGGGCCAACTCGGCGCCAACATATCCCCAGACAGGTCATCACTCACGCCACAGGTTTTGATCGGGAATTTTTAAAAACATAATTACCCATTATTATATGAACTTCAGCACATCAATCTACTCTGTTTATATCTTCCAAGGAAGATGGTGTATCCCCAGACGCCGAATACATAACTCAAATTATATTTTCAATCTTCCTGCAATGATAACTCTAAACCTATTTTCAAAGTATTTAAATGATTGATGATTGAATGTCCATTCTAAAATAATAATCCCAAAAGAGCATATCTGTTTCTATATTTGTTGACAAATAAAATATTATTTTTAACTCAACTCATCATACTTTTCAATCTTCCTTCAAAGTATTTAAATGATTGATGATTCAATGTCCATTCTAAAATTCATAATCCCAAAAGCGCATATCTGTTTCTATATTTGTTCACAAATAAAATATTATTTAAAAAAAAATTATTTATATTATTATTTTATTATATTATTTTTAGAATTTGCAAATTGTTTCAGTTATTCATTTCCTCTATACCTATATATGTGGTCCATATATATGCAACCTAAATATGTGACACAATCTCAGTTCTGACTCCCCTTTGTGTTATATGTAATGAAGCCCACCACCTCCCACCCCTCTCCCCTTCTCCACATCTCTCTCACTATTACACAAGATCTGCAACCCCATTGAGGTCTTTGTTTCTCATCTGATATCATTAAATACCTTTGTTTATTTAGTGTCACTCAATATAGCTGGAGGTCCCAGAGGTGGGTGGGGGGAATCCGGGTGGGGGATGTGGGTTGGGACTTAGTTTAGTTTATTAGTTTATTATAGTGACATGTATTATGTTGACAAGGATTATACAAAAACTATTGAAGTAATACCCAGCCCTATATGGGCTTATAAGTCACTTTAAATAGAGAGTTAATAACAAACAGAGCAAACATATTTTGAGGTAAGATACAGTAAATAAAGACAGCAATTCAATACATAAAAATTAACAATATAATTTACTTTTTCTTTCTTGCCACAAATGAAAAATAAAATTAATAACCATATTGACATTCATATGAGTTAATACCCTTGATAATTGATCTATTAATAATTCAGATTTATCTATATTTAAAATTTTGAAATATTTCATACGAATCAGCTCTAAAGCTGGACAAACACAAACAAAATGTATCTCATCTTCTACATCTTTTTTACACAGTTTACATGTTCTCTCAAAGAGATGGAGTGCTACAGCATAAATGGTAAACAAACAATCTATATAAAAGGGGTACTCAAATACAAAAAGAATTGAGAATTTTAAGTATGTGATTATCAACTGAAATGAGTTCATAACTGTAGGAGCTGTGTCAAAATTAACTGAGGCAAGTTGAATAAAACTGGGCTAGTTGAGGGTTAAAAATCCCCTAGTTTTACTACATACGGATATAATTTCATTAATATTGGGACTTAAAGCTCACTTAAAGTGTCCATTTTGTCTACTTGAATATGTTTAACTGGCGTTTAACCAGTTTCATTTTAAAAAGTTAAAAACTCAGCAAGCAGAGGTATAACACACAAAAATAAGTTCTTAAAAGACTAAGATAGCCATAACATTATTAATATTCAAAATTTAAATAGACAGGCATTTCCTTTTAAAAATTTAAAGATTTCAGCTCTATAACCCACATAGTTTGACAGTTACTGGGCTTTAAAGTGGCATAATGTCCATAAATTGGGTTTCTGTGGGCATTTTACAATTGTTAAAGAGACCTTAGCAATTAAACTACAGATGTGAAACTTTTTGGGGGACATACATAACAAACAAAAATTATATATAATACAGTTTAAGACTTGTCACACTAAGCATTTCCAAATAACAGGGCAAAATACGGAAAAAATGTCCAAAAAGGCACTTGGGCGAGTGTCTATGGCCCTCATACACAGGTTAAATGTCTACTAAAAACCTTGATTTTCGCCATATGTAAAAAGGACATAATAATGCATTCCCAGATGGGATTTCAGCTCCATCAATCACATAGTTTAACAGTCACAGGGCTTAAAGGTGGCAAAAAGTCCAAATATTGGGTCTCTGTGGGCCTTTTAGAGATCTCGATGTGGCTTTCAAATTAAAGCTTCAGACTTAAAATTTGTTACATACTAAGATTACACATAGAATATGTATCTAATAAAGTTTGAAACTTCTCAGACTTACCATTTCCAAGTTACAGAGCAAAATATGTGAAAAATGTCTTAAAAGGGTCACTCAGGTGGGTGTTTAAGGTCCTCATACACAGGTTAAATGTCTACTTGAAGCCTTGATTTTTGGCACATGTAAAAAGAACATAATAATGTATTCCCAGATGAGATTTCAGCTCTATCAGTCACATAGTTTAACAGTCACAGGCCTTAAAATTGGCAAAAAGTCCAAATACTGGGTCTTTATGGGGCCTTCTAGAGACCTAAATGTGGCCTTCAAATTAAAGCTTCAGACTTAAAATTTGTCACATACTAAGATTACACATAGAATATGCATCTAATACAGTTTGAAACTTCTTAAACTTACCATTTCCAAGTTACAGGGCAAAATATGTGAAAAATGTCTAAAAATGGTCACTCGGGTGGGGATTTATGGTCCTCATACACAGGTTAAATGTCTTCTTAAAGCCTTAATTTTTGGCACATATATAAATAACATACTAATATCTTCCCAGATAGGATTTGAGCTCTATCAGTCACATAGTTTGACAGTCACAGGGCTTAAAAGTAGCAAAAAGTCCAAATATTGGGTCTTTGGGAGCCTTTTAGAGACCTCAATTTGACCTTCAAAATTAAAGCTTCAGACTTAAAATCTGTTACATACTAAGATTACACACAGAATATATATCTAATACAGTTTGAAACTTCTCAGACTTACCATTTCCAAGTTACAGGGAAAAAGATGTGAAAAATGTCTTATAAGGGTCACTCGGGTGGGTGTTTATGGTCCTGATACACAGGTTAACTGTCCATTAAAGGCCTAAATGTTGGGGCACATATAAGAAAACACATAGATATATTCCCAGATGATATTTAACTTAGATGAGAGACATAGTTTGAAAGCTACAGTGCTTGAAAGTGGCAAAAAGTGCATAAATTGGGTCTCTGTGGGCACTTTTGAGACCTTAAGTCGACCCCTTTGGGTAAACCTACAGCCCTAAAATTTTCTACAGACAAGGATTACATATCAAAGTTATACCTAGCACAGTTTGAGACTCATCAGAATTACCACTTCCAAATTATAGGGCAAAATATGTGAAAAGTATAGCAAAAAATCCCTAAGTGGGGGTATTTATGGGCCTCAAGGACAATTTTCTCCTCAACTTAAAGTCGTGATTTTCGGCACATGTACTAAGAACATATTAATGTGTTGTCAGGTAAAATTTCAGCCAGCTGAGCATCATAGTTTGTGACCTACAGGGCTCTAAGTGGCCAAAAGTCCAATTTCTGACCTTAAGGTGGCCATAAGTTCTTTTTTACTGGGAGTTTAAGGTCACCTTAAAATAGGGATCTTCCTTTGGGCACCCTTAACATGTGTACCAAGTTTGAAAAAAAAATATTAATTTGTTTTTGAGTTATCGCGTCCACAAGGAAATTTCTGCGGCGGCGGCGGCGCGACGGACCTGAATCCAATATATCCCCGACTTTCGTCTGGGGATATAAATATGTGAAAAATGTCTAAAAATGGTCACTCGGGTGGGGATTTATGGTCCTCATACACAGGTTAAATGTCTTCTTAAAGCCTTAATTTTTGGCACATGTAAAAAGAACATAATAATGTATTCCCAGATAGGATTTGAGCTCTATCAGTCACATAGTTTGACAGTCACAGGGCTTAAAAGTAGCAAAAAGTCCAAATATTGGGTCTTTGGGAGCCTTTTAGAGACCTCAATTTGACCTTCAAAATTAAAGCTTCAGACTTAAAATCTGTTACATACTAAGATTACACACAGAATATATATCTAATACAGTTTGAAACTTCTCAGACTTACCATTTCCAAGTTACAGGGAAAAAGATGTGAAAAATGTCTTATAAGGGTCACTCGGGTGGGTGTTTATGGTCCTGATACACAGGTTAACTGTCTATTAAAGGCCTAAATGTTGGGGCACATATAAGAAAACACATAGATATATTCCCAGATGATATTTAACTTAGATGAGAGACATAGTTTGAAAGCTACAGTGCTTGAAAGTGGCAAAAAGTGCATAAATTGGGTCTCTGTGGGCACTTTTGAGACCTTAAGTCGACCCCTTTGGGTAAACCTACAGCCCTAAAATTTTCTACAGACAAGGATTACATATCAAAGTTATACCTAGCGCAGTTTGAGACTCATCAGAATTACCACTTCCAAATTATAGGGCAAAATATGTGAAAAGTATAGCAAAAAATCCCTAAGTGGGGGTATTTATGGGCCTCAAACACAATTTTCTCCTCAACTTAAAGTCGTGATTTTCGGCACATGTACTAAGAACATATTAATGTATTGTCAGGTAAAATTTCAGCCAGCTGAGCATCATAGTTTGTGACCTACAGGGCTCTAAGTGGCCAAAAGTCCAATTTCTGACCTTAAGGTGGCCATAAGTTCTTTTTTACTGGGAGTTTAAGGTCACCTTAAAATAGGGATCTTCCTTTGGGCACCCTTAACATGTGTACCAAGTTTGAAAAAAAAATATTAATTTGTTTTTGAGTTATCGCGTCCAAAAGGAAATTTCTATGGCGGCGGCGCGACGGACCTGAATCCAATATATCCCCGACTTTCGTCTGGGGATATAATAACAATAAAATTACAATGGATAGCTACAATGGGGGACTTGTAATCTCTGGTCCAAAGTACATCTCCTGTGTAATAATAATTATAATAACAATAAAATTACAGTGGAAGATTTACAGTCCTATTATTTCATGACATCTTGACTTACAGCTGGTTTTAATTTTTTGAAAACCAGTTAATATTTGGTTTTCATTATGCACCAATAACTAATTTCAAATCTGCTTTTAAATAAAAATATTTTTAAAAGTCTTCAAAACCTAGAAATAACAAAAAAAAGTAAAACAACATACAGTATTTTATCAAATAGCTGACATTTTATAATCGTCAATAATATATTAATGATACTTTGAAAGAAAGTTTAACAAATATTTACAGTTTTATTAAAGCTGGATACATCAGTTAGTAGTAAAATTCTATAACCGGTTGCTGGATTTTAGGATGAAAACAACCATTCACAAGATGATCCAGTTTTTGGCTCAACCCCAAAATCGTATGTCTAATGGAACATCAATTTAACCAATCTAACTCTACAGAAAAACAGTCTCATTGCAGCAGAAAGCACACAGCCATATGTTGGGGGACTTGTACTGTACTGACCAAAGGACATCTAATGAGAAACAGAAACGTATTGGCAACAGTTGATTTATGACAGAGTACAAAACAGTCCTTGTACAAAAATACATTTACAATACAGAATATCAATTAAACTGCTGTTATGTAAACTCAATTCTGGGAACAACTAATTGCAAGACTAGTACAGAAAATCAATGAAAAAATGCTTCAAATTTTTTAAATACAATTTAAATTTATTATGAATATGAGTTTTCAAGGGGCAACAGCACTTCTTAACTTTGTCATAAACATGCATAATACGGACCGACAAGTACAAGGGGTAGGCAGTCTCTCACACAATGCAGTCATATCTGTTGGTAATGAACTAATGACTGACCAGTCCATAAGATGGTTCACCATGTAAGGCCTTGATTTTGCCAATATTCTACAATTGCCTGGAATCTTCTGATTTTTCACAGAACTTCTCAACAGGTTAAAAATTTTTAACAAGTTGAGAACTTTTTAAGAGTTGAACAACTTAACAAGTTGAGTAATTTTTTAAGAGATTTAGCACTTTATTGGAATTTGACCCTTAGAAGATTAGCTCAAGGTGTTATCACTAACTTATTAGCATTGATAAGGAAATATAATATTTATCTAAATTAGACCTATAACCTGATTATGCTGTGGACTCCAATGAGGATATGTAGTGTAATTTATGTTTAATCAATTTAGTTGCTGTAAGTAATATTACCTGTCAACCCATCCATTGTGACGACTACACCATCTGCACTTGAAACAAAATGGCGGTCTTCTGTAAAAAAAAGACGGGCCAGTCATAACTACAGATTTCTCAACCCTTAAGGCAGTTTCTTTGAATTTGATAAATTTACATACATGAGGAAATATGTTTCCTGTGCTTCAGCTATATAAAGGAAAGGGTCATGATTTGTATCAGATCGAATAATTGTGTTTTTATATTTATTATGAAAACTGAACTTTGTTCTTGCTTTGACAGGAATGCACAAAAGTTCAAATAGTACATCAGAAATTGCATTTTATTTTAGCTCCAAACACCTCACAAACTTGATTAGGCTTGAGGCAAAGTAAGGGCATTTTACAGCCCTTCACACAGATAATAATTCAAAATATGTTACTGTTAAGCATTTTTCAATGTGGAAACTGTAATACATCATGCATGAACAATATACATTCCCACATGTTTTTCGTCTTTTTTTCTTTCTTTTCAATAATAAACAGTAGAACCATTCAAGTGACATTGCATGTGGATGTAAATAACAATGTGAAAGCCACAGTCAAACTAATGCCATTAAAATGGATTATTGATTTCACTTTGAAGCTCTATTTTTATCACAGAGTGGTTGTTTTGATGTTTCCAACTGGGACTGATTTCTATTTCATTTCAAATTGACTTTCAAATACCTACCAGTACAAATCAAATCAATACAATACACTCATGATACATCTGTGTGAAAGAAATGAGTTTAAAACAACATAAAAAAATTACCAGTTTTCTTAGTTATCAAAAGAACATCTGTGTCATTCAAGATAATAATGTGTTAAAGAAATTAAACTCAACAAGTGGAATGATCAAAATGAATAAAAATATTCAGCTGAGTTCAGTGCAGATATCTATACAAATGAAATTGTTTTTACTGATTGCTGGCTAACTGCTTTTGCATATACATCAAGTAGTCTACCCACCATAGTCAGCCAAGTCTGGTGCAATATGAGATGAATAGTCCATAAAAGTGGCATTCCATCTGTGTAAAATAGAACAAAATTTATGAAATAATTCATTCTACAAAAATCTTAATTATCCACACATGTTGATACAGTTATATTTCATTTGGTTAATAGAAGCTTTGTAACATTATAAAGAGGCATTTTATTATAAAACAAGAATTACATAGCGGAAATAAATATTAGGGAGGGTGGGGATGATTTTATAATATTGAATATCTAAATACTAAAACGTTAGTAAATATATGTTCCATTGTATAAAACATCCCAAGCAGTTATACTTCTTTTCACTAGAATTGTGAAAGAGTTACTGAGTAATTGTCAAACACAGGAACAAGAAGTATTATGGAGAACAAAATTTTCAGAAAAAGATAACTTTTCTGATCAAATTTTAAAATTTTGTTCACAATTATAGCAGACTCTTCCTGTCAAAAAGCTTATTAAATTCTGTGTTGATTTTGCCTAATTCCTTCAATAAAATATTTCTGAATGAAGATGGAATAAAATAACTTAATTTTAGACATATTTCAGAGGAAAGTACACCATTAATGTATATTTTATAACTGAAAATTATACTCATTGGACAGACAAGTTATGATGAAACAGTAGAATCTACTCAAGTGTAACAGTTACCCATTCCCAGTCATACTGTACACCAATGCATGTTCATGGTGTGTTAATAATAGCTAGACCTATGCATCGGAAAACCGATGCAAATTTGTATCCACCGAAAAGACAACTCACTAAAGCCAGTGAACCATTATTTGACCTTGAAGGAGGGGCCCAAGGTCAAATCTGAAAACATCAGATTCCCAGCCCATGACCTCTTATAAGTTGGTTTCATATTGCACACCTCTAGGACCAAAAATAAGCCAGTTATCAGCACTTTTAAGTTTGGCTATTGTCATTTGACCTTGAAGGAGGGGCCCAAGGTCAAATCTGACCACATCAAAAGATTCCTAGCCCATGATTTCCAAAAGGTTGGTTTCACATTACAAACCTCTAGGACCAATAATAAGCGAGCTATAAGCACTTCTAAGTTTGGGTATCCTCGTTTGACCTTGAAGGAGGGGCCCAAGGTCAAATCTGAGCACATCAAAGATTCCCTGCCCATGATTTCCTATAGGTTGGTTTCACTTTGCAAACCTCTAGAACCAATAATAATAAGCAAGTTATAAGCACTTTTAGGTTTGGATATCCTCGTTTGACCTTGAAGGAGGCGCCCAAGGTCAAATCTGACCACACTAAAATATTCCCAGCCATTGATTTCCTATAGGTTGGTTTCACTTTGCAAACCTCTAGGACCAATAATAAGCAAGTTATAAGCACTTTTAGGTTTGAATATCCTCATTTGACCTTGAAGGAGGGGCCCAAGGTCAAATCTGAGCACATCAAAGATTCCCAGCCCACGATTTCCTATAGGTTGGTTTCACTTTGCAAACCTCTAGGACCAATAATAAGCAAATTATAAGCACTTTTAGGTTTGGATATCCTCGTCTGACCTTGAAAGAGGTCAAATCCGACCACACTAAAATATTCCCAGCCCATGATTTCCTATAGGTTGGTTTACCATCCCAAACCTCTAGGACCAATAATAAGTGAGTTATAAACACTTTTAAGATTGGCTATCCTCACTTGGCCTTGAAGGAGGGATCCAAGGTCAAATCTGACCACACCAAAAGATTCCCACCCCATGATTTCCTATAGGTTGGTTTACCATCAACAACCTGTCTGACCAATAACTAGAAATAGGACGTCCTGTTGATAGTAGGTGCGAATAGAAACAGGATAGCATAGAAGAACACACATTATCATGTGTAATGTCCACCCCATGAACCTTTTGCCAAAATTGTACAGTAGTCTTACAAGACCCTGTTTCATTTGTGAAATATATCAATGATGGTTAAATATTTATTAGTGTAGATGTAAATTATTTCAGCTTCATACCTTTTTGCATTGGATGGGTCAAAAATTTGACGAAATCACTCTATCTTGCACGGTTAAGAAGATAGAAGCAAATTCCTGTTTTTCTATTTTTGGCAAACATTTGAAAATTCAAAATGGCCGCCATTTTTGGGAAAAGGAAAATTTTTTGAAAATTGCCAAGAGTACATTTCTTAGATACCCTATGGGTCGAAAATTTCAACGAAATAACTCTATTTTGCACGGTTAAGGCCAATTTGTGGGCAAAAATTCGAAAATTCAAAATGGCCGCCATATGTGGGGAGGGGAAAATTTTTTGAAAATTGCAAAGAATACATTTCTTAGATACCCCGTGGGTCGACGAAATCGCTTTATCTGACACGGTTAAAGAGATAGAAGCAATTTTGTGTTTTGCCATTTTTTGGCGAAAATTCAAAACGGCCGCCATTTTTGGGGAGGGGAAAATTTTTGAAAATTGAAGAGTACATTCCTTAGATACACTGTGGGTTGAAAATTTCGACAAAATCGCTCTATCTCGCACGGTTAAGGAGATAGAAGCAAATTTGTGTTTTGCCATTTTTGGCAAAAATTCGAAAAATCAAAATGGCCGCCATTTTTGGGGAGGGGAAAATTTTTTGAAAATTGCAAAGAGTACATTCCTTAGCTACCCTGTGGGTCGAAAATTTCGACGAAATCGCTCTATCTCGCACGGTTAAGGAGATAGAAGGAAATTTGTGTTTTGCCATTTTGGGCAAAAATTCGAAAATTCAAAATGTCCGCCATTTTTGGGGAGGGGAAAATTTTTTTAAAATTCCAAGAGTACAATGCTCAGATACCCTATGGTTCGAAAATTTCGACGAAATCACTCTATCTCGCATGGTTAAGGAGATAGAAGCAAATTTGTGTTTTGCCATTTTTGGCAAAAATTCGAAAATTCAAAACGGCCGCCATTTTTGAGGAGGGGAAAATTTTTTGAAAATTGCAAAGAGTACATTCCTTAGATACCCTGTGGGCCGAAAATTTTGACGAAATCGCTCTATCTCGCACGGTTAAGGAGATAGCAGCAAATTTGTGTTTTGCCATTTTGGGCTAAAATTCGAAAATTCAAAATGGCCGCCATTTTTGGGGAGGGGAAAATTTTTTGAAAATTGCAAAGATTACATTCCTTAGATACCCTGTGGGCCGAAAATTTCGACGAAATCGCTCTATCTCGCACGGTTAAGGAGATAGAAGCAAATTTGGAAAATTTAATAGTAATTTAAATTTTTATTAGAAATACTTACCATTTCCTAACAGTAGCTATTTGTTGGAGCCATCCAACCCAATGGCCAACGCAGAGATGCGATTTTAAGGTTATATAACCACCTTAATAAAGCCATTGGGTTACAGTAGTCCGTCCTCCCGCCAATTAGGTCACCTGACCTCCTTTGTTTACCTCATTATTTTTGTTGCAGGTAAAAGAATGACTTGCGGGGAGGCGGGAGGGAAATCCATGTGTTAGGAAATGGTAAGTATTTCTAATAAAAATTTAAATTACTATTAAATTTTCCAATTTTATAGCGAAATACCCTTACCATTTCCTAACAGTAGCTGAATGCAGCCTTGCAGGAAGGAGGGAATTCTTTTATTAAAACTTCCACCTACCAACAACAAGAAACAACATTGTGAGAACCAACAGTAAACATGACAATAGTGAAATGTACATGCAAACAGCAACACATACAATCCAACATACAACATTCAACACAACAACATACCTTTTAAATGAAGGCAGTATGCAGTTGAACACTCTCACAATGCTCTGAATCCAATAAATGCACTTGTTGAACAACATCTATTTTACAAACTGAAGTAACATCAGGTCGAACCCCACTTGGTACCACTATCAGCTGACGCGTCATAAACACCAAGTACGGTCCAAGCTACACAAACTGTACAATATATACAGGTCGACGCCGTCTATCCTGTAAAATACAGACAGATTAATAAATAACTGTACCCATCACAAAGTAAAATACAAGCAGATTGGTTAATAATTGTATCCAACCCAAAGTATCAATTATTCACATATTCAAACACATAAAGTATTATACAGTTATAAAAACCTACTCATAAGTTTATAACATGCTGAGCAGATACTATTGGACCCAATTTCAAGATCTGACCATTATGCCAACAGAGGTCCTTAAGGTAGAAATTGGTAAACGTATTGTGGGACTTCCAAAAGCATGCTTCAAGAATCTCACTTAAGGAAACTCCTCCTTTAAAAGCCAAAGAAGCCGCCATAGAACGAACATCATGAGCTTTGACCTGACACAACTGCTGCGTTTCAGAATCCGACTCCTCATAAGCCAAAAGTATAGTCTGTTTTAGCCAAGAAGAGATTGTTGCCCTTGAAATATCTCTGGTAAAACCCTCCTTAATAGCTACAAACAAAAGATTCTTATTCTTCCTTAAATCCTTTGTTCTGTCCAAATAGTATTTCAAGGCCCTCACAGGACAAAGAGATCTATCTTGAGTCAAACTGCTGTCCAAATGAGGTTTGAGAGCTGGAATGACTACAGGTTTAATGACAGTAGGCCCATCTGACGCCAACTGGTTCTTTGCCAAAAAGGCGGTTGATGGCCAAATCCCAAGAAGGTATGGATCTATTAACCACTGGTTTGTCTCTGTCAAAACTTGACAATAACCTATTCAACTCAAGACTTTTTGACACATCTTCACCTTTCAAACCCAATCCATCAGCAATTGCTGTCCTGTAACCAGCAATAGTCGATGGCTTGAGAGCCTTCTCCTTAAACAAATAATTAAGGAAGTTTGCTATGTTTGGAATAGTGGGATCTGAGATGTCCACCTGATTCTCCTGACACCACTTCCCAAATATGGACCACCTTGATTCATAGATTCTCCTCGAGGAGTGTCGCTGAGGCTCCTTAATTCGCTTCGCCACCTCCTCTGAGAATCCTCTTGAACCTTCAGGACTGACTCCAGATGCCAAGCATGAAGGTTCAAATAAGCCAGATTGCTGTGAAGTCTGTTGCTGAACGGTTGAGTCAACAGATTCACCCACAAAGGAAGCCTTAGAGGGAGTTTCGTGGACAGATCCACCAGATCCCAAAACCAAGACATCCCTGGCCACCCTGGGGCAATCATGATTATCTTGCACCTGTAGGTGGTCATCTTTTGAATCACCTGCGGTATGAGAGCCACTGGACAAAACACATAGGTGTCCAGACCCTCCCAAGAGATGTTCAATGCATCTGTTTCCCAAGCCCGACCGTCGGGGACAGGAGACACATACATTGGTAGCTTGTGATTCAACTTTGTTGCAAACAAATCTACCATTGGTTGATGCCAGCAATGGCAAATTTGATTGAACACTCGATGATTCAAAGCCCATTCGGTCTGAATCACCTTGTCTTTTCTTGACAGAGAATCTGCCAAGACATTGAGATTCCCTGGAATGTGTTTTGCCCGAATCTGGATCCCCCTGGCATTTGTCCAAGCCATGATTCTCCAGATTAAGGCACACATTTCTTGAGAGTGGGTGCCTCCCTGTTTGTTCAGATAGGCAACCACTGAAGAGTTGTCTGTGGAAATCAGCAGATTTTGATTCAGAAGCTGATTTTCGAATGATTTTAAAGCTAGAAATACTGCTTTTAGCTCTAGAATGTTTATGTGAAGTCTTGACTCCACCTGACTCCACAGACCACTGGCTGTGTGATGCTCTAAATGAGCCCCCCAGCCTTTTAGGGAAGCATCTGTGAATAGAAGGAGATTGCACTCCTTCTGATGAAGTGGGGAACCCCTCATCAGGTTCGAGAGATTGGTCCACCACTGAAGATGCTGTTTTAGAACCTGAGACACTGGTACTGGGATATCCAGAGACTGAGGATACCTCCAGTGTGTCTTGAGGTACCATTGTAGAGGCCTCATATGCAGACGACCCAATGGTACAGTCTTCTCCATTGAAGCCATGCTCCCAATCAGTGACATGAGCTCCCTTGGAGATGTTTGAGTAGCTTTCAACATGGAAACTATCTTTTCTAGAAGGCGATCGATTTTCTTTTGAGTTGGAAACACAAGACCCACCCTGAGGTCGAATTTGTAACCCAAAAACTCGATTTCCTGAGTTGGAATTAAATCTGATTTTTCGAAATTTATTATCCAACCCAAGCTTTGAACAAGACGAATCAACCTGTGGGTATTCTCTTGGCATTGTTGCTTTGTTTTCGCTCTCATTAACCAATCGTCTATGTACTGATGAATCCTGATGCCTTCTGCAAGAGCCATCAGTTTCACCTCTTTTGCTACCATGGTGAACTCGAGTGGAGCCGTAGCGATTCCGAAGGGTAAGGCTGTGAATTGGTATGATCTGTCGCCTACATTGAAGCGAAGATACTTCTGAAACCGTGGGTGTATTGGTATGTGAAAGTATGCATCTGTAAGGTCGAGTGAGGTTACCCACTCGCCTTCTTGCAGCGAATCTCGAATATTTTCGGCAGTTTCCATTTTGAAAGTGGGTACATGTAAATAACTGTTTACCACACTTAAATCTATTACTGGACGCCACCTTTTTCCTGGTTTTGGTACAAGAAACAAACGACTGTAAAATCCCAGGGAAGTGACCTTTTGAACTGGAGTTATCGCTCTTTTGTCGATCATTTGATAAACCGCCTTTATCAAAAACTGCTGTTTCTCCCGGTTCAAATATTTGCTCCTTATTAAAGGAATCTTTGTCAATGGAGGTTTTAGCCTGAAATTTAGACAATAACCCTCCTTCAAAATGGTCACTACCCTTGGATGTGCCCTCCTGGCTTCCCATACCTGCCAAAATGTGGATAAACGGCCTCCTGGCACCAAGCAGTCACTTCCTTCTCCCACCCCTGCCCCTGAAGGGTCTGGATGAGAAGGATCCTCTACCTCTGTTACTAGTTGTGGAACTAGCTGCTGAGGAGCTGGTGGCAGAACTGTCATGATAGGGACGAAAAGACCTGTTTTGTGGCTTAGTGTCCCTCCTATCCTCATGTCTAGTAGAGTGCTCCTTTCTAGGTTTGTAAGACTCTCTGTTAACATGAGCCCACTGAATAAAATTCCTCTGGACTTCTGACAAAGTTTCTACTGGAAAAACCTCATTAGGTGTGAATGAAGAATTCCTCAACTTGGAAATATCATCCTCTGTAACATCCTTTGAGCAATGTTTGAGGTAGTTATCTCTCCTATTTAGCAATAAATTGGAGGACATAGTCATGGAACTCCCTAACAAAGACTCCAAAGACTTCCCCAATGACTGATTTATAGTGGCTTGGAGCTGCAAACACTCCTGAACATATTCCATGGCATTATTGAAATCACCCTCAGACTGTGCAGATTTAATAATGCTGAATTGTTTCTCCATTTCCTCAGTAGACTTCATATTTGCAGAGTTGAACCAGAAAATATGATTCAACACGTTAATATTTTCCCTGTTCACTGATTCCCATAAAGTATATTGCTTCAAGGGAGTTGAGACTGTAGTGGGAGCCTGAAACTGAGAGGAAGTTATATTCCTAAAGGCATCCTGTAGTTTAGGAGCTCCCAAAGCATGAGGTTGAGGAGTCATGTTGTACCATTTCATATTGGGCCTGTCAAAGTTCAAAAATTGACCCCTGGCTAGAGGATTTTTCCTGGAAGATTTATTCTTCACGTTATCTAGACCTTTGGAGATTCCAGAAGCCTCATACTCCTTGAAATCCCAAAGATTCACCATGTTCTCTGCTGGAGGTAAAGCAAGTGAAACCTGTGCAGACTTCTTGATTTTATGAGCTTGGGAGAAAACAGACGGAGCAATGATAGCATCAGTGTCAGTAATGTCAATGTCTAACCATTTTTTTACAGTTAACAAAGTGTCCGAATAGGAAGGACCTGGCTGTTTTTCCTCTTGAGATGAATCATATTCCCCATCTGAAATCTCGATTCTGCACCTTTTTGTAGGTACAGAAACTCGATTGTCATTACAGGGGTTTTCCTCCGCTGAACGTTTCGACTGGACCTCGACGGAAGCGTTTTCCGAAGAGATAGTCTTTTCTCTGCAATCGGAACTTCCCCTTGGAGACGCTTCCACAATGTCTGCTTGCATAGGGGAATCCCTCTTCTCTACCGCTGAAAGCCTGTTCGAAATAGTTGTCAGTTGTGATAAGATTGCCGCCAATGCCTGGTTGTTAGAAGTCGAAGACTGAGCCACATTTGTGACAGACGAATTGTCATCTTCATCCAAGATGGAATCGTCTATCTTAGGTTTTTCAACAGGAATTTCTTTTACAGATTTCTTCCCTTTTGAAAGTTTGGAATTAAGCTTACGCTTCTGATCTTCAGAGAAAGATGCACAAAGCAAACAGTCTTTCTTCAAAGCACATAAATCGTCTCCCTTACCAGATTCTCGACATCTAAAGCAATATCTATGGTTGTCAAAACCAGGCATAAGATGACCACAAGACGAAGATTTCTTCGCCTTATTGTCAGAAGAATCAGTATTATTAGCCATATTGAAGAATAAACCTCAATAAAAAAGCAAAAGTCCCTGACACTTTACCACTTCCAAAACACGTCCTACTGTTGATGGCCAACAAAAATAATGAGGTAAACAAAGGAGGTCAGGTGACCTAATTGGCGGGAGGACGGACTACTGTAACCCAATGGCTTTATTAAGGTGGTTATATAACCTTAAAATCGCATCTCTGCGTTGGCCATTGGGTTGGATGGCTCCAACAAATAGCTACTGTTAGGAAATGGTAAGGGTATTTCGCTATAAAATTGTGTTTTGCCATTTTTGGCAAAAATTCGAAAATTCAAAATGGCTGCCACTTTTGGGGAGGGGAATTTTTTTTGAAAATTGCAAAGAGTACATTCCTTAGATACCCTGTGGGTCGAAAATTTTGACGAAATCGCTCTATCCCGAACGGTTTAGGAGATATGTGCACATTTGCCTTTTTCAGTATTCAAAATAGCCAATTACTCACATATTTAACTAGAGGATCGCTCGCAACAAAAAAAGATAATGTTTTTGCATAGCAAAAACAAAGCGTCCCGAAAAGGATATAAAGGTGAGTGCTAAAGTATTAAGAAAATGCTTCGTTTCTAGCCTTATACTGTTGTGCCAACCAAAGTCAGAGCAGTCTGCTCTATCTAGCACGGTTTTCAAGATATAAGCATTTTTGTGTTTTGCAAAAAATTAAAAAATTAAAAATGTCCGCTATATTTGGCGAGACAAAAATATTTTCAAAATTGGCATGGCTACTCTGCAGAGATACCCAGCAGGTCAAAAATTTTGTTGAGTTCGCTCCATATAGCACGGTTTTCGAGATATAAGCATTTTTGTGTTTTGCAAAAACTTTGAAAATTCAAAATGGCCACCATTTTTGGGGAGACAAAAATTTTTGTCAAGACCACTGCCGCGGTGTGTATCTCCCGCCGAGCATTAAAGGAGAAGAAATAGCTTTTCCGAGATATTCACAATTTTTCATTTTCTTGTGTGAAAGCTCTTCCAAAAGTAGGTGAATGAGTTATTTGAGAAAAATTGGCTATCTGCAATACTATTAAGAGATAATTCACATTTACTCATTTTGAGTAGGTGAATAATTAGCTATGGGTCTGAAACTTCACCAAGTGAAAGCTCTCCCAAAAGTAGGTGAATGAGTTATTTGATAAAAATTGGCTATCTGCAATACTTTTAGAGATAATTCACATTTACTCATTTTGAGTAGGTGAGTAATTAGCTATGGGTCTGAAACTTCACCATGTTAAAGCTCTCCCACAAGTAGATGAATGAGTATTTGATAAAAATTGGGTATCCGCAATACTTTTACAGATAATTAGCATTTACTCATTTTGAGTAGGTGAATAAATAGCTATGGGTCTGAAACTTCACAGAGTGAAAGCTCTCCCAAAAGTAGGTGAATGAGTTATTTGAGAAAAATTGGCTATCTCCAATACTTTTAGAGATAATTCGCATTTACTCATTTTGAGTAGGTGAGTAATTAGCTATGGGTCTGAAACTTCACCATGTGAAAGCTCTCCCAAAAGTAGATGAATGAGTATTTGATAAAAATTGGGTATCCGCAATATTTTTACAGATAATTAGCATTTACTCATTTTCAGTAGGTGAATAATTAGCTATGGGTCTGAAACTTCACCAAGTGAAAGCTCTGCCAAAAGTAGGTGAATGAGTTATTTGAGAAAAATTGGCTATCTGCAATACTTTTAGAGATAATTCGCATTTACTCATTTTGAGTAGGTGAGTAATTAGCTATGGGTCTGAAACTTCACCATGTGAAAGCTCTCCCAAAAGTACATGAATGAGTTATTTGATAAAAATTGGGTATCCGCAATAGTTTTTGAGATAATTAGCATTTACTCATTTTGAGTAGGTGAGTAATTAGTTACGGGTCTGAAATTTCACCAAGTGAAAGCTCTCCCAAAAGTAGGTGAATGAGTTATTTGCGAAAAATTGGCTATCTGCAATACTTTTAGAGGTAATTCGCATTTACTCATTTTGAGTAGGTGAGCAATTAGCTATGGGTCTGAAACTTCACCAAGTGAAAGCTCTTTGGGATAGCTGCTCTTGTTACATATATTGGACACTATATTAGTACATTGTATATTACATATATTAGGCACTATATTAGTGCATTGTTTAATTTAAGCTTTATGTTTATACATTGTCATAAAAGATAATTGTGTTGTTGGTTCTTTTTGTGTGTTAACATTTAAAGTAAGGGAGTTATTGATTTTTGTGTTTTAGTGTTTATTGATCTGTTCACAGACTGGGGGAAATCCCCCCTTCAGTGGTTATGTTAGATTTGGGGAAACCCAATTGCCAGTAGTTTCTAGAACTTCCTCATTTGGCCTAGATGGCTCAATCTTCTTTTGAGTTGGTTCTGTACGATTCCAGAGGAATCTGTGAATGTATATAAGGAATGTACATCTGACCACAAAAAAACTTTGTATTCGCTTGCTATAAGGAGAGCTATTGTGTTTTGGAGTATAATATATGCTTATATCACTGTGAACTTTTACTGGAGTGAACTGGATACATCATCTGGACAGATTTATTGTACTTTGGATATTTTGGATATTGTACATTCATATAACAGAGAGTGAATTTACTGCATTTTGGACATTGTCCACATCTGGGAGCAGACAGTACAGTTATGTTAACTCTCTAAATATCTCCAAACAGACATTCTGTGTGACTGGAGATATAAAGGACAGCAGGACAAGAACCTTTTGTGTTGTTGAGTGTGAGACAGGTCACAAGATATAGATATCCGTGTGTGACTGAACATTGGACAGATCACAGGACAGACCACAGGACATTGGACAGACCACAGAATATACTACAGGACGGATTACGGAACAGATTGCTGGATATGGCGGATAAATTTAACTCATAATCTCTGTGGTCAGGTCAGCTAGATCTTAATATTGTATTAGTGTGTTTAGTTAAGAGCATACCAGTTGACTGTAATCATTATTGTTGACTATTAAATAAATTTGTTAAGTTCAACTTTTTGCTTTTTCCGTTACAACTTAAAGACAACCGGTAATTGCTACCGTGCTTGCCCGTGACCGTAACAGGAAAATTGGGGGCTCGTCCGGGATCCAACCATTTGATTACAACTATTTGATCAACCGTTCAATTAACATTTTGAAAATCCATTTGATTTAGTAATTGGTTACAGTCAACAGTGCTCAAAATGGCTAGTGCTAAAGAGTTTGTACAATCACCATCTATGGAAGTTCTAGAAACTTTTAAAAAAGATATGTTAATGCAGATAGCGCAAGAGTTACAGTTAGAGGTAAAAAGGTCAACACGTAAACATGAACTTAAAAGGCTTATTGTAGAACAGTTAGTTGATGAAGATGTTTTACCTGATAGTTGTTTAGAAGTGTATAAGCCTCTACCAATGGAACCTTCTGGGCAATATGAGATCAGGCGATTAGAAATTGAAAGAGAGTTAAGACTTAAAGAGCTTGAAGCTCAACAGCGAAAAGAAGAGCTTAAAGCTCAACAGCGAAATGAAGAGCTTGAAGCTCAAAAGGAAGAGCGTGCACTTAAACATGAAAGAGAAATGAGAGCTTTAGAACTCAATGCTCGTCGAATTGCCCATGAAGAGTCCATTGCTACTAAATTTGATCTGGGGAAAAATGTGCGACTGGTACCACCTTTTAATGAGTCAGAGGTCGATAAGTACTTTCAACACTTTGAAAGAGTAGCTCAAAATTTGAAATGGCCTATAGACCAGTGGCCTTTATTGCTGCAAAGTGTTTTGAGGGGAAAGGCCCAGGAGGCATACACGGCTTTGCCAATTTCTGAATGTGTGGACTATAACTCTGTCAAAAATGCTATTTTGAAAGCATATGAGTTGGTACCAGAAGCATATCGTCAAAAATTCAGAAATTATCGTAAACAAGAAAGTCAAACTCATGTTGAATTTGTCCATGAGAAAGAAGTGTACTTTGACAGATGGTGTAATTCTAGGGAAGTAGGTACAGACTTTGAAAAACTTAGGCAAGTTATTTTGATTGAAGAGTTCAAAACGTGTGTTCGTGATGACATTAAAACCTATCTAGATGAACAGAAAGTTGAAAATTTGGCAAAAGCAGCAGCTTATGCTGATGATTATGCGCTAACTCACAAGTCCACTTTCAACAAGAATAAGTCCTTTGGTCCTGCTAAAAAGTCGTATCCAGAAATAGGAAAGAAATCTGAAAATGTAGCTCCAGAAAAGAGTTCAGATAAGGGTCAAACCTCAAATCAGACTATGAGTAAGGATAGGAAGCCCAGATCCTTTGCTCCTGTGTGCCATTATTGTAAGAAACCTGGGCATGTTATGTCTGACTGTTGGCTCTTAAAGAAGAGAAGAGAAAAGGAGGCAACGCCCAACGCCTTTGTGTCTAGCAAGTCTAACTGGCGTTCAAATCCCAATAGAGCAGAGTCTAGTATTGGTTTAGACAAGTCTGAGATTATTAGGGAAGAGTTCAAACCTTTTGTGTCTGAGGGTTTTGTATCCTTGGAAAGTAGTTCCAGTCAGGTCCCCATTAAGATATTAAGAGATACTGGAGCTACTCAGTCCTTACTTTTAGAAGGTGTATTGCCATTGAGTGTAAGCACATCTACTGGTGAGAGTGTCATTGCTCAAGGTATTGAAGGAGGCTGTGTGAACGTTCCCTTGCATAAGGTCAGGTTAGTATCAGACTTAGTTACTGGTTCTGTCGTTGTGGGTACCAGGCCCACTTTACCCATTAAAGGGATATCTTTGTTATTGGGAAATGACCTTGCAGGTGGAAAGGTAGTTGCTGATCCTAAGGTTACTTCTAAGCCGATCACTTTGGTTAGCACTGAGAAATTAGAAGAGGTTATTCCTGGTATTTTTCCCTCCTGTGCTGTGACTCGAGCTATGGCCAAAAAGGCCCAAGAAGAACCAAAAGATTGTAAACAATCTACAGATGTCTTAGTTGATTTGTCAGATACATTCTTAAACAACTATGACCATGATGTGCAGAATTCTAGTGATACTAATCCCAAGGTTAGGGTAGATTCTGAAAAACAAGACTCAATTGACTGTCGAGATGTATCGCTTTCAAAATCAAAATTGATTTCAGAGCAGGAAAATGATCCTGAATTAGCTCCTTTATTCAAGTTGGTCCTACCACCAGTAGAGCTAGATAAGATCCCTGTAGGCTATTATATCAGAAATGGTGTGCTTATGCGAAAGTGGAGGCCACCAACTGTCCCTGCATCTGAAGAATGGTCAGTAGTTCACCAGATTATTGTGCCAAAGGTGTACCAAAGTGAGATATTGAAATTGGCTCACGAATCTCCAATGGGTGGCCATTTAGGCATCAACAAAACTTACAACAAGATAACCAAACATTTCTATTGGCCTCAAATTCGGCACTGTGTGGCAGAATTTTGCAAGACTTGTCACATTTGTCAAATGGTAGGAAAGCCAAACCAAAAAATTCCTGTAGCTCCTCTCAAACCCATTCCAGCATTTGAGGAACCATTTAGCAAAGTGATAATTGACTGTGTAGGTCCCTTACCAAAAACTAAATCCAGAAACCAATATCTTTTGACCATTATGTGCGCCTCAACCAGATTTCCCGAAGCCATACCATTGACCAACATAACAGCTCCCAAAATCTCAAAAGCTCTGGTTAATTTCTTTACTATAGTTGGCTTACCAAAAGAGATCCAGTCAGATCAAGGGTCAAATTTTATGTCAGGACTATTTCAACAGGTTGTATTTCAGTTGGGTGCCAAACAGATCAAATCTAGTGCTTATCACCCAGAATCCCAAGGTGCACTTGAAAGGTTCCATTCCACTTTGAAGAATATGATTAGGACATATTGTTTAGACAATGAAAAAGACTGGGATGAAGGCATCAGCTTATTATTGTTTGCAGTTAGAGAATCTGTTCAAGAATCTTTAGGCTTTAGTCCCTTTGAGTTGGTCTTTGGCCATTCAGTCCATGGTCCTCTCAAGCTGTTGAAGGAAAATTGGTTATCTGAGAACACCGAGAGCCTAAATCTGTTAGACTATGGCTCGAAGTTCAGAGATAAGTTGAAGAAGGCTTGTGAGCTGGCGCAACAAAATTTGAAAACTTCTCAGTCAAAAATGAAGATGCTTTATGATAAGAAATTACAAAATCGTATCTTCAATCCTGGAGGCAAGGCTTCAGTGTCATCACCTGGCCAAATGAATAAACTACAGGCCAGAGATCTAGGGTCATACCCAGTAGCAAGGAGAGTAGACACTCTCCAAAAGACCATTAAAAACTGTGATAACAGACATTCAAACCAAATGTGGGAAATAACTATGGTAAAGCCATACTTCGAAAGAGGTATAACATAGCTTATGATGGCTATTAATAGAAACACTGTTAAAGATAGGAATTCAGTGTATAAACAGGACTTTGAAAAAGTAACATATGGCGTCCGCATGGATACGCCCTATCCAGAAGCTGTATTTAAAGTGTAATTTATATACCTGTAATTAGTAAGTTTATAAAAGTTATACATGGTATCAATTTTACTTTTGTATTTAGATAAATGTGTTTTGTAAAAAGTTATTACCTGTGTATGTATACATGGTAAAAATCTCTTGTAAAATTTTGTAACCCCTTGGCTTCCAAAATTTTTGTTTAAGGGGGGAGGTGTTACATATATTGGACACTATATTAGTACATTGTATATTACATATATTAGGCACTATATTAGTGCATTGTTTAATTTAAGCTTTATGTTTATACATTGTCATAAAAGATAATTGTGTTGTTGGTTCTTTTTGTGTGTTAACATTTAAAGTAAGGGAGTTATTGATTTTTGTGTTTTAGTGTTTATTGATCTGTTCACAGACTGGGGGAAATCCCCCCTTCAGTGGTTATGTTAGATTTGGGGAAACCCAATTGCCAGTAGTTTCTAGAACTTCCTCATTTGGCCTAGATGGCTCAATCTTCTTTTGAGTTGGTTCTGTACGATTCCAGAGGAATCTGTGAATGTATATAAGGAATGTACATCTGACCACAAAAAAACTTTGTATTCGCTTGCTATAAGGAGAGCTATTGTGTTTTGGAGTATAATATATGCTTATATCACTGTGAACTTTTACTGGAGTGAACTGGATACATCATCTGGACAGATTTATTGTACTTTGGATATTTTGGATATTGTACATTCATATAACAGAGAGTGAATTTACTGCATTTTGGACATTGTCCACATCTGGGAGCAGACAGTACAGTTATGTTAACTCTCTAAATATCTCCAAACAGACATTCTGTGTGACTGGAGATATAAAGGACAGCAGGACAAGAACCTTTTGTGTTGTTGAGTGTGAGACAGGTCACAAGATATAGATATCCGTGTGTGACTGAACATTGGACAGATCACAGGACAGACCACAGGACATTGGACAGACCACAGAATATACTACAGGACGGATTACGGAACAGATTGCTGGATACGGCGGATAAATTTAACTCATAATCTCTGTGGTCAGGTCAGCTAGATCTTAATATTGTATTAGTGTGTTTAGTTAAGAGCACACCAGTTGACTGTAATCATTATTGTTGACTATTAAATAAATTTGTTAAGTTCAACTTTTTGCTTTTTCCGTTACAACTTAAAGACAACCGGTAATTGCTACCGTGCTTGCCCGTGACCGTAACACTCTGCAGAGATACCCTGAAGATCAAAAATTTCGTCGAAATCGCTCTATGTAGCACGGTTTTAGAAATATTAGCATTTTTGTGTTTTGCAACTTTTGCGCAAAAATTTGAAAATTCAAAATAGCCGCCATTTTTGGCAAGAGAAAAATTTTTTGGAAATTGGCATGGCTACTCTGCAGAGATACCCTGTGGGTCAAAAATTTCGTCGAAATCGCTCTATCTAGTACGGTTTTCGAGATATAAGCATTTTTATGTTTTGCAATTTTTGCGAAAAATTCGAAAATTCAAAATGGCCGCCATTTTTGGCAAGAGAAATTTTTTTTGAAAATTGGGCTAACTACTCCGCAGAGATACCCTGCGGGTCAAAAATTTTGTCGAAATCGCTCTATCTAGCACGGTTTTCGAGATATAAGCATTTTTGTGTTTTCCTTATTTGGAAAATTCATAATGATTAATTAATGATTAATTACTCGGCCATTTCTTAACCAATCAATGCCAAAATCTAATGATTTCCAGATTTTAATAGAATGAATGTATTTGCCAAGTTTCAGGTGAATTGATAAAATTCCTTTCAAGTTATCATCCGGACAAGCTTCCCCATCGAAAAAAGACATTTTTGGTCATGTGACCTCTCTGATTGGTTGTAATGTCACTGCAGCATATTCAAAAAAAATTCCCCAAGGCTACTGCCTAAACCTGCCAAATTTGAAAAGAATCTGCCTAATGGTTACAGAGTTATAAGGAAAACAAAATGCGGAGCCGCCGGAGCCGCCGGAGCCTGAAGGTCTCCCATACACAAACAATTAATTACTTACTCATCTATGAAGCAATTACCCCCAAAAGCAATCCCATACAAGCTATTAACCCAATGAACCTCCATACCAAATTTCAGAAAGCTAGGCTTAATAGCATTCCTTAAAATGTCTGGAAACCAAAGAGATACTCAAAAGTAGCAAAGTAGCTATTACTCAGTTAGCTATCATCACCAAAAGCAATCCCATACAAGCTATTAACCCAATAAACCTGCATGCCAAATTTGGTAAAGATAGGATAAGAACTGTTGCCTAAAATATCTGGAAACCAAGTGGGACGCCGGACGCCGGACGGCAGACGGTGGAAAAAGCAAAAATAATATGTCCACCCCCCAGTGGGGTGGACATAATAAGCAAGTTATAAGCACTTTTAAGTTTGGCTATCCTCGTTTGACCTTGAAGGAGGGGTCCAAGGTCAAATCAAACCACACCAGAAGATTCCCAGCCCATGATTTCCTATAAGTTGGTTTACAATCCCAAACCTCTAGGACCAATAATAAGCGAGTTATAAGCACTTTTAAGTTTGGCTATCATCGACTGACCTTGAAGGAGGGATCCAAGGTCAAATCTGACCACATCTAAAGATTCCCAGCCCATGATTTCCTACATGTTGGTTTACCATCTCAAACCTGTACGCCCAATAATAAGCAACTTATAAGCACTTTTAAGTTTGGCTTTGCTCATTTGACCTTGAAGTAGGGGTCCAAGGTCAAATCTGACCACACCAAAAGATTCCCAGGACATGATTTTCTATAGGTTGGTTTACCATCCCAAACCTCTGGGACCAATAATAAGAGAGTCATAAGCACTTTTAGGTTTGGCTATCCTCGTTTGACCTTGAAGGAGGGGTCCAAGGTCAAATGTGACCACACCACAAGATTCCCAGCCCATGATTTCCTATATGTTGGTTTACCATCCCAAATCTCTAGGGCCAATAATAAGGGAGTCATAAGCACTTTTAAGTTTGGCTATCCTTGTTTGACCTTGAAGGAGAGGTCCAAGGTCAAATCAGACCACATCAAAAGATTCCCAGTGCACGGGTTGGTTTACCATCCCAAACCTGTATGACCAATACTAAGCAGGTTACAAGCACTTTTAAGTTTGGCTATCCTCGTTCGACCTTGAAGGAGGGGTCCAAGGTCAAATCTGACCACATCAAAAGATTCCCAGCCCATGATTTAATATATGTTGGTTTACCATCCCAAACCTGTACGACCAATAATAAGCACTTTTAAGTTTGGCTATCCTCGTTCGACCTTGAAGGAGGGGTCCAAGGTCAAATCTGACCACATCAAAAGATTCCCAGCCCATGATTTCCTTTAGGTTGGTTTACCATCCCAAAACTCTAGGACCAATAATAAGGGAGATATTAAGCACTTTTTATGATTGACAAAGAAACGCCCGTGGCGGCCATCTTGCTTTTCAAAATGAGGCAAAAAATATTCTGAGTCAACATTTTGTAATGAGGAACATACCCTGCGAATTTGAGATCTCTACCCTTTGCTCTAGAGGGCCAGCAAAAGTCCTTGCTGAAAGTCGAAAAAATGCCCATGGCGGCCATCTTGTTTTTCAAAATGAGGCCAAAAATATTCCCAGGCAACATTTTATGGTTATGAATATATCCTGCAAATTTGAGAAGGCTAGCTATAATTTTTTTTTGTTAGAGCGGTAATGGTGAAATATCTCTACACACTGCGGCGGCGGCGTAACGAAGCGAAATCCATAGTATCCACTGGATGCTATGCAGTGGATACAATAATACTAATAATAAAACATGCACCAGAATCCAGAAAGGGAGTCCAAACCAGCCAGAGGTTGTAACCCCGTAAGCACACTTGGGGACGGATAACTATGGTGGTGGGGTATGCCAATTTGAATAGATACGTCTTCAGTAGGCTCCTGAAATTGGAAATGGTCTGTTCGGATCTTGTTTCAATATTCTTCTAAAGCAAACATTATTAAAAGCTCTTTTGTAAAATTTACTTCAATGTAATAAAATATCTACATGATCACAATGTAAGATTTATGAAAGAAAAAATCTGGTAAAAGGTCCTTTTTCAAATGTGTACACACATTTCTAACACAATATTTTAAAAATATTACTGTAATTTTTTATCAGTATTTTAAATTCTTGATTTACATCTTGTAACCTTTTTTCTCATGTACAGATTTTTTTTTCATTTCCTTCCAGTGGTTAGTGAAATATTTTTGGTGATTATAACACAGGTTGGATATTAAAAAGTTATCATTTTACATACAAAATATTACTTCAATATTCATCTAACATGGAAGGGAAAAGTATTAAATTAATATTAAAATAGCTCTTCATTGTCACCTCTAATTTCCAGTGGATTACAAGACAGGAAAATAGATGCAGTCTTTAGTCTCAACTTTTATAAGGGCATTGAGAGAGCTTTCAGAGAGCATTTCAACTCTATCAATAAAGTACACAATACAAAGAAATTAACACTCAGTTGTATGTAATGATGGGGGTCCATATCACTGTCACCTGAATTTCTTCAGTATTGATAACTCAAGTTAGTAGAAATACTCCATTAGTTTTAGATTTTGTTTTAGGGATTGTGAATTATGGGATTTTTTTTTTAATTTTCTAATTTTACCATACATATTAAGGTTGGATAATTTTGATTTTACATGTTGATTCTAGCATATATTGTTACATATCTTCATGGTTCAGACTAATTGGTGGTTCAAATTAGACCTGGAATGTGGATAAATAGTAGTAGTAGTAGTGTAGTAGTAGCAGCAGCAGTAGTAGTATGAAGCATTTATAAAGTGCCAAATTGATGAAGACATCCTCTTATGCGCTGATGTCAGAGAAGAGATAGTCCAATTTCCGAAAAATATTCTATGTCCATGTTTGCGTCCAATCAGTGTAGGACTTTTATGTCAAAAACATCCTGGACCATCAGTCCAGGAACTCAAAAAAGTTATTTGCCCTTCACAAAAGTTGTCTGCCCAAATATTTTTACCTTTTTTTCAACTTTTAGAATTGTTCTCATGAAAATGTATTATTATGATAGAGCTTGTAACATTTTGCAATTGTTTTAGTTTTGTAATTAGAAAAAGAAATTTTTTACATTCTTTATTAATTGCTTAAAATGTAACACTCTTGAGACTGTGTCTTTTCATGAAACATAAAGCATACAAATCACAGTCATCCACTCTGTAAATGACCAATAAACATACTTAATTACCTAGTTAACTAGACTAAGGACGCATCTGTGGCCAGATGCTGGATGTATCCACCGACAAAGGCCAACTAACATAGTTTAGAAGATAAACAGCATTTTTCGTTAATAAGCAAGCTGAAAGCACTTTTAAGTTTGGCTACCCTTATTTGACCCTGTAGCAGGGGCCCAAGGTGAAGTCTGACCACATCAAAAGATTCGCAGCCCATGATTTCCTATAAGTCGTTTTCACATTGCAAACCTCTAGGACCAATAATAAGCAGGAGGGGCCCAAGGTCAAATCTGACCACATGAAAAGATTTGCAGCCCATGACTTCCTATAAGTTGTTTTCATATTAATGATTTATTTGAGAAATACTGGCTATCTGCAATACTTCTAGAGATAATTCGCATTTACTCATTTTGAGTAGGTGAATAATTAGCTACGGGTCTGAAACTTCACCAAGTGAAAGCTCTCTCAAAAGTAGGCGAATGAGTTATTTGAGAAAAATTGGCTATCTACAATACTTTTAGAGATAATTCAAATTTACTCATTTTCAGTAGGTGAGTAATTACCTACGGGTCTGGAACTTCACCATGTGAAAGCTCTCCCAAAAGTAGATGAATGAGTTATTTGATAAAAATTGGATATCTGCAATACTTTTAGAGAAAATGCAGAATTACTCATTTTTAGTAGGCAAATAATTTAGCCACAGGCCTAATTTAGACATAAAGCCTACCAATAGAATACTGTGGTGCACCCTGTAATATACCTTGCAAACTTGAGAAGGCTAGCTATAATATTTTTTTCGTTAGAGCGGTAATGGTGAAATCTCTCTACACACTGCGGCTATCCAGTGGATACAATGATTTACTCAACAGTGAGAACCTGAAAGTAGATATTGGTAACCTATGCCATGACATAGAGGTCTGCAATTTCACTCTGTTATAGCTGACCAAAAATTATGTGAATAACATATTTAAACAAAAAATTTTTAACTGTAAATGTAATAGTTTTCACGTTATAACTGATTTACTCAACAGTGATAACCTCAAAGTAGCTATTACTCAGCTATGCAATGAGCTACATGTCTGAATTTTTTCTATGTTATAGCTGACCCAAAATTAGGTGAACAACATATTTAAGCAAAATACTGTAAATGCAATAGTTTTCAAGTTACAACTGATTTACTCAATAGTGAGAACCTGAAAATAGCTATTGCTCAGCTATGCCATGAGCTATAAGTCTGTAATTTTACGACGTTATAGCTGACCCAAAAGTAGGTGAACAACATATTTTAACAAAATACTCCAAATGCAATATTTTTCAAGTTACAAGTCATTTACTCAACAGTCAGTACCTGAAAATAGCTATTGCTCAGTTGTGCTATGAGCTACAGGTCTGTAATTTCACTATGTTATAGCTGACCCAAAAGTAGCTGAATAACATATTTACACAAATTTCTGTAAATGCAATAGTTTTCCAATTACAACTGATTTACTCAACAGTGTGAACTTCAAAGTAGCTATTACTCAGCTATGCAATGAGCCACAGGTCTGGAACTTCACTATGTTATAGCTGACTCCGAAATAGGTGAATAACATATTGAAACAAAATACTCTAAATGTAATACTTTTGAAGTTATAAATAATTTACTCAACAGTGATAACCTAAAAGTAGCTATTACTCAGCTATGCCATGAGCTACAGGTCTGAAATTTTACTATGTTATAGCTGACCCAAAAGTAGCTGAATAACATATTTATACAAAATTGTGTAAATACAATAGTTTTCAAGTTACAAGTGATTTTACTCATGATGGAAGTTACTGAAAAGCCCAAAAGTAGCTATTACTCACTTAGTTATTGAGACAGACACCCAAGTTACTCACCATGTTGTAGCTATGAAAAAAGTATCTGAATGACATATTTTAACAAAATGCTCTAAATGCAACACTTTTCAAGTTATAAGTGATTTAGTGCATGATTTCATGAATTTTAATGCATTTTACACATTTTTGTCTACCACAGGCCTAATTTAGACATAAACCCTACCAAAAAGATAGGGTGGCGAGTCCTCTAGCATACCAAGTCACCTGCCAAATATGAAAAAAATCTGGAAAGAAATGTGGACTGTAGGTCGCTAAAAAGCAATATTCCACATTTTAGACATTTTTGTCTACCACAGGCCTAATTTAGACATAAAGCCTACCAAAAAGATAGGGTGGCGAGTCCTCTACCATATCAAGCCACCTGCCAAATATGAAAGAAATCCGGAAAGAAATGTGGACTGTAGGTCGCTAACAAGAAATCTCTGTGGACGCGGACGAGGGCGCGGATGCGGACGACAACGATGATGAATCCATAGTATCCCCACTTCGCGTCGCGGATACAATTAATTGTTACTGTTGTTTGTCTTTTTTATCTAGTTATATATGATGAAATATGTATGTCATCGCTTCCAATGGTAGACAAAATTCTTCGGTTAGTAGTTGTTTTGACTGTTTTGTCTGCTAAACTATATGCAGAAGACCAGTTAAAACAGTTAAAAATTTAACAAAAAAGCACTGAGATCATGCGAGAATACCCTATTCTCTGAGAGTTACTGTTAGCTGGATGCATCAAATAAAATAAACTCAATTTCGTGTCTTTTTCATTTATTTCTATGAGGAAGCATATGTATGTCGTCGCTTCCAATAGTAGACAAATTTCTTTGGTCAGTGATTGTTTGACTGTTTCGACTGGCTACCCAAAAAAGATGCACGACTCTCGGTCCAAGTGGAGATGAATTTTCCCAACCCTTAGGCCTTAGGCCACTGGTCCGCCGCGAAGGTCACACACTGCGTCCAATAGGAGATAAGGACTATGGTGGTGGGTACGCTAACCTAAATACATGTAAGCAGGTCTTCAACTGTTGCCTAAATCCATTAATACTATCCTGAGTTCTGACAGCCTGGGAGAGTTTGTTCCATACTTGTGGTAGCAGCAACTGCAAAACTACACATCCCCATGTGTTTATTTGGTCTGGTTAAGGAAACTCAGAGGCGCTTGCCCCATGTAAGATTACTGCATTTAATTTTGGAGGATACATATGGGAGTTAGCTAAAATTTATTGCTTTGTAGGTGAGGAGGTTGTATTTGAACAGTATATGGTACTGAATGGGGAGCCAGTGTAGTTTCTGTAGGAAAGGTGTGACACGGATAAATTTTGCACACAATGCGAGAGTTTTGAATTCTTTGAAGTCTACTAATATTTGTCTTTTTTGTGATTTTTTTTGTCATTAAATTTAGACATTATTGTGCTAAGAAGAGTTGTGTACTGGGTGAAGAGGAGTGGGGCCAAGGCTGGGCCATAATGGAGCTGAAAGGGATCTGAGAAATGTCTATCTATTTGAATCTTCTGTTTCCTTGAACTAAGGTACTGAACTACTCTGATACCATTTCTCCACTCTTTAACATATACTCTTTTTGTTGTACCCATTAACTCCTGTTATTTCTTTTTTAAAGAAAATGGTTTGATGTCAAAGGGAAAGTTTGGGTGTTATGTCCCAGTTCAACAGCCAGGGTCATATGTGGACAGGTGCTCAGTATGCCACTTGTGGGAGTCAAACCCATACAGAGGTGACAGCCTGTGATCAGATACCAAACTTGCTAACCCACTAGGCCACTGAGGACCCTGTTTGATGTCAAGTAAATAGGACTATTTCATAGGAATAACTAAGGGCACTGAACAACCACAGAGTATGCTGCTTTTACTTTTGTACTCTGAATATTTTATTGCTCTTATCCTATAATGAGTATACAAGTATATGTTTATGGCCCAAATTTAACTAGAGGATCGCTTGCAAAAACAAAGCGTCCCGAAAAGGATATAAAGGTGAGTGCTAAAGTATTAAGAAAATGCTCTGCTTTTAGCCTTATACTGTTGTGGCAACCAAAGTCAGCGTAGTCTGCTCTATCTAGCACGGTCTCGAGTTATAAGCATTTTTGTGTTTTGCATTTTTTGCGAAAAATTCTAAAATTCAAAATGGCCACCATTTTTAGTGAGACAAAAATTTTTTGAAAATTGGGATGGCTACTCTGCAGAGATACCCTGCGGTTAAAATTTTTTGTCCAAATCGCTCTATCTAGCACAGTTTTTGAGATATAAGCATTTTTGTGTTTTGCAATTTTTGCGAAAAATTCGAAAATTCAAAATGGCCGCAATTTTGGGTGAGACAAAAACTTTTTAAAAATTGGGATGGCTACTCTGCAGATACCCTGTGGGTCAAAAATTTCAAGATATAAGCATTTTTGTGTTTTCCTTATTTTGAAAATTCGTAATGATTAATTAATCATTAATTACTCAGCCATTTCTTAACCAATCAATGCCAAAATCTAATGATTTCCAGATTCTAATAGAATGAATGTATTTGCCAAGTTTCAGGTGAATTGATAAAATCCCTTTCAAGTTATCATCTGGACAAGCTTACCCATTGAAAAAAGATATTTTTGGTCAGGCAACCTCTCTGATTGGTCGAAATGTCACTGCAGCATATTCAAAAAAATTCCCCAAGGCTACTGCATACACCTGCCAAATTTGAAAAGAATCCGCCCAACGGTCACAGAGTTATAAGGAAAACGAAACGCGGAGCCGGCGGAGCCTGATTTTCTCCCATATACAAAAAAGCGTCCCACAAGGGACGCTTAATTAAACATCTGGTGCAGAAGATAATGTTGAGCTTTTTCAACTACTTAAGACATTTCAAATGGGCCCCTGATTTACTGGTGATTGGATATAATTAAAATAGCATAGGAGATGCCCGTACCCCACAGCCTGGGGAAATAGTAGGGGTGTTGCGGTAGCGATTTTTTCCTTCCGGTTTCACGTCTAGTACTTCCCGGTCAGTTACCGGTTAACCGTCTCTTATTTAAGAAAACATGAGAACCAAATAGTTTCCATACTGTAAAACAGGAATTCTAACATAACACAGATGTGTCCTCGATTCTGATTGGCTAAAAGACGAAATATATGGTATCTGTGAATTATCGCTCATTATGGCTGTTGTTTTACAGTAAAAAGCAAATAAAAGTGGATTATGACATTTATTTTGTATGTAAGGTTAGTAAAATTTCTTTATATTCAAGTGTAAGCGGAAAACCGTTAGCTGAACTTTATGACGGTTTGCAGTAATTTATTTACCGTACCGACGATACCGGTACTACCGCAACACCCCTAGGAAATAGTTTTCAACACCATGAGATATAGAGGTAGTGAAAAAGTACACAGATTGGGATACTTTCAGAGCAGTGTCAGTGTCCAAATAATGCTTAAGTAGAGAAAATAACATGTAAGAGAAAGAAACTGCATGTAAAGATTAAGTATTAAAACAGGACAATTCATTAAACTAAAAATTATGAAGCTTTAAGACTTCTCCCATTTTGATATTCATTTGTATGGTCGAATTATGGTTTGAATGTTTTGAATATTATAATTACCCATATTTACAGATGTTGCAATAAATGCTTTTATGCGGAGTTGGGGCAAAACCTGTGGCTCACTTGATGTAATACCATCTGTTACAATGGGCACTTGCAAAAGTAAAATGGTTAATGAATTCTAATATGACTTTAACAGTGCTTAATCTACATCAAAAGACACCCAAAGGTGCAACAACCAAGATTCAAGTAAAAAGATATAAGAGAGATAAAATAGTATCAGATATCCCCGTAGAGAGATAAAACAGCATCAGATATGCAAGATCAAAGGTCAAATCAAGGTCACACCATGACGTTGCACACATATAACCCCTGACCAAAGTCCCTACCAAATATCAACTTCCTACACCTTATGGTTTCCAAAATATAGCCCAGACAAGGCATTATAGGTCAAGGTCACTACGGCAAGGTCAAAGGTCAATTCAAGGTCACACCATGACATTTTACATGTACACACCCTAGCCAATGTCCCTGCCCAGTATCAACTTCCTACACCTTATGGTTTCCAAGATACACCCCGGACAAGATTTTATAGGTCAAGGTCACTACAGCAAGGTCAAAGGTCAAATCAAGGTCACGCCATGACGTTGCACACCTACACCGCCTAACCAATGTCTCTACAAAGTATCAACTTCCTACACCTTACGGTTTCTGAGATGCAGCCTGGACAAGATTTTATAGGTCAAGGTCACTACGGCAAGGTCAAAGGTCATACCATGACGTTGCACACCTACACTCCCTAACCAATGTAACTACCAAGTATCAACTTCCTACACCTTACGGTTTCCGAGATATAGCCCAGACAAGATTTTATAGGAATTGATAGTTTACCATACATTTTTATATAAAGACATTGCCCAATTTAATATCTTGCCCAGTATATATTAATATAGGAGTCATTTGTCAGAAAAAATATGGTTAATGATTTTTTATTTTTTTACTTCAACAACTATTACAGATGTAATTGGAAAGTTAAATGGTAATAAGTATTTAGAATGATCTTTTAAATGAAAATTCATGTTGCCATTATCAACAAAGTATATACATTATCAACAAAATATATACATGGCAACTGCCACACAAGTTTTTGGGTAAATATCCCCAAATTTTAGATAAAACTAGATTGGGCCAACTCGGCGCCAACATCTCCCCAGACAGGTCATCACTCACGCCACAGGTTTTGATTGGGAATTTTTTAAAACATAATTACCCATTATTATATGAACTTCAGCACATCAATCTACTCTGTTTATATCTTCCCAAGGAAGATGGTGTATCCCCAGACGCCGAATACATAACTCAAATTATATTTTCAATCTTCCTGCAATGATAACTCTAAACCTATTTTCAAAGTATTTAAATGATTGATGATTGAATGTCCATTCTAAAATAATAATCCCAAAAGAGCATATCTGTTTCTATATTTGTTGACAAATAAAATATTATTTTAACTCAACTCATCATACTTTTCAACCTTCCTTCAAAGTATTTAAATGATTGAAGATTCAATGTCCATTCTAAAATTCATAATCCCAAAAGCGCATATCTGTTTCTATATTTGTTCACAAATAAAATATTATTTTAAAAAAAATTATTTATATTATTATTTTATGATATTATTTTTAGAATTTGCAAATTGTTTTCAGTTATTCATTTCCTCTATACCTATATATGTGGTCCATATATATGCAACCTAAATATGTGACACAATCTCAGTTCTGACTCCCCTTTGTGTTATATGTAATGAAGCCCACTACCTCCCACCCCCACCCCTCTCCCCTTCTCCACACCTCTCTCACTATTACACAAGATCTGCAACCCCATTGAGTTCTTTGTTTCTCATCTGATATCATTAAATACCTTTGTTTATTTAGTGTCACTCAAGATAGCTGGAGGTCCCAGAGGTGGGGATAAATGGTAAACAAACAATCTATACAAAAGGGGTACTCAAATACAAAAAGAATTGAGAATTTTAAGTATGTGATTATCAACTGAAATGAGTTCATAACTGTAGGAGCTGTGTCAAAATTAACTGAGGCAAGTTGAATAAAACTGGGCTAGTTGAGGGTTAAAAATCCCTTAGTTTTACTACATAAAGATATAATTTCATTAATATTGGGACTTAAAGCTCACTTAAAGTGTCCATTTTGTCTACTTGAATATGTTTAACCAGTTTCATTTTAAAAAGTTAAAAACTCAGCAAGCAGAGGTATAACACACAAAAATAAGTTCTTAAAAGACTAAGATAGCCATAACATTATTAATATTCAAAATTTAAATAGACAGGCATTTCCTTTTAAAAATTCAAAGATTTCAGCTCTATAACCCACATAGTTTGACAGTTACTGGGCTTTAAAGTGGCATAATGTCCATAAATTGGGTTTCTGTGGGCATTTTACAATTGTTAAAGAGACCTTAGCAATTAAACTACAGATCTGAAACTTTTTGGGGGACATACATAACAAACAAAAACTAGAGGATCGCTCGCAAAAAAAAAAGATAATGTTTTTGCATAGCAAAAACAAAGCGTCCCGAAAAGGATATAAAGGTGAGTGCTAAAGTATTAAGAAAATGCTTCGTTTCTAGCCTTATACTGTTGTGGCAACCAAAGTAAGCGCAGTCTGCTCTATCTAGCACGGTTTTCAAGATATAAGCATTTTTGTGTTTTGCAAAAAATTAAAAAATTAAAAATGTCCGCTATATTTGGCGAGACAAAAATATTTTGAAAATTGGCATGGCTACTCTGCAGAGATACCCAGCAGGTCTAAAATTTTGTTGAGTTCGCTCCATATAGCACGGTTCTCGAGATATAAGCATTTTTGTGTTTTGCAAAAACTTTGAAAATTCAAAATGGCCACCATTTTTGGGGAGACAAAAATTTTTGTCAAAACCACTGCCGCGGTATGTATCTCCCGCCGAGCATTAAAGCAAAAGAAATAGCTTTTCCGAGATATTCACAATTTTTCATTTTCGTGTGTGAAAGCTCTGCCAAAAGTAGGTCAATGAGTTATTTGAGAAAAATTGGCTATCTGCAATACTATTAAGAGATAATTCACATTTACTCATTTTGAGGTGAATAATTAGCTATGGGTCTGAAACTTCACCAAGTGAAAGCTCTCCCAAAAGTAGGTGAATGAGTTATTTGAGAAAAATTGGGTATCTGCAATACTTTTAGAGATAATTCGCATTTACTCATTTTGAGTAGGTGAGTAATTAGCTATGGGTCTGAAACTTCACCAAGTGAAAGCTCTCCCAAAAGTAGGCGAATGAGTTATTTGAGAAAAATTGGCTATCTGCAATACTTTTAGAGATAATTCGCATTTACTCATTTTGAGTAGGTGAGTAATTAGCTATGGGTCTGAAACTTCACCAAGTGAAAGCTCTCCCAAAAGTAGGTAAATGATTAATTTGAGAAAAATTGGCTATCTGCAATACTTTTAGAGATAATTCGCATTTACTCATTTTGAGTAGGTGAGTAATTAGCTATGGGTCTGAAACTTCACCAAGTGAAAGCTCTCCCAAAAGTAGGTGAATGAGTTATTTGAGAAAAATTGGCTATCTGCAATACTTTTAGAGATAATTCGCATTTACTCATTTTCAGTAGGTGAGTAATTAGCTATGGGTCTGAAACTTCACCAAGTGAAAGCTCTCCCAAAAGTAGGTGAATGATTAATTTGAGAAAAATTGGCTATCTGCAATACTTTTAGAGATAATTCGCATTTACTCATTTTGAGTAGGTGAGTAATTAGCTATGGGTCTGAAACTTCACAGAGTGAAAGCTCTCCCAAAAGTAGGTGAATGAGTTATTTGAGAAAAATTGGCTATCTGCAATACTTTTAGAGATAATTCGCATTTACTCATTTTGAGTAGGTGAGTAATTAGCTATGGGTCTGAAACTTCACCAAGTGAAAGCTCTCCCCAAAGTAGGTGAATGAGTTATTTGAGAAAAATTGGCTATCTGCAATACTTTTAGAGATAATTCACATTTACTCATTTTCAGTAGGTGAGTAATTAGCTATGGGTCTGAAACTTCAACAAGTGAAAGCTCTTTCAAAAGTAGATGAATGAGTTATTTGAGAAAAATTGGCTATCTGCAATACTTTTAGAGATAATTCGCATTTACTCATTTTGAGTAGGTGAGTAATTAGCTATGGGTCTGAAACTTCACAGAGTGAAAGCTCTCCCAAAAGTAGGTGAATGAGTTATTTGAGAAAAATTGGCTATCCAATACTTTTAGAGATAATTCGCATTTACTCATTTTGAGTAGGTGAGTAATTAGCTATGGGTCTGAAACTTCACCAAGTGAAAGCTCTCCCAAAAGTAGGTGAATGATTAATTTGAGAAAAATTGGCTATCTGCAATACTTTTAGAGATAATTCGCATTTACTCATTTTGAGTAGGTGAGTAATTAGCTATGGGTCCGAAACTTCACCAAGTGAAAGCTCTCCCAAAAGTAGGTGAATGAGTTATTTGAGAAAAATTGGCTATCTGCAATACTTTTAGAGATAATTCGCATTTACTCATTTTGAGTAGGTGAGTAATTAGCTATGGGTCTGAAACTTCACCAAGTGAAAGCTCTCCCAAAAGTAGGTGAATGAGTTATTTGAGAAAAATTGGCTATCTGCAATACTTTTAGAGATAATTTGCATTTACTCATTTTGAGTAGGTGAGTAATTAGCTATGGGTCTGAAACTTCACCGAGTGAAAGCTCTCCCAAAAGTAGGTGAATGAGTTATTTGAGAAAAATTGGCTATCTGCAATACTTTTAGAGATAATTCGCATTTACTCATTTTCAGTAGGTGAGTAATTAGCTATGGGTCTGAAACTTCAACAAGTGAAAGCTCTCCCAAAAGTAGGTGAATGAGTTATTTGAGAAAAATTGGCTATCTGCAATACTTTTAGAGATAATTCGCATTTACTCATTTTGAGTAGGTGAGTAATTAGCTATGGGTCTGAAACTTCACAGAGTGAAAGCTCTCCCAAAAGTAGGTGAATGAGTTATTTGAGAAAAATTGGCTATCTGCAATACTTTTAGAGATAATTCGCATTTACTCATTTTGAGGTGAGTAATTAGCTATGGGTCTGAAACTTCACCGAGTGAAAGCTCTCCCAAAAGTAGGTGAATGATTAATTTGAGAAAAATTGGCTATCTGCAATACTTTTAGAGATAATTCGCATTTACTCATTTTGAGTAGGTGAGTAATTAGCTATGGGTCTGAAACTTCACCAAGTGAAAGCTCTCACAAAAGTAGGTGAATGAGTTATTTGAGAAAAATTGGCTATCTGCAATACTTTTAGAGATAATTCGCATTTACTCATTTTGAGTAGGTGAGTAATTAGCTATGGGTCTGAAACTTCACAGAGTGAAAGCTCTCCCAAAAGTAGGTGAATGAGTTATTTGAGAAAAATTGGCTATCTGCAATACTTTTAGAGATAATTCGCATTTACTCATTTTGAGTAGGTGAGTAATTAGCTATGGGTCTGAAACTTCACCAAGTGAAAGCTCTCCCAAAAGTAGGTGAATGAGTTATTTGAGAAAAATTGGCTATCTGCAATACTTTTAGAGATAATTCTCATTTACTCATTTTGAGTAGGTGAGTAATTAGCTATGGGTCTGAAACTTCACCAAGTGAAAGCTCTCCCAAAAGTAGGTGAATGAGTTATTTGAGAAAAATTGGCTATCTGCAATACTTTTAGAGATAATTCGCATTTACTCATTTTGAGTAGGTGAGTAATTAGCTATGGGTCTGAAACTTCACAGAGTGAAAGCTCTCCCAAAAGTAGGTGAATGAGTTATTTGAGAAAAATTGGCTATCTGCAATACTTTTAGAGATAATTCGCATTTACTCATTTTCAGTAGGTGAGTAATTAGCTATGGGTCTGAAACTTCACCAAGTGAAAGCTCTCCCAAAAGTAGGTGAATGATTAATTTGAGAAAAATTGGCTATCTGCAATACTTTTAGAGATAATTCGCATTTACTCATTTTGAGTAGGTGAGTAATTAGCTATGGGTCCGAAACTTCACCAAGTGAAAGCTCTCCCAAAAGTAGGTGAATGAGTTATTTGAGAAAAATTGGCTATCTGCAATACTTTTAGAGATAATTCGCATTTACTCATTTTGAGTAGGTGAGTAATTAGCTATGGGTCTGAAACTTCACCAAGTGAAAGCTCTCCCAAAAGTAGGTAAATGAGTTATTTGAGAAAAATTGGCTATCTGCAATACTTTTAGAGATAATTCGCATTTACTCATTTTGAGTAGGTGAGTAATTAGCTATGGGTCTGAAACTTCACCGAGTGAAAGCTCTCCCAAAAGTAGGTGAATGAGTTATTTGAGAAAAATTGGCTATCTGCAATACTTTTAGAGATAATTCGCATTTACTCATTTTCAGTAGGTGAGTAATTAGCTATGGGTCTGAAACTTCAACAAGTGAAAGCTCTCCCAAAAGTAGGTGAATGAGTTATTTGAGAAAAATTGGCTATCTGCAATACTTTTAGAGATAATTCGCATTTACTCATTTTGAGTAGGTGAGTAATTAGCTATGGGTCTGAAACTTCACAGAGTGAAAGCTCTCCCAAAAGTAGGTGAATGAGTTATTTGAGAAAAATTGGCTATCTGCAATACTTTTAGAGATAATTCGCATTTACTCATTTTGAGTAGGTGAGTAATTAGCTATGGGTCTGAAACTTCACCGAGTGAAAGCTCTCCCAAAAGTAGGTGAATGATTAATTTGCGAAAAATTGGCTATCTGCAATACTTTTAGAGATAATTCGCATTTACTCATTTTGAGTAGGTGAGTAATTAGCTATGGGTCTGAAACTTCACCAAGTGAAAGCTCTCACAAAAGTAGGTGAATGAGTTATTTGAGAAAAATTGGCTATCTGCAATACTTTTAGAGATAATTCGCATTTACTCATTTTGAGTAGGTGAGTAATTAGCTATGGGTCTGAAACTTCACAGAGTGAAAGCTCTCCCAAAAGTAGGTGAATGAGTTATTTGAGAAAAATTGGCTATCTGCAATACTTTTAGAGATAATTCGCATTTACTCATTTTGAGTAGGTGAGTAATTAGCTATGGGTCTGAAACTTCACCAAGTGAAAGCTCTCCCAAAAGTAGGTGAATGAGTTATTTGAGAAAAATTGGCTATCTGCAATACTTTTAGAGATAATTCTCATTTACTCATTTTGAGTAGGTGAGTAATTAGCTATGGGTCTGAAACTTCACCAAGTGAAAGCTCTCCCAAAAGTAGGTGAATGAGTTATTTGAGAAAAATTGGCTATCTGCAATACTTTTAGAGATAATTCGCATTTACTCATTTTGAGTAGGTGAGTAATTAGCTATGGGTCTGAAACTTCACAGAGTGAAAGCTCTCCCAAAAGTAGGTGAATGAGTTATTTGAGAAAAATTGGCTATCTGCAATACTTTTAGAGATAATTCGCATTTACTCATTTTGAGTAGGTGAGTAATTAGCTATGGGTCTGAAACTTCACCAAGTGAAAGCTCTTTGGGATAGCTGCTCTGCAGAGATACCCTGAAGATAAAAAATTTCGTGGAAATCGCTCTATGTAGCATGGTTTTCGAAATATTAGCATTTTTGTGTTTTGCAATTTTTGCGCAAAAATTCGAAAATTCAAAATGGCCGACATTTTTAGCAAGATAAAATTTTTTTGAAAATTGGCATGGCTACTCTACAGAGATACCCTGTGGGTCAAAAATTTCGTCGAAATCGCTCTATCTAGCACGGTTTTCGAGATATAAGCATTTTTGTGTTTTGCAATTTTGCGAAAAATTCGAAAATTCAAAATGGTCGCCATTTTTGGTGAGACAAAATTTTTTTGAAAATTGGCATGGCTACTCTGCAGAGATACCCTGTGGGTCAAAAATTTCGTCGAAATCGCTCTATCTAGCACGGTTTTCGAGATATAAGCATTTTTATGTTTTGCAATTTTTGCGAAAAATTCGAAAATTCAAAATGGCCGCCATTTTTGGCGAGATAAAATTTTTTTCAAAATTGGCATGGCTACTCTGCAGAGATACCCTTTGGGTCAAAAATTTCGTCGAAATCGCTCTATCTAGCACGGTTTTCGAGATATAAGCATTTTTGTGTTTTGCAATTTTTGCGAAAAATTCGAAAATTCAAAATGGCCGCCATTTTTGGCGAGACAAAATTTTTTTCAAAATTGGGATAACTACTCTGCAGAGATACCCTGTGGGTCAAAAATTTCGTCGAAATCGCTCTATCTAGCAGGGTTTTCGAGATATAAGCATTTTTGTGTTTTGCAATTTTTGCGAAAATTTCGAAAATTCAAAATGGCCGCCATTTTTGGTGAGACCAAAATTTTTTGAAAATTGGGAAAAGTACTCCACAGAGATATCCTGCGGCACAAAAATTTAGTCGAAATTGCTCTATCTAGCACGGTTTTTGAGATATAAGCATTTTTGTCTTTTGCAATTTTTGCGAAAATTTCGAAAATTCAAAATGGCCGCCATTTTGGGCGAGACAAAAATTTTTTGAAAATTGGGAAAACTACTCCGCAGAGATACCCTGCGGGTCAAAAATTTCGCCGAAATCGGTCTATCTAGCACGGTTTTCGAGATATAAACATTTTTGTGTTTTCCTTATTTGGAAAATTCGTAATGATTAATTAATCATTAATTACTCGGCCATTTCTTGACCAATCAATGCCAAAATCTAATGATTTCCAGATTTTAATAGAATGAATGTATTTGCCAAGTTTCAGGTGAATTGATAAAATTCCTTTCAAGTTATCATCCGGACAAGCTTCCCCACCGAAAAAAGACATTTTTGGTCATGTGACCTCTCTGATTGGTTGAAATGTCACTGCAGCATATTCAAAAAAATTCCCCAAGGCTACTGCCTAAACCTGCCAAATTTGAAAAGAATCCGCCTAACGGTTACAGAGTTATAAGGAAAACAAAATGCGGAGCCGGCGGAGCCGGCGGAGCCGGCGGAGCCGCCGGAGCCGGCGGAGCCGGCGGAGCCTGAAGCTCTCCCATACACAAACAAGCGTCCCTTGCGGGACGCTTAATTATATATAATACAGTTTAAGACTTGTCACACTAAGCATTTCCAAATAACAGGGCAAAATACGGAAAAAATGTCCAAAAAGGCACTTGGGCGAGTGTCTATGGCCCTCATACACAGGTTAAATGTCTACTAAAAACCTTGATTTTCGACATATGTAAAAAGGACATAATAATGCATTCCCAGATGGGATTTCAGCTCCATCAACCACATAGTTTAACAGTCACAGGGCTTAAAGGTGGTAAAAAGTCCAAATATTGGGCCTCTGTGGGCCTTTTAGAGATCTCGATGTGGCTTTCAAATTAAAGCTTCAGACTTAAAATTTGTTACATACTAAGATTACACATAGAATATGTATCTAATAAAGTTTGAAACTTCTCAGACTTACCATTTCCAAGTTACAGAGCAAAATATGTGAAAAATGTCTTAAAAGGGTCACTCAGGTGGGTGTTTAAGGTCCTCATACACAGGTTAAATGTCTACTTGAAGCCTTGATTTTTGGCACATGTAAAAAGAACATACTAATGTATTCCCAGATGAGATTTCAGCTCTATCAGTCACATAGTTTAACAGTCACAGGCCTTAAAATTGGCAAAAAGTCCAAATACTGGGTCTTTATGGGGCCTTCTAGAGACCTAAATGTGGCCTTCAAATTAAAGCTTCAGACTTAAAATTTGTCACATACTAAGATTACACATAGAATATGCATCTAATACAGTTTGAAACTTCTTAGACTTACCATTTCCAAGTTACAGGGCAAAATATGTGAAAAATGTCTAAAAATGGTCACTCGGGTGGGGATTTATGGTCCTCATACACAGGTTAAATGTCTTCTTAAAGCCTTAATTTTTGGCACATATATAAATAATATACTAATATCTTCCCAGATAGGATTTGAGCTCTATCAGTCACATAGTTTGACAGTCACAGGGCTTAAAAGTAGCAAAAAGTCCAAATATTGGGTCTTTGGGAGCCTTTTAGAGACCTCAATTTGTCCTTCAAAATTAAAGCTTCAGACTTAAAATCTGTTACATACTAATATTACACACAGAATATATATCTAATACAGTTTGAAACTTCTCAGACTTACCATTTCCAAGTTACAGGGAAAAAGATGTGAAAAATGTCTTATAAGGGTCACTCGGGTGGGTGTTTATGGTCCTGATACACAGGTTAACTGTCTATAAAAGGCCTAAATGTTGGGGCACATATACGAAAACACATAGATATATTCCCAGATGATATTTAACTTAGATGAGAGACATAGTTTGAAAGCTACAGTGCTTGAAAGTGGCAAAAAGTGCATAAATTGGGTCTCTGTGGGCACTTTTGAGACCTTAAGTCGACCCCTTTGGGTAAACCTACAGCCCTAAAATTTTCTACAGACAAGGATTACATATCATAGTTATACCTAGCACAGTTTGAGACTCATCAGAATTACCACTTCCAAATTATAGGGCAAAATATGTGAGAAGTATAGCAAAAAATCCCTAAGTGGGGGTATTTATGAGCCTCAAACACAATTTTCTCCTCAACTTAAAGTCGTGATTTTTGGCACATGTACTAAGAACATATTAATGTGTTGTCAGGTAAAATTTCAGCCAGCTGAGCATCATAGTTTGTGACCTACAGGGCTCTAAGTGGCCAAAAGTCCAATTTCTGACCTTAAGGTGGCCATAAGTTCTTTTTTACTGGGAGTTTAAGGTCACCTTAAAATAGGGATCTTCCTTTGGGCACCCTTAACATGTGTACCAAGTTTGAAAAAAAAATATTCATTTGTTTTTGAGTTATCGCGTCCACAAGGAAATTTCTACGGCGGCGGCGGCGGCGCGACGGACCTGAATCCAATATATCCCCGACTTTCGTCTGGGGATATAATAATGCTGTGGCCTCAAGTTACGGTTTTCATCCCAGCAAGGATCATATTAAGACAGGCCATCAGCATTGCCACTAATGGGAGTCAATATCACAGAGGAGTTCATTCCTCAGTTGTGGTTTGTAGATACTGTAATGAACTTCATTTTCCTTGTTAAAGGGAATATTTCCATGATAGTTTATTGATTACATCAGACATTTTCAACACATACCGTTTTTCCCTGGTCTTGCTGTCAAACATGACGATTGTATACTCTGAAATAAAACAAATATACCCATAAGCTTGCAAAGCTCTGATAACCAAATGTCTATTATCTGATATAAATGCACTAATCAACTGATAGTTTTTGCTTTTGCTTTGCTCAGGGCAGCAATTCAAACCCACAGCCTCAGAGGGAAGAACTAAGCAGGTCACCCACAACATCACCAAAACCTCCCAATTCTGATACTGAAGTTATTAGGGATAAAAAAGGAAAGCAAATAAGATTCGACAGTAGTTTAAACAAGCTGTAATTTTTATTCATCAGAAGAAAAAGCAAACCCATGGTTTCCACCAGTAACAAGTTTGTTTCAAATAATTTCTATAATTTACAGGAAAAGAGTCTTCGGTGTTTTTCATGGGCAGTCTTTATACTTGGGCCTGAGAGCCAATAACCACAATTGAGAAACATAACTCAAAAACCACAGTTAGGCATTACAGCTACTTATTCAATGCAAGGTTTCAATCTTAAGACTTGGCATCTCTGTGGCTTATGACCCTTGCTGATGCAATGCCTGAACAATTTTTTCGAATAATTATTTGGTTTTACACATCTCGAGAATCTTCTTGTTAAGAGTTCAGTGCCATAGAATATAATCAGGTAAGGTTGCACTGTACCAGTGTTCTGTCAATAAAGTTATTTAATGCAGTATTTGAGAACCAGACTTTGTTCTGTACCAGACATTAACGATTGTCAATAGCTGGGTTTTGATATTCTTGGGACAAACGACAAACATTGACACCAAGACTACAGATTCCAGTCTTTTCTCACTGTACCTGTTCTGCCAATGAAGATATTGGAGGCAGTATTAGATGGACAGACTTTATTGGTTCCATCCATTGTCAATGTCTGTGTTTTCACTCCAGTCAGAGGATCCACTGCATACCACATGTCTTTCTTATAACCTGGTACAAATGAAAAGAAGAGACAAGACAATCATTTTGTGCCATAAGCTCTGTGTTGTATATGTTTAACCTCTCTTATGCACTTAAGCTTTGCATTATGACCTAGTTTTCAGACATATTGCAAGTGCTTATCACTGTTACAAGATAGTTCAAAGTCTGTAATTGTCATGGATATCTTTTGCAGGTTTTAATAAAACTCTCCAAAATTTTGAATGAAATTGTTCAATGCAATAGTGGCAGAAACCCAAAATTTGTCCATTTTAATGATGGGTATAATCATATCAAACCTTTTTAACTATTTTAGGACAGAACAGAAGGCAGATAAAATCTATCTCATGTCATATGGAAAACTTTTGAATGAGGGATCTTGAAGAGGGTTGAAATAGTCAAATGTAACCTCACAACAAGCAATCAGTGCCCGGGAACAGGCTCTGTGTCAGCTGACTGTGTGTCTTGAGTTTTAGATTAGAAGTGAAGAAAGAAAAGGACACCAAAACTGTACCCTGCAAATGGCACTCCAAAGTAAAGTACCATGTTTGAATAAAATGTAGGTGGAAAACATATTGAAACAAAATACTGTAAATGCAATAGTATTCGGGTTACAACTGATTTATTTAACAGTGAGAACCTGATAATAGCTATTGCTCAGCTATGCCACGAGCTACATGTCTGCAATTTTACTATGTTATAGCTGATTCAAAAGTAGATGAAAACACATTAAACAAAATTCTCCAAATGCAATAGTTTACAAGATACCACTAATTTACTCAACAGTGAAAACCTCAGCTATGCAACGAGCTACAAATCTGCAATTTTACTGTGTTATAGCTGACCTAAAAGAAGGTGAATAATATATTTAAATAAAATACTGTAGATGCAATAGTTTTCAAGTTACAACTCATTTACTCAACAGTAATAACATCAAAGTAGCTATTGCTCAGCTATGCCATGAGATACAGGTCTGCCATTTTTACGATGTTATATGTGACCCAAAAGTAGGTGAATAACATATTTAAAAAATACTGTAAATACAATAGTTTTCAAATTAGAATTGATATACTAAACTGTGAAAACCTCAAAGTAGCTATTGCTCGGCTATGTAATGAGCTACAGGACTGCAATTTCACTGTGTACTCACACTCATGATTCAGTATTACCGTTAACAGATAGCATGGTGAGAAAGCATCTAAAGAGGGTGCTTGCACTCCTTATCCTGCAAAATGATGGGTATACATTTCTGGTCTGGTGCCTCCTGGGCATATACTCATGGGGTTCCTATGGAAGCCATAAAATCTCAGGGGACGTGGGTGTCAGACACTGTCTGGAGTTATATACATGACCATTCTCCTACTTCATCTGCTTTACTCTCAGCTTATAGACAGCAACTACTGTTATGATGGGTGTTTGCGTGCATTCTGTCTTTAGATCAAATCCTTTGGTTAAATTTCTAAATTATAGGGTTAAATTGTAAGCACTTGCTATTTGGGAGGTTGTTACTCCTGATGGTTACTCCTAAAGGAGCACACATATATTTTGCAAGTGCACGGGCACATTAATGGTGCCTTTGCAATTACAATGTTATACACATGAATTACATTATTCACATGTTATGCAATATAATGGACTCTTGTAGTCAGTGACATTTAGTAGTCATGATGGACTCTTATATGTACATAGACTGCTATAAATTCACTATTGAATGCTTTACAAGAACATTTTAGATGATATTAGAATATGCGTTAAATTATTGTAAATAAAAATATAAAAACCATTGGGTATTCTTACTGTACATTATTAACCAATGTGGAAGCCAAGTCGAGTTGACCTGGGCTATGACCTTATTTAAGACTGCTTCATGTGCTGCCTGTGCAGGTTGGCCATTATTTGCTGCTTTTGGATTGTTGGTTTCACAGTGTGGGCCCATTTTATCGCCTTTCTCACCATTGACCTTATGACCTTTATCACTACACCTGTTCTGGGCTTGTCCAGATTTGACCTAGGTGACCTTTGATATGACCTTGGCCATTGGTGTCATTGTGACACTTAGGGTCACTGTTGCCTTAGTGGTCACTTCACTGATAAGATTAGTTTACAGTGTCTTTGGCTTATGAATTGGGAACTTTTTTATCTTGGAACTGTTATGTAGTGACCTTCATTTGACCCAAGGTCACTTGGGGGTCATGGGGGTTATGGAATGAATTCTAATATGACTTTAACAGTGTTTAATATCTACATCAAAAGACACCCAAAGGTGTAACAACCAAGATTCAAGTAAAAAGATATAAGAGAGATAAAATAGTATCAGATATCCTTGTAAAGAGATAAAATAGCATCAGATATGCAAGATCAAAGGTCAAATAAAGGTCACAACATGATGTTGCACACATATAACCCCCGACAAATGCCCCTACCAAATATCAACTTCCTACACCTTATGGTTTCCAAAATATAGACCAGACAAGGTATTATAGGTCAAGGTCACTATGGCAAGGTCAAAGGTCAAATCAAGGTCACACCATGACGTAGACAGAGCTCACTTGTACTTGTTTTCTGTGTAAATTTTGGACTGTCGGAAATTATTTCATTTACTTTAAAAAGTCCTCTTTATGTCTATATATCTCTATCCAGTTTATAATGTACATATGATATTAAAGTAAACTGCTTTTACAAGCCAAAAATTTCTTTTGTAGATAACTGTGTAATGTTAAAGGTTTGTTTACATTTTAAAAACAGGCTGAAATACATACATGCAAGTTTGATTGGCATTAAATTTTAGTGAACGGCACATATACATAAGTTACAAAAATTCAAATAACATGTTATACTTGTGGTAATATGTCTACAAATATGCCGTTCAAAATTTACACAGAAAAGAAGTACAAGTGAGCTCTGTCCCTCACCATTGCATACCATCAGTATATCAATAGGGATTGGCGACGGGACAGAAACTCGGTCTAACCATGATGTTTTACATTTACACACCCTAGCCAATGTCCCTACCAAGTATCAACTTCCTACACCTTACGGTTTCCAAGATATACCCTGGACAAGATTTTATAGGTCAAGGTCACTACAGCAAGGTCAAAGGTCAAATCAAGGTCACACCATGACATTGCACACCTACACCGCCTAACCAATGTCCCTACCAACTATCGACTTCCTAATTCTAATTCTAATAGCACTTTCCTACACCTTATGCTTGCTGAGATATAGCCCGGACCAGATTTTATAGGTCAAGGTCACTACAGCAAGGTCAAAGGTCAAATCAAGGTCACATCATGACATTGCACACCTACAACCCCCAATCAATGTCCCTACCAAGTACCAAATTCCCACACCTTATGGTTTCCGAGATATAGCCTGGACAAGTTTTTATAGGTCAAGGTCACTATGAAAAGGTCAAAGACCAAATCAAGGTCAGACCATGACATTTCACACCTACACCCCCTAACCAATGTCCCTACTAAGTATCAACTTCATACACCTTACGGTTTCTCAGATATAGCCCGGACAAGATTTTCAAACTCGAGGTCACTACGGAAAGGTCAAAGGTCAAATCAAGTGCACACCATGACGTTGCATACCTACACCCCCTAACGAATCTCCCTACCACGTATCAACTTCCTACACCTTACGGTTTTCGAGATACAGGCCGGACAAACTTCTTCCCACCGCCCGCCCGTAGTCAAATTAAAGTCACACCATAATAATGCACACCTATAACCCCTAACCAATGTCCCTACCAAGTATCAACTTCCTACACCATACGGTTTCCGAGATATAGCCCAGACAAGATTTTATAGGTAAAGGTCACTACGGGAAGGTCAAAGGTCAAATCAAGGTCAGACCATGATGTTGCACACCTACACCCCCTAACCAATGTCCCTAGTAAGTGTCAACTTCCTACACCTCACAGTTTCCGAGATATAGCCCGGACAAGATTTTATAGGTCAAGGTCACTACGACAAGGTCAAAGGTCAAATCAAGGTCAGGCCATGACGTTGCACACCTACACCCCCTAACCAATGTCCCTACATAGTATCAACTTCCTACACCTTACAGTTTCTGAGATATAGCCCGGACAAGATTTTATAGGACAAGGTCACTACAGCAAGGTCAAAGATCAAATCAAGGTCAGACCATGACGTTGCACACCTACACCCCCTAACCAATGTCCCTACCAAATATCAACTTCCTACACCTTACGGTTTCCGAGATATAGCCTGGACAAAACTTTATAGGTCAAGGTCACTACGGTAAGGTCAAAGGTCAAATCAAGGTCACACCATGACATTGCACACCTACACACCCTAACCAATGTCCCCAAGTATCAACTTCCTATACCTTACGGTTTCCGAGATATAGCCCGGACAACATTTTATAGGTCAAGGCCACTACGGCAAGGTCAAATCAAGGTCACACCATGACGTTGCACAACTACACCCCCTAACCAATGTCCCTACCAAGTATCAACTTCCTACACCTTACAGTTTCCGAGATATAGCCCGGACAAGATTTTCAAACTCAAGGTCACTACGGCAAGGACAAAGGTCAAAAAAAAAATTTAAAATCAAGGTCAGACCATGATGTTGCACACCTACACCCCCTAACCAATGTCCCTACCAAGTACCAACTTCCTACACCTTACAGTTTCCGAGATATAGCCCGGACAAGATTTTCAAACTCAAGGTCACTACGGCAATGTCAAAGGTCAAAAAAAAAATTTAAAATCAAGGTCAGACCATGATGTTGCACACTTACACCCCCTAACCAATGTCCCTACCAAGTACCAACTTCCTACACCTTACAGTTTTTGAGATACAGCCCGGACAAACTTTTTCCCGCCACCCGCCCTCCCAGGGTAAAAACATTACCCCGACAGCCCTTAAGGGCTGTGGGGTAAAAACCAGTGATCACACATGTTGTATATATCATACAAGCATATGTCTTTGACCTCTAACAAAGAAACATAAGGTCAGCATTCACTTGAAGGCTGGCTTCACCTGAAGAGTTTTGTTTTATTTAACAAAGGCACAAAACAGAATGAGGTATACACACTTTTTTTAGCTTTTTTATTCTACAGCCAAATGTACCTTAGGTTTCATGTCTTCCCTTTCTTCTGAGGTGTAAGCATTTAATAAAATGTTCAGTATTGTACATAAAAATAAATTATTCAACTTTTCAGTTGTATTTTATTTAACCAATTCAAAATTTGTTGTTCACAAAAAGAAACTACATTTATTGAATAGCCTATACGACCAATTTAAATTTCTTATGTTTTACATTAGCAATAGGTTTTTTGTATGACATGTAACACCAGATGTCACAAACATACTGCAGAAGAAATACAAATACATCAATGAAACCTTATAGGCTTATACAGTACTACAGAAACACAAATCAAGTGACAGGAAACATATGGAACTACTAAGCATGACCAATTTTATCTCAATGTAAATGTCATTTCTGTGTCATGATTATTATTACAATATTCAACATATTAATGCAAACGTATCCAGCTTTAGTATTTGACATATTAATACATGTATCATACAAATTCATATTTGTAGAGAAAAAAAAATTAAAACAATGAGACATTTCACAGACGTATTATCAAACACAGTAAATGGTGACCACTTAATCTACTTCAACAAACCTACTTTTGTCTAACCCTAAAAGCCATCTGATTTATGATTTTCTCTTTTTAAAAACACTAAGTATTGTGTTTTAAACTTTACAAGGCAACAGTGACTATACTACATGTACTTTATATACCTGAAATGTATGCTAGTCCCTAAAAATAATCTTTGCAAAAGTGTAAATATGTACACTGTACTTATTATCTTAGATTTTACAAGACTAGCTGAGGAAAGTTTCTACCAATACCTTGAATATCAATATACACTATTTTATAACAAAACATGACACTCTTTATTCCTTTGCTCAACTAATATTTTGTTGTAAGCTGTTTTACTTACCTAAACACCAAGAAATGTACACGAGTCTTTTAAAACATAATGATCACATATTCAATGTCTTGACATTGGTAATAATTTAGTATTTCAAACTTAATACAGTAATTGACTTCATTTAAGGCCTGTTCTTCTTTTACCTGATGTATAAATTTCTTATAAGTTAATATTACTCCATATCATAAAATTTGTGATATCAAATTGGACTTCAACAAGCCCAATCTCAACGAAATTTATTTGGCCTCTGTCTGATCTTGAGGTTGGAAAAGGGAAAATATTACAGGAACTTTGACAAAGTTTTGTGCATTTATCAGAGGGGTGTCTTTATTAATACACACTGACTAAAACTAGATGAATGCTTTTGCTAACAAAAGCGAAGCGTCCCTGAGAGTTTAAAATGCCTTGTGGTTTTAATAAGCATGCTGTAAACCTAAGAATGCACAAAGCTGTACCGTACTGTTACATAAACCAACCCCCTTAGTGATATCATGACAGGGAAAATCCTACAAAGGTCTTCTTTAATTAACATAAACAAGCGTTGTAGACATAGACAAGCTGGAGAAAGTGTTGTACATTGGATGTACAACATTGGATGTAACTTTAGTAAATTTTGTGTAAATGCTACAAAGCATTTCAGTAACGAGTATTGATAACTTCATATATAATCATGTGTGCAAGTATGTATTGCTATTTAGATTGTCCACAGGGTTTTGCAATAGGTTTTAAGACATTGTGAAAGCATAAAAGCAACAATAAAGGCAAAAGCTACTTCATGACCCCAGTTTGACCCATACATGGGGGTCAGGAGGTAAAACTAACCGGCTATTTAGACTGTCCACATATGGTTTCCCAATACCTCTTAATACATTCCGAAGCTATAATAGCAACAATGAACGAGATATCAGGTAAAAACCTGCAAAACAGCTATTTTTTACCCCAGTTTAACCCATAAGGGGGGGGGGGGGTCGGGTGGTAAAACTGACCGGCTACTTAGACTCTCCACATATGCTTTCCCAATACTTCTTAATACATTCTCAATCTATAAAAGCAACATTAAAGGAGATATAAGACAGAAACTCGAAATCAGCTATTTTATGACCCCAGTTTGACCCATGGGGGGGAGGGATCAGGGGATAAAAGTGACCAGCTATTTAGATTATCCACATATGCTTTCCCAATACCTCTTAATACATTCTGAAGCTATAAAAGCAACAATAAAGAAGATATAAGGCAAAAACTCCAAAGCAGCTATTTATGACCCCAGTTTAGCCTATAAGGGGGGGTTGGGGGGTAAAACTGACCAGCTATTTAGACTCTCCATATATGCTTTCCCAATACCTCTTAATACATTCTGAAGCTATAAAAGCAACAATAAAGAAGATAGAAGGCAAAAACTCAAAATCAGCTATTTTATGACCCCAGTTTGACCCATAAGGGGGGGTCGGGGGGTAAAACTAACCGGCTATTTAGACTCTCCACATATGCTTTCCCAATACCTCTTAATATATTCTGAAGCTATAAAAGCAACGATAAAGGAGATATAAGACAAAAACTCCAAAGCAGCTATTTATGACCCCAGTTTGGCCCATAAGGGGGGGGTCGGGGGGTAAAACTGACCGGCTATTTAGACTCTCCACATATGCTTTCCCAATACCTCTTAATACATTCTGAAGCTATAAAAGCAACAATAAAGAAGATATAAGGCAAAAACTCAAAATCAGCTATTTTATGACCCCAGTTTGACCCATAAGGGGGGGTCGGGGGGTAAAACTGATCGGCTATTTAGACTCTCCACATATGCTTTCCCAATACATTCTGAAGCTATAAAAGCAACAATAAAGGAGATATAAGGCAAAAACTCAAAATCAGCTATTTTATGACCCCAGTTTGACCCATAAGGGGGGGTCGGGGGGTAAAACTGACCGGCTATTTAGACTCTCCACATATGGTTTCCTATTACCTCCCAATACATTTTATGGCTCTAAATGCAATACTTAAGACGATAATAGGGGGGGTTGACCTAAATTTAAGGCTCTCAGATTGGAAGGTGTGAGGAAATCACCCATAAATGAGACATTTTTCAAGGGATTGCTCCCAAAATCTAATCAGCTCGCGTTTTCGATAGTATGAACAGGTGTGTCAAAGGATAAGGCTCTGTAGCAAGTAGTTTTTCCTGAACTGTGATGATGGGGGGGTGTACTTAAAACAAGAGGAGAGTGCCCGTGAACGGGCACTGTGTCAGCTGACTTGAGTGTTTTTGATTTGTGAAGGTGATTAGAGGACAGAATAATTATCAGGAAAAGGGCTGTACAGAAATACAGTAAATGGTAACTGAACAGCAAGTTCGAAAGAAATTCCGAAGCTGACAGAAGAAAAGGATAAAAAAGTTGTGCCCTGTAAATGGTATTATGAAGGAAAATAACAAGGTAATTGTTTAAGTGTAAAAAATAGGTTAAAACATATTTAAAGAAATACTACAAATGCAATATCCTCGTTCGACCTTGAAGAAGGGGTCCAAGGTCAAATCTAACCACACAAATACATTCCCAGCCCATGATTTCCTATGGTTTACCATTCCAAACCTCTAGGACCAATTATAAATGAGTTATAAGCACTTTTAAGCTTGGCTGTCCTCATTTGACCTTGAAGGAGGGGTCCAAAGGTCAAATCTGACCATACCAAAAGATTCCGAGCCAATGATTTCCTATGGGATGGTTTACCATCCCAAATCTCTGTCACCAATAATAAGCGAGTTGTAGGCACTTTCAATTTTCGCTATCCTCATTTGACCTTGAAGGAGGGTTCCAAGGTCAAATCGGACCATATCAACAGATTCACAGCCCATGATTTCCTGTCTGTTTACCATCCCAAACCTCTGGGACCAATAATAAGCGAGTTATAAGCACTTTTAAGTTTGGCTATCCTTGTTTGACCTTGAAGGAGGGGTCATTGAAGGTCAAATCTGACCACACCAAAAGATTCCCACCAAATGATTTCCGACAGGTTGGTTTATCATCCCAAACCTCTAGGATCAATAATAAGGGAGATATAAGCACTTTTCATGACTGACAAAAAACACCGGTGGCGGCCATCTTGTTTCTCAAAATGAGGCCAAAAATATTCCCAGACAACATTTTATGGTTATTAATATATACTGCAAACTTAAGAAAGCTAGCTATAATATTTTTTTCATCAGAGCAGTAATGGTGAAATCTCTCTCTACACACTGCGGCTATCCTGTGGATACAATGATTTACTCAACAGTGAGAACCTGAAAGTAGCTATTGCTCAGCTATGCCATGACATAGAGGTCTGCAATTTCACTATGTTATAGCTGACCAAAAATTCTGTGAATAACATATTTAACAAATTACTCTAAATGTAATAGTTTTCAAGTTACAACTGATTTACTCAACAGTGAGAACCTCAAAGGAACTATTACTCAGCTATGCAATGAGCTACATGTCTGAAATTTTACTATGTTATAGCTAACCCAAAAGTAGGTGAACAACATATTTAAGCAAACTACTGTAAATGCAATAGTTTTCAAGCTACAACTGATTTACTCAATAGTGAGAACCTGAAAATAGCTATTGCTCCGCTATGCCATGAGCTATAGGTCTGTAATTTCACTATGTTATAGCTGACCCAAAAGTAGGTGAACAATATATTTTAACAAAATACTCCAAATGCAATATTTTTCAAGTTATAGCTGATTTACTCAACAGTCAGTACCTGAGAATAGCTATTGCTCAGTTGTGCCATGAGCTATAGGTCTATAATTTCACTGTGTTATAGCTGACCCAAAAGTAGCTGAATAACATATTTGCACAAATTTCTGTAAATGCAATAGTTTTCCAATTATAACTGATTTACTCAACAGTGAGAACTTCAAAGTAGCTATTACTCAGCTATAAAATGAGCCACAGGTCTGAAACTTCACTATGTTATAGCTGACCCCAAAATAGGTGAATAACATATTGAAACAAAATACTCTAAATGCAATAGTTTTCAAGTTATAAGTGATTTACTCAACAGTGATAACCTAAAAGTAGCTATTACTCAGCTATGCCATGAGCTACAGGTCTGAAATTTTACTATGTTATAGCTGGCCCAAAAGTAGCTGAATAACATATTTATACGAAATTCTCTAAATGCAATAGTTTTTAAGTTACAAGTGATTTTACTCATGATGGAAGTTACTGAAAAGCCCAAAAGTAGCTATTACTCACTTAGCTATTGAGACAGACACCCAACTTACTCACCATATTGTAGCTATGAAAAAAGTAGCTGAATAACATATTTTAACAAAATGCTCTAAATGCAACACTTTTCAAGTTATAAGTGATTTACTCAACAGTGATAACCTAAAAGTAGCTATTACTCATCTATGCCATGAGCTACAGGTCTGAAATTTTACTATGTTATAGCTGACCCAAAAGTAGCTGAATAACATATTTATACGAAATTCTCTAAATGCAATAGTTTTCAAGTTATAAGTGATTTACTCAACAGTGATAACCTAAAAGTAGCTATTACTCAGCTATGCCATGAGCTACAGGTCTGAAATTTCACTATGTTATAGCTGGCCCAAAAGTAGCTGAATAACATATTTATACGAAATTCTCTAAATGCAATAGTTTTTAAGTTACAAGTGATTTTACTCATAATGGAAGTTACTGAAAAGCCCAAAAGTAGCTATTACTCACTTAGCTATTGAGACAGACACCCAACTTACTCACCATATTGTAGCTATGAAAAAAGTAGCTGAACAACATATTTTCACAAAATGCTGTAAATGCAACACTTTTCAAGTTATAAGTGATTTAGTGCATGATTTCATGAATTTTAATGCATTAAAAATTATTAAAAAAATTTATTAAAAAAAAAGTAGGACAGATCCAGGTCTCATACTCACACAAGGGAATCTACCTCTGGCCTAGTACATATATGCAAGATATGAGAGAAATCCCTGCAATAGTCACTGAGAAAATTGTGATAAAAAGTTGAAATTTTCACACTTTTGGTGGGGGTACCCCCCTTGTAATGTCTCTAGCAAACAGACGAACAGACAGATTTGCATGCCTTGAACAATTTTTCATCCTCGATAGATAAGGTATCTTTTAAAAAAAACAGCATGTCTCTAGGCCTTGTAGTTTTGGAGAAGAACCCCCACGCCGCAGAGTGATGACATAATGTCAGCTGACTGACAAGTCAGCTGACATAAAAATTGTTTTTGATCATGTGACCTTCATAAAGGCCAAAGGTCAAATTTAAGCATGCAGAAAAATTTTCCCACGCCTAAGGTATATAAGTGCCAAATATGGTTTGAAACCTTCTAATAATAAGGGAGATATTCAAGGGAGACGATAATGCGGCGGCGGCGAGGAAACTGAGGCGAAAACAAATAAGCGCCCTTTCAGGGACGCTTAATTATCAATATCTTAAATATCTTAAAAACATTTAATAAGTATCTCAAAAATCAACAGTTATCTTTAACATGTATACAGAGGTTTTGAATTAAAGAATCCATACTTACAAAGCTTATGTTGAGTTTTGTGTTCGTGAAGCATAAAATTTATCATAGTAAGTAATCTTAAAAGAATTTAGGACTATGTAATTGGTATACAAAACGCAATCACATACTTTTTTGAAAATATGACCTTGCCTCAAATAAATGCTTGGTTGAATGTTAGGAGAGGGGCAGAACAAGTTAAGTAAGGTTTCATTTGGCAGAATTCTAAATTTAAAAAAAAAAATACTGTGATGCTTGAAAACAAGTATCACTCCTTCCATGGTTAAAGCAACAAGCACTGGTGACCAGGCGGTCAAGTATCCAGGACAACAATGAAGCAATGACCTCTGTATTAATGCCTGGTGACCAGACGGTCAAGTATCCAGGACAACAATGAAGCAATGACCTCTGTATTAATGCCTGGTGACCAGACGGTCAAGTATCCAGGACAACAATGAAGCAATGACCTCTGTATTAATGCCTGGTGACCAGACGGTCAAGTATCCAGGACAATAATGAAGCAATGACCTCTGTATTAATGCCTGGTGACCAGTCGGCCATGTATCCAGGACAACAATTAAGCAATGACCTCTGTAACCTGTATTAATACCTGGTGACATAATGAGTGTGAATAAGTTTCGTTTTTTCAACAATATCTCGTAAAGTATGTAACTTTACAAATATGTATAACACATCATTAGAAAGGTATTCTTACAGTGCTTCTGCTCATGTTTGTCACATAAAAATCCATGCATTGAGATATTGCAAGTTAAAGATTGAAGTTTTGATATTCACTGACGCCACTGCTTTTTGACAGCCTTTTTTGCATTCTCTCATTAAATATTTGTGTTATTTAAACCATAAATCGTACAAAATGGTGGGTAATAAAAGTAAAACATCCCTCATCAGACATATACTGAAAAGATATATCACTCATGAAGATTAACAATATAATGCTAGTGCTTCGCACTCGTACAATATTACCTTCATTCGTGATACTTATTTTTCTGTATATGTCATTCTGGAAGTTTTCCTATTATACAGAATCCACAAAATGTTTTCAGATGTAAGTTTCACAGGCCATGATTTCCTACAAGTTGTTTTCATATTTTGAAGCCCTATAACCAAATAGAATTAGGCTGCTCGCTTTATTACGAGCTGGCGGTGTATCCCCAAAAATAGCAAACCTGTAGAAGCAATAATAAAATAGATCGAGGCACTTTAGGGTTTTACTAGACATTTTACAAATCTCTTGTGCCTGTGAACTACATACCAAAGACATCTGATTTGGCTGATTTTAAGGTAATTATAACATGGAGATATAAAGTTTGAAGGTATAAACCCAACTTTTATGCTTCAATAACACACTGACTAGGGGTGGGACAGGTGAACGAAAATGGCCTCACGTAACCGTCCTTGTAAACTTAACTTGTGTCAAGTACCCATTGTTTAAAAGAAAAAAAAAAAATTTTAAATGAAATGGGTCACAACTGATTCACTCAAAAATGAGAATCTCAAAGTAGCTTTTGCTCATATTATAGCTGACCCAAAGTAGGTGATTAACATATTTAAACAAAATACTGTAAATGCAATAGTTATCAAGTTACAAGTGATTTACTCAACAGTGACAACCTGAAAGTATCTATTGCTCATCTATGCAATCATGTATAGGTCTGCAATTTTACTACTTTATAGCTGACCCCAAAGTAGGTGAATACCATATTTAAAGAACATACTGTAAATGTAATAGTTTTCAAGTTACAACTGATTTACTGAACAGTGATAACCGCAAAGTAGCTATTACTCAGTTATGCAATGATCTACAGGTCTGCAAAATTCACTATGTTATAGCTGACCCAAAGTAGGTGAATAATATATCTGAAGAAAAAACTCTAAATGCGATAGTCTTCCAGTTACAACAGATTTACTCCACAGTGATAACTTCAAAGTAGCTATTACTCAGCTAAGCAATGAGGTACAGGTCTGCAATTTTACTATGTTATAGCTCATTCAAAAGTAGCTGAATAACATATTTAGATAAAATTCTTAAATGCAATAGTTTTCAAGTTACAAGTCAAAATTTTGAGCATAATTTTGACACCTGGCCTTAAAATAGCTATTACTTCCTTGATTATGACTCCAAGCCTACAAAAAAGATAGCGTGGCGAGATATCATACCCACTAATTCATGCACTAAATACAACATAAATCTGAAAGAAACTGTGCCCTACAGCTTGAACACAAGCAATAGCAAAAATGTTTGACGTTTTGACTCTCTTGAGCATAATTTTGCCTACTGGGCTACCAAAAGAATAGGGAGGCCAGATCTCTGCCATAGTAAGCCACTTGCAAAGTTTAATTTATTTATTTGGGTTTTACATCGCTTTCAACACTGTACAGGTCATATCACAGCTGGTAGTTGGGAGGGCAGAGGAAACCAGTACATAAAGTTGGTCAAGGTTCTGTACTGTAAACTGCCAACCAACAGCAAGCAACTACCAGCTTTCCCACTTGAGGTCAGGCCGGAAACTCCGATCTCAGACATGGGAGGCGAGTGTTACCACTCCTGAGAAGTTTAAAAGAAATCCCAAAAGAAATGTGGCTTGTAGGTAGAACACAAGAAATCTCTGCGGACACGTATACGGACGCAGACGATGATCGTGCATGATCCATAGTATCCCCGCTTTTCGGGGATACGTTTATAAGGAAGATACAAGACCCTTTTAGCATGATGACCCTGTGCGACCTTGAAGCGGTAAGCTTTCCTAGGCATTTACATTTGGTGCAAATCTGACACAGCTAGCCAAAATATTTAAAATTTTAAAACATATCAATAATTTTCGAACAATCGGCTACTGAGGCCATGTTTTTTTTTTTTTAATGAGTACAAACTTTTTACAGACATGTTTTCACAGTGATAAACATTCTCTAAAAATTTGGTGAAGACATCTTCATAAATGAATGCGATATAAAGGTTGATGTTAAAATGTGACAAAGACATATATGCACATGCACACACGCATGCATGGAAAGAATTTCATAATAAAAATATAACTGTGGTAACATCAGTTTAATAGTGCCACTTTTCATATTAAGAACTTAAAGACCGAAAAATATTTAAAGCATTGTCATGGCAACAGGTGTTGCCAGATACCCTCCAAAACCTACTCAGCTCTAGATCCTGTTTTGGTTAGCATATCCTGAAAATTTGGGGAAAATTCATGCATTGGTTTAGGCTGTGAAATACCCACAAACTCTAAGACCCAAAAAATATTGCCATGGCAACAACTGTTACCAGATATCCCCCAAAAACCTTGTCAGCTCTAGATCCTCTTGGGGTGGGGGGTGTTGGCTTGGTCATCTGGGCAACAAATTATGATATACACAATGAAGTAAGGATATTACAAGTACAACTGACCTGTGTAAAGAATCCCATCAGAGCTCTTACATGGTGATGCCGTGACCAGTTCTGGTATGGTGAATGGTAATTTCTTGAGACCTTCATAACCACTGCCCAGTGTGTACAGACTACCATCCTTTGGGTCTGGCAGGAAAGTAGGCCTGTAAAGTACAAAGTAATATATGCACTCTGCAAATTCCCCAAAATACAGTATCAATATTCTATAAATGTAAAAATGTGAAATTTACCAGGATATATGAAATTTGTCCAGGAAATAGACTTTTACTTCATATTTCAAATCGCACATTATTAATACATTGGTCACAATTTTAGGTCACCTACCTAATTTGTTACACAAAATGCTAAATTGTAAGAGGCAACTCCAGTGGTGTAATTCACACGCTTGCTATGATTAAGGATTAATGGATGAATTTATTTATTTATTTGGGTTTTAACGTCACTTTCAACATATAGGTCAAATCACAATGTCCAAGGTTCTGTACCTTAAACTACTGACTACTGGTAATCAACAACTTTCCCACATGGGAGACTGGATTTGAACCTCAGACCTCAGAGGCAAATGTGTTACCACTTTCCCACCATGGGCCCCTTTGATTAAATAAAGGCATTATTAACTATGATACAACATTAACATTGTAATAATTATTGATAAATAACATCAGATGCGCGTACCCCATCTGGGGCAATGGTTTTCAACACCATGAGATATAGAAGTAGTGAAACAGTACAAAGTTCAGCATACTTTCAGAGCAGTGTCAGTTATATAAAGGTCCAAAGTATGTTTAAGTAGAGAAAATAACGTCTTAGAGAAGAAAATGTATGTAAAGATAAAATATTAAAACAAGACAATTCAATAGCAAGATTACAGCATTTCTCAGTAAACTAAAAATTATAAATTTATAAAATTTATTAGCAGGAGAATAGCTGTCAATGGAAATAGCATAACTAGAGACTGCGTCTCGACGCAGTGTATCCCTGGATGGGACATGGTTGAAGCATGACATACAGAGTATTATGTGCTGAATGGGACATGATGGACCTTATATAGGGAGGATTCCCTCTATTTTACACCAGCAGTATAAGATTCAGGGTACAGGATTTCGTGTAAGATGTATTGACATGTTAAAGCTGTAGTTACAATAATAAGGAGATCCCACCCACTGTAAGTGTGAAAGACCATATTCAACCCTGAAGGAGGGCCCCAAGGGCAAATTTGACCCCACTGAAAGATTTGGGGCACATAATTTCTTATAAGTTGTCTTCACATCTCAAGTGTCTAAGACAATAAATAAGGGAAACATAGGCCATTATAAGTATGAAGGACCACATTCAAGCTCGAATGAGGGGTTCACCATGATAATGACCCCACCAAAAGATTCTAAGCACAGGATTTCCTATAAGTTGTCTTCACAACCAAAAAAGCTACAACCTGTTATAAGTGAGACACAGGCCACTATAGATATCAGGGACTAAATGCGACTTTCAAGGAGGGGTCAAAGCTCAAATCTGACCCCACCACAAGAATTGGGGCACATGGTTTCCTGTAAGTTGTCTTGACATCCCAAACCTCTATGCCAAATTATACAGTGCGACCAATAATAAGGGAGATATAGGTCAAGTATCAAGGACCACATTCGACCTAAAAGGAGGGGTCGAAGGTCAAATCTGAACCAGCCCAAAAATTTGGGGCACATGATTTCCCATAAGTTGTCTTCACATCCAAACCTCTACGACCAATAATAAGGGAGATATACACCATTATAGGTATGAAGGACCACATTCGACACCAGAAGATTCCCAGCCCATAATTTCCTATAGATTGGTTTACCATCCCAAACCTGTGCGACCAATAATAAGCGAGTTATAAGCACTTTTAAGTTTGGCTATCCTCGTTTGACCTTGAAGGAGGAGCCCACGGTCAAATCCGACTACACCAAAAGATTCCCCGCCCATGATTTCCTATATGTTGGTTTACCATCCCAAACCTCTAGGACCAATAATAAGCGAGCTATAATCACTTTTAAGTTTGGCTATCCTCGTTTGACTTTGAAGGAGGGGTCCAAGGTCAAATCTGACCACACCAAAAGATTCCCAGCCCATGATTTCCTACAGGTTGGTTTACCATCCCAAACCTCTAGGACCAATAAAAAGGGAGATATAAGCACTTTTCATGACTGACAAAGAAATGCCAGTGGCGGCCATCTGGTTTTTCAAAATGAGGCCAAAAATATTCCCAGTCAAGATCTTGTAATGAGAAACGTATCCTGCAAATTTGAGATCTCTACCTATAATACCCTTTGCTCTAGAGGGCCAACAAAAGTCCTTCCTGAAGTAAAAAAATGCCAGTGGAGGCCATCTTGTTTTTCAAATTGAGGAAAAAAAATATTCCCAGGCAAGATTTTATGGTTTTGAATATATTCTGCAAATTTGAGAAAGCTAGCTATACCATTTTTTTCATTAGAGCGGTAATGGTGAAATCTCTACACACAGGCCAAAAATGGCCTCGGTGAGATACTTTGGCGGTCTGTGGATGATCTTCAGTGAAGAGCTTCAAGGTCAAATTTCTGCATGCTTACAGAGGACATATATATGTATTATATATACCACCCATAGGATGATCTAACTTTCTATATATGAGAACAGGGCAAAAATGGGAAAAAATGACCAAAATCTGACCACCAGTGATCTTGAAATTGAAGGTCAAGGTCACAAAACAATAGTGTTTGTGGCATTGCCCATATATACCCACATACCAAATTTGAAAGGTCCAACTAAAACATTTTTAAGCTATCGTGTCCAAAAGGAAATCTCTGCGGCGGCATGACAGTACTGAATCCTAAGTATCCCCGACTTTGGTCCGGGGATACAATTATGTAAACGTACATATAATAATCAGTTGCAGCAGTCCATATATCTTTGTCATAAGAGAAACATGTCTCAAGTATGGCAGGTGAACACACTTTGGAAGAGCCAAAGTTAAAGGTCACACCTTGATGCACACCTACACCCCTTAACCAATGTCCCTACCAGGTGTCAACCTTCTACACCTTATGGAATCCATGGTCACTATGACGAGGTCAAAGGTCAAATCAAGAGCACACCATGATGTTACACACCAACAACCCCAAAGCAATGTTCCTACCAAGTATCAACTTCCTACACTTAACGGTTTCAGAGACATTGCCCAGACAAGATATTATAGATCAAGGTAACTATGCCAAGGTCAAAAGTTAAATCAAGGTCACACCATAACGTTGCACACCTATAAACCCCCTAACCAATGTCCCTGCCAAGTAACAACTTCCTACACATTACGGTTTTTGAGATACTGCCCGGATAAGATTTAATGGGTCAAGCTCAAAACAGCAAGGTCAAAGATCACACCAAGGTCAGACTATAACGTTGCACACCTACAACCCCCAACCAATGTCCCTACCAAGTATCAACTTCTTACACCTTACAGTTTCCCAGATATAGCCTGGACAAAATTTTATAGGTCAAGGTCACTTCAGCAAAGTCAAAGATCAAATCAAGGTCAGTCCATGATGCTGCACTCCTATACACCCCAACCAATGTCCCTACCAAGTATCAACTTCCTACACCTTCAGGTTTCTGACTTTATACTATAAAGTAGAAAAAGGTTTTTGAAAATAAAAACATGCAGCGCTGAGAGAAGAAGTGAAAGTTAAGCAGACAGTGTGGAAGTTTATGCATTAACATGAAAGAAAAATTTAAGCTTTATTTTGTTTTCTATGGTCATAAATTGCGAAACGTTAATTGAATAAATGCTCAGGATCAGAATGCATAAAGCATCAATACTTATAATAGGTTGAAAGTTACACCATAAAACTACTTAATTAAAGAGTAACAGTGCTTTATAAATGCCATATATCTATTTACATTTTAGAAAAAGGTGTAGTAAAATTTGAGCCTTTAAAAAGGCAACAAGTTTATGACAAAATGCTCTGAACACATCTATCCCAATGAGTAAATAAAAGGTCATGGTTCCCACAAGCCTAATTATATCTTATGAATAATGCTCATTTCTATTTATATATAACTGTGGTTCTTTGTTGAGTCCCCAGAGAATTAGTCCACTGGGTATATGCTGATAAGGGATAAAATCAATAGTTAATGTGTGTGTCTCCCCAACACCCCCCCTCTCCCCCTGTTTTAGTCTATGCAAGAAATGCTCATATAGGGAAGGAGTAAGATGTTATCTTTATCTATGCTCTGTTGAAAGCGTCAGTGATATGTAGATTTTATATATAAATAAGGGACATAGTAAAGAATATGTTTGCATTGCTGAGTTATTAGTTTACTGCAGAAGAATGGAAGTCAGAAGAAGAACTGACAATGAGCTAAAAATGGGAATTTATAAATGTGTCATTATCACACTCCCAATACCACTTAATACATTCTAAAGCTCTAAAAGCAAGAATAAAAGAGATATAAGGCAAAAACACAAAATCGGCTATTTAATGATCCCAGTTTGACCCATAAGGGGGGTCAGGGGGTAAATCTGACTGGCTACCTAGACTCTTCACATATGGTTTCACAATACCTCTTAACACATTCTAAAGCTCTAAAACCAATAATAAAGGAGATATAAGGAAAAATGAAAAAAAAACGGTTATTTTATGACCCCAGGTTGACCCTACAGGGGGGGACTCTACATATGGTTTCTTATTACCTCCCAATATATTTTATGGCTCTAAATGCAATACTTAAGAAGATAATAGGGGGGTTCACATGAATTTCAAGCTTTCTGGTTAGTACCTGTGAGAAAATCGCTCATAAATCAGTCATTTTTCATCGGATCGCTCCCAAAATCTAATCAGCTTGCGCTTTTGATAGTATGAACATGTGTGTATAATTACAACCCTCTGCGAACAGTAGACCTTGTTGAGCGGCGATGATGGACGGGTGTACCCCCCAAAAACTATTTTTTGATCATGTGACCTTGATAAAGATGAAACGTCAAATTTAAGCATGTGGAAAAATTGGCGAGGAAACTTACGCGAAAACAAGTAAGCGCCCTTTTCAGGGACAATCAATTAAAACAATGACAAAATATATATGATCACTTCTGCTGATAATTTTTTCATATATTATAGCCATTTTATATGAGCTTCTGTTGACCAGTACCGCCAACACTATAATAGTATTTACTATCTGTGAAACTATGACAACTAAGTATTTTACATTTGTCCAACTTTTCACATTAATATGAAGAATTGACTATCGTTTGTTATAACATTAATACATTCACAATTTTTAGTTTATGTTTGTTTATAAGGTCTCACTAAGTATACTACCAGTACAAGTAAGTTTTTAAAGTAACATAAGTAAAATGCAAAAATAAGATGAACTAGATCTAGCACATTGAAGTATCCAGACAAATCACTAAAGTCAGTGAACCATTGTTTGATCTTGAATGAGGGGCCCATGATATCCTATAGGTTGATTTCACATTGCAAACCTCTAGGACCAACAATAAGCAAGTTTTAAGCACTTTTAACTTTGGCTACAGCTCTGAAGATACAAATATTGTACATATTTCTCTTACCCTGAATCTATTTCCATGGGAATCCTCAAAACTGGATCTGTAATAATACAAAATACTTTTTAACATATTGAACTTTCACTTTCAATTAAATTTCACCTCACACAAATCATTTCTTTGGTCTCAAAGCGCAGAAGTTAATGCAGTTTTCAAATTCCAAAAATAAAATTATGCAGTATGATTCAAAGTTTCATTTGCTAAAACATAAAAATGATAAACAGTTCAATTGTCCAATATTTGAAAAGTAAAACTGGGTTTAAGAACTACTATAATTTTTGGGAAAATGTTTTGGTAAAACAACATCAAAGCACAATGAATTCATCAGCAGATTCACCTTTCACCACAACATTTTAATGTATCAGAATGACAAAAGCTCTAGTGTTACTTTGCATCATGTTATAACAGTATTTCCATTTACACACAAACATGCGTAAATTTACTTGGAAATCTAGCAATTTATGCACATATTGTTTACCTGAGGGTCAAAGTGATACAGATATATTTGGAGAAACAAATATCAATATGTAATCTATGTATGAAGCAATTCTTTATTTATTCCAATTTCCAAACAAAAATGGTGGATTTCCTGTTTTTTTAACTTGTCACTGCACATGTACAGGATCAACAGGTCAAGAGATGAAGAGTGCACAAGCTTATGAGATCATGCATGCACATTCAGAATCCACCAAAGGACGCAAGATTTTTTTACTGAAAGCATAGATATGCATACAATAAAAATAAACACTGAAGATTAGCTGTATATTTTAAAATTAAGTGGTTTCAAGTGATTTCCTAGCAAGTTGTTTACCTCCACCTGTTAGGGGAAATTTCATGCAAGACGAAAGCTATGCCGATAAGATCCCTCCTAAGATCAGCGCTAGAATTTACTAATGTACCATTTCTTTTCTTGAATGAGGAATATTAAATTCATACCAATTCAGTTCACAGATTAATGATACAGATTGAAGAAGAGGCAACAAGTGACAATATAAAGGACTACAAAAGTATTTGATTTAAAAAAAAACTTTATTTCAACAGTGACTTTACATTACTGTTAATTAACTTATATTTTTTAATGTCCACTGTATATGGTCAGCTAATTATTAAGTAACTTACCTTCTTTTAATGTCCATTGTATATGCCCAGTTATTTTGTTTACCGCATGCAGTGACCCATCAAGTGTTGATATAAACAACAGTGAATCAGTTGTTGTAAGCTGTGTGTTCTTAAAAGAAAGAATAACAACAAATAACAGGAAACAAGAGGAGAGTGCCCGTGAACGGGCACTGTGTCAGCTGACTGAGTGTTTTTGATTTGTGAAGGTGATTAGAGGACAGAATAATTATCAGGAAAAGGGCTGTACAGAAATACAGTAAATGGTAACTGAACAGCAAGTTCGAAAGAAATTCCGAAGCTGACAGAAGAAAAGGATAAAAAAGTTGTGCCCTGTAAATGGTATTATGAAGGAAAATAACAAGGTAATTGTTTAAGTGTAAAAAATAGGTTAAAACATATTTAAAGCAATACTACAAATGCAATATCCTCGTTCGACCTTGAAGAAGGGGTCCAAGGTCAAATCTAACCACACAAATACATTCCCAGCCCATGATTTCCTATGGTTTACCATTCCAAACCTCTAGGACCAATTATAAATGAGTTATAAGCACTTTTAAGCTTGGCTGTCCTCATTTGACCTTGAAGGAGGGGTCCAAAGGTCAAATCTGACCATACCAAAAGATTCCGAGCCAATGATTTCCTATGGGATGGTTTACCATCCCAAATCTCTGTCACCAATAATAAGCTTGTAGGCAATAATGAGTTGTAGGCACTTTCAATTTTCGCTATCCTCATTTGACCTTGAAGGAGGGTTCCAAGGTCAAATCGGACCATATCAACAGATTCACAGCCCATGATTTCCTGTGTGTTTACCATCCCAAACCTCTGGGACCAATAATAAGCGAGTTATAAGCACTTTTAAGTTTGGCTATCCTTGTTTGACCTTGAAGGAGGGGTCATTGAAGGTCAAATCTGACCACACCAAAAGATTCCCACCCCATGATTTCCTACAGGTTGGTTTATCATCCCAAACCTCTAGGATCAATAATAAGGGAGATATAAGCACTTTTCATGACTGACAAAAAACACCTGTGGCGGCCATCTTGTTTCTCAAAATGAGGCCAAAAATATTCCCAGACAACATTTTATGGTTATTAATATATACTGCAAACTTAAGAAAGCTAGCTATAATATTTTTTTTCATCAGAGCAGTAATGGTAAAATCTCTCTCTACACACTGCGGCTATCCAGTGGATACAATGATTTACTCAACAGTGAGAACCTGAAAGTAGCTATTGCTCAGCTATGCCATGACATAGAGGTCTGCAATTTCACTATGTTATAGCTGACCAAAAATTCTGTGAATAACATATTTAACAAATTACTCTAAATGTAATAGTTTTCAAGTTACAACTGATTTACTCAACAGTGAGAACCTGAAAGGAACTATTACTCAGCTATGCAATGAGCTACATGTCTGAAATTTTACTATGTTATAGCTAACCCAAAAGTAGGTGAACAACATATTTAAGTAAACTACTGTAAATGCAATAGTTTTCAAGCTACAACTGATTTACTCATTGAGTAATACTCAATAGTGAGAACTCAATAGCTAACCCAAAAGTAGGTGAACAACATATTTAAGCAAACTACTGTAAATGCAATAGTTTTCAAGCTACAACTGATTTACTCATTGAGTAATACTCAATAGTGAGAACCTGAAAATAGCTATTGCTCCGCTATGCCATGCGCTATAGGTCTGTAATTTCACTATGTTATAGCTGACCCAAAAGTAGGTGAACAATATATTTTAACAAAATACTCCAAATGCAATATTTTTCAAGTTATAGCTGATTTACTCAACAGTCAGTACCTGAGAATAGCTATTGCTCAGTTGTGCCATGCGCTATAGATCTATAATTTCACTATGTTATAGCTGACCCAAAAGTAGCTGAATAACATATTTGCACAAATTTCTGTAAATGCAATAGTTTTCCAATTATAACTGATTTACTCAACAGTGAGAACTTCAAAGTAGCTATTACTCAGCTATGAAATGAGCCACAGGTCTGAAACTTCACTATGTTATAGCTGACCCCAAAATAGGTGAATAACATATTGAAACAAAATACTCTAAATGCAATAGTTTTCAAGTTATAAGTGATTTACTCAACAGTGATAACCTAAAAGTAGCTATTACTCAGCTATGCCATGAGCTACAGGTCTGAAATTTTACTATGTTATAGCTGGCCCAAAAGTAGCTGAATAACATATTTATACGAAATTCTCTAAATGCAATAGTTTTTAAGTTACAAGTGATTTTACTCATGATGGAAGTTACTGAAAAGCCCAAAAGTAGCTATTACTCACTTAGCTATTGAGACAGACACCAAAATTACTCACCATATTGTAGCTATGAAAAAAGTAGCTGAATAACATATTTTAACAAAATGCTCTAAATGCAACACTTTTCAAGTTATAAGTGATTTACTCAACAGTGATAACCTAAAAGTAGCTATTACTCAGCTATGCCATGAGCTACAGGTCTGAAATTTTACTATGTTATAGCTGACCCCAAAGTAGCTGAATAACATATTTATACGAAATTCTCTAAATGCAATAGTTTTCAAGTTATAAGCGATTTACTCAACAGTGATAACCTAAAAGTAGCTATTACTCAGCTATGCCATGAGCTACAGGTCTGAAATTTCACTATGTTATAGCTGGCCCAAAAGTAGCTGAATAACATATTTATACGAAATTCTCTAAATGCAATAGTTTTTAAGTTACAAGTGATTTTACTCATAATGGAAGTTACTGAAAAGCCCAAAAGTAGCTATTACTCACTTAGCTATTGAGACAGACACCCAACTTACTCACCATATTGTAGCTATGAAAAAAGTAGCTGAACGACATATTTTCACAAAATGCTGTAAATGCAACACTTTTGAAGTTATAAGTGATTTAGTGCATGATTTCATGAATTTTAATGCATTAAAAATTATTAAAAAAATTTATTAAAAAAAAAGTAAGGCAGATCCAGGTCTCATACTCACACAAGAGAATCTACCTCTGGCCTAGTACATATATGCAAGATATGAGAGAAATCCCTGCAATAGTCACTGAGAAAATTGTGATAAAAAGTTGAAATTTTCACACTTTTGGTGGGGGTACCCCCCTTGTAATGTCTCTAGCAAACAGACGAACAGACAGATTTGCATGCCTTGAACAATTTTTCATCCTCGATAGATAAGGTATCTTTTAAAAAAAAACAGCATGTCTCTAGGCCTTGTAGTTTTGGAGAAGAAGTTGTTCACGCGGACGCGGACGCCCACGCCGCAGAGTGATGACATAATGTCAGCTGACTGACAAGTCAGCTGACATAAAAATCAACTCTCGAGTCCAGTGGCAATGGGCGATAATGGACACTTACAGCCCTGATCTCGCTTGCCAGCATGAATAATGGCGAGAGAGCTTAATATATTGGAAACAAACCTTAAATTTGAAGAAATTATAAAGTTTATCTCGTATTTTTGCAGATTTCATAGCGTTTATGATCATAATTGTTTGGTTTTGTTGTGACTTTCTTTATTTCTCGTAAGCGGTATTCGATTGGGGAAGTACTAAAACACATCTTTTTTTGGAATCCTGGAATCACAAAGGTGCTGGCTGTTGAGAGGGATGTAAAACCCTGAAATATGAACTTTGCAAAGGTAGACAGGAGGGGGGGCGACTAATAGGGAGGGGGCGTTAATACGGATAAATACGGCAGTTTGATGGGTTTCTAAAACGCCGAAATCTACATTTAAACTAGAAAAATGTTTTTGCTAACAAAAACAAAGCGTCCCAAAAGGTCAGATGCTTTATAGTATAAAGTAGAAAAAGGTTTTTGAAAAGAAAAACATGCAGCGCTGAAAGAAGAAGCTAAGTTAGGCAGACAGTGTGGAAGTTTATGAATTAACACGAAAGAAAAATGTAAGCTTTATTTTGTTTTCTATGGTCATAAATTGTGTAAAGTTAATTTAATAAATGCTATAGTTTGTAAGAAGAGTAGTTTTAAAGTAGATATAAGGCAAAACAAGAAAATCTGCTATTTTATTACCCCAGTTTGACCCATAAGAAGGGGTCAGTGGGTAAACCTGACTGGCTATATAGACTCTCCATATATGGGGTAGCGTGACCACAAAACTGGGTTGAAAGCCCAAGAAGCAATAATGAGTGGGATAAAATAACTTTTCTATATGATAAACTCAACTTTGAAGCAACTTTACTAAGCAGCAGATGTAAAATTTGCTAAAATCACTGTATGTTTTACAGTTAAATAAATGACATTTTCCATTTCCACAAAAATCCAAGACCCCTGCCAGAATATTGAAAATTTAAATTTATTTCCACAAGAGTCCTTACTACTAGGGCTGCAAGGAATCATAAAATTGTGAACTGAATCAATTTGCAAATTAAGTTTTGCAAACCAGATCAATTCATGAATCGACTTGGTTTAAAAAAACCTTTTTCAATCTTGATGCTAAATATTATGTCACTATGAATATCAAAGTCTTACTAATATATCAGGAATTTAAAGGAAAATTTACTAAGGGGGAAGTTACAACTCAATAAAAGCCTTTACATGAAACAGCTTGTCTCTGTTAAATGCCATATATCTAGTTATATTTTAGAAAAAGGCGTAGTAAAATTTAAGCCTTTAGAAAGGCAAGAAGTTTTTGACATAATGCTGTGAGTGATGAGTAAATAAATGGTCAATGTTCCCACAAGCCTATTTATATCTTATGAATAATGCTCATTTCTATATATATGATTGCCAGTCTTTGATGAGTCCTCAGAGAACTAGATTGGGCCAACTCGGCGCCAACATATCCCCAGACAGGTCATCACTCACGCCACAGGTTTTGATCGGGAATTTTTAAAAACATAATTACCCATTATTATATGAACTTCAGCACATCAATCTACTCTGTTTATATCTTCCAAGGAAGATGGTGTATCCCCAGACGCCGAATACATAACTCAAATTATATTTTCAATCTTCCTGCAATGATAACTCTAAACCTATTTTCAAAGTATTTAAATGATTGATGATTGAATGTCCATTCTAAAATAATAATCCCAAAAGAGCATATCTGTTTCTATATTTGTTGACAAATAAAATATTATTTTTAACTCAACTCATCATACTTTTCAATCTTCCTTCAAAGTATTTAAATGATTGATGATTCAATGTCCATTCTAAAATTCATAATCCCAAAAGCGCATATCTGTTTCTATATTTGTTCACAAATAAAATATTATTTAAAAAAAAATTATTTATATTATTATTTTATTATATTATTTTTAGAATTTGCAAATTGTTTTCAGTTATTCATTTCCTCTATACCTATATATGTGGTCCATATATATGCAACCTAAATATGTGACACAATCTCAGTTCTGACTCCCCTTTGTGTTATATGTAATGAAGCCCACCACCTCCCACCCCCACCCCTCTCCCCTTCTCCACATCTCTCTCACTATTACACAAGATCTGCAACCCCATTGAGGTCTTTGTTTCTCATCTGATATCATTAAATACCTTTGTTTATTTAGTGTCACTCAATATAGCTGGAGGTCCCAGAGGTGGGTGGGGGGAATCCGGGTGGGGGATGTGGGTTGGGACTTAGTTTAGTTTATTAGTTTATTATAGTGACATGTATTATGTTGACAAGGATTATACAAAAACTATTGAAGTAATACCCAGCCCTATATGGGCTTATAAGTCACTTTAAATAGAGAGTTAATAACAAACAGAGCAAACATATTTTGAGGTAAGATACAGTAAATAAAGACAGCAATTCAATACATAAAAATTAACAATATAATTTACTTTTTCTTTCTTGCCACAAATCAAAAATAAAATTAATAACCATATTGACATTCATATGAGTTAATACCCTTGATAATTGATCTATTAATAATTCAGATTTATCTATATTTAAAATTTTGAAATATTTCACACGAATCAGCTCTAAAGCTGGACAAACACAAACAAAATGTATCTCATCTTCTACATCTTTTTTACACAGTTTACATGTTCTCTCAAAGAGATGGAGTGCTACAGCATAAATGGTAAACAAACAATCTATATAAAAGGGGTACTCAAATACAAAAAGAATTGAGAATTTTAAGTATGTGATTATCAACTGAAATGAGTTCATAACTGTAGGAGCTGTGTCAAAATTAACTGAGGCAAGTTGAATAAAACTGGGCTAGTTGAGGGTTAAAAATCCCCTAGTTTTACTACATACGGATATAATTTCATTAATATTGGGACTTAAAGCTCACTTAAAGTGTCCATTTTGTCTACTTGAATATGTTTAACCGGCGTTTAACCAGTTTCATTTTAAAAAGTTAAAAACTCAGCAAGCAGAGGTATAACACACAAAAATAAGTTCTTAAAAGACTGAGATAGCCATAACATTATTAATATTCAAAATTTAAATAGACAGGCATTTCCTTTTAAAAATTCAAAGATTTCAGCTCTATAACCCACATAGTTTGACAGTTACTGGGCTTTAAAGTGGCATAATGTCCATAAATTGGGTTTCTGTGGGCATTTTACAATTGTTAAAGAGACCTTAGCAATTAAACTACAGATCTGAAACTTTTGGGGGGACATACATAACAAACAAAAATTATATATAATACAGTTTAAGACTTGTCACACTAAGCATTTCCAAATAACAGGGCAAAATACGGAAAAAATGTCAAAAAAGGCACTTGGGCGAGTGTCTATGGCCCTCATACACAGGTTAAATGTCTACTAAAAACCTTGATTTTCGCCATATGTAAAAAGGACATAATAATGCATTCCCAGATGGGATTTCAGCTCCATCAATCACATAGTTTAACAGTCACAGGGCTTAAAGGTGGCAAAAAGTCCAAATATTGGGTCTCTGTGGGCCTTTTAGAGATCTCGATGTGGCTTTCAAATTAAAGCTTCAGACTTAAAATTTGTTACATACTAAGATTACACATAGAATATGTATCTAATAAAGTTTGAAACTTCTCAGACTTACCATTTCCAAGTTACAGAGCAAAATATGTGAAAAATGTCTTAAAAGGGTCACTCAGGTGGGTGTTTAAGGTCCTCATACACAGGTTAAATGTCTACTTGAAGCCTTGATTTTTGGCACATGTAAAAAGAACATAATAATGTATTCCCAGATGAGATTTCAGCTCTATCAGTCACATAGTTTAACAGTCACAGGCCTTAAAATTGGCAAAAAGTCCAAATACTGGGTCTTTATGGGGCCTTCTAGAGACCTAAATGTGGCCTTCAAATTAAAGCTTCAGACTTAAAATTTGTCACATACTAAGATTACACATAGAATATGCATCTAATACAGTTTGAAACTTCTTAGACTTACCATTTCCAAGTTACAGGGCAAAATATGTGAAAAATGTCTAAAAATGGTCACTCGGGTGGGGATTTATGGTCCTCATACACAGGTTAAATGTCTTCTTAAAGCCTTAATTTTTGGCACATATATAAATAACATACTAATATCTTCCCAGATAGGATTTGAGCTCTATCAGTCACATAGTTTGACAGTCACAGGGCTTAAAAGTAGCAAAAAGTCCAAATATTGGGTCTTTGGGAGCCTTTTAGAGACCTCAATTTGACCTTCAAAATTAAAGCTTCAGACTTAAAATCTGTTACATACTAAGATTACACACAGAATATATATCTAATACAGTTTGAAACTTCTCAGACTTACCATTTCCAAGTTACAGGGAAAAAGATGTGAAAAATGTCTTATAAGGGTCACTCGGGTGGGTGTTTATGGTCCTGATACACAGGTTAACTGTCCATTAAAGGCCTAAATGTTGGGGCACATATAAGAAAACACATAGATATATTCCCAGATGATATTTAACTTAGATGAGAGACATAGTTTGAAAGCTACAGTGCTTGAAAGTGGCAAAAAGTGCATAAATTGGGTCTCTGTGGGCACTTTTGAGACCTTAAGTCGACCCCTTTGGGTAAACCTACAGCCATAAAATTTTCTACAGACAAGGATTACATATCAAAGTTATACCTAGCACAGTTTGAGACTCATCAGAATTACCACTTCCAAATTATAGGGCAAAATATGTGAAAAGTATAGCAAAAAATCCCTAAGTGGGGGTATTTATGGGCCTCAAGGACAATTTTCTCCTCAACTTAAAGTCGTGATTTTCGGCACATGTACTAAGAACATATTAATGTGTTGTCAGGTAAAATTTCAGCCAGCTGAGCATCATAGTTTGTGACCTACAGGGCTCTAAGTGGCCAAAAGTCCAATTTCTGACCTTAAGGTGGCCATAAGTTCTTTTTTACTGGGAGTTTAAGGTCACCTTAAAATAGGGATCTTCCTTTGGGCACCCTTAACATGTGTACCAAGTTTGAAAAAAAAATATTAATTTGTTTTTGAGTTATCGCGCCCACAAGGAAATTTCTACGGCGGCGGCGGCGGCGGCGCGACAGACCTGAATCCAATATATCCCCGACTTTCGTCTGGGGGTATAATTAGTCCACTGGGTATATGCTGATAATGGATAAAATCAAGTTAATGCGTGTCTCCCCAACATCCCCCTCCCCCTGTTGTAGTCTATGCATGAATAAATGCTCAAAAAGGAGTTAAGATGTTATCTTTATCTATGCTCTGTTGAAAATGTCAGTGATATGTAGATGTTATGTATAAATAAGAGACATAGTAAAGAATATGTTTGCATTGTTGAGTTATTAGTTTACTGCAGAAGAATGGAAGTCAGAAGAAGCGATAATGAGCTGAAAATGGGAATTTATAAATGTGTCATTATCAACCTGTTGCACCGAAATAAGTTTGTAAATATCTGGACCCAGTTTTTTACAATAAAACAAGCACAATTTGATGCATATGATAATTTTAGATGATGACAACAAAATAGGAATGTATTTTGCCTGCTTCAATAGTATGTATAAGTCATGAGTGCAATTACAAAAAGTTACACCTTTGCACGATGATATGAAAATAACATTAAGATAATGACATCATTAATGTCGAAATATTTAAGTACAAATTGCATTCTATGACCCCACTGTGACCAGCTCTTAAGACTCTCTATATATGGTTTCCCACTACCTCTTAAAACTTGTAAAGCTGTAAAACCAATGATAAAGAAGATATGAGGCAAAAACAGAAAAATTGATATTTTATGACCCCAGTTTGACTCATAAGAGGGGGTCAGAGGGCTAATTTGACCAGCCACCTAGACTCTCCACGAATTCCAACTACCTGTTAATACATTCTAAAGCTGTAGAAGCAAAAATGCAAAGGACATATGAGGCAAAAACACAAAATCAGCTATTTTACGACCCCAGTTTGACCCATAAGGGGGGTGGGGGGGTGGGGGGTCAGGGGGTAAACATGGCCGGCTATCTTGACTCTTCACAAAAGGTTTCCCAATACCTCTTAATACATTGTAAAGCTCTAACAGCAAGAATAAAGTAAATATCAGACAAAAACACAAAATTGACTATTTTATGACCCCCGTTTGACCCATAAGGGAGGGCCTGGGGAAAAATCACTTCATATAAGGTTTCCCAATACCTCATAATACATTGTAAAGCTCTAAAAGCAAGAATAAAGTAGATATAAGGCAAAAACACAAAATCGGCTATTTTATGACCCCTGTTTGACCCATAAGGGAGGGCCTGGGGAAAAATCACTTCATATAAGGTTTCCCAAATACCTCATAATACATTGTAAAGCTCTAAAAGCAAGAATAAAGTAGATATAAGGCAAAAACACAAAATCGGCTATTTTATGACTACAGTTTGACCCATGGGGGGGGGGGGGGGGGGGGAGGCAGGGGTTAAATCTGACCAGCTATCTCGACTCTTCACATATGGTTTCCCAATACCTCTTAATACATTCTAAAGCTCTAAAAGCAAAAATAAAAGAGATATAAGGCAAAACACAAAATTGGCTATTTTATGACCTCAGTTTGACCCATAAGGGCGGGTCAGGGGGTAAATCTGACCGGCTATCTTGGGATTTGACTTGCTTTCTAGACTCTCCACATATGGTTTCCTACTACCTCCCAATACATTTTACGGCTCTAAATGCAATACTTAAGAAGATAATAGGGGGGTTCACATGAATTTTAAGCTTTCTGGTTGATAGGTGTGAGAAAATCGCTCATAAATCAGTCATTTTTCATCGGATCGCTCCTAAAATCTACTCAGCTTGCGTTTTTGATAGTATAAACATGTGTGTATCATTACAAGCCTCTGCGGACAAAAGATTTTGCTGAGCAGCAATGACGGGCGGGTGTACCCGAAAAAAACTGTTTTTTGATCATGTGACCTTGATAAAGATCAAAGGTCAAATTTAAGCATGTGGAAAAATTTTCCCATGCCTAAGGTATATAACTGTCAAATATGGTTTAAAAGCTTCCAATAATAAGGGAGATATTCAAGGGAGACCGTAATGCGGCGGCGGCGAGGAAACTGATGCAAAAACTAATAAGCGCCCGTTTCAGGGAAGCTTAATCACACAAGCACTCCCAAGTATTGTACACCACATAACATAGTTTGTGAGGTTTTCCAATATGCATAGGGTTTTGCTACTAGCCTTATTTTCTTTCCCAGGAAAAAAGGGACACGGGAAAAAAGAGACACAGAAAAAAGGGGCACACAGTTTTTGGAAAAGGGGAGAAAACAGGCACAATATTTTTGTCCAATTACGAAACAAACATCATTAATACAAATCAACTTTTACTCAGGAACACAAAACAAAATACAATTCTAAATAACTACTCTGGATTGCATTTTAAAATTAAAAGATATTTTAAGTAGACAGCTTATCAAGCATTCTAAGCAATTTTGTGCATGTACTGTGAATGACATTTTACAATTAAAAGCCCCTTTAAGTAGACCCCCTAAACAATCTAAGCAATTCTATGCATTCTATGCTATAGTTACTTTAGCAAATGCAAATTAAAAATCACAGAAAATATAATTTAATAGTTGATTAATTGTCGTCAGTATATGCAAGTGAAATATACAGCGCTGTCAAGTTAATAAAAATTCTGATCAAAGGTCCAATTAACACATTGAAGTACGGTTATAAATTCTCAAATAGGGTAAGTGACTCTATTTTTTTGTAAATTGTATATCTGTTAAAACATACACTTGTAAATTGACTAGGTTTACAAAGTCATCCACATAAGATGTAATACCTAGTTTGAGACCTAATTAACTTAGTATACACTGATAATGGGTCAGTTTGACAATGACACAGATTTAGCAGCTGTCACATTCAACAGGTATACTACCTCAGGAGGTGGGGATTCTAGTGGGGGGGGGGGGGGGGTGTAGACAGAAGCCCCAGGACAAAGGCTTCAAACTCTTAAAATTGGGTTGTGCGCCACACACACACACACACACACACACACACACACACACAACACACACACACCCCGATCTGGCTCTTGAAAATGCGTCTTTGCTTTTCCTGACGTTTTTGCAATGAACTGTGGGTAAAGCAGTCTATTGAATCCACCTCTTGAGGTAGACTCTTGGATTCCTAATTCATTTGGTGAATCTGTGCACTCCGCGAGCGAATACGTTAATCTGATGTTTCTAGATTGCTTGGTGTACATCTGTGGAGGACACCTATTCCATTCGACAGCCAGGGTCCTCAATGAGACAGGGCTGGGATTCACAAAAGATCTTAAGCAAAAAATTGTCACAACTTTTAGAGAAAAGTCTTAACTGTGCAAGAATTTTGTCATGAAGTTAAGACTTTTTTTTGCTTAGACAAAATGGGATTCACAAAAGGTCTTAGACAAAATTTTGTCTTAGATTTTGTCATAACTTTAAGACCACTGCAGGGCAGACTTAAAGTCATTTTTAAAATATTCCATTGCTTGTATTTACATTTTACCCTTTGTTATGAAAACAACATTCAAAGTAGTTAAGACATTTTGCACAAATTTTGTCTCAGCTAAGCACTTTTTGTGAATCCCAATTTAAGAGAAATCTTAGCTAAGACAAAGGTCATAACTTTAAGACTGGTCTAAGTAAAAAAATTGCCTAAGACTAGGGACGTCATCGTGTACCGTGATATCATCATATCGCCGATGTTTCAAGTCCGCACACGATATCGAGCTTTGTTTTCATAGCTCGATTTCCGGGGTTTAGTGACTACATTAATGAAAAGTATATACGTGGGTGTACATGTGCCAGAACTCGTAACTGGAAATGGCTTTCAGCTTATTCTAAAATGAAGATTCTTGGATCTTACCCTTAATAAAGTAAAAATCTTTGTTATTTCGGAGAATTTACAGGGTTTATAATGTTTTGAATTAAAAATATGAAGTTGAAATGTAGATATAAACTTAGTGATAAATACCGCGATATCGCCCACTGTTTTGTTCACGGAATCGAGACAGCAAACTTCCCAACGATGACGTCCCTACCTAAGACTTAAGACCTTTTGTGAATCCCAGCCCAGGTCCTCATGCAGAATTTTGTCATAAAGTTAAGACTTTTTTTTGCTTAGACAAAATGGGATTCACAAAAGGTCTTAGAGAAAATTTTGCCTTAGATTTTGTCATAACTTTAAGACCACTGCAGGGCAGACTTAAGTCATTTTTAAAATATTCCATTGCTTGTATTTACATTTTACCCTTTGTTATGAAAACAACATTCAAAGTAGTTAAGACATTTTGCACAAATTTTGTCTCAGCTAAGCACTTTTTGTGAATCCCAATTTAAGAGAAATCTTAGCTAAGACAAAGGTCATAACTTTAAGACTGGTCTAAGTAAAAAAATTGCCTAAGACTTAAGACCTTTTGTGAATCCCAGCCCAGGTCCTCATGCAGCTTGATCACTTGTGGGATTTGAACCCCAGAAGTTGTACCCGGTATCAAATTGACTTCACAAAGTTGGTAGCTTAATATTGCTGAACAACATAATCGTGGATCACATTATCTGTACAATAACGGGGGCGGGTGGAGTCGGGGGGGGGGGGGGGGGGGGGCATGCAATAAGTAATGCTGTGTTCAGAAGAGGTGGTGAGCCTGTGCACACGAACTGTGAGTACCAGTGGAAAGTTTTGACCGTTCTTAACAATCCACCGCCTGTGTGTTTATGTGTGGATGTAAACAAACACAAATCACAAAGAGAAAGAAATAAAAGAAATCACTATGTTTCGCTATCCACCATGCAAAACATATATATTTCAATTGTTATACGTTTTCTGAGGTTATTTCTCAAAATCCAGAGTACCGAAACACTTCATTTAACATGTTTTTTATAACAAAAGCACGTGTATTCTGCATCTTTGTTGTCATTAGAGGTGAAGGTCAAAGTTTGGAAAGTCTCTGGAGGCACCCAACTCACGAGTGGTATATACCACCTGTGAGACCGTTCTTGACCAATTTACAGGCTGTGGAGTCGTGTTTACGGCCGTAAAGAACGCTGCATTAATTCATAACACATAATTTCGTGTTTATTCGTACACTACAGTACTGTACAGTACCTGATGCAATTTTGCTGAGGTACCCACTAAACATTCATAAAACACCACTGTCACAGAAAGGCAAATGTATAAATACTGATTTAATCGACACATGTTTATGACTTTGCATATTTACATCAAGTTTACAAAAAACTATATGTGAATTATTTCACAAACGGTGAAAATATTTTCCGTGTGCACCAAAAAGAGCTTTGTTGACATGTTACATTCCCGGAAGTGTAAAATAAAATGCATCGCCGCAGTAAATGAAGAATAGTACAATATGTTCGACTGGTTTTTCCGAACCGTGAACGTAAATTTCTGTCCTTTCTATATCAAGCTGAAACACACTGTATCTGATGGGGGATATACATAATTATGTAAACAATTGACACTCTATCAACAAAGCTATAAAGGAAACATTATGCTTATGAAAATGTGTCATTTTTATTATCACATTTTGAAACCCTTGTTGATAGTTAGATATTTACAAGTTATTTATGTGAACTACTGTTTGCACTAGAACAAGCAAAATCAAATAATTGACATCCCCCTCTTTGAGATAAAGTCAAATAAAAGATATAACCTCTTCTGTCTGTTTATTTAAGACCATGGTGATTACAGATAAGATATTTTATCAGCAAAGATGTTCTATAAAGAGGTAGATAGTGTCATCTGCGAGGCTAAAAATTCAAAACTCAATGCAAAAAAAATTTAAATGAATGAGTTAACATAGAGTCATGATTAAAACCTAATCAACTGTTTATATTTTATTGGCTTCTTTATGTCAAATTTGGCATGAACCAGTCTGTCAAATAATACCATCTATAGTTCAAAATATCTCATGATGGATAATAAGTTGCCATGGCAACAGGTCTTATTGGCCCAAAACTTGATGCCCAAAACTTCATCAGGCACAGATCTGATTAGATTTTTTTTTTTTACAAAATTTAGCGAATATCTGTCAAGGGGTTCAATCTGTGGCAACAAAGTATAAGATTTAAGCCAAAGTCTCACTGGATCATGCTCAAAACTTAATCACTTAGATTAATATAGAGTACACACTTATCTCAAATTTTAGTCAAATCAATGTGCAGATTTACAGAGCTCAGGAAGGGACATACAACTGTTTTCTTGGCATTTTTCTATCTCGTTCCAACGAGATAAGAAGTTGTGGCCATGAATTAGCAACTCACTACCACAAGTTAACAACTCATTATGACAAGTTGACAACTCATTACCACAAGTCAGAAAGTCGTTCCCACAAGTTAGCAAGTTGTTCCCACAAGATGGCAAGTTGTTCCCACAAGTTAGAAAGGCGTTCCCACAAGATAGCAAGTCATTAACACAAGTAAGAAAGTCATTCCTGGCAAGTTGTTCCCACAAGTTAGAAAGTCATTCCCACAAAATGGCAAGTTGTTCCCACAAGATGGCAAGTCGTTCCCACAAGATAGAAAGTTGTTCCTACAAGAAGCAAGATAGCAAAATGCCTGTTTTATTGCACTTTCTTTGGTCCTTCTAAGATATTTTAGTATGTTACATTTGACTGGGTGCTTTTTGGCACAGCATTCCTTGCAGTATCTCCACTGGATTCTCATACAAAGCTATGTACCTGGATGCAGCAAAACTCATGTTTGCTGTGCTGCAAATTGCATAGACTTTTCATGCAACAAATTGCATAATCTTATCATTCTCAACCCCTTCTTTATGCCCACTACCTTGGTTCCCCCTTAGGTGCCACATATAGACACTGTAACGCAATTAGTATTAAACCTCTAAAAGACAGTATTGCAGTATACCTGTATCAATAAGTAGATTACCTCTGAAGGTCACTAATTAGGTAACTTAGAAGAATAACCATTAAAATTGATAACATTATAACCATAATGGTATGAAAGTTTGACATGTAAAGTAACAGGAAACATGCGAGCACTGGAGGCCTACAGGGATATGTAAACTTGAATGGTATGCTAGTAGATGGGTGACCTCTATATAAGTTAGGTATCATAGACAAAGAAATTGCCTGTACATTAGCATCAAAGCAGGACTTAGTAAAACTTGTGGGAACGACTTCATATCTTGTGGTAATGACTTGCTATCTTTTGGTAATGACTTGCTAACTTGTTGGAACGACTTAGTATCTTGTGGTAAGAACTTGGTCACTTGTGGGAATGACTTGCTAACTTGTGGGAACGACTTAGTATCTTGTGGTAATGACTTTGCTAAGTTGTGGAAACGGGTTAGTATCTTGTGGAAACAACTTTCTAACTTGTAACGAGTTAGCAGTAATAAACTTAGTGAGCATCTTGTTGTAACAAATTTCTAGCTTGTGGGAATGACTTAATATCTTGTGGTAACGACTTGTAAACTTGTGGGAACCACTTACTATCTTGTGGGAATGACTTGCTAAATTGTGGGAACGATTTTCTAACTTGTGGTAATGACTTACTATCTTGTGGTAACAAGATAAAAAATGATAGGAAAACAGTTCTATGTCCCTTCTAAGGCTATATTTCATAGCAACAGTTTTAATTCAAACCTGCCAAAAACCTATACTCAATTATAGATGTTTTTGAAAAACACATTTTTATCCCATATCTGGTGAATTTGATGACATAAAAAATATATTCTGGAAAATAAAACTTTTACATCAAAATAAACTATAATTTTGAACGTTGATATGCATACAGGTTTGATTAAAATGTTTGTTAAGTGCTATAATATAATCATGAGAACTGTTCCTAAAAATATCAATTTAAAGAAAAGCTAACCAAACCTTCCAATGCTTTTCTCATATATCAGATATATTACTTTCCAAAAAAAATCCTATTATACAATTTTTATGTTATTAACGCTCAATGGTAGGGGAGGACTATTGTGATCAGTTTCATTCCATCTTCCTGTCTTTCTGTACTCCTGTCTTTATACCTTTTTGCTCTGATAACTCAAATATTATAACATCAATCAAGCTTCAAATGTGGTGGGCAGATATTTCATGGGGTACAGACAGATTTCTCTAAATTTGGAGAGAGTTTTTCTTATTTGCAATTGGCTATATACAGAGAAATCCTCTTCTCTTTGTAACAACCATTACAATTTTATTGTTTAACTTGTGATTTCTCCATCATTTCTATATTGATTTTAACACAATAAAAACTAGCAGAAATGCTGTAATAATACCTTTCTAACAATATAATTAACATATTTGTAAGATGCAGAGTTTCTGCAAATAAAAAAGAAATATTGGTGTGATATTGATTAAATATTCACATTTGAGAATATCATTCAAACATCAGCAGCAAACAGCTGACACTGTATAGCTCTACATGTAGAGTGTTCAATTTGTGATCCTAAAGGCACGAGTTTGCTTCCCACATGGGTCTTGTGTTTTTTAACAGATATATTTTATTTATTTTATTTTTTATTGTTTTACACTTTTTTACTATGACGAAAAGGGGAAAATTAAAATCACAAATTTTATTTTTTTTTCATTCTTAAAACTCAAACCATAACAAGATCTCTACCATTACAGTGCAGGGACAATCACAGGCAATCTGCCAAACCCAGGTTCAAACCCATGGAATTCACGTGAGATTAAATTATTATTATTATTATGTTCTAAATGCAACAACTTAAAGCTTTTCCTTCAGGAAATAAGTTTTGTATCTGTAGAAATTGCAGTAACAGTAATAAAAAATTGGTAAACCAGTTAACCAAAAAATTGGTCACACTTAGTCGAGTGTTTTGCTTTCTTCAAGTGCATCTTGTCTAATTTTTGCAACAACTCTCCACTAATAGAAATGTTATCATTTTTATATTATATAGTTGAATAAATTGGGTGCATATTTGTTGTTGTCATTATTCTTGTAAGGAGTAGTAGTGGCCTTTGGTTTTGATGAATCACAATTTTCAACTTTTAAATTTGGTACTTTACAGCAATTGAACATCAAAGTATCATTTTATCTTTTACAAAGTGAAAGTAGATTATCTTAGCTTCTTGAAAAGTGGCGTAACTTGATTGAACAAGACCCTCAAGTCTAATCTAATGTAATCTAATATACTGCTTTGCAGGCACAATATCTTCCCCACTAAGGGGAACTCAGTGCACTAGTTAACGAAAATCATTTTTAATAAGGAGAGTTGAGGGGCGTTCAGTGTCAGTATTCCAGAGTTCTGGGTGAGACAGAGAGGGAAGGGAAGTCAATGATAATTGAATATAACTTCGCCTACTCCAGGTCAACCAAGAGTTAAATAATTATCCAATTTCAAGAGTGTTTAAATTAGTCACATACTTACCATCATTCAGCAGGTTGCACCAGTTGTTCCAGCGTTATATGTCAATCGAACTGGCATCTGGATAAAAACGTTGAATTTTCTGATTGGACACTTTATTACATGCGGTCTTAACTTTTCAAAAATCAAAACAAGGAACAATAACAAATTCTGTTTTGCTTTTTATAATCAACTAAAACACCTAGTCAGTATATTATTGTTCAGTATTTGATATTGGGAATTTCAATAGATTATGATTTATATTTATTTGTTTTTGTAACTTATATTTTGGTTAATCAATGTATTATCGCCCGTGTTAAGCAGTCTACATAAGCCAAATCACGGTTTCGTCTGCGCATGCTCCAGCACACGTCCTTGAAGGGTCAAGTGGGTAAAAACAAACGTTGGAATCTAAACCAGGCAGTGATTTTTAAATTGAGAAAAATGACAATAATATACCCCGTACATTTCCTTGCATGACACATATCAAAGTAAATTTTTATGAAAAATATGAATATGGATCTACAAAATAGTGTTTTGTCACCAGGAAAAGATATATTAAAATATTATTTTAGGTCATCTAAGGTGGGCGAAAATAGGGGGTTCCAACAGAATTATAAATATGTCAGTTGCACCAGTAATCATGCTACTTAATAAAAAATATCAATAAAGTATGTGATAAAACAAGTTTACACTAAGTTCTCCACAACTATAAAATACTTCAGGCATTATTTATGCTGAATTATGAAGAAAATATCAACTAAAATGCTGAAAAATATTTGTTGCAATCATTTAATTTTGAATGTCAAAGGTTATATGTCACAGGGTTACTGATCCAGTTTTCATGCTATCTGTTGGCTATTTCATAAACTTTAAAATTAAACAATTTTTGCACAATATTATACACAAACAAAGACATAACTGTTGAACTCTACACAATAAACTTTACAATGGTGTTTTAATTGTAAAAATTGGTTATGTATTGGCAGATTTACAAGCAATTGAAGATTAACAAAATTTCACATTGCATTGATAAAAATTTATTGGCAAATAAACTATTGCATGAACCCAAAATAAGGACTAAAAGAGTTTAACAAGTGATATCCAAGTACCTGATTCAACTACAGAAATGATAAAAGTATCATTTTAAAGAAAAATACCAGTAGATTATGTCAGTTTTTATTTGAAGAAATTTCGTTTTATATTGGCTGAGATATTGTTAAATATGCTGCAAACACACGAAAACTAGTGCTAGCACGAAAACTGGACCATCGACCATACATGAACAGGTGCTAGTTCTTTGTTTTTAATATCTTGTAGTGGTGGTGGACCAGTTCACGCCATGTACCTATTCACGCCCACCCTCAGTTTTCTTAAAGATTTATGATTTTTCATAGAAAAGCTGTTTACCACAACATAGATAATTACCAAATTGATCATATACATTGGTAATTTATTGTGTAACTGTGATTGCTTTGGAGAAATTAGGGGGTGGGCGTGAATAGGTAAGCGGGCGTGAACTGGTCCACCACCACTAAACTAATAAGCTACAGATATGTTATATATATCATTAGAAAGGTATGTTACCTAGACATGGTTACTTTAGCTCTACTTTACTTGCATGTAGAGCCGTGGCACGACCCCACATAAAACTGGAGATTTGCATAAAATCCTTTTCTGTTGAATAAAACTTGATGAAATGACTGAAAATTGTATAATGTAGTTAAAACAATTGATATTAAGCTAAGGACACAGTAAATGCAGCATGTGTATAAATACATGCTATTTTACACAACTTTTATTATAAAAGAACATTTTCAAATTTTTAGAGAAATGGTCAAAAAAAACCCATTGAAAATGAGGAAATGTCTTTTAGTTTTAGTTAACTATGTATGCATGTTGACTGATTGTTGAAGGAAATATAATAAAGTAATTGTAGAAATAGTTGCTTGTACACATTTGTATGGAATTTGTGTTTTATGCAAATCTCCAGTTCTATGTGGGGTCATGCCATGGCTGTACACGCAAGTAAAGTAGAGCCGAGGTAACCACGTCTATATGTTACTGAGCTTCTGCTCATTTTTTTTGAAAGGTTTTATAGTACAAGTTATATTTTTGCATTTATTACATGCACTGATCAGGTGGTGTTATAGAATATGCATGAGTTTTGGTCTGGTGTCATGGTTGTGAGGAATTTTCATAGAGTGAACTAATGAATATTCATGAATCTTAGGCTAATTTGTGGCTTGAGTAATTTAATTTGGGTGTATCAATGTTGCTAACTGTATACAGTAGAGAGGGTATTCTATTCAGACACATGGTGAAGATTTACCCACCCAATAAGGCAATAACCCATATTTAAAAAAAAAAAAATTGTTTTTGTTGAGTACATCCCCATTTATTTCTGAATCATATTTGTAAATATATTACAGCCTGCACTAATATTACAAAAATATCTTATATGTTTAATGGTAGAAGTAAATGACCCAAAATAAAAAGATTCTGTTATTTCAGTAGCTCTGGTTGTCACATCTTTCATATGCTGATAGTAATGTGTTACTGTACCTGGCCTTGACCTTGGGGGTTCTGGGCTTGAACTTGGGGAACTGTTAGAACTGATGGATACTATGGTTTATGCTAGATACATGACTTTGTGACAGCATATAACAACTTAGGGATGGACTATAAAGTACTTTGAATTGACCTTTACATGACCTCCAGATCTTGGGTTTGAATCCGATGTCATTGCTGGCCTAGTGGCTTTTTCATTCTGTGCCCAAAGTAATTCAGCGTCCCTGAAAGGGCGCTTATTTGTTTTCGCCTCAGTTTCCTCGCCGCCGCCGCTGCATTATGGTCTCCCTTGAATATCTCCCTTATTATTAGAAGGTTTCAAACCATATTTGGCAGTAATATACCTTAGGTGTGGGAAAATTTTTCTGCATGCTTAAATTTGACCTTTGACCTTTATGAAGGTCACATGATCAAAAACAATTTTTTGAAGTACACCCCCCCCCCCCCCCCCACCCCCGTCATCGCAATTCAGGAAAAAGTACTTGCTACACAGCCTTATAATTTGACTACACCTGTTCATACTATCGAAAACGCGAGCTGATCAGCTTTTGGGAGCAATCCCTTAAAAAATATCTCATTTATGAGTGATTTTCTGACACCTTCCAATCTGAAAGCCTTAAATTTAGGCCAACCCCCCTATTATCTTCTTAAGTATTGCATTTAGAGCTATAAAATGTACTGGGAGGTAATAGGAAACCATATGTGGAGAGTCTAAACAGCCGATCAGTTTTACCCCACGGCCCCCCCTTATGGGTCAAACTGGGGTCATAAAATAGCTGATTTTGAGTTTTTGCCTTATATCTCCTTTATTGTAAAATTAAATTTAAATTAAAATTCCTGTACTTAAGAGCCTTTGGCCATCTTTACATGATAAATATATACATCTTGCTCCCTCCTCATTTATTTTAACAGTTTTTAAAACCTCACCTGGCATATGTGTACTTAAAAAATATTTATGCTATCTGGCAAACCTAATCTCTTAGTGTTTATGATGTTATGACATCTTCAAAGACAAAAATGAGGTATTTATGATGCACTGATGTGGTTATTAACATATTGCAACTGATCAGTGTTGGAATTGTGGGGATATAACTTTTTCTTTTTGGAAAAAAGCTTTAATTTATTCAAGTTTTCTTTTGCAGAAGAAGTTGAGGATGTAGGTACTTGTTCGAAATTCACTTGTTCACATAGACTATGTAAATTGGTCAAATTTATAGACTTGACCTCATGCAGAATATAAGATGACTGTAAAAAAAGCACTCTCTCATAAACAGTTTTTCTTGTACAGTATTTTGTGTAGCTCCAACTAAGTGGAAATGAATGAGTTGTCTCTTTCTGCTTCCTCCTCAAACTCTGTATTTGCTTTGGTGTGATATCTATCTAGAGTTACATTCATGGAAAGTCTTCCTAACCAGAAAGAACCCCCCCCCCCCAACTCTCCTTTAGTGCACTAACATGCAGGTGAAAAAAGATTTGCCTCTATATGTGGGGGGTGGAGGGAGAGTGGGTATTAGTGTGGTTTAGATGATAGATAGAGATATAAATATATGTGTGTGTGTGCACTTCATGGAAACAAAAAAGTCTAGCTTTTTATTGTGTTAATATATCTTACCAAGTGGACCAGTGCATTTGTCCGGCGCGCAGCCGGTCCCGCCAAACGTTAGACAAAAACGTCCTGAGCTGGGCTCTGACCGGGACCGGTAGTGTAATCCACATTCGCCAGGTGTCGTGACTGCACCCAGCTCCCCTACTGCGCGTGCGCGCTTCCTCTTTTTGTTTGGCGCCATAGTGTATTAACGGATAAATTTCTGTGGAATAAACTTTGAATTATATTGTTTCTTTGCAAACGTGTTAGAAGGAAAGTTTGGATATTTGCAAAATATATTTGTCATGGCATCACCAGGACAGAGGCGTGGTAGTTGCGGCCATGTTATGGCGGGGTTTAACCTACATAAAAAGTGTGCCCGCTGCAGGGACAAAAAGGTGGGAGATGACCCTTGTGTCAAAGGTCAGGACTGTGAATTGTGTGATGCGTTGTCTGACTCCCAGAAAGGTATGCTAGCAACTCCACAATATCAAATCCGAAAGGACAAAAAAGCAGGGATCTTAATCTCTCCTAGTAAGGTTACTGTTGTGGGTCCGGTGGAGGATCAAGATGAAATGGATATGTCCCCGGACGCTGCGCATGCGCAGGGACGGGTTGTTACCGGTGCTTTCCCGGTTTCTGATCAGACTAGTACTGGAGACTTTGTCTCCCGTCAGAATTTTGGACTCTTAAACAATCAGTTGGAGGAAAAATTCGCCCGTTTTGAGGCTCTCCTTACTAGAACCAACATATTTTCTACTCCCAAGATGCCTGTGTCAACGAATCAAGCCCCTATCTCTGACACACCTTTTATCAATCCCTCTCCTGACCCCAGAGCCACCGGTCCGGTGAGGCCTCCGGGTCAGGACGTAGAGGATTCTTCTTCTTCTTCTGTTAAGAAACAGAAAGGGAAATCCAAACACAAGAAGTCTATCAAACCGGCCGCTGCTGCCGGTTCTTCAAGTCAAATTGCTAGGGACCCTATTCCTCCCAAGACAATGGTACCCGGTCCGGGTTTACAAGTTCTTGGCCAACCGGAGGAAACTGTGCCTGCTATCACCAGTGTCTCTTCCCTAGGGTCCGCCTCTCAACCGGTCATCACCGGTCCGCAGTATACCAGTACTTCTGCTTCCTTTGCACCGGATAGTTTTGCTCAGCCGGATCCGGCTCTGTCAGACGGGGAACCCCTTCCGGACCGGTCAGATAAGGAATCTGGTGAGGAAGGTGAACTTTCAGATACTGAGGTTACTGAGAAAAACGAGGAAATGAACTACAGGGAAACGGTCTGGTCGGTCAGGTCTTTCCTTGGCTGGTCTCACATACCAGATTTTGAAGCTTCAGTTAGTGATACAGACAACCGTTCTGACAACCCTTGGAAGGGAAAACACCCTCGTCGCTCAGGCAAAGTTTCAGTGGAGTTACCAGCTGACGACTGGCTTTGCTATAAGATGGAAAAACTGAACACTCGTGTTGCAGAAGGTTACCCTTCTCGTTCCCAGGAAGCCGCAGGTCTGAAACAAGACCAGTTTATCAGAACACCCAAAAGCCAGGCAAAGTGGTATACACAGTCACGACTCAAACAGGATGTCAATCAAAGACCTGGACGTACAATCTTTGGCTGGTCGGGTTCCGAAGCACGCCTGAACTCTCAATTCTCCCGTATTGCCAAGACTTCCTCATATCCATCTTCAGGACCAGCATCTAGGCCTGTCCCTCAGGAGATACTTAGAAGGTGGGAGCAATGTGCTAAAGAAGGCTCTTTGATTACCAACCACGCAGCGGGGTTCAACAGGTGCATGAGTGAAATTCAGGACAAAATGAATCAACATATTTCATTTTTAAACGCTACCATTGTTCAGGGCAAGGCCCCAAAGGAAGTCACTGACGCCATCAAGGACTTGAAAGACTTGTCAGCTTTCCACAGTAGCGTTTCTGTAGCCTTAGGTACTGCCTTCTAGCACCTCGCAGACAGCTTGTTTGTTCAGCTAGCCAACTTCATTTTGTTGAGAAGAGATTCTTATCTCGAGCACGTTAAACCAGGCCTGAAACCTGATACCTGGAATAAACTACGAAATGCTCCCCTGTTCACTTACGGGCTATTCCCGGATGATGTACTGGCAGTAGCGGAACAGGATATTCAAAAGCATGACTCAAACAAGAGTGCTACTGGTCCCAGCCCGGGCACATATCAGCACTCAAAGAAGCATCAATTCCAGTACCAGCCATATGAAAAGAAAGAGAGTCGTCAATCCGGCTTCTCCTCTTCCCAAAATCAACAATCTTGGAGGCAATTCTCGGGCAGAGGCAGGGGTAGGGGTCGTGGTAGAGGTGGATCTGGTTCTACATACTACTCCAAGCCTGCCCGTGGTACCAAACCATATAAATGACAATCAATATCATCTGAGTCCCCCAGTTGTGTTAAGTTCAAGTTTAGGGGATCTCAATCTAGTGTCATCAGCAAACAAAGAGACTTTTCCAGAGACTGTAAATTTGCATGTTGTTCTTCCTGCACCTTCTGTAAAAGGGCTGTTACAAAAGAAAAACGTAAGACCCTCTCATTCTCAAATAGAAATAAAATCTGTGAACAGTGCTTTGTCTGTAAATCAGTGTCTTTTTGCCCCAAATGTAACAAATGCCCCATGTGTTGTCAAAGATCCACCTGTGGGAGGCCGTCTGGAACTGTTTTGGCAGGTTTGGCTCTCCCTGGGTTCAAATCCAAGGGTAGTCTCCATCCTCAGGGAAGGGTATCAACTACCCTTCAAGGAGAGACCACCTCTAGCAAGATTTCCTGTGATAGTCAGTGGTTCATCAAATCCCTCACGAAACAAAAGTCTGAACGAGGCATTGCATTCCCTAGGTCAAAAACAGACTATAGAAAAGGTGTCCGTTCAGTCATCTCTGGGTTTCTACAACCGGTTGTTCCTGGTTCCAAAACCAAACGGGAAATGGAGGCCCATTCTAGATCTAAGCCAACTGAACCTTTACCTTGCTCCAGCAACGTTCAAGATGGAAACTCCGGAGACCATCAGACTCTCCCTGCAACAGGGGGAGTGGGTCACTTCGCTGGATTTCAGCGACGCTTATTTTCACATTCCCATAAACCACAGGTCGCGAAAATATCTCAGGTTCCACTTAAAAGGTCAGACCTTTCAGTTCACAGCACTTCCCTTTGGCCTGTCGACGGCTCCGTTGGAGTTCACAAAGGTGGTCAAGGAGGTAAAACTCATGGCTCAATCGAGGGGTATTTGGATCCACCAATACCTAGACGATTGGTTACTGAGAGCCCCATGCCGGGAAATTTGCCTACGTCATATGCAGATCCTTTTGGACCTTTGCCGCTCTCTAGGTTGGGTAGTCAACATGGACAAGTCAGAGCTGGTTCCCCAACAAACCTTCGACTTCGTAGGTTATCATTTCGACCTATCTCAGGGGTTAGTCAAACCAACTCAGGACAGGTGGAGGAGTCTATCTCAGAAGCTCAACCTTCTCCTGGGACTGGAATGTTGCACAGTCAGGCAGTTCATGTCTTTAATCGGCCTTCTGACAGCAACAGAAAAAACAAGTAGTATCGGGGCGGCTGCATATGAGGCCCATTCAATGGCACCTGAAAAAGCATTGGCATGCCCCGGAATCTCTGGAAAAGGTCATTCCAATTCCTTCATCTCTCCATGTACATCTAAGGTGGTGGTTGGACCCGGCCAAGGTGCTCTCCGGTCAACCCTTACACCCTCTTCAACACGCCCTTCCACTGTTTACAGACGCCTCAAACGAAGGTTGGGGCGCTCACTTAGGCGATTACATGGCAAAAGGAGTCTGGTTAGAGTCAGAAAGCGCCTTGCACATAAATTTGTTGGAGCTCAAGGCAGTCCTGCTGGCCTTAAAACGGTTCGAGTGGTTATGTTGCAACCAGATAGTTCTTGTTTGTACAGACAACACCACTGTGGTCTCTTACATCAACAAGGAAGGGGGTATGAAATCAGGCTCACTCTGTGCCCTCCTTTGGAGACTGATGCTTTGGTGCAATCAAAGGCAGATTGTCCTGAGGGCCAGGCATATTCCGGGTCACCTGAACGTCATAGCCGACAAGCTGTCCCGACTCAATCAGGTGATCCAAATGGAATGGTCCCTCCTCCCGGAGGTGTTTGCTCAAATATGCCGGCGTTGGCACCGCCCGTCTGTGGACCTGTTTGCCACCCGGTTCAATCACAAACTTCCCCGGTTTGTATCCCCGGTTCCAGACCGATCAGCGTGGGAAGTGGATGCCTTAAGTCTCCCTTGGGAGGACCTGGACGCTTATGCTTTTCCGCCGATGGCCCTTCTTCATCAGGTGGTAACGAAAGTTTTGGACCACGGATTCCGTCGTCTCATTCTGATAGCACCAGGTTGGCCCAACATGCCTTGGTTTTGGGACCTGGTCAACATGTCAGCTCAAATTCCCCTCCTGCTCCCTCAGGTGTCGAATTTGATAACTCAATCGTTCAATCAGTGTCCTCACCAGGACCTTCCCAATCTGAACCTTCATGCTTGGCTCCTAGAGCCTCTGCCATCCAGCAAGCCGGGTTCTCGGCAGAAGTGGCAACAAGAATTGAGGCTCCTCAAAGACGCTCTACCAGAGCCATTTATGAATCAAAGTGGTCCGTTTTTGTCAGATGGTGTGAGAAAAATCAGGTGGACTTCAGAACTCCCTCTATAGAGCAAATTGCGGATTTTCTCCTGTCCCTTTTTCAGGAGAAACATCTTCAACCTAGTACCATAGAAGGCTATAGGACTGCCATGGCCGACAAAGTGGGGAATTCCAGAATTAACATCAGCAAGGATGAAAACTTGTCCAGGTTGTTGAACAGTTTTCATAGGGACAAACCAAAAGGCAGGCGTGGGGTTCCTACGTGGAATTTGTCTTTGGTCCTTCACCAACTTACACAACCTCCTTTTGAACCTCTCAGGAAGGCTTCGCTGAAGTACCTCACTTTTAAGACTGTCTTCCTTCTAGCCTTGGGCTCTGGGAAACGGAGGAGTGAAATTCATGCTTGGGTCCACAGGAACATTAGGCACCAAGAGGATTGGTCGAATGTTTCCTTATCGCCTTCTCCTAGTTTCATCTCTAAGAACCACCTGGCTAAAGAGGGTCCCGCTTGCGTGGCCCCTATTATCATTCCAGCCTTGGCTCCTTCATTGGACAAATCCCTCAAGGAGGATAGGAGTCTGTGCCCGGTCCGGGCACTACGTTATTACTTGGACAAAACCAAAGATCTCCGTTCAGGCAAAGAATTGGTTTTTGTTTCCTTTAGGAAGAGTTTCCAGAAGGATATTGTCCCTGCTACCGTTTCCTCCTGGATCAAACAAACCATAGTCCTTTGTTACCAGATGTCAGACCAACAGGCTCAACAGTTGCATCAGGTTCGGGCTCATGACGTTCGCGCGTTCGCGGCGTCCAAAGCCTTTCAGGGGGGTGTTCCCTTAGACCACATTTTGGCAGCCTGTCACTGGAAGTCTCATTATACCTTCACCCAATTTTACTTGAAGGACTTGGCCTGGGCAGACTTGGATGTGTACCATTTGGGTCCTGTGGTAGCTGCCCAACAAATTAGGGACTAAGTAGAGGCTCCCATGTATATAGTGATGTATATATGTATTCATAAAAAAAAAAACAAAAAAAAAAAAAAACGTCCCTGCAGTCTGTCTTGCGTTGCAAGAAGATGGGGGACCATCTTAATCTTCAATTCCCCTTCTTCACTTCCTCGTTGACTCGTCAGCTACAAAACTGGGGGGGGGGGGGGGGGGGGGAGAGAGACTGTACCTATCCAGGGTAGTTAGAAACCCTTCCCGGGTGATTCCCTCTGGATTTACGGAGTATATATGTAGATCTTAGAGTCTCTGTCTCCCCTTTTTCCATAGCTACCCTCCAACCACTGGGTAGTTATTCTGCACTGGTCCACTAGGTAAGATATATTAATGCAATAAAATGGAAAATTTAATGGTTAAATTAAATTTTTATTAGTTAATATCTTACCTAGTGGACCAAGAGAGTCCCACCCTACCTGCCCCGCAATAGCTAAAAAGGGGGACATTCTTAGGTAGGCCACAAAAAGAGGAAGTACGCATGCGCGCGCACGCGCAGTAGGGGAGCTGGGTGCAGTCACGACACCTGGCGAATGTGGATTACACTACCGGTCCCGGTCAGAGCCCAGCTCAGGACGTTTTTGTCTAACGTTTGGCGGGACCGGCTGCGCGCCGGACAAATGCACTGGTCCACTAGGTAAGATATTAACTAATAAAAATTTAATTTAACCATTAAATTTTCCAGTTTATGCTGTTCTTTAGAATGTGTATTGTTTTCTTTTACTTTCTTCCATTTTGTGTGACACTTGTACATTTAATAAAATTAAGCTCAAGTTGGAAATGAATTTTGGAAATTCACCTTTAGTGCACTAACATGCAGGTGAAAAAAAATATTTGCCTCTATATGTGGGGGGTGGGGGGTGGATGGAGGGAGAGTGGGTATTAGTGTGGTTTAGATGATAGATAGAGATATAAATATATGTGTGTGCACTTCATGGAAACAAAAAAGTCAAGCTGTTTATGCTGTTCTTTAGAATGTGTATTCTTTTCTTTTACTTTCTTCCATTTTGTGTGACACTTGTACATTTAATAAAATTAAGCTCAAGTTGGAAATGAATTTTGGAAATTCACCTTTAGTGCACTAACATGCAGGTGAAAAAAAATATTTGCCTCTATATGTGGGGGGTGGGGGGTGGATGGAGGGAGAGTGGGTATTAGTGTGGTTTAGATGATAGATAGAGATATAAATATATGTGTGTGCACTTCATGGAAACAAAAAAGTCAAGCTGTTTATGCTGTTCTTTAGAATGTGTATTCTTTTCTTTTACTTTCTTCCATTTTGTGTTACACTTGTACATTTAATAAAATTAAGCTCAAGTTAGAAATGAATTTTGGAAATTTTAATGCATTAATATTCCTCAGATCATGCACTAAATCACTTATAACTTGAAAAGTCTTGTGTTTAGAGCATTTTGTTCAAATATGTTATTTTTCCATAACCTTAAGCATGTTTCATAAAAACTAGTCATCGCGTTTTGGGAAAAAGCGCACACACCTGTGCTATAAAATTTATCACGTACATTCTATACCAAATTTAGAAGGTCGGAAATGATTTTCTCATCAATCGGACCATAGACATCTGAATGGTAGGCGTTTTGTTTTCGTAAATTTTGTAAAAATGGGTACTTGGTCCGTATCTCAGAAATGGTCAGGATTTCGGCGTTTTGTTGCAATAACTTATTCAGCTACTTTTGGATAATCTTTCATATGCCGAAGTTTCAGCCCTGTATCTCCAATTCTAAGGTCACCTTTATGTCAAAAACGGGGGGTTTAGCCATAGTACAGTTTCAGATCTGTAGCTCCTTGCATAATTAAGTAATTGCTGTGAAACCTAAACATTCTACTGCAGTAAATAATCTTTTCCTTACATCTGCATTTTATTTCAGTGACTCTTTCTTCTATTCTCATCTGCTCCATCCCGCATTCCCCTCACTTAAATAAAAATGCATGGGACACAAGAATTGCCTCTCTGTATGGGGGATTTCTCATGGCCATGTCTTGCTTATACAGTATTTTATAGAGCTCCAGCTAATTGAAAATGAATAAGTTGCCCCTTTCCTTCTTTCTGCTACTCCACTACTCTGTATTGGCTTGTGTGTTCTATCTATCTGGGAGGGACATTCAAATAAAGCCCCTCCTCCACTCACTTAAGCCCTGCTGTGCTTCCTCTGTTACATAATGTGTCTGCTATTTTACCTCTTCCCTGGCCTCTTTTAAACAAAAGCTTATGTTTGTTTACAAGGTTTGGTTTGTGATTTTCAGTGTGCAACAAGAAGCACTCTTATCAATATCTTGAGTGTTTTATACCTTTGCAATTATGAATTGTGTGGAAACTCATTCCTTCTTTATGACACTACAGTGCTTCAAACATAACTTACAATTTGTGCCCTTTTGTTTTTTTAATCCTGAAAGCCTTTGTCCTTTTCTACTTTTTCAAATAAAGGTCTTTGCCTTTAAGGGTCTTTGTCTAAAATGACTGGGTAAAGAGGGTGTTTCACCAATATATTCTATTCAACAATTTCTTGATTGCTCAAAATAGTTATTGGTGTGCAGGTTGCAAAGAAATATGCCAAGTTCCAATATAAACAGTGTGCACAGAAATCAGTGTCACTTTTATTATGCTTATCTTGTTGGACTTTCATTTTTTTTTACAATAACTGGTACTATATTGCTTGAAATATCTTTTCCATTTATGTATTGATGATGTGCATCTGCTTTAACTGTGTTTAACAGTGACACTTTATGTGCTTTCATTTGAACAGTATATTTAAGCGGCCCCTCAGGGACGCTTATTTGTTTTCACCAAAGTTTGACTGATCACTGCCGCCGCCACCGCCGCAGGATTATGGTCTCCCTTCAATAACTTCTTGGGCTTTCAAATTTTTCTTTCCTTCTTATCTTTCTTTAAAACTATAGGGGTGGGAAAATTTTTGGGGATACTTTGCGGAGACCTTAAGCTTTACTTAAGGTAACCTTAAGCATTTTTCAAAAACACCCCGTCATCACGTTTCGGAAAAAACCACACACACCTGTGCTATAAAATTTATCAGGTATATTCTAGACCAAATTTCGAAGGTCGGAAAGGATTTTCTCATCAATTGGACCATAGATGCCTGAATGGGAGGTGTTTTATTTTCGTAATTTTTTTTAAAATGGGTACTTGGTCTGTATCTCAAAAATGGTCAGGATTTCGGCATTTTGTTGGAATAACTTATTCAGCTACTTTTTGATAATTTTTCACATGCCGAAGTTTTAGCCCTGTATCTGCAATCTTAAGGTCACCTTAATGTCAAAAAAGGGGGTTTTAGCCCTCCAGTTCACTTAGTTTTTTCACTTTTTTCAACCAAACTTGGCACATTTATTAAGCTTTGCCAAAGGAATATCCTGACTTTATGGTGATCTTAAACTCAAAATGTTAATGGACCTATGGCCTGCGTAAAGTCATCAAATTGTATCCTCTAGCTCCTTTCTTTTTCCATTTTTTATATCTAAATTATCACTGGTATTAAAATAGATAAAATAATAGTTATGGTCACCTTAAACTCTTAATATGGATGGAGGGGTAGCTACCTTAAAGTGAAATAAGGGGGTTTTCAGCCTCCAACTATCTTATTGTTCAACTGACCTCAGTTAAACTTTACACACCTATAAAGGATGGCAAAAAGGGGCGGAAAAATTTTTTTGGATACTTTGCGCAGACCTTAAGTTTTACTTAAGGTAACCTTAAGCATTTTTCAAAAACACCCCGTCATCGCGTTTCGGAAAAAAACACACACACCTTTGCTATAAAATTTATCAGGTACATTCTAGACCAAATGTTGAAGGTCGGAAAGGATTTTCTCATTTATCAGACCATAGATGCCTGAATGGGAGGTGTTTTATTTTTGTAAATTTTCTAAAAATGGATACTTGGTCTGTATCTCAAAAATGGTCTGGATTTCGGCGTTTTGTTGGAATAACTTATTCAGCTACTTTTTGATAATCTTTCACATGCCGAAGTTTTAGCCCTGTATCTGCAATCTTAAGGTCACCTTAATGTCAAAAAGGGGGTTTTAGCCCTCCAGTTCACTTAGTTTTTCACTTTTTTCAACCAAACTTGGCACATATATTAAAATTTGCCAAAGGAATATCCTGACTTTATGGTGACCTTAAACTCATAATGTTAATGGACCTATGGCCTGCTTAAAGTCATCAAATTGGAATAAAATCCTCTGCCTCCTTTCGTTTTCCATTTTTTATATCTAAATTATCACTGGTATTAAACTAGATAAAAATAATACTTATGGTCACCTTAAACTCTCAATATGAATGGAGTGGTAGCCACCATAAAGTGAAATAAGGGGGTTTTCAGCCTCCAACTATCTTATTGTTCAACTGACCTTGGTTAAACTTTGCACACCTATAAAGGATGGTAAAAGGGACATTCTTATTTTCTGTCCACCTTGAAGCCACCTATGGCCATCTTACAGTAAAAAATGGCTTTTCAGCCCCCAACTGACTTACTATTCAACTAACATCAGTTAAACTTGACACATTGATTAGGCTTACTCACAGGAAGGTTTCTTTAGAATTAATTTACCATTCATACAATTATAGGCATTACCAACATATTGCATCTTTTACGGATTACTTCACACTTTTTCATCAGGGCCGCTTCGTTTTTGTCAGCAAAAACCTTTTTCTAGTTCTATATGGAGATTTGATAGCTTTACCTCCAATACACAGCCAGGGAAAACTTTTAAACTCTGAGTTTTCATCAAGAAACTACTGAGCACTTTCAAATACCAAAACAGCTGGAGCGATTCAAGTTTTGCTTTCAACTTTTGCTTCTGTATAAAGATAAACAACCAATGTCAGATGTGTGACACATTCCTCAAAAGAAGCATCAGTATTAAAGAATAATTTTATATTCAACATATTTCTGTTGGTTTGTATAGAATAAATTTAAGGAAGATTTATATCTTATTCCAAGGATATGAAGTACATAAAGGGAATTTTATTCATTGCGTGAATATATCAGTGATATTCTAGAGCGATTTCTGAGACCAAACCTTGCAGTGGGACAGTGCAATGCTCTGAATTTGCTTTGTTACAGTAAATGATTTTAGCGGACAGAAAAACATGGGTCACAATGTGATGGTTTGAAACACAACTGATTCCTTTTAAGTGGAACTTTGACAAGTGAAATTCCATTTTTGTAAAAGTAAGACCAAAGTCCTCAGAGAGTCGTTTAAACTTTCCCTGTTGTAGAAGTAGTAATTGAAACTTTTGTGTCATGTATGACATCTGATGAGGACCCTCTTATGCGCTGGAATCTGAAAAGGGACAATCCTTGAACTTAGCAAAGTTGTAGTAACTCATTAAGTGCCCGCCAGGGGAATTGACTATGGTGGTGGGTAAGCTAGTCTAAAATAGGTGAGTCTCGAGTTGGCTTCTAAAGGTTGAGGTGGTCTGTTGTGATCTGACACTAAGAGGGAGCCTGTTCCATTCAACTGATGGAGCTGTTGCAAAACCACGCTTTCCTGTGGCCTTTCTGAAAAGTATCTAACAGAGTTCTCAGAGACTCTTAGAGTCTTTATAAGTTAAAATTTTCCTTCTTATCTGGAAATCCATGTGAAGTAGACATATTTTTCATACCCAAAGATTTGACTTAACAAGGTTCATCTGTGTCTGTCTTAGGTCTATACATAAACTGCTCAACCGTATTACTTATTACTGATTCTAACTAAATTTGGTGAGAAGTGTAAGCCTAAAAGAGTTTTAAAATTCAGAAGGCATGATTCCAGCGTATGTGTGGTAATAACTACTATTCATGAATTAAGCGTCCCGCAAGGGACGCTTGTTTGTGTATGGGAGAGCTTCAGGCTCCGCCGGCTCCGCCGGCTCCGCATTTTGTTTTCCTTATAACTCTGTAACCGTTAGGCGGATTCTTTTCAAATTTGGCAGGTTTAGGCAGTAGCCTTGGGGAATTTTTTTGAATATGCTGCAGTGACATTTCAACCAATCAGAGAGGTCACATGACCAAAAATGTCTTTTTTCGATGGGGAAGCTTGTCCGGATGATAACTTGAAAGGAATTTTATCAATTCACCTGAAACTTGGCAAATACATTCATTCTATTAAAATCTGGAAATCATTAGATTTTGGCATTGATTGGTCAAGAAATGGCCGAGTAATTAATGAATAATTAATCATTACGAATTTTCCAAATAAGGAAAACACAAAAATGCTTATATCTCGAAAACCGTGCTAGATAGAGCGATTTCGACGAAATTTTTGACCCACAGGGTATCTCTGCGGAGTAGTTTTCCCAATTTTCAAAAAATTTTTGTCTTGCCCAAAATGGCGGCCATTTTGAATTTTCGAAATTTTCGCAAAAATTGCAAAACACAAAAATGCTTATATCTCAAAAACCGTGCTAGATAGAGCAATTTCGACAAAATTTTTGATCCACAGGATATCTCTGCGGAGTACTTTTCCCAATTTTCAAAAAATTTTTGTCTCGCCAAAAATGGCGGCCATTTTGAATTTTCGAAATTTTCGCAAAAATTGCAAAACACAAAAATGCTTATATCTCGAAAACCGTGCTAGATAGAGCAATTTCGACGAAATTTTTGACCCGCAGGGTATCTCTCCCAATTTTGAAAAAAAATTTTTGTCTCGCCAAAAATGGCGGCCATTTTGAATTTTCGAATTTTTCGCAAAAATTGCAAAACACAAAAATCCTTATATCTCAAAAACCGTGCTAGATAGAGCAATTTCGACAAAATTTTTGACCCGCAGGATATCTCTGCGGAGTACTTTTCCCAATTTTCAAAAAATTTTTGTCTCGCCAAAAATGGCGGCCATTTTGAATTTTCGAAATTTTCGCAAAAATTGCAAAACACAAAAATGCTTATATGTCGAAAACCGTGTTAGATAGAGCGATTTCGACGAAATTTTTGACCCACAGGGTATCTCTGCAGAGTAGTTATCCTAATTTTGAAAAAAATTTTCTCTCGCCAAAAATGGCGGCCATTTTGAATTTTCGAATTTTTCGCAAAAATTGCAAAACATAAAAATGCTTATATCTCGAAAACCCTGCTAGATAGAACGATTTCGACGAAATTTTTGACCCGCAGGGTATCTCTGCAGAGTAGCCATGCCAATTTTCAAACAAAAAATTTCTCGCAAAAAATGGCGGCCATTTTGAATTTTCGAATTTTTCGCAAAATTGCAAAACACAAAAATGCTTATATCTCGAAAACCGTGCTAGATAGAGCGATTTCGACGAAATTTTTGACCCACAGGGTATCTATGCAGAGTAGCCATGCCAATTTTCAAAAAAATTTTGTCTTGCCAAAAATGGCGGCCATTTTGAATTTTCGAATTTTTGCGCAAAAATTGCAAAACACAAAATGCTAATATTTCGAAAACCGTGCTACATAGAGCGATTTCAACGAAATTTTTTATCTTCAGGGTATCTCTGCAGAGCAGCTATCTCAAAGAGCTTTCACTTGGTGAAGTTTCAGACCCATAGCCAATTACTCACCTACTCAAAATGAGTAAATGCGAATTATCTCTAAAAGTATTGCAGATAGCCAATTTTTCTCAAATAACTCATTCACCTACTTTTGGAAGAGCTTTCACATGGTGAAGTTTCAGACCCATAGCTAATTACTCACCTACTCAAAATGAGTAAATGCGAATTATCTCTAAAAGTATTGCAGATAGCCAATTTTTCTCAAATAACTCATTCACCTACTTTTGGGAGAGCTTTCACATGGTGAGGTTTCAGACCCATAGCTAATTATTTACCTACTCAAAATGAGTAAATGCGAATTATCTGTAAAAGTATTGCGGATACCCAATTTTTATCAAATAACTCATTCATCTACTTGTGGGAGAGCTTTCACATGGTGAAGTTTCAGACCCATAGCTAATTACTCACCTACTCAAAATGAGTAAATGCGAATTATCTCTAAAAGTATTGCAGATAGCCAATTTTTCTCAAATAACTCATTCACCTACTTTTGGGAGAGCTTTCACTTGGTGAAGTTTCAGACCCATAGCTAATTACTCACCTACTCAAAATGAGTAAATGCGAATTATCTCTAAAAGTATTGCAGATAGCCAATTTTTCTCAAATAACTCATTCACCTACTTTTGGGAGAGCTTTCACTCTGTGATGTTTCAGACCCATAGCTAATTACTCACCTACTCAAAATGAGTAAATGCGAATTATCTGTAAAAGTATTGCAGATAGCCAATTTTTCTCAAATTAATCATTCACCTACTTTTGGGAGAGCTTTCACTTGGTGAAATTTCAGACCCATAGCTAATTACTCACCTACTCAAAATGAGTAAATGCGAATTATCTGTAAAAGTATTGCAGATAGCCAATTTTTCTCAAATAACTCATTCACCTACTTTTGGGAGAGCTTTCACTTGGTGAAGTTTCAGACCCATAGCTAATTACTCACCTACTCAAAATGAGTAAATGCGAATTATCTCTAAAAGTATTGCAGATAGCCAATTTTTCTCAAATTAATCATTCACCTACTTTTGGGAGAGCTTTCACTTGGTGAAGTTTCAGACCCATAGCTAATTACTCACCTACTCAAAATGAGTAAATGCGAATTATCTCTAAAAGTATTGCAGATAGCCAATTTTTCTCAAATAACTCATTCACTTACTTTTGGGAGAGCTTTCACTTGGTGAAGTTTCAGACCCATAGCTAATTACTCACCTACTCAAAATGAGTAAATGCGAATTATCTCTAAAAGTATTGCAGATAGCCAATTTTTCTCAAATAAATCATTCACCTACTTTTGGCAGAGCTTTCACTTGGTGAAGTTTCAGACCCATAGCTAATTATTCACCTACTCAAAATGAGTAAATGTGAATTATCTCTAAAAGTATTGCAGATAGCCAATTTTTCTCAAATAACTCATTCACCTACTTTTGGGAGAGCTTTCACTCTGTGAAGTTTCAGAGCCATAGCTATTTATTCACCTACTCAAAATGAGTAAATGCTAATTATCTGTAAAAGTATTGCGGATACCCAATTTTTATCAAATACTCATTCATCTACCTGTGGGAGAGCTTTCACATGGTGAAGTTTCAGACCTATAGCTAATTACTCACCTACTCAAAATGAGTAAATGCGAATTATCTCTAAAAGTATTGCAGATAGCCAATTTTTCTCAAATAACTCATTCACCTACTTTTGGGAGAGCTTTCACTTGGTGAAGTTTCAGACCCATAGATAATTATTCACCTACTCAAAATGAGTAAATGTGAATTATCTCTTAATAGTATTGCAGATAGCCAATTTTTCTCAAATAACTCATTCACCTACTTTTGGAAGACCTTTCACACACGAAAATGAAAAATTGTGAATATCTCGGAAAAGCTATTTCTTCTGCTTTAATGCTCGGCGGGAGATACACACCACGGCAGTGGTCTTGACAAAAATTTTTGTCTCCCCAAAAATGGTGGCCATTTTGAATTTTCAAAGTTTTTGCAAAACACAAAAATGCTTATATCTCGAAAACCGTGCTATATGGAGCGAACTCAACAAAATTTTGGACCTGCTGGGTATCTCTGCAGAGTAGCCATGCCAATTTTCAAAATATTTTTGTCTCGCCAAATATAGCGGACATTTTTAATTTTTTTAATTTTTGCAAAACACAAAAATGCTTATATCTTGAAAACCGTGCTAGATAGAGCAGACTGCGCTGACTTTGGTTGCCACAACAGTATAAGGCTAGAAACGAAGCATTTTCTTAATACTTAAGCACTCACCTTTATATCCTTTTCGGGACGCTTTGTTTTTGCTATGCAAAAACATTATCTTTTTTTTTTGCGAGCGATCCTCTAGTTATTGATGGCCTTTCAATTTTTATATAAAATTTTGACATTAAAACCCTTTTGATTTTGAGAGTAAGGCCATTTACATGAAAATATGTACGCCAAATTTGATTGGCTGTTATTTTTATAAGTAAGGTTGATTATACATGGGTATTTACTATTGAGAGGTATTGGAAACATGTTCTGTAGTTTCCCCTGTTTTTCCTTGGCCCAATTTTAATCAATAATGTTCTGTATTAATTTACAATCTGTAGGAATAATTGTACAATTTTTGTGTAAAGCATTCTATAGTGAGTGAATGGAGAAATATTTTTTTGTAGAAAATTTTTATTTGATGAATTTGAAGGCTGTTACTTCTTTTTAGGCGGGTTGTGTATAACCAACCCGCCTATTAGATTGATGTGTCCGACATCCGTCTGTCCGTCTGTCTGTCCGTCCACATTTTCATTTCCGGAATCTAACTCGAAAACGGTTTGTTCAATTGAATTCAGATTTGACAGGGAGATAGATCACCATCATAGCTAGATTCCTTTCGAAATTGGTGTAATTCTGTGTGTTCGTTTGTCCATTTTTTGTCCGTTTGTCCGTCAAGATTTTCGTTTCCGGACTCTAACTTGAAAACGGTTTGTCTAATCGAATTCAAACTGGACAGGAAGATAGATCGCCATCATAGCTAGGTTCCTTTCGAAATTGGTGTAATTCTGTGTGTTCGTTTGTCCATTTTTTGTCCGTTTGTCCGTCAAGATTTTCGTTTCCGGACTCTAACTTGAAAACGGTTTGTCTAATCGAATTCAAACTGGACAGGAAGATAGATCGCCATCATAGCTAGGTTCCTTTCGAAATTGGTGTAATTCCGCCTGTTTGTTTGTCCGTCAACATTTCCGTTTCTGGACTCTAACTCGAAATCCGTCAAAATTTCCGTTTCCGGACTCTAACTCGAAAACGGTTTGTCCAATCAAATTCAAATATGACAAGGAGATAGATCACAATCATAGCTAGGTTCCTTTTGAAATTGGTATAATTCCGTCCGTTCGTTTGTCCGTCTTTTGTCCGTTTGTCTGTCCATCAACATTCCTGTTTCCGGACTCTAACTTGAAAATGCTTTGTCCAATTGAATTCAAACTTGACAGGGAGATAAATCACCATCATAGCTAGGTTCCTTTTGAAATTGGTGTAATTCCGTCTGTTCGTTTGTCCGTTCTTTTCCGTTTGTCTGTCCATCAACATTTCTGTTTCCGGACTCTAACTTGAAAAGGCTTTGTCCAATAGAATTCAAACTTGACAGGGAGATAGATCACCATCATTGCTGGGTTCCTTTTGAAATTGGTGTAATTCCGTCCGTTTGTTTGTCCGTTTGTCTGTCCGTCAACATTTCCGTTTCCAGACTCTAACTGGAAAACGCTTTGTCTAATTGAATTCAAACTTGACAGGGAGACAGATCACCATCATAGCTAAGTTGCTTTTGAAATTGGTGTAATTCTGTCCATTTGTTTGTCCGTTTATAGCATAGATACAATTATGTAACCTAGATTACAAGTTTTACATTTCTTAGCACGCCTAAAACATTCACCTTAACTGGGTGACCTAACATTTCTTTCTTTCTTTCTAAATTTAATTACAGCAGTTGCTACCCTTATTGGTGCATGCGCAACCCGCCTTTTGGGGCATCTTTGACCCTTTTGTTTTTTATTGCTACAAACAGGTTATTTGATTTTAACCTCTTCGCCACCAATGGAGCAGTATTCTACTATACTGAAGGAAAATCCGGGATGACTAGTTTACACACACCACAAGTGTTTTTGTGATCCATAATGTCCTTGTACATAATACTTTAAATAACGTATTTCGGTATACCAAGATGTTTAATTCTACAGTGCTGAAGGAAGCTTGAATATCATATAGGGGTGTCGACTGCTAGCCAAAAGACATGGTACTGTAGAATACACATTGCTGTCGACAGCTAGTCGACAGATAAGGTCTTTAAGGGGTTAATGAACATGGATAAGGTGTATTTTTTAATAATATCCATAGCTTTCTACATACATATTTATTTTAAAAAGAAATTATTGAGGTATCCAAAATCAATTATCAATAAAATCTGTGTCTGGTGACAGTACTTAGTTAGAAATCAGAGGAGATATGTTGATCACCTTGGTACAGCCTTCTTTCATATGAAGCTACCATGCAAAAAGAAACCAGTAAGTTCTGAAGCAACCACCCAATGTGGGTACTGTAAAAAAAAGTGGTATAAATATGTTAACTTGAAAATGATTTTTATCAGGATCTAATCATAGCAATAAAGTTTCATAATCATACTAGTTGAAAGAAATTAAAAGAGAATTATGTAAAACAAAAATCTTGTTTTAGTGGAAAACACATTCAGTTAATATTTGATTTGTGTTGAGACCTTACCTTTTCACTCCAAAGTATTTACTCTGGTGTCAGTTAATTTTTTTTCCCTTCAAAATGGAAGTCACAGGCACATCCATGATGTTTGCTAGAAGTATTTTACCATAAATTTCAAAGATGAAATCAGATGTCTTTATGGTTTCATTGGAATTTTTTTTCTCTCTTTTCTCTTATTTTTACTTCATTTTCTACTTTTCCCCATTATAGCAAAAGGATTAAAGATATGGGCAGGTTTTCTGTGTTCATTTCAGAGTCAAGGGGGACAACTTCTGAAAAAATTTTTACATCCACCATCTTGTTTCCAAGATGGCCACCACCCATTTTTAAAGCTTGTGTGTGCTCTAAGCCTAGATTGCTTTGAATGAATGTCTTCAAACTTTGTACAGTCATTGATATTACTCATGAGAGGAAGCCTATTGATTTTGGGCTTGCTTTAAAATAAGTTCAAATGTCTCAAAAATGTTCCCAGTGATTTTATATGACATGCCCTTGCTGCCTCAGCACTTGTCACATCTAGCATGTCATAACAGCAAAACCATGAGACATATCAAGTGTAGGTTTCCTGCGTTTATTTTAGGGTCTAGGGTGATAACGTTCGAAAAAAAATGGTATTTCTGCCATCTTGTTTTTAAGATGGCCACCACCCAGTTTAAAAGCTTTTGTGCCCTCTAAGTCCACACTGCTTTCACCGATTGTCTTCAAACTTTTTAAGTCATTGATATTACTTATTAGAGGAAAAATAATGCTAAAATGCTAAATACCAGAAGGCTTGCTCCAAATGTCTTAAAAATGTTCCCATTATGTTTTTCCCACATGTTTTACCCCCATAAAGAACATTTTTTGCCATATTAAAAATGTGACTGTTGTAATAAATTTTGAAAATTTGCTGCTGAACACTTGTCAACTCTGTAGTCACCATTACAGCAAAACCATTAGACATATCAAGTGTAGGTTTCCTGTGTTCATTTTATGGTCAAGGGGAACAACTTTTATAAAAAAAAAATTGTTTCGGCCATCTTGTTTTTAAGATGGTTGCCACCCAGTTTTTTAAAGATTGCGGAGGATGTCCCAAGGCCTTGTTCTAGTTTTGATTCAAATTAACACCTTTCAGCACTTGGTGAAACATACCTTGAATCAAATTTATACACTTGTTAAATATTTCAAATTGATCCTTTGTTCATGCTGACCCTGAAACTTTCAAAAAATAGTTTATTCCAAGGCCATATTTCAGGGAAATATGGTTGTTATGTTTCACTGCAAAAGTTTAAATGATGTGATGCAAATGACTTGGTAGCTGATTGAACACTTCATATATTGCAGAAGACAGACAATAATCAATGAGTATGGGAGTATGTTTCATATTAAGCTCTACAAATCACAAGCTCAAGTATTTCACTAGCAGTGTTGGTTTGTGTTGGTCTTGGAATATTTGAGGTTATATTCAAATAGAGTAAACCATGTGAAGTTATGTTAGTTCAGCCACATCTTATTATTAGCTACCCAGTATGCTGTGTTTCTTTCAGCTAGCCTCAGCAGATGTTGAACAAGTTCTGCATAGGCTGTTTTGAAGTGTTATATTACTGGCTCTATTAGAAGATAAATGTATAGAATGTGTGTGCTGAAACACAATGAATTTACAGTTAGTTTTATAATGGCTTCTTGATACAATACAATTGTCCACAGACAATCTGTTTTGAGAGAAATAATTAGAATAATAAACAAAATTCTTTATTTTGGTCATCTGATAACACTGTTAAATGTGTAATAATATGCTGTTTGAGGAACAAGTGCTTCCTTGATCAAATTTTACATAAGTTGATTTTAAAGATTTGAATTAATTTTTGTATTGGAAATGGTCACATTATTCATAATTGTTTAAAATACAGAGGGCTGTAACTCAGTGTGGTGTCATGAAAGGATACAGGATTTTGTACACGTATAATTATTGTAATTCAAGGAATATCAGACATAACCAGTTTGTCATTTTACACTGCAAAAATGATAGGATAGAAAAAATTACTCTTTCAGAAATTAACAGTATAGTACTACTTATATGAGTACTCGGAAATATATCAGGGAAAAATACTTGAAGGAAATGATGTTTTATCAATAACAGAAGAACATATATCAAATACTTTTTTACTGCTGGCAGGAGGTTATGTTGTGGGTGTGTTCATTTGTTCGTTTGTCTGTGCAATTACTCCAAAAGTAGAGAACTGATCTTTGGGAAATTTTGATGTGGCTAGAGCCTGGCCAAAGGAAGAAGTGATTACATGTTGGGAAATATCCGGATCATACTCTGGATGCAAAAAACATCAAGAAGTGTCGGAAATTCGTCGTTCTGAGGTCTGCACTCTACCAGTGCTTTCTAGTTTATGAATAAATTTATATGTTGGAAGTGGCTTTCATTTGAATAATTGACTTTGGACATAAATCAGAAGGTCTATATTTTATTAGGTAATTATTGTATTGGAAATATTGACAATATAATAAGCCTTTAGTTGTAGATGTACCTCTGTTGGCAGAATTAATGTATTAATGAGTATATTTCTATATTTCCAGTGACAATCACAGAACTGTATTGAATTCTGCTTGCACACAATACCTTGTCATTAGAGGAGGGAACCTCTCTTGTGTGTGTGTCACTGTAACAGCTTTCTGTGCTCATATTTCTGGTGCGGATATATTATTGATCTAGTCCTGTGTCACAGTTCATGAGGAATTAAGAGCTATATCATGCACTACTTCTGTGTAAAATAATTTCTGCCCCCACTGTTCACTTTATTACTCTTGCTGTGCATTCACTATCCCCCTCCCCCTCTCTGCCCAATTTAAAGCCATCTTCCCTCGACATTATTCATTTACCCCATTGGCAATAGCAGCAAGGATGAGTATGTTTAGAAAGGAAGGTAGTTCTGGGGGCAATGAACACCCAGCCCCTAAATTAAGCCTGCTTTCTTCCCACCGTCAAGCCTCAACAGGCGGTGGCATTGCCATCAGATTCAATGCCTCGTCATCTTTTGATGATGATGATGATACCGGGGAGGGGATAACTGTGGTAACGGAAACCCCAGCAACAGCAGAAGGTAGTGTTGCTATGAACAATAGTAGTCACAGTAATACAGCTCAAGTGGCTGCAAGTGCCAGAGATAGCAGTAATGTGAGACTGCAGCAAAACTACACTACAAACTCAGAACAGCTGCAAAATGGGAGGCAGGAACCAACAGCGGGTGGAGAAAAACCAGTGTCAGAAAATCACAGGACATTCTCGCAGCAAGAGACAAAGGTGGCAACAATAGGATTAAACAACACTGCAAGGTCCCCTCCTATATCAAAGCTGTCTTTTCCTAGACCTTCTGATATGGATAGACTACCAAGTGTGGCAACTGGAAATGAGGACAGAGCCCCACCTCATGTCAAGGTAAGAACAAACTGCAGATAATAATAGTACAAGTATCAGTGATGTCACTGGACAGAAGTTGGGGATGTATTGGTTTTAAGATTTCTTTACCGCCACAGATTTCTTTTCAGCTGCTATAATTTAAAAGTGTTTGACATTGAGTTTCAAATTTGTGTTTATATGGACAAGGAGCTAATTTCTTGCTGATCGTAACCTTCAGTTCAAGGTCAGTTTTTTAAAATTTTGGGTTGATTCTCATATACTAACCTGGATCATTTTATGTTTATGTATAATAGATATATATGTCCCCTCTATAAACTTGCAAAAAATTTCACCCTTGAAGTGTCACCCAAAAACACAAAAAATCCCCCAACCAGATTCATTTTAATCATATTTTTTGGCATATTTTAGCGTGTAAGAAATACAAATTGGAAGGCATTGAAATTGACAGTGGATCTTAAGAAAACCATAAAATATTAATATCCCGTAAGCACCCTTGTTTATGATGTTTAGCCTTTCCTGTGTCAGATTTAGCCTCTGACTCCCGATCTAAGGTCCAAACAGGGACAACTTACAAAAAGGGCTTTGTATATCCCTTGTTCTAGACCTTATACCCTTATACCTCACTTTCGGGAATTTTCTGTGTATTTTGCTTAATTTGCACTGAAACCTGGGGATATTGTTTGGTGAGACACAATATTTAGTTAAAACATGTTACAGTTAACACATTGTAGTCTAACCTCTGAGATGATGGCTTTGTGAACTCTGTAATTTTTTATGATTTGGTAAATGTGCTGCAGAATTTCAGTAATTTTTTGACACAAAACCTCGGTGACATTATGGTGAATCTCACATCTGTTACTATAGTTGAAATAAATTGGAAATAAACTACAGTAATTTAAACTCTTTGTTATATTCATCATCAGTGTATCCTCAAGGCGTTTGTTGTTACAATGGGATGCCTTCAGCATTTGAAAAACCATGTCAGAGTGTCTGACTTTTAGTGGAGATTAAATGCCTTAAAAGATGGTTAAAACTAAAATTTGAATTATTTCATTATGTAATAAATTCTCTATTATTTCAACATGTTAGGTGAATAAAGATTTCTTTGGATACTAAAAGAGTTAATTTAGTAGGAAAAAGTGAAAAATTGAAAAATGAAAATTCATAAGATCAAACATTGGGATAACAGAGGCTGGGACAAAAATAATTTAATAGTGTTTATATCTTATTCATCTGTGATAAATACCAGGACAGTTATAAACAAAATTTTCCTGCCAGCTGGTATGTCAACACATAAAGAACTTGAGATTAAATTCAAGGTCATGCATTATTTAATTCTTAGTAAGATTTCATATGACTGCTATATCCAAGTTTTGTTATTCATCTATTATTAAAGCCTATTTCAATGAACACACTGGGGGCCACGGTGGCAGAGTGGTAACACTCTTGCCTCCCACCTCTGAGGCCGGGGTTCGGTTCCTGGCTCGGCCTCATGTGGGAAAACTGGTAGTTGCTTGCCGTTAGTCGGCAGTTTACAGTACAGAACCCTGACAAACTGTATGTACTGGTTTCCTCTGCCCTTCCAACTACCCGTCGTGATATGACCTGTACAGTGTTAAAAGCGATGTAAAACCCTAAATAAACAAAACAAAGAACAAACTGTCAAAACAAAAAGTTTTGATCATACTCCAACACACAGGACAGTCTACTGTAAGATTTGGGTTTGTTAATGTGTCCGGCATGTAGTTTTATTCTGTTCCATTTTATATGTTGCTTTTAAAATCTGTCTTCACATGCAAAAAAAAAAAAAAAAAATAGATAAAATAAATTTTTTTTTTCCCCCCCTTATCTCGACCCATCAAACAATGTAAATTATTGATAATTTGAAGGGCAGTCTACCTTTATTTTGTTCACAGTTATGTACTGACTGGTATCTGTTGTTACATTTACAGAGAATTAAGTTCAGATTGTCTGGGGTTACCACTACATATTACCGGTATTATATTGATCATTTGGATCTGTAAAGACTAAAGAGTGGCACACTCCTTATTTAGTGTGCAATAACAAGTAAGCATAATATGAAGTTCACACACTTCAACATGTGTCCTTATCTTTATAGCAATAGACAAAGAACAAAATGTATGTATAATTATTAATTAGTATTTGTTTTTTGATTGTAGTAAATCAAGAAAGCAGTCATTACAATATGTAAATGTAGGAACCAGGAAGTGAATGTACCATGCATGCTATATTCATTTAGTTTATACTGGATATTTACCAAAGGAACAACATTATTCAATTCTCATGGATCATACACATGTGTGTTTCTATTTTAAAATGTTGCTGTATTAACTTGAAACTGTATGTTTGGTTGATATGAAGCATACATTAATACGATTTTTGTATTTGGTATTTGTAATGCAAGTGGTAATAGCGGGTAATGTACTATTTTTAGAAATCTCTTTAAGTATTTCTTTTTGTTTTTGTAACAGTCTGATGCCAATATTTTTATTTGCCAAGGCTTATTTATACAATAATGTTGTTTTTACAGACTAAAGAACACAGAGTATTCTCTAGAACACAAGACAGTGAGGAGAAAGTGTCCATCCTTTCAGGCATAAGGGGTAGATTACAGGACAAATTCCATGATAATTTAACGGCTGTCATTGGGAAAATCGAGGAGATCTCAGGGGATTCTAAGCTAGGAGAAGCCATAGAGAGAAGACTTAAGAAGGGAGACTCTTTTGACTCCAGTAGAAGCACAAGTCATCAGCATAAGAAAACAAATGGATTGGGAACCAGCTCAGCAAAAAGGACAGATAAAAAACCCTGTGAGGAAGCAAGGTCACGCCATGCCAGTGGTGGTAGCAGTCATACAATAGGCAGTGAGATAATAGATGCTTGGGATGGTTCAGGAGTGGTTAGGAGTAGCAGTAGTACTGAAGTCTTAGGGACAGGCCCCTTGAGCAGTGCAAGTCTGGGCTCTCTTTCAGGGAGAAAAGACGAAGAGCATCTCCTTCCAACACAGGAAGGGGAGGTGTTTACAGAGTCAGGTGGAGATGAGAGAGTGAAACAGGTGACCAGGAAGCAGCGACCCAGTTCTACATCTGGAGTGGAATCAACCACTGATATGTCCAGGTATAGTATGTTTTGAGACATTTTATAAAGGACTGTGATAGGGCAAAAAAGTGTCCAAAATTGAGATACTGATTAAAACCTAGTTGACTGGGAACTCAAAACTAATAAAATACTTTTTATATCAATGAATGACATGGGTGAAAGTTTAATTTCAGTCGGATTGGTTGCCATAATATTCCTTATTATATCCCCAGACGAAAGTCGGGGATATATTGGATTCAGGTCCGTCGCGCCGCCGCCGCCGTAGAAATTTCCTTGTGGACGCGATAACTCAAAAACAAATTAATATTTTTTTTTCAAACTTGGTACACATGTTAAGGGTGCCCAAAGGAAGATCCCTATTTTAAGGTGACCTTAAACTCCCAGTAAAAAAGAACTTATGGCCACCTTAAGGTCAGAAATTGCACTTTTGGCCACTTAGAGCCCTGTAGGTCACAAACTATGATGCTCAGCTGGCTGAAATTTTACCTGACAACACATTAATATGTTCTTAGTACATGTGCCGAAAATCACGACTTTCAGTTGAGGAGAAAATTGTGTTTGAGGCCCATAAATACCCCCACTTGGGGATTTTTTGCTATACTTTTCACATATTTTGCCCTATAATTTGGAAGTGGTAATTCTGATGAGTCTCAAACTGCGCTAGGTATAACTTTGATATGTAATCCTTGTCTGTAGAAAATTTTAGGGCTGTAGGTTTACCCAAAGGGGTCGACTTAAGGTCTCAAAAGTGCCCACAGAGACCCAATTTATGCACTTTTTGCCACTTTCAAGCACTGTAGCTTTCAAACTATGTCTCTCATCTAAGTTAAATATCATCTGGGAATATATCTATGTGTTTTCTTATATGTGCCCCAACATTTAGGCCTTTAATAGACAGTTAACCTGTGTATCAGGACCATAAACACCCACCCGAGTGACCCTTATAAGACATTTTTCACATCTTTTTCCCTGTAACTTGGAAATGGTAAGTCTGAGAAGTTTCAAACTGTATTAGATATATATTCTGTGTGTAATCTTAGTATGTAACAGATTTTAAGTCTGAAGCTTTAATTTTGAAGGTCAAATTGAGGTCTCTAAAAGGCTCCCAAAGACCCAATATTTGGACTTTTTGCTACTTTTAAGCCCTGTGACTGTCAAACTATGTGACTGATAGAGCTCAAATCCTATCTGGGAAGATATTAGTATGTTATTTATATATGTGCCAAAAATTAAGGCTTTAAGAAGACATTTAACCTGTGTATGAGGACCATAAATCCCCACCCGAGTGACCATTTTTAGACATTTTTCACATATTTTGCCCTGTAACTTGGAAATGGTAAGTCTAAGAAGTTTCAAACTCTATTAGATGCATATTCTATGTGTAATCTTAGTATGTGACAAATTTTAAGTCTGAGGCTTTAATTTGAAGGCCACATTTAGGTCTCTAGAAGGCCCCATAAAGACCCAGTATTTGGACTTTTTGCCAATTTTAAGGCCTGTGACTGTTAAACTATGTGACTGATAGAGCTGAAATCTCATCTGGGAATACATTATTATGTTCTTTTTACATGTGCCAAAAATCAAGGCTTCAAGTAGACATTTAACCTGTGTATGAGGACCTTAAACACTCGCCCAAGTGCCTTTTTGGACATTTTTTCCGTATTTTGCCCTGTTATTTGGAAATGCTTAGTGTGACAAGTCTTAAACTGTATTATATATAATTTTTGTTTGTTATGTATGTCCCCCAAAAAGTTTCAGATCTGTTGTTTAATTGCTAAGGTCTCTTTAACAATTGTAAAATGCCCACAGAAACCCAATTTATGGACATTATGCCACTTTAAAGCCCAGTAACTGTCAAACTATGTGGTTTATAGAGCTGAAATCTTTGAATTTTTAAAAGGAAATGCCTGTCTATTTAAATTTTGAATATTAATAATGTTATGGCTATCTTAGTCTTTTAAGAACTTATTTTTGTGTGTTATACCTCTGCTTGCTGAGTTTTTCACTTTTTAAAATGAAACTGGTTAAACATATTCAAGTAGACAAAATGGACACTTTAAGTGAGCTTTAAGTCCCAATATTAATGAAATTATATCCTTATGTAGTAAAACTAGGGGATTTTTAACCCTCAACTAGCCCAGTTTTATTCAACTTGCCTCAGTTAATTTTGGCACAGCTCCTACAGTTATGAACTCATTTCAGTTGATAATCACATACTTAAAATTCTCAATTCTTTTTGTATTTGAGTACCCCTTTTATATAGATTGTTTGTTTACCATTTATGCTCAACCCACATCCCCCACCCGGATTCCCCCCACCCACCTCTGGGACCTCCAGCTATATTGGGTGACACTAAATAAACAAAGATATTTAATGATATCAGATGAGAAACAAAGAACTCAATGGGGTTGCAGATCTTGTGTAATAGTGAGAGAGGTGTGGAGAAGGGGAGAGGGGTGGGGGTGGGAGGTGGTGGGCTTCATTACATATAACACAAAGGGGAGTCAGAACTGAGATTGTGTCACATATTTAGGTTGCATATATATGGACCACATATATAGGTATAGAGGAAATGAATAACTGAAAACAATTTGCAAATTCTAAAAATAATATAATAAAATAATAATATAAATAATTTTTTTTTAAATAATATTTTATTTGTGAACAAATATAGAAACAGATATGCGCTTTTGGGATTATGAATTTTAGAATGGACATTGAATCATCAATCATTTAAATACTTTGAAGGAAGATTGAAAAATATGATGAGTTGAGTTAAAAATAATATTTTATTTGTCAACAAATATAGAAACAGATATGCTCTTTTGGGATTATTATTTTAGAATGGACATTCAATCATCAATCATTTAAATACTTTGAAAATAGGTTTAGAGTTATCATTGCAGGAAGATTGAAAATATAATTTGAGTTATGTATTCGGCGTCTGGGGATACACCATCTTCCTTGGGGAGATATAAACAGAGTAGATTGATGTGCTGAAGTTCATATAATAATGGGTAATTATGTTTTAAAAAATTTCCGATCAAAACCTGTGGCGTGAGTGATGACCTGTCTGGGGATATGTTGGCGCCGAGTTGGCCCAATCTAGTTTCCTCAGCCATCATAGACCTGTAGCTCATGACCTACCTGAGTAATAGCTACTTTGAGATTCTCACTGTTGAGTAAATCGATTGTAACTTAAAAACTATTGCATTGCGAAGCGGGGATACTATAGATTCATCATCGTTGTCGTCCGCGCCCTCGTCCGCGTCCGCAGAGATTTCTTGTTAGCGACCTACAGTCCACATTTCTTTCCGGATTTCTTTCATATTTGGCAGGTGGCTTGATATGGTAGAGGACTCGCCACCCTCTCTTTTTGGTAGGCTTTATGTCTAAATTAGGCCTGTGGTAGACAAAAATGTCTAAAATGTGGAATATTGCTTGTTAGCGACCTACAGTCCACATTTCTTTCCAGATTTCTTTCATATTTGGCAGGTGGCTTGGTATGCTAGAGGACTCGCCACCCTGTCTTTTTGGTAGGCTTTATGTCTAAATTAGGCCTGTGGTAGACAAAAATGTCTAAAAAGCATTAAAAGTCATGAAATCATGCACTAAATCACTTATAACTTGAAAAGTGTTGCATTTAGAGCATTTTGTTAAAATATGTTATTCAGCTACTTTTTTCATAGCTACAACATGGTGAGTAACTTGGGTGTCTGTCTCAATAGCTAAGTGAGTAATAGCTACTTTTGGGCTTTTCAGTAACTTCCATCATGAGTAAAATCACTTGTAACTTGAAAACTATTGCATTTACACAATTTTGTATAAATATGTTATTCAGCTACTTTTGGGTCAGCTATAACATAGTAAAATTTCAGACCTGTAGCTCATGGCATAGCTGAGTAATAGCTACTTTTAGGTTATCACTGTTGAGTAAATTATTTATAACTTCAAAAGTATTACATTTAGAGTATTTTGTTTCAATATGTTATTCACCTATTTCGGAGTCAGCTATAACATAGTGAAGTTCCAGACCTGTGGCTCATTGCATAGCTGAGTAATAGCTACTTTGAAGTTCACACTGTTGAGTAAATCAGTTGTAATTGGAAAACTATTGCATTTACAAAAATTTGTGTAAATATGTTATTCAGCTACTTTTGGGTCAGCTATAACATAGTGAAATTACAGACCTGTAGCTCATGGCACAACTGAGCAATAGCTATTTTCAGGTACTGACTGTTGAGTAAATGACTTGTAACTTGAAAAATATTGCATTTGGAGTATTTTGTTAAAATATGTTGTTCACCTACTTTTGGGTCAGCTATAACATCGTGAAATTACAGACTTATAGCTCATGGCATAGCTGAGCAATAGCTATTTTCAGGTTCTCACTATTGAGTAAATCAGTTATAACGTGAAAACTATTACATTTACAGTATTTTGTTTAAATATGTTATTCACATAATTTTTGGTCAGCTATAACAGAGTGAAATTGCAGACCTCTGTGTCATGGCATAGCTTACCAATATCTACTTTCAGGTTCTCACTGTTGAGTAAATCATTGTATCTACTGGATAGCCGCAGTGTGTAGAGAGATTTCACCATTACCGCTCTAACGAAAAAAAATATTATAACTAGCCTTCTCAAGTTTGCAAGGTATATTAGAGGGTGCACCACAGTATTCTATTGGTAGGCTTTATGTCTAAATTAGGCCTGTGGCTAAATTACTTGCCTACTAAAAATGAGTAATTCTGCATTTTCTCTAAAAGTATTGCAGATAGCAAATTTTTTCTTAAATAACTCATTCACCTACTTTTGGGAGAGCTTTCACATGCTGAAGTTCCAGACCTTTAGGTAATTACTCACCTACTCAAAATGAGTAAATGCGAATTATCTCTAAAAGTATTGCAGATAGCCAATTTCTTTCAAATAACTCATTCACCTACTTTTGGGAGAGCTTTCACTTGGTGAAGTTTCAGACCCGTAGGTAATTACTCACCTACTCAAAATGAGTAAATGCAAATTATCTCTAAAAGTATTGCAGATAGCCAATTTTTGTCAAATAACTCCTTCACCTACTTTTGGGAGAGCTTTCACTTGGTGAAGTTTCAGACCCGTAGGTAATTACTCACCTACTGAAAATGAGTAAATGCAAATTATCTCTAAAAGTATTGCAGATAGCCAATTTTTGTCAAATAACTCCTTCACCTACTTTTGGGAGACCTTTCACTTGGTGAAGTTTCAGACCTGTAGCTAAATATTCACCTACTCAAAATGAGTAAATGCTAATTATCTCTAAAAGTATTGCAGATATCCAATTCTTATCAAATAACTCATTCATCTACTTTTGGGAGAGCTTTCACATGGTGAAGTTTGAGACCCGTAGGTAATTACTCACCTACTCAAAATGAGTAAATGCAAATTATCTCTAAAAGTATTGCAGATAGCCAATTTTTGTCAAATAACTCCTTCACCTACTTTTGGGAGAGCTTTCACTTGGTGAAGTTTCAGACCTGTAGGTAATTACTCACCTACTGAAAATGAGTAAATGCAAATTATCTCTAAAAGTATTGCAGATAGCCAATTTTTGTCAAATAACTCCTTTACCTACTTTTGGGAGACCTTTCACTTGGTCAAGTTTCAGACCTGTAGCTAATTATTCACCTACTCAAAATGAGTAAATGCTAATTATCTCTAAAAGTATTGCAGATATCCAATTCTTATCAAATAACTCATTCATCTACTTTTGGGAGAGCTTTCACATGGTGAAGTTCCAGACCCGTAGGTAATTACTCACCTACTGAAAATGAGTAAATTCGAATTATCTCTAGAATTATTGCAGATAGCCAGTATTTCTCAAATAACTCATTAATATGAAAACAACTTAGAGGAAGTCATGGGCTGCAAATCTTTTCATGTGGTCAGATTTCACCTTGGGCCCCTCCTGCTTATTATTGGTCCTAGAGGTTTGCAATGTGAAAACGACTTATAGGAAATCATGGGCTGCGAATCTTTTGATGTGGTCAGACTTCACCTTGGGCCCCTGCTACAGGGTCAAATAAGGGTAGCCAAACTTAAAAGTGCTTTCAGCTTGCTTATTAACGAAAAATGCTGTTTATCTTCTAAACTATGTTAGTTGGCCTTTGTCGGTGGATACATCCAGCATCTGGCCACAGATGCGTCCTTAGTCTAGTTTCTTTAAATATGTTATTCAGTTACTTTTCAGTCCTCTATAACATAGTGAAATTGCAGACCTCTAACAAACATTGCATAGTTGAGCCATAGCTACTTTGAGGTTATCACTGTTGAGTAAATCAGTTGTAAACTGTATACCTGAGCAATAGCTACTTTTAGGTCCTCACTGTTGAGTAGATTGCTTACACCTTGAAAGCTATTGCATTTAAAGAATTTTGTTTAAATATGTTAATCATCTACTTTGGGTTAGTTATGACGAATCATAGACAATTCGGCCCTTTATCAAATCGGCCCCCGTCAAATCAGCCCCCAGAATAAAGTATCCTCGTCAAATCGGCCCCCTTGGAATTAACACCCTGGTCAAATCGGCCCCTGGAAATATTAACTTGGTCAAATCGGCCCCTACATGTTAAATGCCTATAAATATTACATCTTTGTGTAAAAATTCAAAAACATTTTTAAAATTTTATCATAGTGACATGTATCATACATTTTTATTGCATTAATACATCCTATCCAATGGACAATTGCTTTACAGGTCGGCGCGACCGGTCCCGCCAAAACGCTAGAAAAAGACGTCCTGTATATACTAATGGCAAGGCCGGTCACAGAGTGTGCATTCGCTAGGTGGCGCATCGTACTTCCTGTCCTGTCAAGACAGAGTGATGTCATAGCATCTTTTTTGTTTGGCACGAAGAGTGTGCAGACGTGTTTTCTATAGACAAACGTTTTTGAAGTTTTACAACAAACTCTTTCATTTTATTTACTTTTAAATATTTTTAAGTATTTCTAGTGGTTTACTGATCATGATGTCATCTCCTGGACAGAAGAGAGGAACTTGCGGGCACGTTATGGCTGTGTTTGATAGCCACAGGAAATGCACATGTTGTAGGGACAAGGGAGTGGGTGATGATCAGTGTGTCAAGAAGCAAGAATGTAAAATCTGCCAAGCTGTCATGCCTGCGCAGTTGAAGCAGCTATCCACCCCCACCTACCAGTCCAGGAAAGGGCGTGAATTGAAGAAGTGTCTTCAGATTCCCCTGCTAGTGTCACCCCCACTCTCGTGGACGGGTACACAAGGAATCTGATGGAGGTTCTCCTGCTAGCAAGAAGAAGAGGGCTGACCCTTCCCCTACCTCCAAGGCTAGCAGTAGGAAGAAATCCAGCAGCAACAGCAAGTCGAGGTCTGATGATATTAAAGGCCTGGATGAGAAGTGGAGTGAACGGTTTTCCAGATTGGAGGCTATGCTGGTGTCCAAGATGTTTACTGTTCCTGTAAATCCTGTACAGAATCCCACTTCAGTGGTTACCAGTGATCAGCCCTTTTTTGATCCTGGAACCTCCACCACTGGCTTGTCCTCTGGTGTGACTGTTGGTGACACCGGTTCCAGTCTTGGGTCAGACCACTGGTGAGGCTGCTATGACGAGGGAAGCTGTCAACAAGAGTGCTACCCGTCCTGTTGAGGGTCCCGGTACTGATGTGATACAGCAGAATGCCACCCAGCCTGTTTAGGCTCCCGGTGCAGGGACGCCCACCCAGCCTGTTGAGGCTCCCGGTGTAGGTCCTGAAGTTCTGCCAACCAGTACCGGTAGTGCTGCCCTACATGCTGAGCTCATCGGTTCAGACAGTGGAGGACCAGGATCTCCCGTTGATGGAAACGTCTAGGACGGTTCCCCAGACCTCACCAGGGATGAATCAGCTGATCAGGAACTGTCTGAAGAGTCTACCTACAGAGAGACTATCAGAGGCATGAGGTCGTTTATGGGCTGGCATCAGATCCCTGAATTCGACATTGTGTCTTCTACAGATGACAACCCTTTTGCCTTTTCCCGAGTCAAGCCCACCGGGAAAGTCTCTGTTAAGTTACCGGTGGATGACTGGCTGTGTAGGAAGATGGAGAAGTTAAACCTCACTGTTGCTGAAGGTTATCCTTCCAAGAATACTCAAACTGCTGGACTGCTCCGGGATCAGTTTATTAAAACACCAAGGTTGTCTAGATGGTACGACATGTAGGCTGACAAGAAAGACTCTGATAGTTTTGCTGTACGTTCCTGGTCTCCGGAACCGGCAAAGTTGAACAACGCATTCAGTAGGGTGGCCAGAAGAAGCTTGCCTACTGCTCCACATTCCCGGGCTTTTAGCCAGGACATTTTGAGGCATTGGGAGAGAGCTGCCAGGGAACAGTCTGTTATGTGTAACCAGGCTGCAGGGTTGTCACGCTGTCTGACCAAAGTACAGGATGGGATGTTTATACAACTCAAGAATTTACACTCAGACAAAGGCAAGGGCAAGTCCTCAGAAAGAACACAGCAAGCTGTGGACGAGTTGGAGTATTTACTGACTTTGAACCATTCAATCAGCCAAGCTATGGCCAGTACAATGCAGGATTTGTCAGAAGGTGTGTTTATTAGTATTGCAAACTTCAGTCTTGCACATTGTGACAGTTACCTTGAATATTTACATGCGGGAGTAAAACAGGACACAGTCACTGCATTACGTACTGCTCCCATTCATCTGCAGTCACTTTTCCCGGACCGGCTTCTCATCAAAGCTAAAGAGGAAGTGACCAGATCTGAAGAGAGGCGTTCTTCTAGCCAGTTCAACCGGAAACCAGGACGTTTTCACCCTTATGCTTCCAATGACAGAGTTTCACAACAACCGGACCGGAAGTCGTCCTTTCCAGCTTGGAAGCAAATACACGAATGCCAGCAGAGAAAGAAAAGTCGTGGTAAGCCTACCTCTTTCTCACAGAAACCGGCCAAGGGTTCAAAACAACATAAATGACAATTACTGTGTACAGAGTGTAACTGGGCTGAAAGGCTTTTGTACCTGGTCAAGAAAGTTTGAACCCTTCACCAGTGATGGAGAAACACAGGGCTTTGACCAACAAGAGCGAGATTGTTTTTTCACATGTAAACTCTTGTATTGCAAATGTTCATTCTGTTATCGGGTTGCCACAAAAGAAAGGCGTAAATCCCAATTTTGTCAAAAATACACGGAAATAAAATATATGAAAGATGTTTCCTCTGTAGGTCACTTGAGTTCTGCAAATATTGTCACCAATGTCCCAACTGTTGCCATAAATCCACCTGTAGGGGCAAGGCTACATCAGTTTTGGGAGAAGTGGGAAGCTCTGGGTTCGAGTCCAAAAAGTAGTCACAATACTGAGAGAAGGTTAAACCCTCCCCTTCTGGTTCAGACCCAATCTAACCAGGTCACCAATTGTCATAAGCAACTATGTAAACCCACAAAGACAGTACTACCTTTTGGAGGTACTGTATCAGCTGACAAACAAAAATGCAGTGGAACCGGTAGCAAACCAAAACTCACTGGGGTTTTACAACCAGCTATTTTTGGTACCCAAACCCAACAACCAGTGGAGACCTATCCTGGACCTGAGCACCTTGAACACCTTCCTAAACACAGAGTCATTCAAAATGGAGACCCCAGAGACAATAAGGACCTCCCTACAGCTGGGGGAGTGGGTCACCTCCATAGACTTCAAAAACGCATACTTCCACATACCAATTCACAGTCAGTCCAGGAAGTACATGCGTTTTCACATCCTGGGTCAGTCCTACCAGTTCAAAGCCCTACCCTTTGGTCTGTCCACAGCACCCATGGAGTTCACAGTGGTGGCCAAAGAGGTCAAACTGATGGCTTTACAGAGGGGTATAAGAATCCACCAGTACCTAGACGATTGGTTGGTGAGAGCGACATCCCACCAAACTTGTCTCCAGCATACACCGACCTTGGTAGCTCTCTGTCGAGAATTAGGTTGGCTGGTGAACAAGGAGAAGTCAGAACTGGATCCAAAACAGGTTTTCAACTTCGTAGGTCACCAGTTCGACCTCAAGGAGGGCAAGGTCAGGCCCCCTCCAGAGAGTTGGCAGACCTTAACAGACAAAATATTGTTAATTCTGTCCGGTACGGTGTGCCCGGTCCGGCAGTTCATGTCCATGATAGGACTTCCATCAGCCACAGAAAAGCAAGTCCATCTAGGTTGACTTCATATGAGACCCATACATTGGCACCTGAAGAACAACCAGAGGGTACCAGAATCACTAGAAAAGGTGATACCCATCCCCAGGTCGCTCCACCCTCACTTAAAATGGTGGCTGGAGGAAAGCAATGTGCTTCCAGGTCAACCATTACACCCACTAAAACATGCTCTGCAGATATTTACAGACGCATCAAAAGAAGGTTGGGGTGCTCACTTAAACGAACGCACTGCAAGGGGAACCTGGTCCCTTCCAAAAAGCAAATTGCACATAAATCATTTGGAACTAAAGGCGGTCTTTCTGGCCCTAAAAGAGTTCCAAGACCTCTGTTCAAACAATATAGTCCTTGTAGCCACAGACAACACAACAGTGGTTGCCTATATCAACAAAGAGGGGGGGGGGGATGAAGTCGGGTTCCCTGTGTGCCCTACTGTGGAGAATCCTGTCCTGGTGCACCAGGAAACTGCTAACTCTCAAGGCACCCCACATCCCCGGCCGGCTGAACGTGATAGCAGACAAGCTATCCAGACTTGGCCAGACCAATCAAACAGAATGGTGTTTCAAGAAGTGTTTCAAGCTATATGCTCCCGGTGGCACCAGCCCCAAGTGGACTTGTTTGCCACCAGATTCAACAACAAACTCCCACAGTTTGTGTCACCAGTTCCAGACCCCCAGGCTTGGGTAGTGGATGCACTCAGCCTGTCTTGGGAAAACCTGGACCCATATGCCTTCCCACTAGCAGCCATCTTGGGCAAAGTGGTGGAGAAGTTACAGGACTACCCCTGCAATAGAATAATTCTGATTGCACCAGGGTGGCCCAACATACTCTGGTTTTGGGATCTAGTGGCAATGTCCAGTCAGATCCCTCTGTGTCTGACCAATCTGGTATCTCAACCATTCAACCAGACCCTGCACAGGAACTTGTCAAACCTGAACCTACATGCCTGGCTCCTAGAGCCACAGCAATCAAGGAGCAGGGATTCTCTGAGGCAGTGGCAGCACGAATTGAGGCTCCTCAAAGAGGATCAACCAGATCCGTCTATGAGGAAAAGTGGACCATTTTTAAAAAAGTGGTGCCTCAGTAATCAGGTGGACTTCAGGGCACCACCTCTAAAAGCCATAGCTGACTTCCTGTTGCACCTGTTTCAGGACAGGAAGTTGCAACCTGGTACCATTGATGGGTACAGATCATCCTGTCCCTGGTCTTACACCAGCTGGCTAAGGCTCCCTTTGAACCTTCAAAAGAGGCCTCACTAAAACACTTTACCTTCAAGACTGTTTTTCTGCTGGCCCTGGGTTCTGGTAAACGCAGGAGTGAGATCCATGCTTGGCTGCATAAGAACATCAGACACCAGTCAGACTGGTCTAAGGTGTCCTTGTACCCCTCACCCAGCTTTCTATCCAAGAATCAGCTGGCTAAGGAGGGCCCAGATAGCGGGCTCCAGTGGTCATACCAGCCCTGGCCCCCACTCTGGATAAGTCACTCAAGGGTGACAGGTCCTTGTGTCCAGTCAGAGCCCTTCGGTATTACTTGGACAGGACCTCAGATCTTAGGCAGAACAAGGAATTGGTCTTTGTCTCCTTCAAGAAAGGTTTTGATAAGGACATTTCACCTGCCACCATCTTCTCATGGATCAAACAAACTGTGATCTTTTGTTATGAGCTCTCTGACCAGGAGGCCCTCACACTGCATCAGGTCAAAGCCCATGCTGTCAGGGCCTTTGCTGCTTCTAAGGCCTTCCAGTCAGGGGTCTCCTTAGAGCAGATTCTGTCTGCCTTAATGTCATTTGAAGGATGTGGCTTGGGCTGACACAGAGCTTTTTCATTTAGGGCCAGTGGTGGCTGCCGAACAAGTCCACCACCACACCCAAAAATGAGGAGATATGTATATATGTACATAGCTTGTACAATTGTATAATATATAAAAAACAAAAAACAAAAAAAAAGCTGTATTTCTTATGGGACTGAACTCAACCCTCTCTTCCTATTCTCAGTGCAGGTCTGAGAAAAAAGGAAGGGGGACAACCTTGGACTTCTGGGTAACCGGTTAGTCTTAGCCGACCTTGACCTTTGGGGTCATCTGACCCTAGGTAAAAATGGGCCTTCTCAGTTTTGTTCTTTTATGAGTTCATGTATGTCCCTAGCAGCTTACCCGCCTTCCAAGCGGTAGTTATTCAGCAATTGTCCATTGGATAGGATGTATTAATGCAATAAAATTGCAAATTTAATAAGTAAATTAAATTTAATAAATAAGTTAATACCCTATCCAATGGACAGGCTAGGCCCATCCATCCGGCCCCGCTATCAGCTTACTAGGGGTCTTAATAGGACTAGACACGAAAAAGATGCTATGACGTCATTCTGTCTAGACAGGAAAGGAAGTACGATGCTCCACCTAGCGAATGTACACTCTGTGACCGGTCCTGCCGGTAGTATATACAGGACGTCTTTTTCTGGCATTTGGCGGGACCGGTCGCATCGATCGGTAAAGCAATTATCCATTGGATAGGGCATTAACTTATAAAAATTTAATTTACTTATTAAATTTGCAATTTTATAACTACATTAATATTTAATCTTGAGATACATGATACCAAGCCCTCTAAATGGACTTAAAGTTTAGTTTTTAAAAGTTATACAAATCTTACACAAACGTTAATCAAAGAAATTGAAATAAACTTAATATAAATATTACACAAATACTAATGAATTAAAGCCAATTATTATCAGATGATCGCAAGAGTTACAAAACAGTTTAATGTCTAAGCAGAGGGATTATTAGCACAGATACTAGTCAAGCAGTAGCATACATCAAAAGTTAGTTGCTCTTAAAATATCACAAAAGTTATGAAACAGTGTAATATCCAAGCAGAATGATTACTAGCAAAAATACTAATCAAACAATAGCATATATTGAAAGCCAATTGTTCTTAAAAATATCACAAAAGTTATGATCCAATCTGCAGAGGCTATGCACTTCATTTAATTGCACTTTAAATAATTCTTACATAAACAAATACTAGTATGGAATAGATGTAGGTTAAAAGGGATTGATTACAGCATCCAATTATCTTTGATGTGTGTTAATCACCCTAAGCCAAGGTGCCCACAATTATACATAATTATACAGAATTGTATCTCCTTTAATCAGTACCATTTCAATTAAGGCATGCAGTTTCTGTTTAAAAGGATCCCTTATTTTTCTATTTCAATAATCCAGAAGAAGTATATTTACCAACCTAGTCAAATGCTTTCTGCAGGTCTATAAAAAATCCTAATTACAAAATTTTTCAACTGAGGGTCGGCTTGCCAAGGGTCAGATTTTCATGAGGCCGATATGCCCAGGCCGACTTTTTTAGAGGGCCGATTTGCCGAGGGCTGATTTGGCAAAGGGCCGAATTGTCCAGCTCCCGTTATGGCATAGTAAAATTGCAGACCTGTAGCTCATGGCTTAGTTGAGAAATAGCTAATTTCAGGTTCTCACTGTTGAGTAAATAAGTTGTAACTTGAAAACTATTGCATTTACGGTATTTTGTTTGAATATGTTTTCTACCTACTTTTTACACCTTAGTAGTTAACTTGGTACACTTCGTCTGAATACCATTTGCAGGGCACAACTTTTGTGTCCTTTCCTTCTTTCAGTTCTAATCTGAAACTGAAAACACACAGTCAGCTGACACAAAGCCCATTCACGGGCACTGATTGGTTGTTTTACAATTTCAGAGTATCAATGAAAGGATTGAAGATGAAAGAGGACAGTACAAGACAGTTCCCCAGTACTATTGAGTCCAGTCAGTCAGTTCCTGTTTCAATGTCAGCACTTCTTTCACACACAGATGCAGATCTGGAAGAAGAGGAGGTTGGCATTGAATGTGACCAGGTAAGTTGAACCTGTTTCAGTAAGTTATTCCATGTAAGTAGCAGTATAGTATTTGTAAAACAGGAAAAACTTCACGAGTGACATATATGAAAAACATACATCATGATTGAAGAAGACAATATTGTATGAGTATGTAGCATGAGTATTATATTGTTACCCCACAACCTTTAAAGAGTATGCAGGTATTGTTGATATTTTTATCTAGGCTTTATCTCAGAAACTATAAGGTACAGGAAGTTGATACTTGGTAGGGACATTGTTTAGGGGTGTAGATGTGCAACGTCATGTTGTGACCATGATTTGATCTTTGACCTTGCTGTAGTAACCTTGACCTTTAAATATTGTCCCAGTTATATCTTGGAAACCTTAAGGTATAGGAATTTGATGCTTGGTAGGGACATTGGTTAGGGGGTGTAGGTGTGCAACCTCCTGTCGTGTCCTTGATTTGATCTTTGACCTTGCTGTAGTGACCTTGACCTTTAAAATCTTGTCCATCCTATACCTTGGAAACTGTAAAGTGTACAAGGTTGATACTTAGTAGGGACGTTGGTTAGGGGGTGTATGTATGAAACATCATGGCACACGGTCTCCTGATCCTTGTACTGCGTCACTTCTTCTATATCTCATGGTGTTGTAAACTATTTTCCCGGGCTATGGGGAAAATACTATTTTTAATCTTTATGAACATTATAATCGTTATTTTTGTTATCCACCATTTTGTATGAATAACGAATAAAATAAGTCCATAATTAAAGAATGAATGAAAAATGACTGTGTTGGGGACGATATTGACTATATTGGGGCACCAGTAAAAATAAAAACTTCAGTTTTTAGCTTGAGAGTTTCTCCATCGTTTCTATAGGGTGTTTAATGCAACAAAAACTAGCAGAAGTTCTATAAATCCCTTTCTTAGTGATGTGTTTAACATTTTTATTGTGTTAATACATCCAGCCTAATGGACAATTATCTATACCGGTCGGTGCAGACTGGTCCCTCCAATGGTCAGAAAAAGACTTCCTGTGTTTCCACCGGCAGGACCGGTCCATAGTAGGAACCAGACCTGCAACTGTCTGATGAACAAAACTTCTGGAAAACTGTCAGAGTTGTCGTTTGTGGGATGGCCCCAGGTTCCTGAATTTGAGTGTTTAGCCTCATCTCAAGATGACAATCCATTTGCTGGTCCCAGGACCCAGCCAACTGGCAAAATGTAAGTCAAGTCAAGCTACCATCAGATGACTGGCTCTGCTGGAAGATGGAAAAGTTAACCTCACTCTGATAGGAGGCTCCGGTACCCCATAGTTCTGACACCAGTGCACTGTCAAGGGAACAGTTTGTCAAGGTTCCTTGTACTCAGAAATGGTATGATGTGTATGCTGAAAAGAAAGACTTCCCAGTCAAAAGTGCAAACGAGCATAGCCAAACTTAAAAGTGCTTATAACTCGCTTATTATTGGTCCTAGAGGTTTGGGATGGTAAACCAATCTATAGGAAATCATGGCCTGGGAATCTTTTGCTGTGGTCGGATTTGACCTTGGACCCCTCCTTCAAGGTCAAACGAGGATAGCCAAACTTAAAAGTGCTTATAACTCGCTTATTATTGGTCCTAGAGGTTTGGGATGGTAAACCAACCTATTGGAAATCATGGGCTGGGAATCTATTGCTGTGGTCGGATTTGACCTTGGACCCCTCCTTCAAGGTCAAACGAGCATAGCCAAACTTAAAAGTGCTTATAACTCGCTTATTATTGGTCCTAGAGGTTTGGGATGGTAAACCAACCTATAGGAAATCATGGGCTGGGAATCTTTTGGTGTGGTCAGATTTGACCTTGCACCCCTCCTTCAAGGTCAAATGAGCATAGCCAAACTTAAAAGTGCTTATAACTCACTTATTATTGGTCGTAGAGGTTTAGGATGGTAAACCAACCTATAGGAAATCATGGGCTGGGAATCTTTTGGTGTGGTCGGATTTGACCTTGGACCCCTCCTTCAAGGTCAAATGAGGATAGCCAAACTTAAAAGTGCTTATAACTCGCTTATTATTGGTCCTAGAGGTTTGGGATGGTAAACCAACCTATAGGAAATCATCGCCCGGGAATCTTTTGGTGTGGTCGGATTTGACCTTGGACCCCTCCTTCAAGGTCAAATGAGGATAGCCAAACTTAAAAGTGCTTATAACTCACTTATTATTGGTCGTAGAGGTTTAGGATGGTAAACCAACCTACAGGAAATCATGGCCTGGGAGTCTTTTGTTGTGGTTCGATTTGGCGTTGGACTCCTCCTTCAAGGTTAAATGAGGATAGCCAAACTTAAAAGTGCTTATAACTCGCTTATTATTGGTCCTAGAGGTTTGAGATGGTAAACCAACCTATAGGAAATCATGGGCTGGGAGTCTTTTGGTGTGGTCGGATTTGACCTTGGACCCCTCCTTCAAGGTCAAACGAGCACAGCCAAACTTAAATGTGCTTATAGCGCGCTTATTATTGGTCCTAGAGGTTTAGGATGGTAAACCAAACTATAGGAAATCATGGGCTGGGAATCTATTGCTGCGGTCGGACTTGACCTTGAACCCCTCCTTCAAGGTCAAATGAGGATAGCCCAACTTAAAAGTGCTTATAACTCGCTTATTATTGGTCCTAGAGGTTTGGGATGGTAAACCAACATATAGGAAATCATGGGCTGGGAATCTATTGTTGTGGTCGGATTTGACCTTGGACCCCTCCTTCAAGGTCAAACGAGGATAGTACACAAAATCATGTGCTGGGAATCTATTGCTGTGGTCGGATTTGACCTTGGACCCTCCATCAAGGTCAAATGAGGATAGCCAAACTTAAAAGTGCTTATAACTCGCTTATTATTGGTCCTAGAGCTTTGGAATGGTAAACCAAAATCTAGGAAATCATGGGCTGGGAATCTTTTGGTGTGATCGGATTTGACCTTTGGCCCCTCTTTCAAGGTCAAATGAGGATTGCCAAAATTAGTGTTTATATCTTGCTTATTCGTATTCCTAGAGGTTTGCAGTGTCACACCAACCTATAGGAAATCATGGGCTAAGAATCTTTTGATATGGTCAGATTTCACCTTGGGCTTCTCCTTCAAGGTTAAGCGATGTTAGAATGGCTTTGGTGAGTTTTCTTCTGGTGGATACAATTTGCATCGGTTCTCCGATGCGATAGGTCTAGTTTAGATCTGAATTTACTACACAAATAGCTGAAATCAGAAACCTTCAAAATGGAGATACCAGAGAGCATAAGGACTTCCTTGCAGCAAGGCGCAGGCAGCTCATGTCCCTCATAGGCCTTTTAACAACTACAGAGAAGCACGTCCACTTGGGCTGGCTCCTTATGAGGCCAATCCAGGGGCACCTGATAAATCTCTGGAGGATACAAGAATCACTAGAAAAGGTGATCCTGATCCCAAGACACCTCCATCCACACTTATAATGCTGGCTCCAGATGTAAATATCCTTCAGGGTCAGCCACTATACCCACTCAGGCATGCTCTTCAGATCTTTACAAATGCGTCAAGAAAAGGCTGGGGTACTCATTTGGGAGGTCTTATGGCAAGGGGAACTTGGTCACTGCCAGAAAGCAAGTTGCATATAAACTATCTGGAACTAAAGACCCTAAAAGAGTCCCAAGACCTCTGCCCAGACAAGACGGTACTCATAGCAACAGCCAACAATATAATGGTTGCCTACATAAACAAAGAAGGAGGACCTGGACCTGTATGCCTTTCCACCAGTGGCCATTCTGGGCAAAGTGGTGGTGAAGCTAAAAGACTACCCTTGCAGGAGAATCATTCTGATGGCTCCAGGGTGGCCCAACATGCCCTGGTTCAGGGATCTAATGACCATGTCCAGCCAGATCCCTCTGTGCCTGCCCAACCTGCTGACTCAACCATTCAATTAAACTCCACACAGGAATCAGTCAAACTTAAATCTTCATGCCTGGCTCCCATAGCCTTGGCAATCAAGGAGCAAGGATTCTGTGAGGCAGTGGCAGCATGAACTGAGGCTACTCAGAAAGTCTCAACCAGATCAGTCTATGAAACAAAGTGGGCCATTTTTACAAAGTGGTGCCACAGTAATCAGGTGGACTTCAGGTCACCATCTGTCAAATCTATTGCTGACTTCCTCCTGTATCTGTTGAAGGACAGGAAGTTACAGCCAAGTACTATAGATGGCTACAGATCAGCCATAGCAGACAAACTGGGAAATTTGCCCATTAATGTCAGCAAGGATGAAAATCTCACTCATCTGGATAGTTTCCATAGAGACAGTCCTAAGGATCGAAGAGGCATTCACTCTTGGAACCTCTCTTTGGTCTTACACCAACTGACAAAGGCTCCTTTTGAACCCCTGAAAGAGGCCTCCTTGAAGCACCTGACCTTCAAGACTGTCTTCCTCTTAGCTCTGGGTTGTAGTAAATACAGGAGTGAGATGAATGCTTGACCATATAAAAACAAAGACAGACTGGTCAAAGGTGTCTCTCTACCCCTTGCCCAGTGTGGCCCCAGTGGTTATTCCTGCCCTGGTCCCAACTCTGGACAAGTCACTCAAGGCTGATAGGTCACTTTGCTCGGTTAGAGCCCTGTTCTACTAACTATCTGGACAGGACCACAGGCAGAACAAAGATCTGGTCTTTGTGTCATTCAAGAAAGGTTTCGACAAAGATATATCTCCTTCCACTGTCTCTTCATGCATCAAACAGCCTGTGATATTATGCTATGAGCTTTCTGATCAAGAGGCCCTCACCCTGCATCAGGTGAAAGCCTTTGCTGCCTCTAAGACATTCCAGCTGGGAGTCTCTCTAGAACAGTTATTATCAGCCTGTCAGACTGATTCAGAGCTTTTTCATCTGGGCCCAATGGTGGCTGCCCAGCAGATCCACCACTAGCCCATACAGTAATAAGCAGCATGTCACCTTACCCAAGGGTCTTCAAGGTGGCAGTGACCTGCTCAAGACTACCAACAAGATGTCTCTTCTTTCTGAAGAGGGTATCTCCAGGGACTGAACTCATACCTCTCTTCCCACACTTCAGAGAAGGTCTGTTAAAAGGGGAGGGGCGCAAGGTCAGTTCAAACCAGTAACCTGTTCACCGGCAATCAACCAAGGGGACCAGCTGATGTCCCTCAAAGACAACTAATGTCTTTTTGAGTTCAATCCTAAGTCCCTAATATGCTACCCACCTTCCAAGTGGTAGTTGTTCTATCTAATTCTCCATTAGGTAGATGTATTAACACAATAAAATTGGAAAGTTAATAAGTAAATATAATCCCCTACCTAATGGACAGGAGAGGCCCTCCCAACCGGCCCCACTATCAGCTTACTAGGGGTTTATCTGGTTTAGGCAACAAAAAAGATGCTATTACATCACGTCTGTATGGGAAGGAAGTAGGGTGCGCCATCTGGTGAATGCAATGGACCAGTCCTGCCGGTGGAAACCAGGATGTCTTTTTCTGACGTTTGGCGGGACCAGTCTGAGCCGACCAGTATAGCTAATTGTCCACGAGGTAGGGTATTATAAAAATTTAATTTACTTATAAAATTTGCAAATTTGCAGCTTACATAGTTTCCGAAATATTAATGAAAATTCATTACCTGTTGTTGCATTTTATGTCGCTTATTATGGATAGTGAGAGATGCCAGGGTATACAAAAAATGTTCCTGTCTCTATGGCCGCTATTTAGGTCAAATACAGTGTGTGGTGAATAATAAATAGCAGATCCTTAGACAGCCTTTTAGTTGAAATTTAAAAGTTATCTTGGATGATTTTCTCTTGAAAGCTGACTTAACAGAATACTACTGTATATATTAGGAAGAGGTTTAAATATGTATGAGATAGGTACAAGTACTTATCAGGCAGATATTAATACATATCAGACAAATGTCACTAGATATCACTAAATGTGAGCTATTTGTCAATAAATATGAGGCTAAATATCTAAGATGAAAATCTTTTTAAAGATATTTGCAAAATAATTCATGAATATAAATACCTTTGAAATCTATTCCTGTACAAAATGAATACTTTTTTATTTGATTATGAATTCTTAGAATAGTGTATTCATTGACAAATACTTATAGATACAGATTTGAATAAGGATAACCCAGGTCTGATATCGGGTAGAAGTCAATTTATTTGAGGTAAATATTAATATATCTGAAATATATACATGTATTAGTATCATACCTTCCTTGATATCAGTTTTACAGTTATTGTAGTACCTGGATTCCTACATTTTTTACACCATAATTGACTAACATAATTACCCTTTAACCTCAATAAATGTTCAATGCTCGTGTTTTGTATAATTTTTATTGCTTTGTTGTATGTTTATACACTTTATTGGAAAATTAGCTTAAAATTTGATTGCATAAACTAGCAAAAAGTGGAATAGAGTTGTGTGCATGTACTTTTTCATAGTCATCAAGTGTCTTAGCAGATTCTCTGTGATCAGATACACTTACCATACACTAGACACAAAATACATGAAAACCCTGGATAATCTGTTTCTGATGATAATATGGAGGGCTTTGCAGTCTACAAAAATGCATCTCTACGCATTTTGTGGGAGTACATTTTGATTGGAGGATGCCAACTGTTACATTCTATGAATGTGATTTTGTGATATAATCTTGAAAATAAATTTTAAAACAAACAATAATTTAAAATGAAAAACATTGAAGAAAACATAATTAGCATTTTATAACAGAAATATGCTGATTTTTCTTGGAGTTTATTGGCAAGTCAATCGCAAAAGTACTTTTGGCTTTCTTCCGAATTGAGACTATTTTTCTTATTGAATTGCCCGCTTTATAACTTTGTTTATACTTTTTTTAGCCTTGTTATTTAATTAATTTAATTTAATACTAGTTGTGTCTGAACTTCCAGGAATTCTTTGACCTGCAAGAGGAACAAGCAAAGAAGCAAGGAAGTAAGAGTGAACTGCACAACACTGACAGTCCAGAAGCACAAATGGATGAAACACCCATGGTTACAGAAAACCAAAACCTTGAGAGGCACCGTAACCTTCCTTTCAACATTGCCTGTACTCGCAATAATGTGCTGTCAATCGTAGTGGCTTTGGTAGCGGTTGTAATCCTGCCCCTGCCATCATTTGTATCGGGTATTCTGATTGGTGGATTTTTAGGAGTCTGTTCATTAAGTGTCTTCCAATGGGTGACAGAGCCTTTAAAGTCCAAAGAACCAATTCACATACCTGATGTCAGAAAACAACCCCCACTCAGAGTGCCTTATATGAGAGAGTCAAAGAATGAGGATGGAAAGTTTAAGGTTGGCAGATACCTTTTCAGTCTAAAGTACAAAAGTGTGCTGACATTCACAGAAACACCTATTGTCATATTGTGTTTATTGTTATAAATCATTAAAATGTACTTCCCATATCTTTCCATAAGCTGCATTAGTAAATGTCAATTAATCCTTTGTCAGATAACCAATTTGGTTAAGATATAAAATTGCACACTTTAGGCCACTGGTTCATCACAATATGTCCGGCAATATATTCAAGGGACTGCTTACGAAATTTATACGTCAGTGTGTAACACTAAACAATGTTTAGAAATGTTTTAGTACTAAATTAGCAGCGAGCATTAGACTTTAAAATCAGAAGCAATTACCCGATCATAACTCACATTACATGTATTTAATTTGTGTGATGCCAACATTAAGATAAAAGGGGAATAATTAGGCTGTAACATCAGGTAATGAATATTAAGGTAATATAAGTGTGAGACAGAAAGTTTCAGTCAAAATATGAACATACTAAAAGCTAAGATAATGTTCTCAAAAGTTAAAGCAATAAAGTCTTACATATATTGGATAGTTATTAGAACCCAACAATAAAACATCCAGCATTCATAACACCAATTTTTATGTGCCAGAATAATATATTTCTATGTACTTTGCAGGGCTGGATGAATGAGCTTCCTTTCTATGACCCAGCCACCTACCACATCAGTAACACCAAATCAGTGTACTTACAACTAGAGGGCACAGATCTCCGCCTGCAAACCCCAAAACAAGGGATCCCAAAACGAGCCCTATGGACAGAACCAAAGGTCTTCCCCACCTCTTTCATAAAACAACGCTTCTTGAATCTCACCGAGTGCTCTGTCTCCCTCTTACCAGAGGGTCTGGTCAGTAAAAGGATCTGGAGTAAAAAGTACCCTATCTGTATCGTATCTCGTGTTTATAAAAAGGACTCCAAGAATCTCTCTGGTTCCCCAGATCTGGAGGAGGCAAAACATCTCGGATTTGATAGTCTGTCTGGAGACTTAAGCAGTGGCAACACCAAGTGTCTCTATCTGTTTGCGAGGACTTGTCGAGAGAAAGAGGAATGGTTCCATAGACTTGTGGCTGCCTCCAGATGTAAACCATTGTCTACTAGTCTTTCAGAAATGATCAGTAAAGCCAATTCTCACTGCATCGTGCATAAATCTGGCAGTGCTGCCACTTTAAGTTCTATGGAGTCTGGTCGCAGACCTCAACAACAACCATTTCCACAGCGAAGGGGGTCATGTGACTCTTCAAATTCTGAAACATTTTCTAATATAGAGCTAGAAATGCTGGATAACAGTGAGAAGGTGACCATGGAGTATCTGAGGTATATGACTAAGGTCATGCCAGATATGGGAGGGGGAGATGGCACCAAGGGGAAGAGGGATAGTAGGAAAAAACAGAAGCCAGTTCAAAAAGAAGAAGAGACAGGGTTTACTAGCTTGACCAACCAGATAGAATGTGAACCATCAGTACTGTGGACCAATGCCTTATTAGGCAGACTTTTCTTTGATTTCCTACGGGAACAGTACTGGGCTGACAAAGTCAGGGCCAAAATACAGGGGAAACTCAGCAAAATTCATGTAAGTATTAATAGTGGTATTATATTTCTTTTCACAATTTGTATGGGAGGGGGGAAAGATTTAATAAGAATATTTATGCACATACTTTTATTTTTTATATAACCCCATTAAGGCTGGGTTCATAGTCCTTCCCCTGCCCCATCTTAGCATGGTCAGTGGGCATAAAATTTGTAGGTGTTCCACAGCCTAAAGTCCTAAACCCATGTATAAATACTGGCAATGCTTTTAAGATTTTGGGGTGTTAAACATTGTGGATGTTCCACAGCCTAAACCCATGGGTGGATTTTCACCAAATTTGCACAATATGTTTAACCCAAGATAATCTATAGCTGATGATGTTTTAGATTGTATCTGGCGATGGCTGTTGCCATAGCAATGCTTTAAACTTCTCGCTATTGAACTTCTTAATTAAAAAGTGCCACTATTAAACTCATGTTGCATCTTAATATGTGTTGATGCCAGAGAAACTGTTGCTTCATAATGGGCTTCCATCTAAAATGATACACACAGATGTTTTTCATAAACAAATAAAATCAGTTAGTATTCCCCCTTCTTCAACTACATGAAAGTACTTGGGAGGATGGGCAGGTAGGCGGTCACGTGGTTAGGCTGGTGGGTGGCGGGAAACAGCTTCACTGGGCTATATCTAAGAAACCCTGAGGTCTAAGATGTGGATCCTTGGTAGGGACATTGGTTGGGGGTGTAGGTGTGCAGTTTGAACATCTTGTTTGGGCTCTATCTCAGAAACTGTAAGGTGTAAGAAGTTGATGCTTGGTAGGGGCATTGTTTTGGGCTTGTAGGTGGCCAATGTCATGGTATAATCTTGATTTGACCTTTGACCTTTCTGTAGTGACCTTGGTAGGGAGATTGGTAATAACATTGGTTTGGGGATGTAGGTGTGCAGCATCATGTTATTATTTTGATTTGATCTGTGACCTTGCTGTAGTGACCTTGACCTTAAAATCTTGTCCATGCTATTTCTCGGAAACTGTAAGGTGTAGGAAGTTGATACTTGGTAAGGATATTGGTTAGGGGGTGTAGGTGTGCAGCATTATAATGTGACCTTGATTTAACCTTTCTGTAGTGGCATTGACCTTTAAATCTTGTCTGGGCTATATCTAGGAAACTGTAAGATGTAGGAAGTTGTTCCTTGGTAGAGACATTGGTTTGGGGATGTAGGTGTGCAACATCATGTGTCCTTGATGAGATCTGTGACCTTGCTGTAGTAACCTTGACCTTTAAATCTTGTCCTTACTATTTCTTGGAAACTGTAAGGTGTAGGAAGTTGATCCTTGGTAAGGACATTGTTAAGGGATGTAGGTGTGCAGCATCATGATGTGACCTTGATTTGACCTTTCTGTAGTGACATTGACCTTTAAATCTTGTCTGGGCTATATCTAGGAAACTGTAAGATGTAGGAAGTTGATCCTTGGTAGAGACATTGGTTTGGGGATGTAGGTGTGCAACATCATGTTGTATCCTTGATTTGATCTGTGACCTTGCTGTAGTGACCTTGACCTTTAATCTTGTCCCTGCTATTTCTTGGAAACTGTAAGATGTAGGAAGTTGATCCTTGGTACGGACATTGGTTAGGGGGTGTAGGTGTGCAGCATCATGATGTGACCTTGATTTGACCTTTGACCTTTCTGTAGTGACATTAAAATCTTTTCTGGGCTATATCTAGGAAACTGTGAGATGTAGGAAGTTGATCCCTGGTAGAGACATTGGTTAATGGTTGTAGGTGTGCAACACCATATAATACTGTTTGCTCTGTTACTTCTTCTATATCTCATGGTGTATGAAACTGTTTCCCGGGGCTGTGGGGTATAGGTATCTCCGATGCTGTTTTATACTTTTTAGATTTGAGTCTGTTCCTTTAATTTTCCCAGATCTCAGTGTTGTTGCTATTTAGTTCTACCTGGGGGCTTGGGTTCCTGCCTGCTGAAATAGGCTATTTTTAAAACTAATTTTTCACTGACATTGAAATTTATTACAGGAAAGCCCTGGCTACTGTAAAATGTAAATATTAATGATATTATGCCCATCTTATACTTACAAATGGGGTTTAAGATCTCTGCTCACTGAGTTTTTAGCTTTTTAAAATCAAACATGTTAAACAAAACAAAGTTGCCAAGGTTTTGCAAACTTTGATTCTGATATGCATATTTCGTGATTTATATTGTGTTAAGCTTATATTTTTAGCCAACTTTTAAATTTTACCCTTAAATAAGTTCTACAGTTATTTTGTAATCTGCATAAATAGAACAGTAGATGGCAGTGGACAACTGAGAAAGGATGTTAAAGTGAACAACTGAAAACTTTTCTTGCTTCCCATTAATTTTTTGTCATAATTTAAAGTAAGAAATGTTATTCTTTTTGTTGTATATGTTGTGTGTGAAATCTGATAAGCCACAACTGGTGTATAAATATTTTGTGTCATCTAGAATGGAAAACTTTGGGTACAATAGCTACATGAGGATAATTGACAAAAGTGACATTGAGTACCTCAGTGTGTTACGAATGGTTGCTGTATTTTGGTATCAGATGATCCAAATATATTCAAATTCTTCAGTGTTTAAATTTTCTTCTCAAGGAAGAGCTTGCTTTTGGTTGAGAGAATATTCAAAATTTCAGCGAGAAAATAGTTTCTATTGCATTTTATCTGAATGAAGATTTCATTAGATGTTATCTTAAAGTGCAACCCATGTTTACGGACCAGAGCTAAAGCTAATGCGACCTTCCAGGCTAAATTGCTTGCTAACTTGATTAATGTGAAAGCATCTGTATCAGTCCTTGACAAAGAAATGACATTACATTACCAGACAAAGGGTATTGCAGGCTTAAAAGACATTTTACTGGATTGAATTGAATACACAATACCTTGACAGACTAAGTGCGTTAGAAATGTAAGAAGAAATATGACAGATTTGATGTATCATGATACAGCATTCCCCATCAATTATTGATAGAATTGCCTGTCCTATACGATTCACCCTTCTGAGTAGTCCAAACTTCTTGTCATCCCTCAAAATCTTTAAAGTTTTTTTGTTTTTTTTTTTTTGTCTTCTACATTTTTACCTCACTGCCTTTAAACGCTGGGCAGTATTGTTTTCACCCATGCATTAAGGCTGTACATAACTTACAGTGTGTCCTGAAAGACTCCTTATTTTTGCACTTTTTCCTCTCTTCTATGTCTCATGGTATGTTATGCCAATTCTCCAGGCTGTTGGATATGGGTATTTCTGATGGTATTTGGTAGTATTTTTATATGCTCCAAATTTTTCTAAGATTTAAAATCTCATTATTTGTGGTTCATAGTGTCCTGACTGTTAGGGTACCACATTTTCACTATTACAGTAGAGACTGGATTGAAGTTCCCTGCCATCTATTGCATGTATGATGGAAGCCATTTATCTGGAGAATTTCATCAAATGCAATACTATTTCTATGCAATTCCTTGACCCGTACAAAATTCTTTTCTGAAAGTCTTTTTATGGTGCCATAAAAGTAACATAGACTTCAGCTGTATTTAAGTCCCACAAGGGATGCTTGTTTCTACACAGGAAAAAATACATGTGGAAGGGGCCGTATGCTCTGCCAGCTCCCACATTTTCTATTGCTTATAGCTTGGCAACCACTGTGCTCATTCTCTTCAAATTTTGCACACGAATGCAGTAGCCATGGGAAAATTTTCTGAATATGGTGTCATGACATTTCGACCAATCAGAGTAGTCACATGACCAAAAACATGTTTTTCAAAGGGGTGTGCTTGTCCGGATGATAACTTTAAAAGCGGTTCATCTGTTCTCATGAAATTTGGCAAGTAGGTTTGTAAAATAATGTCTGGAAATCATTAATTTTTGGAAGTGATCCAACTGGCCGGCTTTTTAATGATGAACTAAACACCACAATTTTTGTTAATGATAAAATTTAAAAATCTTTAATATCTCAGAAACGGTGCGAGATAGAGCAATTTCTATGAAATTTTTGGCACATAGGGTATTATCGAAGTCTTATAGCACTTTTTGCCCAAAATTGCTTTCCCGTCTTTTTTGATGGCCATTTCAGAAATTGTGTGAGATGGAGCAATTTTGACAAAAAAAAAAAACTTTACCCCTAGGGTATACGCAGGGCCATCTGCCACTTTTTGGCAAATATCATTTTCTGCCTTTTTTGATGGCAATCTTGAATTTCTGTGTAAAATGCAAAAATGTAATTATCTCAGAAACAGTGCGGGATAGAGCGATTTTGATGAAATTTTTGACCCACAGGGTATATGTAGAAGTCATCTGTTATGTTTTGCCAAAAATGGTTTTCCCCCCATATTTGGTGGTCATGTTGAATTTCTGTGTATAACGCAAAACACAGAGTCATCTAGCATTTTTTAAGAAACCATTTTCCTTCTATTTTTTGCAGGCAGGTTGAATGTTTGTCTGGGTTGCTTGCAACCAACCTGCCTATTAGATTGGTAATGTCATTGATATATCTGAAGTCCGTCCGTTAACGTTTTGGTTTCTGGATTCTAACTAAAATATGCTTCCGCTGATCAATTTGAAACTTAAAAGGGTGGCTGGGCACCACTTAAACTAAATTGCTTTTGAAATTGTTGCTATTGGAATAACAATATGGCCACCATGGCCGCCATCTTGAAAATCCGTCTCGGGAATGTAACTCAGAGACGTTCAAATGATCGATTTGAAACTTAGCAGGGTGATAAAGCACCACTTAGGCTAGGTTGCTTTGAGGTTAGTGCCATTTGGAAAAACAAGTTGGTGAACATGGCCACCATCTTGAAATTCCATTTCTGCACTCAAAGACACATCTGCCTATGGATTTTAAACTTTATTGGATTGGTAAATATCATAAGCCACACAAGAGAGGACTCCCTGTAAACTTAATAGAACCATATTTGTTGACTAATTTTCAAAAAAAAAAACAATTTTCCATTATTGTCTTCAGTGTAAAGAGGTCACTTATGGAATGTATTGGATCATATTGTAGGAGTTTATTGCATTGGGCCCAAAATGATTTTGCAAGATGTAAAAGTTATACTGACATATAGCAAGATAATAGCGATGATTTACCCAGTAATGCAGACATGTGTGTGTCAAGTCTGGCAGGTTTTACTGCCACTTAGGACAGATCAATATCCAGTTATTACTCCAGTGTCTGTAATCCACTAATATACTGTGGTTGGGCTTTATTATCCACAATGTCAGAAATGCAATCAAGTCATCAATCAGTCTCCAGTCAGAAAATACCTCTCATCTGAATATGTTTTGGTGGGAAAGCACTTGCTAAGAAAAATGGCTCACACTTATAAAATTCCTGTTGTTAAATTTTTTAGAAGGTGGAGCACTTTCATATAAAACCTGAGGAAACTTGAAAAAATGTTGGGTTTCTGCAAAAATTGTTTAGCAGGATATATGGATTATTTTAGAGAAATTGGAAGAATCTGAAGACATTGGTTACTTTTCAAATTTTATTGCTGTCAAAAGGATTGTTTTACCCCACAGCCCTTAAGGGCTGTCGGGGTATTGTTTTCACCCATGGTGTCCGGATGGGCTTTTGGGCTGGTGGGCAGGCAGCGGGAATAAGTTTTCCGGGCTGTATCTCAGAAACCGTAAGGTGTAGGAAGTTCATACTTGGTAGGAACATTGGTTAGGGAGTGTGGGTCTGACCTTGATTTGACTTTTGACCTTGCCGCAGTGACCTTGAGTTTGAAAATCTTGTCTGGGCTATATCTCGGCAACTGTAAGGTGTAAGAAGTTGATACTTGCAGGGACATTGGTTAGGGGTTGTAGATGTGCAACGTCATAGTATGACCTTGATTTGACCTTTGACCTGTGACCTTGATCTTTAAAATCTTGTCTGGGTTATATCTCGGAAACCGTAAGGTGTAGGAAGTTTATTCTCGGTAGGGACATTGGTTAGGGGGTGTAGGTGTGCAACATCATGGTGTGACCTTCATTTGACCTTTGACCTTTCTGTAGTGACCTTGACCTATAAAATCTTGTCCAGGCTATATCTTGGAAACTGTAAGGTGTTGGAAGTTGATACTTGGTGGGGACATTAGTTATTGGTGTTGGTGTGCAACGTCATGGTGTGACCTTGATTTGACCTTTGATCTTGCTGTAGTGATCTTGACCTATAAAATCTTGTCTGGGCTATATCTCAGAAACCGTAAGGTGTAGGAAGTCGATATTTGGTAGGGACATTGGTTGGGGGTGGTAGGTGTGCATCGTCATGGTGTGACCTTGATGTGAACTTTTAACTTTGCCTCTGCCAAAGTGTGTTCACCTGCAAGATTTGAGACGTGCTTCTCTCATGACAAAGATATATAGATTGCTGCAACTGATTAGTTTATGTACTTTTGTATAATTGTGTGCTATTTCCATTGACAGCTATTCTCCAATTTATAAAATTTACAGCTTTGTTATTTTTTAGTTGTCTGATTAATGCTATCATCTTGCTATTGAAATGTCTTGATTTAATACATTATCTATGCATACATTTTCTTTCTTTTAGATGTTAATTTTCTATACTTAAACATTATTTGGAGCTTTATATAACTGCCACTACTCTGAAAATATCCAGATCTTTGTACTGTTTCTCTACTTCTAATATTTCATGGTGTTGAAAACTATTTGCCCAGGCTGTGGGGTACGGGCATCTCTGATGCTATTTTAAAAATTTTATAGTTCTGAAATGTTGTAGTTCTTCATTTATCACATCTCTGTTTGACAGATTTAAGGCCAGTGCCTGTCATCCAGGCATTTATAATCCAATCATTGCTGTATCTCAACAAGGTGTCATATTTCATTGACAGGCTGACTATAGTGGAGTACCTGTACATCTACACATTTATAATCTTATTACCTCCACCAGTGACGTTATGTTTTTGGGTCTCAATGAATGGATCTTTTTCATTTTTTTTTCATTTATGTAGGACCTGACCAAGGGAAGAAGTGATTAATTTTTTGGAGGATCTCTATCACTGAATTCAGAAAAATGTTTTCAAAGAATTTTCAACGGACCCATTTTCAATGATTTAGGGTTTGTGCTTGAGCCTACTCCAAAATAATAAAAAAGCAGTACTTGCGTAACATTATGAAATGGGGATCCTCTGCTCTCTTGGTGTATGTATGTCTGTGCTCTAACATTGCTTGTTATTTGTTGCTCTTTCTCCACCAGGTTCATTGGAGTAGAACTCAATGCACACATACTTATCATTATGAATTTATCAAGTAATCACCTAGACATTTGTAACCCAATTACTAAGTTGTCTTTACTTGCCATATGAGATCATATTTCATCAACAATACTGACTGTATAATTACTCGGTTCACAAATACTGAACAGTTTTAACTGTATAGTTGCTTTACCCTGCAGAGTGCTGTATTTAATTGGTAAGCTAGTATAAAACTCAGTTCACATTCAAGTTCCTGTCAACCAGACAACTATAACTCAGTCATTGTTTTATCTTCATCAGGTGCCCTATTTCATTGACAAGCTGACTGTGACTGGAATTGAACTTGGGTCTCAAGTTCCTGTCATTCAGAGGATCTCCCGCCCTTTTCTGGATGAGCGAGGCATCTGGTTTGACCTTGACATTGTATACAGTGGGGGATTTTCCATGACCTTGGAGACCAAGGTCAACCTAATGAAACTGAAAAAGACTTCAGATTTTCTGGAGAGGAAACAGGAGGCAGTTGTCATGGAAACACATAAAGCGTAAGTATCTCTTTAAGTGGTCTCTGAGAATTAGATTTTTTACTTCATCTCCAACTATCTTAAACCTTTTCATAAACACTGTATATACTTTCCACATATACTTTCTTGACATGATCAGGTTATAGAGATTCCTGTTTAAGTGCCCACAGTCTTTGACAATCTCACCTATTGGTATTTAAATTATATTTGTATTGTATGGCAGTGGTAAGTCTGTTTCAGTACTGTTTTCCACAACCACCTGATCTGCTGGAAAAGTTAAATTGATAATAAAGATAATGGTATGTTAGTATAATGTTACCACTGGAATGTTTTTAAGGGAATAATGAAACATTATTAAGCATGACCTGTTTGCTACAAAATATCAAATTTAGATTGCGTAGATATCATCTGATTGCAACCAAAACTAAACATTTGTAAGTCCTTTACTGATGTATATCTAATAATATTGAATAGTCAATACAATGGATTTGTAAGTGAAGGTTTTACAGAAATGTAAAAATTTTAGCTACAATAATACACTGCTGCAAAGTCATGTGTAAAAATGTGAAACTTTGTACATGTAAAGTAAGTCATTATTCATCATAGGCATTTGCTGAATAATGTAACAGAGCCTAGTTTATCTATGTTAGTAATCATTCCAACACATGTCATGATATGTTGTGACATATATCTCCCAGAACTTACATTTCCTGTATCTGCACATGAGAAATATTATATATCTCAATTCAATCCATTTGTTGTCATATAGATTTTTTTTTTTCAATTTTTATTTTATGAACCACAAATATGAGTAGCTGATGATGCAAAAAAAGCAGATAAACATAGCAGTGTAGTCATATTACATTTGTGACATCTGCAGTGTGAGTCTGTTAAACCCCTGTCACTATTCTCTATTCCAGTACAACAATAGAGCCGCACAGTGTACAAGTGTTTACCTGTTCCTAATGTTAGGCCAAAGTCTGTGAATGTTGTAGAATCAGATCCATTGTAAAAGCCACTGTGATGGATTTAAGACAAATGAAACTATTGTTGTGCAAAGCCAAAGTGTGGAAAAGAAAACATGTGACCAACCTGCAGTGACAGTTGCATTACACTTATGAACTGTTGGTAGTTGTACTTGTGTGTGAAAATGTCATGGATACCGTAGAAAGTCCAATCTGGTGAATTTCAATTCAACCAATGGGGCTTTCTTCCAGGTTTATATTAGGTAGATATTCCAATTATTATGTCCACCCCCCTGGGGGGGTGGATATATTATTTTTGCTTTTTTCGCCGTCCGATGTCCGATGTCCGGCGTCCGGCGTCCGATGTCCGGCGTCACGCATGGTTTCCGCTCATTTAAAGGAAAAGTATTAGAGCTATTGTCACCAAATTTGGTATGCAGGCTTATTGGGTCAGTAGCTTGCTTGGGATTGCTTTTGGCTGTTGTACCTCTTTTGCTTACTGAGTAATACTTAAGTACAGCTATTTTCAGTACCCATTGGTTTCCGTGCATTTAAGCCAAAATAATTAAAGATATTTTACTACAATTTTGAATACAAGATTGTTATGTCCATAGCTCGCTTGGTATTGCATTTGGGACTGATAGCTTTGTCAGTACATGAGTAATAGCCATTTAGGTACTTCATTGTGTATTTTCAGTACTACTTTTGAGTAATTTGCTAATATCTCAGAAACCGTAAGAGATAGAGCGATTTCGTCGAAATTTTCGACCCACAGGGTATCTAAGGAATGTAATATTTGCAATTTTCAAAAAATTTTCCCCTCCCCAAAAATGGCGGCCATTTTGAATTTTCGAATTTTTGCCAAAAATGGCAAAACACAAATTTGCTTCTATCTCCTTAACCGTGTGAGATAGAGCGATTTCGTCGAAATTTTCGACCCACAGGGTATTTAAGGAATGCAATCTACAATTTTCCAAAAATTTTCCCCTCCCCAAAAATGGCGGCCATTTTGAATTTTCGAATTTTTGCCAAAAATGGCAAAACACTAATTTGCTTCTATCTCCTTAACCGTGCGAGATAGAGTGATTTCGTCGAAATTTTCGACCCACAGGGTATCTAAGGAATGCAATCTTTGCAATTTTCCAAAAATTTTCCCCTCCCCAAAAATGGCGGCCATTTTGAATTTTCGCCAAAAATGGCAAAACACAAATTTGCTTCTATCTCCTTAACCGTGCCAGATAGAGCGATTTCGTCAAAATTTTCGACCCACTGGGTATCTGAGCATTGTACTCTTGGTAATTTTTAAAAAATTTTCCCCTCCCCAAAAATGGCGGCCATTTTGAATTTTCGAATTTTTGCCAAAAATGGCAAAACACCAATTTGCTTCTATCTCCTTAACCGTGCCAGATAGAGCGATTTCGTCAAAATTTTCGACCCACAGGGTATCTGAGCATTGTGTTCTTGGTAATTTTTCCAAAAATTTTCCCCTCCCCAAAAATGGCGGCCATTTTGAATTTTCGAATTTTTGCCAAAAATGGCAAAACACTAATTTGCTTCTATCTCCTTAACCGTGCGAGATAGAGCGATTTCGTCGAAATTTTCGACCCACAGGGTATCTAAGGAATGTAATCTTTGCAATTTTCCAAAAATTTTCCCCTCCCCAAAAATGGCGGCCATTTTGAATTTTCGAATTTTTGCCAAAAATGGCAAAACACAAATTTCCTTCTATCTCCTTAACCGTGCGAGATAGAGCGATTTCGTCGAAATTTTCGACCCACAGGGTATCTAAGGAATGCAATCTTTGCAATTTTCCAAAAATTTTCCCCTCCCCCAAAATGGCGGCCATTTTGAATTTTCGAATTTTTGCCAAAAATGGCAAAACACAAATTTCCTTCTATCTCCTTAACCGTGCCAGATAGAGTGATTTCGTCAAAATTTTCGACCCACAGGGTATCTGAGCATTGTACTCTTGGTAATTTTTAAAAAATTTTCCCCTCCCCAAAAATGGCGGCCATTTTGAATTTTCGAATTTTTGCCAAAAATGGCAAAACACTAATTTGCTTCTATCTCCTTAACCGTGCGAGATAGAGTGATTTCGTCGAAATTTTCGACCCACAGGGTATCTAAGGAATGCAATCTTTGCAATTTTCCAAAAATTTTCCCCTCCCCAAAAATGGCGGCCATTTTGAATTTTCGAATTTTTCCCAAAAATGGCAAAACACAAATTTGCTTCTATCTCCTTAACCGTGCGAGATAGAGCGATTTCGTCGAAATTTTCGACCCACAGGGTATCTAAGGAATGCAATCTTTGCAATTTTTCAAAAAATTTTCCCCTCCCCAAAAATGGCGGCCATTTTGAATTTTCGAATTTTTGCCAAAAATGGCAAAACACAAATTTGCTTCTATCTCCTTAACCGTGCGAGATAGAGCGATTTCGTCAAAATTTTCGACCCACAGGTATTTCAGCATTGTATTCTTGGCAATTTAAAAAAAAATTTCCCGTCCCCTAAAATGGCGGCCATTTTGAATTTTCAAATTTTTGTCAAAAATGGCAAAACACAAATTTGCTTCTATCTCCTTAACCATGCGAGATAGAGCGATTTCGTCGAAATTTTCAACCCATGGGGTATCTAAGGAATGTAATCTTTGCAATTTTCAAAAAATTTTCCCCTCCCCAAAAATGGCAGCCATTTTGAATTTTCGAATTTTTGCCCAAAATGGAAAAACACAAACTGGCCTTAACCGTGCCAAATAGAGTTATTTCGTTGAAATTTTCGACCCATAGGGTATCTAGAAAATGTACTCTTGGCAATTTTCAAAAAAATTTCCTTTTCCCAAAAATGGCGGCCATTTTGAATTTTCAAATTTTTGCCAAAAATAGAAAAACAGGAATTTGCTTCTATCTTCTTAACCATGCCAGATAGAGTGATTTCGTCAAAATTTTCAACCCAACCAATGCAAAAAGGCATGAAGCTGAAATAATTTACATCTACACTAACAAATATTTAAGCATCATTGATATATTTTACAAATGAAACAGGGTCTTGTAAGACTACTGTACAATTTGGGCAAAAGGTTCATGGGTGGACATTACACATGATAATGTGTGTTCTTCTATGCTATCCTGTTTCTATTCGCATCTACTATCAACAGGGCGGCCGATTTCTAGTTAGAATTAGAAAAGTAAAATGTGAAGGCTTAGGTTATTTATGTTTATGGACTCTATACTCGTTTTTGCCTCCCACCTCTGAGGCCAGGGTTCGATCCCCATGATGGCCTTAAGTGGGAAAGCTGGTAGTTGCTTGCTGTTGGTCGGCAGTTTACAGTACACAACCCTAGCGAACTCTATGTACTGGTTTCCTCTGCCCTTCCAACTACCCGTCGTGATATGACCTGTACAGTGTTGAAAGCGACGTAAAACCCCAAATAAATCTATACTCGTTTTTAAAGCCAAAGGTGTATAGAGTCAATGAAATTATTGATGTTGTCTAAGTAATTATGAGTGATAATAAAAATAATGATAATTTCAAATTCTACCAGATTGGACTTTTCACCATGATACCATCAGAATTGTAAAAATTAACATCAGAAGCTCCAATTGGTGGTTCTCATGTCAGAAACTCCAATCCTGTTGTTTGGTTGGAAAGTTGTTCTGAGGTATGGATTTGAATTTCAGACATCAGAATTTGAAATTTGGTTGTATTGAAGTTTCTGATTCTCTTATATCATCAGCATGTTCAACCATCAGAATTTCAACTGTGTTCAGAAATGGCAACTTTTGCATATAATTAAAAAAGACTGGTAGTGTAAACTTATTTACCTGTCATCACATTTACCTGACAAAAAATTTTGTTAAAAAAAAATTTTGTTAAAATTTCGAATTGGGACAAAAATATTCTAAGTGGAGTTCCTGAAGTTAGAGTTTATGATGTCAAGATTTGAAATTCTGATGGATGGGAGTTTCTGATATGACATACCGTAAATGACCTATTTAGTGCACAGTGTGCTAAAGAAAGACTTATTTTTGTTCAATATTTGGTGGGAAAAAAATGCCCTTTTAGCGCACCCATCATGAAACACTTTCCGGGATGAAGTATAGGTCAATCCGGTAAGAATAATGGTGTTTCGACATTTAGAATCTACTAAAAATACCCACTTCCTGTAAATATGGCGGTAGATAAAAACAAACTCGAAAGTCACGACAAAAATGTCAATTTATTAAGTAAAAACACGTACAATATATAAAAAATATGTGGATATTGTGCACTGTCACCGACGATATTGCTGGGAAAAAGAGGTAGGGTGCGGTTACAAGGGCGGATGCGCTAAATAGGTCTTTTATGGTATGTATTTCTGTAATTGCAATATAAGTGCACTTGTTTTCACTGGTCAGCAGTAACCGACACATTACTCTTGTTAGGAATGACCTGTTTATGTATTTCTATAAGTAAAATAAAAGTATATCCTTGTGTTGGTAGTTGACCAGCAGTGACCCTACTGACAGACACATTATAATTGTTGGAAAGTTTCTGTGTATGTATTTGTATCCACCGGCATCTGGCGGACACTTTGGTTTAGCGTTCGCTATGCCACTGCCGCTTTGCATAGAGATTTTTGGCAGTAATGCTCTCAGAGGAAAACTCCATCATCTAGGTCCACCAAATATGCAGGATATCTTCATTGGGACGTAAGCTTCTCTGGCACTGAAATTAGCCTCATTCTGAAAAACAAGATGGCTGCCATGGGCATGTCTTTGAAAATTGTTACATGCCATTTTGACCCCATCCGCCGTTTTAAACGCCAGTCTGCCATTTTAAACGGCGGGCCGCCGTTTTAAACAGCAGGCTGCCATTTTAAACGGCTCAGCCAACTAGATGATAGAAACAAAGTCAACATCAGACATTAGTTTATTATGTTTTATGTTTCCTTTTTGTATAGATATGAAATATAATTTTCAGAATAAATATATATTTTGTTAACAACCAAAATCATCGACATTTGTTTATTCAAAAGCATTTTTGAGAAAGTTGAATATTACATGGGTGTTCGAAGTATGCATACTCTGGTGTTTGAAATTCCTCCTTTTGAAAATTGACCTATGATTTGCACATCAAAGGGCAAATCTTATAAACTGATTATTTTTCCCTGTGCCACTATGTCAAATCCAGCCTACATATTAGACAATACATCAGAAAACAATCCTACATGTATGAATAGCTTTCCACAGACCAGTGATTTCCTAACAGTGTGGAAGTCATCCCTATTTTGTTGATTTGTTAGCCATTATTTAAGTGATCACTTAATTGGATTTGTCCCTATTGTTAGGATATCACAAAATTAGCTTTGAGTGAAACAATTGACTTTTGGAAGTCATCCCTATTTTGTTTATTGGTTTGCCATTATTTAAGTGACCACTCACTTGTCCCTATTGTTAGAGTATCACAAAATTAACTTTGACTTAAACAATTGACTTGGTAGAGTTAAAGCAAGTTGAATACTTGTTGAAAATTAAAATTCAGAATTACGAAATAATTATATTGCTATTTAATATTTCAGTTCTTTAATTATATAAACGTTAAAATTATTTCCCACAAAAGACAAACAATTACCCATAACCTAATAAACAGTTATAGCTAGAAAAATAAAGTTAAATGGCTGGGACCTGGGGTCAGCCATTTTAAATGGCTCAGCCATTTACAACCCCTTATATAAACCTAGTGGATGTAAATGGCAGGGCCTGCCATTTAAAATGGCGGACCTTGCCGTTTAAAACAGCTTGGGGGTCAAAACGGCAGTGAACATCTATATACCTTATTATTGGTCCTAGAGGTTTGCAATGTGAAATCAACCTATAGGAAATCATGGGCTGGGAATCTTTTGATGTGGTCAGATTTGACCTGGGGCCCCTCCTTCAAGGTCAAAAGCGGATAGCCAAACTTAAAAGAGCTTATAACTTGCTTATTATAGGTCCTAGAGGTTTGCAATGTGAAACCAACTTATAGGAAATCGTGGACTAGAGATCTTTTGATGTGGTCAGATTTGACGTTTGACCCCTCCTTCAAGGTGAAGTGAGGATAGCCAAACTTAAAAGTGCTTATAATTTGCTTATTATTGGTCCTAGAAGTTTGCAATGTGAAACTCAACTTATAGGAAATCATGGGCTGGGAATCTTTTGATGTCATCAGATTTGACCTTGGGCCCCTCCTTCAAGGTCAAACGAGGATAGCCAAACTTAAAAGTGCTTATAACTCACTTATTATTGGTCCTACAGGTTTGCAATGTGAAATCAACTTATAGGAAATCATGGGATGGGAATCTTTTGATGTGGTCAGATTTGACCTGGGGCCCCTCCTTCAAGGTAAAATGAGGATAGCCAAACTTAAAAGTGCTTATTACTTGGTTATTATTGGTCCTAGTTCTGTAATTACAATACAGGTACACTTGTGTTCACATGTCGGAAGTGACAGACACATTATACTTAATGGAAAGTTACCTGTGTATGTATTTCTGTAAGTACAATAGAAGTACACTTGTGTTCACAGGTCGGAAGTGACAGACACATTATACTTAATGGAAAGTTACCTGTGTATGTATTTCTGTAAGTACAATAGAAGTACACTTGTGTTCACAGGTCGGAAGTGACAGACACATTATACTTAATGGAAAGTTACCTGTGTATGTATTTCTGTAAGTACAATAGAAGTACACTTGTGTTCACAGGTCGGAAGTGACAGACACATTATACTTAATGGAAAGTTACCTGTGTATGTATTTCTGTAAGTACAATAGAAGTACACTTGTGTTCACAGGTCGGAAGTGACAGACACATTATACTTAATGGAAAGTTACCTGTGTATGTATTTCTGTAAGTACAATAGAAGTACACTTGTGTTCACAGGTCGGAAGTGACAGACACATTATACTTAATGGAAAGTTACCTGTGTATGTATTTCTGTAAGTACAATAGAAGTACACTTGTGTTCACAGGTCGGAAGTGACAGACACATTATACTTAATGGAAAGTTACCTGTGTATGTATTTCTGTAAGTACAATAGAAGTACACTTGTGTTCACAGGTCGGAAGTGACAGACACATTATACTTAATGGAAAGTTACCTGTGTATGTATTTCTGTAAGTACAATAGAAGTACACTTGTGTTCACAGGTCGGAAGTGACAGACACATTATACTTAATGGAAAGTTACCTGTGTATGTATTTCTGTAAGTACAATAGAAGTACACTTGTGTTCACAGGTCGGAAGTGACAGACACATTATACTTAATGGAAAGTTACCTGTGTATGTATTTCTGTAAGTACAATAGAAGTATACTTGTGTTCACATGTCGGAGGAAACAGGCATATTAAACTTGTTAGAGATTACGTGTGCATGTAAGCATAAATTTACCTGTGTGTTCACAGCTCAGCAGTGACAGACAGTGGGGAAGAAGACAGTGCAGAGTCTTCCACTGATGAGGAGGCAGAGGAGGAGTACTCAGAAGAAAGGTATCTGTCTAGTGTTTACCTGGTATTTACACATATATTGATTACCAGTGTGTCTTGGTATTATTATACACACTATAAAAAAACAAGCTCTGGAAGATGTCAACAGTCATAGTATAATGGGTGTAAAAATTTATCTGGCATTTATATAGTGGTATCCCACATTTAATACTGTATACCACTCTCAGATTCCTCCTGTTATGACTTAAACAGGCAACATATTACCCCTGTTTTATTCAGTGAAACCCCATGCTCACAGATTTATAGGTTACCAGACACAAGGTTTATCATTAACTTTTCGAAACATTGGCGTCTTGATCCTCAGCTTTTCTGTTCTAATCATAATCTCAGGCATTCGGGGACCCTTGAGGTATTGTTAACACTTCAACTGAAAAGTTAGAATAAGAGCTGTTAGACAAAGTTAATAAGAAAGTGGGGATGTCCTTATATAACCAGTATAGATTCCAATTGTATGACGTGCTTTTCACAGGTTGAGCTACATTGAAGTTCCGGAAAGTCAGTTGTTATGCAGTGTCAATATATATGAAAACATACAAAACACAGATAATACAAAATATTACAAATTCAAAATGGTCAGGAAAAGGCAAGGGACACCCTAGTCAAGGAAAAGTTTATATTTGATAAGAAATATTTTCCTTTCAAACTTTTTCATTTTCATTTCAATTTTTCATTTTGCTGTGAATCTTCTCCAATATTTTTGCCATTGAATGCTAAATGTTATCATATTTCTGAAATCTAAAGATTACCCTACAAACATTTTGAAATGAAAATTAGTTTTACAAAGCTATTCCTCTTCTTTTGGGATGGTTATGTGTTGGTTTTGAAAGAAGAAATGAGACAAGGAAAAATTTTAGAAAATCATTAAACAATGTACAGTAATACTAACAAAGTAGAATCACACAGAAATGTTGTCTTATAAATTGCTGTGATCAGTTAAAGGTTCCTGAACCCTCGTGCCATCAGTTTGAAGTAAGGGATATATCACAGTGGTCCGGTAGTTATCATGTTTAGTTAACTAAGCACTTGATTCTTACCTAGTACCTTTTTTGTTGGTGGGAATCTATTTCATGACATCCTATGTCAATATAGCCGGCCTGTTAAAAGTCTGTATTACCTTAAAGTGTTACCCTTCAGATTGGTGCAGACAGAACCTGCAAGGAAGAAACTGCTGAAGATAGTGGACAAGATTGCAGCATCCAAGTACTTCCAGCAGGCCACGGAAAACAAATACATCAAGAAAGCCATGGAGGGTGTGTCCAACACTAGGCTGGTGCTCAGTGTGGAGATGAGGAGCTGTGTGGGAACCATGGTGCTAAATATACCCCCGCCTCCCACAGACAGGCTGTGGTAAGGGAAATTCTAGAGATAGAGGCTGTGATAAGTGAATTTCAGTAGAAGGAGATGTGTAACATATCCCCGCCTCCCACTGACAGGCCGTGATAAGTGAACTTCAGTAGACAGAGATGTGTAACATATCCCCGCCTCCCACTGACAGGCCGTGATAAGTGAAATTCAGTAGACAGAGATGTGTAACATATCCCCGCCTCCCACTGACAGGCCGTGATAAGTGAAATTCAGTAGACAGAGATGTGTAACATATCCCCGCCTCCCACTGACAGGCCGTGATAAGTGAAATTCAGTAGACAGAGATGTGTAACATATCCCCGCCTCCCACTGACAGGCCGTGATAAGTGAAATTCAGTAGACAGAGATGTGTAACATATCCCCGCCTCCCACTGACAGGCCCTGATAAGTGAAATTCAGTGGACAGAAATGTGTAACATATCCCCGCCTCCCACTGACAGGCCGTGATACTGAGGGTTCAGTAGACCAGTGTTCGCTCTCGTCAAAAATGAATGCGAGACAAGACTGTCTCCCTTCACTTGAAAAGGCGAGACAACTGTGAAAAAATGCGAGACATGTTTTGCATCAAGATATTTTGAAATATTTAGTTCCAATTTGGGATTGCATAGAATCTTCGTTATTTAAATAATAAGAAATAGATCCTAAACTAAAAGTTCAAATAAATAAACTATTTAATGCTGTTTTTATTGGTCTTTTATTTTTTTTTTAAATTTCACTTCTAAACCACATCTTAATGGCTTAATGGCTGGGTGCTACTGGTTATTTATTTATTTTTTGTATTATTATTTTACTGTTATCTGGATTCATCAAATAAATAAATAAATTGCATTTCTTCTCTTTTCTTTGAAGAAATATATATATATTGTCTCTTCCGATAAAAGACGAATTTCTTTGGTCAGTAGTTGTTTCGACTATTTCGCCTGTGACACAATATGCAGAAGACGAGTTAAAAATTAGACGTAAAGCAAGGAAATCTCGTGAGAATACCTGAATTCTCGTGTGAATTACTGTTAGCTGGATGTATCCAATAAAATAAACTCACTTTCATGTCTTTCTCACCTATTTCTATGAGGAAGTATGTACGTCGTCGCTTCCGATAATAGACGAATTTCTTTGGTCAGTAGTTGTTTCGACTGTTTCGCCTGTGACACTACAGAAGAAGACGAGTTTAAAAATCAACAAAAAGCACGGAAATCTCGCGAGAATACTCGAATTCTCATGTGAATTACTGTTAGCTGGATATATAAAATAAAATAAACTGCTTTTCATGCTTTTCTCACCCATTTCTATGAGGAAAGATGTACGTCGTCACTTCCGATAATAGACGAATTTCTTCCGTCAGTTTTGAGTGTTTCGCCTGGTAGCGACAGCACAGATGCGCTGTTGAGTTGGTTTTGCGACAACTCGCCCCAGAGTGTGTACAAACTCGCGAAATCGCGCTCGAGAGCGAACACTGGTAGACAGGATGTGTAAGATATCCCCACCTCCCACTGACAGGCTTTGATAAGTGAAATTCAGTAGATGGAGGCCAGACCTTCTTCATACAAGCTTGCTTTTAGTTGAAAAAAAATGTCAGTTAAGACCTGTGGTTTATGCATTTGTAGGTACGGCTTTCGTAAGAACCCGTCCCTGGTGCTTTCAGCTAAGCCCCGTGTGGGCCAGAGGGAAGTGAGTGTTGCACACATAGTGGAATGGATAGAAAATAAACTGGCCTTGGAATTTCAGGTGAATATTTGTATATTGGTCTCAGATAAACAGTAAAATATATAGTTACCACTTATTTTCCATTTTGTACATAAAAGCTATGTTCTGAGGCAGAAACATTGCAGAAATTTTCAGAAATATATCGATATATATCACTTTTCACAGAAATTTCGTTGCCAACACATATTTAACTTGATACACATGTAATCTTTCGTGTCAGGAATGTGAATGGTTTTAGAGTTGCGCAAAAATATTTGGTACACAATATTTAAAGGAACACCTTTTAAAACTAGTCTCTTGCGATTGTGTTTTTGTTTAAGGATTCACCATTGAAATTACAAGCAATGCTTCATAAACATATCTCAAGATCAATATTCCTTGCATGTTTAAACATTTCATTGATTTTATTGATAATTATTGCAGCATAAAATTCCATAAATGTCATTCACTGGAAAACAATTAAATTCCTTATATTGACATTGTGTATGCTATTACTTTGTAAATGCACAGTCAGCATGCTTATTGCTTGCTATAACTTTCCCAATATAAGGAATAATTATTTCAAATCCATAATTCATGAAATATACAATTTGTATTATTTTCCTTTTCAATACCATTTAAATGGGTGATTGGAGGTACTCGTTTTTTTTCTTTTTTTTTTTTGTTATTAATTTTTGTGGGGAGTTTCAGTAAAAGGTAACTTTGCTTCAGTAGTTAAACTGTTTAAGGATTCCTAAAAATTGGTTTCCACTTAGCTTTGGTAATGATTGCTTCAGGTATTTGACATTACTTTCACTACTATTTATTTTCAGTATTTTTTGTGGGGTCTTGGTATCGTAATGACTTTGTATAAACCATGTAGTGTGTGTAATTCAAATTCAGATCAGTTTGACATTTCATTAGTAAATTTAAAGCTTGCTAAATTTTCCAAAAGGCTATTTTACTTTTGTGTGAGTTACTGTGCATTAATTTTTTGTTAATTTCTAAGACCAAATGTGTAAATCTTTCAAATACTCATGCTGCATATTCTCATATTCGAATATTTTATTTTTTACGTTAATATATTTTTGTATTTATAAATAAATATGTGAGTTATATACTCATATTCTTACACTATGAGTTTTTATGTAACCATCAGCCACAGTTCCATATTTATTTACATATTGCTACATTTTTGGAAGCATATGATCTGCATATCAGTATGAATGTTAGGTTACATCTTGTAGGTGCTTGGAATTTGCAATTTGAGAAAAAAAGTCACCCTTATCAGTTGAGTTAGAGTTTGTTTTTATGGAAAATGAAAAATTAAAGATTTCATTGTTTCTATGTGTCTGGTGGTAGGTTTGTTAATATGATTGATGTGCTAAAACAAAAAATTGAATTCATCCAAACAGAAAATATTTCTATCAAAGCTCATGATCAACAGTAATTCTTCAGTTACAGTCCAGTTTGTAACACCAGAAGGACTTTGTATGGCAAATTAGCTGTATTTTTTGTGTTTTCTACTTCTGTGATTTATGATAAAAGAATACCTCAGAAATATCTTAGATATTTTAAGAGACAGAGTACATGCTTGATCAGTAGAAGGCATCACCTTTTCACAGAAGCTTTTTATGGGATCAGACAGATTTATCATTTCCTGGTGTCAAAGTCTGTATCCCTGCAATTTTCCCATATAACACTTAAAAAGACTAATGTATTGAGCTGTGTGATCATGAGTATAATGACCTTGTGTTAACAACAAAAAAATTGTATTTGTGTCCAGATACATGTGGCAATGACAAATTTCTCACTTCAATATTTTATTCTTTAAAGTCAAATATGGGTTCAATTGAACATGTTTCAGTGCAGTCAGTTTCCAAACACAACTCATTGAGAGTGGAGGACAGGGTGATCTGTTTTTATCCATCCTATCTTCCCTTGGTTATACCCAGGGTTGGGGTGTGTGTGTTTGTACATTGTAGAGGGTGCTTGTGTTACCTAATATGGACGACCTAGAGATTCCACTCATGTGTGCTCACTTGTCTGACCAAGCCTCAGAGGAAGAGAGAGAGCAAGAGGAGGAACAGAGGGACAACATGGATACCAGTCTACTCAATGACAATGAATTGGATCAATGAATGGACACCAGCCTACTCTCTGACATTGATTAAACATGAACACCACCCTACAAACTAATGCTGACATTGAATAGAGAAACTAATTCATGGTGACTTACCGGCAATCTGATACTAGTCTTACATAGAAACACTAAGCCATGGACACCAGTCTAACTTATGGACACTGACCTTGAATAGAAACACTAAGCCATGGACACCAGTCTAATTTATGAAACACTAAGCTAAAGACACCCGTTTAATTTATGGACACTGACCTTGAATAGAAACACTGAGCCATGGACACCTGTCTAATTTATGGACACTGGTCTTGAATAGAGACACTAAGCAATGGACGTCAGCCTACAAAATGACACCAATGTTAAATAGAAACAATTAGGGATATACTCATTAAATACAGACAATTAGGGATGGACAGACGTCTAATTACTGACACACCTTAAATAGAGACACTTAGGAATGGACATCACCCTGCAAACTGACACTGACGTGGTTCAGAGACACCAAGGAATTTGAAGTATTGGCATAAGTCTGTACTGACTGATCTAGAAAGACAAGATAAAGCCGCTAGCCTCTACTGACAGTGACTTCTCTTGAAATATCTTGCTAGAAATATACAATTGTAAATATACCCAACCGCTAGCCGTTAGCCTCTACTGACTGACAGTGACCTGTCTTGAAATATCTTGCTAGAAATATACAATTGTAAATATACCCGACCCAGCATCAGGGCTGGGAGAGGAATTGGAGGCTGTGCAGACATGTGATTGATATCAATGTATTGCATAAAATTCAAGTAGTTTAAATGAATGGCCGACAGTCCATGCACCAACACCTAACTAAATCACACTAGTATATCACTCTGCTTGTGAATATCATTTTGAAGTACTAACTGTTCTATTATACTTGGTAAAAAATGTTCTGGAGCACATGAATGAGGTCCAGTCTACCTGGTAATAATAATCTTAATTTAAATGTTGTGTCGAGCCTGATGTCTGTGTAATAGCTTTGTCTGTAGTGTGTGATTCAGACTGTGAGATACCAAATCTACCAGTCTACTCAAAAATAACAGTCTCGACAGTCTACTAAATGAAATGCAAATCTGTAGTCTTGAGCCCTGTGTCGATATAATAACCTAGGCCGTGGTTTGAGGATCTAATTGTGAGATACCATTACTTTACAAACCCATATCTAGCTTGTTTCATGATAATTGTGGAAGCTAGCTTGAAAAAGAAGACTTGCTTAAAGTTTCAGTTTAATATGTCTTAGGTGTGCAAGTGTTTTTACCTCAAAGAGGGGTCAACGAGCTATTTATTATGCATTAATATGTAGCCCAACATGTATACAATAGATTTGAATTTGTTTGATGGCTTACAGAAATTTATTGACTTCAAACTAGTCAACATTGTCTAATACTTACCATGTACATATGCTATGAAGTGCTTGAAAATGCAAAAATAAAAAAAAAAGCTAAGATGGTTTATTGTAAATTTATAACTATGGGCAAGTACTATTGTGATAAATTACTAAAAATATAAACATAAGCGTTTGCACATAACATTGTCTAATATTTCAGAATGTATAGAATGCATTTTGAAAGTATAATTTAGGCGAGAAGATACAAATGAAGGTAATTATCCAATATTTTATAAATTGGGCATGATGTTACAAGTGCTTGAGTTTACTACTGCCAGTAGTATCCAACGCCAATGTCAGTTGTAGGGTCTTACAGTAATCAGTTACATACAGTCAAACATCTTATACTAGAACATGTATTTTTATTTACTATATTATCCATGAAAAAAGAAGATTGGGTGATGAATTTTTGTCACACCAGATGGATAGACCAGGTTATAAGTGACATGGCTAATTTTCTTCCTTTTTGTTTCACTGGTAATATTTGATATCAAAGAACAAAATGTCTTCCTTTTAAAAAAGTAGTATTCAAGTAAAGATTTATGTTTCATTATGTCAGTGCTAAGTATATTCAATTTGCTCATCTGAATCACAGAATCATTATTTGCACATTTTGTCCAAGATTTAATTTCTACCCTTTAAAGCATCCTTGAGTTAACCAAAGGAATCACAATCATATCTTTGGTGAAAAGATTCAAAATCTTTGTAGCCACGTCATAAATAGATTATATTGTACCTGTTAGCTGGTCGTTAAAGTATTTCAGATCCAATGTTGTTTAATGTCAGAAAAGTGAAATTTACTACATAAAAACAACAACCTCCTTACCTTTCTTCAAATTATGGAAAATTTCTTGTCTTATGCAGAATTTCTTAATTTGGCTTTTCTCATTATTAAAAGGTTGTATCCCAAGGGTTCCTAAATTCATATACTGTGGTAAATTTCACATTTCCTGCTCTTTAATCTTGGCTTGTTGACCACAGTCAGCCTATTACATGTTTCTGATGACAGTAACGTTATATTTATGACCAGAGAATTGGATATATGATACTGCATGCTTTATAATTACAGTTCACTAAACATGGATATGTGATGATGTATTTTATTAATTTTTTTTGTACTTTTGTGGTAATGTTATATATAATTTATCAAGAATATATATCACCCTTTATTACATACCAGTGACATTTATATTGCCACAGCAACCACAAACAGAAAAAAACAAAATTTTCCAACTTTGCACACAAAGACAGGTTACCATACATTAACCTGTTACACCTTTGCTATCATGTTAAGTTTCTTCGCTTTGTAGCTGCAATAATCTGTGTTTGATGCTTCAGAATCATTTACCCAAGAGTGTTTCGTAACAGTATAGACACACCTTTGGGTACATTGTCATTAAAGAATCTTGTATGTACCCTAAATTGGAGGTATTCTAAAAATTACTCTGTATATAAAGTCCTACCAAGATTTCAGGTGAAGAAAGAATCCGTCTGGCCTTCATGTAGATAGCTCAAAATTCTCCAATAAAACTTCCCAGTATATTCTGACTTGGGAGATAATCCCTTCAGTAAACTTTACCAAACCAGGGGCCACTTTAAGTGGTTGAGCAAATCTAATCCTGCTAAATATTTGTATCAGCAGATTCTTAGGTGTAAAAGAATAGAACAGTTATCCAGAAAAGTTTGCACCCATTGATTGAAGGTTTACATAGTTTGTGACTAGTCATCAGGTGTTTATTTTACACATGATCAGTGAAGTAGGTTTGTAATTTATGCAATATAGTAAATAGTAATGGTAGAGTATAGTCAGGCTAATAGTTGCAAAGTTTTTTTGTCAATTTTTTTTTTTTTTGGAGTGCCGGGTGAGGGGGGCTCTAACTGTGATTAATTAAACTCAGAACCTATTTTATCTAGCCTTCTTTTTATTCAACACTAAAATTACTTCTATTATTCAAACAAAAAATTACTTAGTATGTTCATGTTTTGGCGGTTTTACTGTAAGTTCATTTCACCCTTTGGCCTGGAGGCACCTAAGAGTAGTACTCTAAGTTGTTGAAGTTAAACTGTTATTTTTCAGTCTCTGTTGTTATGACTATATATAAGAAGTTGTTAAGTTATATTTTTTTTGTACATTCCGTTTTAAGTTTTGTTTTCTTTTGTTCAGTTGCGTTATAAGAAATTTAATGTTTTATAAATACATGTGTTAAGTGGTGGTGAAAAGATATTTATGATTCAAATTGTGTTTATTTGCTCTTTTTCAGTACTTCTATTGTCATTGGTGTTTAAATTTGTCTCATTGGGTAGCTTTTTACCTTTAACATTTTAAAAGACTTTTTGGCATTTGACATACATATTTTATTTGTAAATCATTTTATACTTTAGTTCTTTAGAACTTTCTCCCATTGTTTTTCTAAAGTTTTCGATATTTTCAGAGAGTGCTTGTGATGCCAAATATGGAAGATGAAGTAATTCCTTTGTTGTGTGACCCAGTGTCAAGGTCATGCTGTCGTCACACAGTGTCTAAAGCAAGTCTTAACAAATCTAAATAAATGGGAGGTTTTCATGAAAACGTGTAACAGAAAAAAGGCATCAAGATAAAGTTATGTATACATGAAACCTTCTTTTCTGTGTTGACCTTAAAGCTAGTCCCTGTCTCCAAAGATAAATAATTCTTGAATATGAAACCGACAAGTACTGTTACACAAAGAAATTGTCATTTACTGCATTTACTAAGAATAATCTTGCTTCACTATTTGTCAGACACTCTAAAACCTTGTATGGATGTATTTGTGTGCAGTGGATTTGGTCTCAGTTGAAGTTGCAAAAATGTCAGCCATTTACTTCTACTTATGGCAACTTCTAGTTACACCCACATTAAACACATATGAACTACTAAAGAAATCATGCAGTTTAAAATATACAAAATACCGTTTGTGTTACTGAGGTTCAAAGTAAAAAATTCATCAAAACTAGATCCATAAAGTGATCAACGCGTCTACTTGTGACATCACTCCACTGATAATCTATCTGGTATTCAGACTAAGAACATAATAGTAAGGAATCAGATAGAGTAACACAATGGTTCTTTTTTCCCCTCTTTCACAGATTTTGGTTTAGAATTATAGGTTCTATACCTTGTTATTCCCATTGACAAGTGACACTTTGTACATCAAATTAGGTTCTAATTATAGCCACTTTCTGTAAGAATTTCTAGTTATCCTTGTATTTTGCACTAACAACTGTTGGGTCATAGAAATTACTACTACTTATGGCAATATTCTACTTAAACTAGATCTGTACTTTTATTCATTTTTACCTCAGAGCCCTTAAGGGCTGTCGGGGTATTGTTTTTACCCATGGTGTCCGGACGGGCGGGCGGGCATCGGGAAAAAGGTTTTCCAGCCCGTATCTCAGAAACCGTAAGGTGTAGGAAGTTGATACTTGGTAGGGACATCGGTTAGGGGGTCTAGGTGTGCATCGTCATGGTGTGACCTAGATTTGACCTTGCTGTAGTGACCTTGACCTATAAAATCTTGTCCGGGCTATATCTCGGAAACCGTAAGGTATAGGAAGCTGATACTTGGTAGGGACATTGGTTAGGGGGTGTAGGTGTGCAACGTCATGGTCTGACCAGGATTTGATCTTTGACCTTGCCGTAGTGACCTTGACCTATAAAATCTTGTCCAGGCTATATCTCGGAAACAGTAAGGTATAGGAAGTTGATACGTGGTAGGGACATTGGTTAGGGGGTGTAGGTGTGCATCGTCATGGTCTGACCAGGATTTGACCTTTGACCTTGCCGTAGTGACCTTGACCTATAAAATCTTGTCTGGGCTATATCTCGGAAACCGTAAGGTATAGGAAGTTGATGCTTGGTAGGGACATTGGTTAGGGGTTGTAGGTGTGCAGCATCATCGTCTGACCTTGATTTGACCTTTGACCTTGTTGTAGTGACTTTGACCTTTAAAATCTTGTTGCACCTTTGGGTCTGTCTTTTGATGCAGATTAAGCACTGTTAAAGTCATATTAGAATTTATTAAGAATTTTACTTTTATAACTTCCCATTGTAACAGATGGAATTTCATGAAGTGAGCCACAGATTTTGCTCCAACACCACACAGAAGCATTCATTGAATGCATTACCACTCCTCTATGCATTCAAAACTCCTCTATGTATTCAAAACATCTAAACCATAATTCGGCCATGCAGATGTAGATACAGAGTGTTGTAATGTTTAGTTGACTGATTAATGCCGTCATCTTGTTATTGAATTATCTTTTTTTAATACTTCATCTTTACATGCATTATCTTTCTCTTAGACATTATTTTCTCTATTTAAACATTGTTTGGACCTTTATATAACTGACAGTGCTCTGAAAGTATCCTGAACTTTGTACTGATACAGTACTTCTATATCTCATGGTGTTAAAAATATTTCCCAAGGCTGTGGGGTACGGGCATCTCTGATGCTATTTTCTAAAGTCTGAGATAGTGTTGCAATTTTGTAAGTTTAATGGCAGTTTGTTCCACAGTTTTGGAGCTGCTGTTTTGAATGCCCTATCCCCAAAGGATATGTATCTAGTTCTTGGCACAGACAACAGTTTTTTTTTGAGTCAGACCGTAAGGAATGAGAGGGTATTTACTACTTCAGAAGACTAGAGATGTATGTGGATGCACATCCATTCAAAGCCTTGAATGTGATAAGCAGTATCTTGAATTCAGTATATTGCCGAACTGGTAGCCAGTGGAGGGATTTAAGTACAGGTGTTATATGATCATATTTCCTGACTTGACAGACTAGATGTCGTAGACGAGGTGCAGCATCCTGAACATGTTGTAGCTTCTGGATAAGTGAATCAGGCAGCCCGTAATAGAGTGCATTTGCATAGTCCAACCTGGAGAAGATTAATGCTTGTATCAAAATCTGAGCAGCTTCTTGTGTTAAAAAGGGGCGTATCCTAGAGATGTTGCGAATTTGGAGGTATGCAGATTTGCAAACTTGTTGATCTGATGTACCATGGACAAACTTTCATCAATCCAAAACACCTAGATTTCTAGCAGCAGTAGCACTTTTTATAACATTTCAACCTACTGTAATTGATTTAGAATTAATTTTGGCCTTTTGGACTCTTTTGGAAATTCTGTTTTGTCATCGTTCAGTTTGAGTTTGTTTCGAAACATCCAATGTGACAGTTCTGCAATGCAGTTTTCAAGATGAGTAAGTGATTCAATATGACTGGTAGTATTCAAAACATTCAAACCATAATTAGACCATACAAATGAATATAAAAATTGGAGAAGTCTTAAATCTTCACACAAATGTACGATTTCACATGTATAGCCATGTTACAGCTTCTAGGACCAACAAACTGGCAGGGTCTTAATCTTTTCAACCCGAAAGCATTTCTGTCAGTTGCGGACTGGCGGATCTCTGCTAATTTCGAACCCTGCCTTGATTTGATCTCGACCTATAATATATTGTCTGAGCATATCTCAGCAACTGCAAGGATATGGATTGCTGCAACTGATTATTATATGTACTTTTACATAATTGTGATATTTTCATTGACAGCTATTCTCCAGTTAATAAATTTTACAGCTTCATAATTTTTAGTTTACTGAATTGTCTTGTTTTAATACTTAATCTTTACATGCAGTTTTTTTCTCTAAGATATTATTTTCTCTACTTAAACATTATTTGGACACTGACACTGCTCTGAATGTATCCCTTTCTGTGTACTGTTCCACTACTTCTCATGGGGTTGAAAACTGTTTCCTCAGGCTGTTGGGTACGGGCATCTCTGATGCTATTTTCTTAAATTGAAAAAAAAGTCATTTCTATACAGTTTATATTGCCAGTTAAAATATTTACATCAGTGTTATGTTAAGAGTTCTGTGTATTCTATAGCATAATCATTCAAGTACATGCTTTAGTCTTGCAAGTGTTAAGTTTCAACAAGACCAATGCTATAAGGACCTATTCCAGTGTAGAAAATTGGTGGTGTATCAAGGTGTTATCAAATATGGCAGAATAAAAGTGAGAAACATGTGACTGTGTTGTTTGTATTTTTGCTTTCCCTTACAATTTTTTATTATAACAAGAGGGTCAGAGAGGCCCCAAAAGGCGGGTTGCGCAGGCAGCAATAAGGTTAGCAACTGCTGTAATTAAATTTAGAAACAAGGAAAGAAATGCTAGGTCACCCAGTTAAGGTGAATGTTTTAGGCGTGCTAAGAAATGTAAAACTTGTAATCTAGGTTACATAATTGTATCTATGCTATAAACGGACAAACGAATGGACAGAATTACACCAATTTCAAAAGCAACTTAGCTATGATGGATGGTGATCTATTTCCCTGTCAAGTTTGAATTCGTTTGGACAAAGCGTTTTCGAGTTAGAGTCTGGAAAAGGAAATGTTGATGGACAGACAAATGGTCAAAAACAGACAAATGAACAAACAGAATTACACCAATTTCGTAAGCAACTTAGCTATGATGGTGATCTATCTCCCTGTCAAGTTTGAATTCAATTGAACAAAGCGTTTTCGAGTAGGATCCGGAAACGGAAATGTTGACAGACAAACGGACAAAAAATGGACACACGAACAGACAGAATTACATTCATTTCAAAAGGAACTTAGATATGATGGTGATCTATGTCCCTGTCAAGTTTGAATTTGATTGGACAAAGCATTTTTGAGTTATAGTCTGGAAACGGAAATGTTGACAAACGGACAAACAAACAGACAAAATTATACCAATTTCGAAAGCAACTTAGCTATGAAGGTGATCTATTTCCCTGTCAAGTTTGAATTTGATTGGACAAAACATTTTCGGAAACAGAAATGTTGACAGACAATAAAAAGACAAACCAATAGACGGAATTACACCAATTTCGAAAGCAACCTAGCTATGATGGTGATCTATCTTCCTGTCAAGTTTGAATTCGATTGGAGAAAGCGTTTTCGATTTAGAATCCGGAAACAAAAATGTTGATGCACAGACGTCAGACACATCAATCTAATAGGCGGGTTACACGCAACCCGCCTAAAAAATGACTTATTTCCATCCCTTTTTCACAGCTTGACAATGTGTTTTTCACAAATAAGAGGAGCATTATTGTCAATTGTCCTTTAGGAACTAGATTGCACCAACTGAACACCGACATATCCCTGGACAGGCCATTTCTCATGCCACAGATAATCACACCAATGAAACCAATTTTGTGTGTACCATAATTGCTACGATTTTTTTTACCCCCCAGTCTTCAAGGGCTGTGCAGATATTGTTTTCACCCATGGCATGCACATGGGTGGGTTGGGGGTGAATGGTGGGAAAAAGTTTGTCCTGACTGTATCTCAGAATCTGGAAGGTGTAGGAAGTTGAAACGTGGTAGGGACATTGGATGGTGGGTGTAGGTGTACAATTTAATCATGTGGACCTGATTTGACCTTTGACCTTACTGTAGTGACCTTGACCTTTAAAATTTTGTCCCCGGCTATATCTCAGGAACCGTAAGGTGTAGGAAGATGATCTTGTTAGGGACATTAGTTGGTAGGTGTACAATCTTGTAGTGTGACCTTAATTTGACCTTTGGCCTTGCCATAGTGACCTGGAACTTTAAAATCTTGTCCGGGCTATATCTTTGCATCTGTAAGGTGTAGGCAGTTGATACTTGGGAGGGACATTGGTAACGGGGGGTAGGTGTGAAGCGTCATGTGACCTTGATTGGACCTTTTACCTGGCTGTAGTGAGCTTGACCTTAAAAATCTTGTCTGGGCGATATCTCAGGAACAGCAAGGTGTAGGAAGTTGATACATGGTATGGATATTGGTTAGGGGGTGTGAGTGTGTAACATAATGGGGTTACCTTGACCCTTAAAATCTGGTCTGGGCTATAGCTCAGAAACTGTAAGTTGATACTTGGTAGGGACATTGGTTGAGGGTGTAGGTGTGCATCGTCATGGTGTGACCTTCAACCTTGGCTCTGCCAAGGTGTGTTGATCTGCCATATTTGAGAAATATTTCTCTTATCACAAAAATATATGGATTGCTGCAGCTGATTATTGTATCCACCGGATAGCATCCGGTGGATACTATGGATTTGACTTCGTTACGCCTACGCCGCCGCCGCCGCAGTGTGTAGAGAGATTTCACCGTTACTGCTCTAACGAAAAAAATATTATAGCTAGCCTTCTCAAATTTGCAGGATATATTCATAGCCTTAAAATCTTGCCTGGGAATATTTTTGGCCTCATTTTGAAAAACACTTTGACTTGTAGATGGTTCTTGTTGATGACCTCTGAGGTGCAGCAATTCTCTCTGCCACCTCCACAGAGAAGCCTTGTTTAGAGCTCTAACGAAAAAAATATTATAGCTAGCCTTCTCAAATTTGCAGGATATATTCATAGCCATAAAATCTTGCCTGGGAATATTTTTGGCCTCATTTTGAAAACACTTTGACTTGTAGATGGTTCTTGTTGATGACCTCTGAGGTGCAGCAATTCTCTCTGCCACCTCCACAGAGAAGCCTTGTTTAGAGCTGTCGACTCCTAGACACCAGGCGTGGAGGTTGAGATGCTGTGGATTGCTGTGGAACACATAATTGTGGGACTGTTTGATAAGAGTCGTTGACACCGGAAGTTGCAGTGGGATCTCTGTTGAGAGCCCCACTAGGTACCAAAACCAGGGCATCCCTGGCCAGCCTGGGGCTACTACGATGATCAGGCAATAGCATTGCCTGATTTTTTGGATCACTCTGTGAAGGAGAGCCGTCGAAGGGTAAGCATAGACAGTGAGACTCGTCCAGTTTATGTTCAGAGCATCTATGTCCCAAGCCTTTGGGTCTGGGACAGGAGATACGTACAGTGGAAGTTTGTGGTTCAGATGAGTTGCAAATAAGTCTACATGAGGTGTGAACCACTTTTGGCAGATCTGTTTGAACACCTGCGGATGTAGTGACCATTCTGTTGACTGCACTTGGTTTGACCTGGACAGAAGGTCGGCCATCACATTCAGGCACCCTGGAATGTGTCTGGCTTTCAATGTTATGTGATAGTGATGGCACCAGGTCATAATCTTCCACAGGAGAGCACACATCTCTGCTGAGCGAGTTCCTCCTTGTTTGTTTATGTAGGCTACCACTGTTGAGTTGTCCGTTGCAACTAGCACTGTTTGGTTCTGGCACTGGTCCTTGAAGTTTCGAAGGGCCAGTGAGACCGCCTTCAATTCTAGGACGTTTATGTGTAGCCGTTTCTCCCGGTCTGACCACAGAATTTTGATCTAAGTGAGCACCCCAACCTTCCTTTGAGGCGTCTGTAAAGAGTTGGATACTGTGGTCTTTGGGATGAAGGTCTGCACCTTTCATCATGTTTGAGGGATTTTGCCACCAGTCTAGGTGGGCTGCAATGGCTTCTGTCCAAGGAAGGAGGTTGTCCAGCGACTGAGGATATCTCCAGTGCTCCTTGAGATGTAACTGAAAGGGTCTCATGTGAAGGTGTCCCTCCGGGACCATTTTCTCCGTTGAGGCAAGCAACCCAATTAGCGACATCAAACATCTTGCAGTCAAAACATGTTTTGACTTGAGTCGTAGGATCAAATCCTGAAGTTTGAGCCAACTCTCTTTAGTGGGTTTTACAAGGGCTGAATCTAGATGGTATTCATAGTAGGAGTAGGTTTCGGTTCTGATTTTTCCTGATTTATTATCCAACCCAAGGACTGGGTTAGGTCTACCACCGCCTGAGTGTTCACTTGGGGTTCCTCCTGAGACTGGGACCTTATCAGCCAGTCGTCCAGGTATTGGTGAAGTCTGAGTCCTCTGGAGAGGGCCATTAGTTTCACTTCCATTACAATCATTGTAAAGACCTGGGGGGCTGTGGCTAGTCCGAATGGGAGGGAGGTGAACTGGAACACCTGAGACTTGTAGCAAAATCTTAGCTATTTCCTTGAGTTTGGATGGATGGGGATGTGCAGTTAAGCGTCCGACAGATCTATCAACGATACCCATTCCCCTGGAATCAGGGAGGTCCTAATGGACTCTGGAGTTTCCATTTTGAACTTTTCTACGTGTAGAAAAGTGTTGAGCCTGCTTAGGTCTATGACTGGCCTCCACCTTTGGTGAGGCTTGGGTACTAGGAACAGGCGACTGTAAAACCCGAGATTTTATATTTTCCACCCTTTCAATTGCGTTCTTTGACAGAAGAGACTGGATACAAGTGGCCAGTGCTTGGTCTTTTTGACGGGCCTTGTACTCTGACAGAATCAGAGGGAATCTGACCAAATTTGGTTTTGAGAGGAATGGCAGTATGTAGCCATTGGTGATAATGTTTAACATGTTTGAAGAGTTTGCCAGTCTCTTCTGAAAGAACGGGGGCGACCTCCTACTGGTGGACTGAGGGAGGCTTTTAAGGAGTCATTGGGGAGAGGGGTTTCCACGTCCCCGCCCCCTGTGGTGGGGTCGAAAACGACCCCTGGAGCCTCTGAAGTTCGGTTTCCCCCTTCCTGAGGAAAACGATTGGTTACTGCTTTGTGAGGAGGTGCCCCGATAGGGGTGTTTCCTGTAGGAGCCTCTTTTCTTGTGGGGACCACGAAAGGGCTTATTTTGATAGGGTGCGAAACCCTCAGAGTCTTTAGAGGTGCCTTTTTTGAGGAGGAAGTCTTCACCTTCCTTCACAAGTTGAGACTGGAACAAGGAAGGGTCCCAAAACGAGTTCCTGAGTTCTTGGCGTCTCGTTTCCCCTAATTGTGGTTGTAAGAGGGTCATTTCGGCTTTGCGCCTAAGCAAGCCAGTGTCACCCATAGAATATAGTTCCCTCTGGAGTATATGGGCTAGGGATTTGCTGAGGCATGTAAGAGCCTTGTGTTGGATAAGACCTGTCTTATTCCAAAAATCTAGATACTCACAGACTTGCTCATAGCCACGCTTTGCTGCTTTTTCAGGATTGGCATCTTTCTGGATCTGTGTCTTAACCTTCTTGACAGTTGACTTAATGCTGTGTTGACACTTCTCAAGAGAAGCATTGCAAGAAGATGAAGTTTTGGCAAAGGCAGCAGTGAAGTTGAGCGTTGAGATATTTTGCCTAGCCTGGTGTTCCAATTCTTTAAGAATTGGTAGGGGAATCTTGCCCATAGGGGCCCCAGGGGGTTTAGGAGTGATACAGATTTTGGCAAAATCCGTATTCAACTCCTGATATTTGTCCTGATAACAGGGCTGTCCCACCCTGTACCACTTGGAAGTGGAAGGAGGTTTGATATATTTACCCTGGGGTAAATTAGCGGCCTTAAAGTCATGTTGAAATTTATCAAAGGCGTCCTTGATAACTGAGGTAAGTGGAAGTATAGAGGAAGGACCTCTAGGTCTGAGCTCTTGACGGCCTTTCTCATCGTCCAGACCCATGACTGAAGTTGAGGACCTAGGTATAGACTTCCTGGGGGTCAGGGAGGGAAAGAATGCGCCTAAAAGTGTCGACCTCTTCAGCGTACTGTGAGGGAATGTCAGACAGAGCTACTTCCCTAAAATAAGGGGGGTCTGGATCATGTTGAGGGAGGTCTTGATCAGAAGCAGCCCCTGAGGGCTGAGCCCCAGAGGACTTAGAAGACCTGTGTCTGGCTACAGAGGACTGATCCTCCTCTGAGGAAGATGACACATATCTGGAGCTGGATTTGTGTTTACTCTTATTAGTGTTTTTTAGGTTTAGAAGATGGGATCCGAGATTCATCGGATTCCTCATTAGATTGATCCGAGGCATACCTGGATTCAACTTCATGCCTACTGCGAGAGTGGCAGTGTTTTTTTGGTTTATCCGAGACCTTCTTCGAAGGTTCCTCAGATGCACTTTTGATCCGATGTATTATGAGAATCAGGTCCGAGAGGTGGAGGAAGTGCTGGACCATAGTCCACATCCATATCCTTGGTTTGAATGGTAGTTCTAAGTCTCGGAGGGGGTAGATCCAGATTAACAGCAGTACGGGAAGATGTACCAGGTTTGGAAGCAGAAACCGAGGTCTGATCCACCTCTGTTTGTTTTTTAGATGTCAACTCCTCTCGGAGTGACTGAAAAGCTTCCAACATAGATGCCTGGAAAGAGCCCATTCGCTGCAGTAAATGGATATTTAGTGAATTGCCCAGGGATTTTTCTAGATTTGTTTCAATTTTTTGCTGCAAGGCAGTACCTGGGGTGGGTGGGACAGTTTTGGCTGGTGTTTTAAGGGATAAAGAACTGAAGGGTAGCGGCTGAGGATGGGGGGGGGGTGAGGTAAAAAGATTGTCAGCAGCACTCTCAAGGTCTGCATTTGAACCAGTGAAAGAATCCCCGTCGCCTTCACCCAAAAGATCAAGTTCATCATCTTTTGCATTAGAAGCGTCCGACTTTTGTCTCTTTATATAGCGTTTCCTGTGTTGAATTTTTTTTCATTTGGTCATCTGTGAAAGATACACAGATATCACAGGGCGCTTCAAAGGTGACACAGAGGTCATCACCCTTGCCAGCCTCCCTACAGGTAGGGCAATAGTTGTGTAAATCAAAGGAAAAACCAAAAATGGCGGCATTTTTGTGCTCTCAGTTGGTATTTATTCGTTTAATGGATGGACATTTTAAACGCAATAAAAGACGTAGATATAAAACAAGCCTGAACCGAGGAAAACTCAAAACATGCGAAACAAGAAATATACTTATCCTGTCAAAACAGAAATTTTACAGAATAATCCATGATATATAATAAAAGAAATAACCAAAAATGAACCTCCAACAATACGTAAAAGCTGAGAAATAAATGAAAATGTCTGTATTATTTACAAAAAGCTACCAGTTCAACGTGGCCAACGAGAAAGTAGGGCGATTGGTCAGAAGTTATCACGTGACGACAACTAGAGGCTACAGCCAACTATAAATGTCTATTTTTCTTAGACGTTGGCCATGATGCCTTGTGGCCATTTGAGTCCCACATGGTAAGCTATTGTAGCGTAATGAAATGAAAATTTTAATTACTTAAATTTGAAAATTTTAATTACTTAAATGTAGCTTTTATAAGCTACAAGCTTACCATGTGGAACTGAATGCTGATCTTGGATGGCCGCAGGCATCCGGCCAACGTCAAAGAAAAATAGAGGATCGCTCGCATAGCAAAAACAAAGCGTCCCGAAAAGGATTTAAAGGTGAGTGCTAATGTATTAAGAAAATGTTTCGTTTCTAGCCTTATACTGTTGTGGCAACCAAAGTCAGCACAGTCTGCTCTATCTAGCATGGTTTTCAAGATATAAGCATTTTTGTGTTTTGCAATTTTTGCTAAAAATTCAAAATGGCCACTATATTTGGCGAGACAAAAATATTTTGAAAATTGGCATGGGTACTCTGCAGAGATATCCAGCAGGTCAAAAATTTTGTTGAATTCGCTCCATCTAGCACAGTTTTCGAGATATAAGCATTTTTGTGTTTTGCAAAAACTTCGAAAATTCAAAATCGCCACCATTTTTGGCGAGACAAAAATTTTTTAAAACAAGACCACTGCCGCAGTGTGTATCTCCCGCCGAGCATTAAAGGGGAAGAAATAGCTTTTCCGAGATATTCACAATTTTTCATTTTTGTGTGTGAAAGCTCTTCCAAACATAGGTGAATGAGTTATTTGAGAAAAATTGGCTATCTGCAATACTTTTAAGAGATAATTCGCATTTATTCCCAAAAGTAGATGAGTTATTTGATAAAAATTGGGTATCCGCAATACTTTTAGAGATAATTAGCATTTACTCATTTTGAGTAGGTGAATAATTAGCTATGGGTCTGAAACTTCACCAAATGAAAGCTCTCCCAAAAGTAGGTGAATGAGTTATTTGAGAAAAATTGGCTATCTGCAATACTTTTAGAGATAATTCGCATTTACTCATTTTGAGTAGGTGAGTAATTAGCTATGGGTCTGAAACTTCACCATGTGAAAGCTCTTCCAAAAGTAGGTGAATGAGTTATTTGTGAAAAATTGTCTATCTGTAATACTTTGAGATAATTAGCATTTACTCATTTTGAGTAGGTGAGTAATTATCTACGGGTGTGAAACTTCACCATGTGAAAGCTCTCCCACAAGTAGATGAATGAGTTATTTGATAAAAATTGGGTATCCGCAATACTTTTACAGATAATTAGCATTTACTCATTTTGAGTAGGTGAGTAATTATCTACGGGTGTGAAACTTCACCATGTGAAAGCTCTCCCACAAGTAGATGAATGAGTTATTTGATAAAAATTGGGTATCCGCAATACTTTTACAGATAATTAGCATTTACTCATTTTGAGTAGGTGAGCAATTAGCTATGGGTCTGAAACTTCACCATGTGAAAGCTCTTCCAAAAGTAGGTGAATGAATTATTTGAGAAAAATTGGCTATGTGCATTACTTTTAAGAGATAATTCGCATTTACTCATTTTGAGTAGGTGAGTAATTATCTACGGGTCTGAAACTTCACCATGTGAAAGCTCTTCCAAAAGTAGGTGAATGAATTATTTGAGAAAAATTGGCTATGTGCATTACTTTTAAGAGATAATTCGCATTTACTCATTTTGAGTAGGTGAGTAATTATCTACGGGTCTGAAACTTCACCATGTGAAAGCTCTTCCAAAAGTAGGTGAATGAATTATTTGAGAAAAATTGGCTATGTGCATTACTTTTAAGAGATAATTCGCATTTACTCATTTTGAGTAGGTGAGTAATTATCTACGGGTCTGAAACTTCACCATGTGAAAGCTCTTCCAAAAGTAGATGAATGAGTTATTTGATAAAAATTGGGTATCCGCAATAGTTTTAGAGATAATTAGCATTTATTCATTTTGAGTAGGTGAATAATTAGCTACAGGTCTGAAACTTCACCGAGTGAAAGCTCTCCCAAAAGTAGGTGAATGAGTTGTTTGAGAAAAATTGTCTATCTGCAATACTTTTAGAGATAATTCGCATTTACTCATTTTGAGTAGGTGAGTAATTAGCTATGGGTCTGAAACTTCACCATGTGAAAGCTCTTCCAAAAGTAGGTGAATGAGTTATTTGAGAAAAATTGTCTCTCTGCAATACTTTTAGAGATAATTAGCATTTACTCATTTTGAGTAGGTGAGTAATTATCTACGGGTCTGAAACTTCACCATGTGAAAGCTCTTCCAAATGGCTATCTGCAATACTTTTAGAGATAATTTTCATTTACTCATTTTGAGTAGGTGAGTAATTAGATATGGGTCTGAAACTTCACCATGTGAAAGCTCTCCCAAAGGTAGATGAATAAGTTATTTGATAAAAATTGGGTATCTGCAATACTTTTATGAGATAATTCGCATTTACTCATTTTGAGTAGGTGAATAATTAGCTACGGGTCTGAAACTTCACCAAGTGAAAGCTCTCCCAAAAGTAGATGAATGAGTTATTTGAGAGAAATTGGCTATCTGCAATACTTCTAGAGATAATTCGTATTTACTCATTTTGAGTAGGTGAGTAATTACCTATGGGTCTGGAACTTCACCATGTGAAAGCTCTCCCAAAAGTAGATGAATCAGTTATTCGAGAAAAATTGGGTCTCTGCAATACTTTTAAAGATAATTCGCATTTACTCATTTTGAGTAGGTGAGTAATCAGCTATGGGTCTGAAACTTCACCATGTGAAAGCTCTTCCAAAAGTAGGTGAATGAATTATTTGAGAAAAATTGCAATACTCTGCAATACTTTTAAGAGATCATTCACCATCTAGCACAGTTTTCGAGATATTAGCATTTTTTTGTTTTACAATTTTTGCGTAAAATTCGAAAATTCAAAATGGCTGCCATTGTTGGCGAGATAAATTTTTTTTCAAAATTGGGATAGCTACTCTGCAGAGATAGCCTGTGGGTCAAAAAATTTTGTCGAAATCGCTCTATCTAGCACGGTTTTCGAGTTATAAGCACTTTTGTGTTTTCCTTATTTGGAAAATTCATAATGATTAATTAATCATTAATTACTCGGCCATTTCTTAACCAATCAATGCCAAAATCTAATGATTTCCAGATTTTAATAGAATGAATGTATTTGCCAAGTTTCAGGTGAATTGATAAAATCCCTTTCAAGTTATCATCCGGACAAGCTTCCCCATCGAAAAAAGACATTTTTGGTCATGTGACCTCTCTGATTGGTTGAAATGTCACTGCAGCATATTCAAAAAAATTCCCCAAGGCTACTGCATAAACCCGCCAAATTTGAAAAGAATCCGCCTAACGGTTACAGAGTTATAAGGAAAACAAAATGCGGAGCCGGAAGGTCTCCCACAAACAAACACAAACAAGCGTCCCGCAAGGGACGCTTAAATAGATATTTATAGTAGGCTGTAGCCTCAGGTTGTACTCTTGCAGAACTCTTCACGACTCTTCCTCCTTTTCTTGTTGCAATTTTGAACCATACCCCTCGGCTGTAATACAGCAGGGAGGCAGGGTGGGACACTCTTCAGTTCCACATGGTAAGCTTGTAGCTTATAAAAGCTACATTTAATTAAAATTTTCAATTTTATTGTACTACAATAGCTTACCATGGGGAACTGAATGCTGAATCCTACCGTCCGGTGGAGGGATTACAGCTGAGACTGAAGAAGTAGTCAATTTTTCTTAGATTTGAATTAATAAGATAGAATGAATGTTTTTGAAAAGCCAGTCTGAGTCCCTTTTACAGAACCCAGTCACGGAGGCTGGGTCTGCAATAAGCCAAAAACCAAAGATAATAAATGACAGTGCTAAAACTGTCTGAATGTTTTGATTGGAGGAGAGAAGTGCAGCCAATGCTCACTTGAAGAGTACAGACCCTCGAGCTAAGCCACGATGAAAACAAGCCCTAGGCTTGGGAATCTCAATTTTTTGGCACCCTGAAATGAGATTAATGACAACCTTAATAAGTCCTTAATACATAATACAGTATATACTGAAAAAATAAAAAGACCTTACCCAAACATCCTGATGAGGTAAACTTATATCTAGACCCTGGGATTTAGACTCCTGAAGACTTGGTTGTAGCAGATGCGCTCCCCCCCCCCCTTCTTTTCTTTCTGAGGATAACTGGTCTGAGGGGAAGGGTCTATGACTTGTTGTGCCGCTACTACTGGTCTCAGATACATATTGTTTGCCGTTGTCTGACCAAGTAAGGTCTTTTAGGTAAAAATTTGTAAATGTGTTGTGAGCTTTCCAGTGACAGGCTTGCATGATTTGGTCCACCGATACCCCACCGTAAAAGGCCTTCGAGGCCGTGAAGGCCCCAATATCATCCGCTTTAACTTGGACCAGGTCCAAGGCTTGTTAGTCTGCTTGTTTATAACAAAGTAGAATGGTTTGTTTCAACCAAGACGAGAGCGTAGCGGGTCTGATGTCTGAGGTGTGTCCTTTCTTGAAGGAAATGAAGAGTAGGGATCGAGACCCTCTCAGGTCTTTGATTCGATCCAGATAATACCTCAGGGCCCGCACCGGACACAAGGTCCTGACTTCTTGAATAGTCTATTTACTATAGTAGTCAAAGCAGGAATAGTCACCGGAGACACACTCCGAGAACCTTCTCTTGGTAGCTGATTTTTAGCCAAGAAATCTGAAGAGGGGAACAAGGTAACCTTTTCCCCATTGGCCTAAATTAGGTACTTGTTGGTACTCCAGGTGTGGATTTCGCTCCAGGTGTGGATTTCGCTTTTCGATTTCGCTTTTCGCTCCAGGTGTGGATTTCGCTGCGGTGTTTGCGGAGGCCAAAGCTAGCAAGAAAGCAGTTTGAGAGAAAGGATGTTTGAGGTCTGTGTCCTTCATAGGCTCAAAGGGTGCTTTTGTGAGTTCATTAAGCACAACAGAAAAGGTTCCACTTGAAAGATTCCTGGAACTTAGGGAAGATCCCTGAGAAAACTGGAGAGTAACCTGTTTCGATCTGAGTTTGGGGAATATGGTGCCCAGTTGGGCCCAAGGTGTCAACAGTGGCCATCCTGCAACCGTCAATGGTCGAAGGGCTCCCGTTTAGAACTTGGTATAGATACACGAAAAAATCTGAGACTTGTTTCACAGAGGGAGTGGAGAAACCCACCGTATTTTCTCCGCACCATTTCTCAAACAGGGGCCACCTCGACTTGTAGATGGTCTCCGTTGAAGATCTTTGAGGGGCAGAAACTCTCTCTGCCACCTCCACAGAGAAGCCCTGTTCTTGGAGCTGTCCACTCCTCGATACCAGACGTTGAGGTTGAGATGTAGTGGCTTGCTGTGAAGCACATAATTGTGGGGCTGTTTCAGAAGAGTTGTTGACACTAGAAGCTGAAGTGGGATCTTGTTGAGAGCTGAACTAGGTTCCAAAACCAGGGCATCTCTGGCCAACCTAGGGCTATTACAATGATCAGGCAAATGAACAGCCCGACTTTGGATCACCTCTGAAGGAGAGCCGTAGGAGGGTAAGCATAAGCAGAGAGCCCCGACCAGTTATGTTTAGAGCATCTATGTCCCAAGCATTTGGTCTGGGAATGGAGACACATACAGTGGAAGTTGTGGTTCAGACCAGTGGCAAACAGATCTACGAGAAGTGAACCACTAGACAGATCTGTTGAACACCTGCGGATGCAGTGACCATTCTGCTGATTGAACTGGGTTTGACCTGGACAGAGGTCGGTCATCACATTAGACACCCTGTGGATGTGTCTGGTTTTTAAGGTTATCTGGAAATGATGGCACAGGTCATGATCTTCCACAGGAGAGCACACATCTCCGCTGAGAGGGTTCCTCCTTGTTTGTTGGTGTAGGCTACCACTGTTGAGTTGTCCATTGCAACCAACACCCTTTGGTTTTGACACTGGACCTTGAACTTGAAGGACCAGAGAAACCGCCTTCAACTTTAGAACAATTATGTATAGCCTTTTTACCCTGTCTGACCACAGACCCTTGTGGAGGCTTGCTCCAAGTGAGAGCCCCAACCATCATCTAAGGCGTCTGTAAAAAGTTGGATCTTGTGGTCTTGAGATAAAGGTCTGCATCTTTCATCATGTTTGAGGGACTTGCCACCACTCTAGGTGAGGTGAAAAAGACTATGTCCAAGGAAGGAGGCTGTGTAATGAGTGAGGATATCTCTAGTGCTCCTTAAGGTGAAACTGAAAAGGGGCTTCTAGTGAAGGCGTCCCTCCAGGACCATTTTCTCCGTTGAGGCAAGCAACCCAAATAAAGCCATCAAACATCCCAAAGTCAAAAACATGTTTGACTGAGTGTAGGATCAAATCCTGAAAATTGAGCCATCTCTCTGAGTGGGTTAACAAGGGCTAGATCTAGGTGAAATTCGTAGCCTGCAAACGGAAACACCGTTGAGGTCTGACTTCTGATTTATTATCCACCCCAAGGACTGTGTCAAGAACTTCCTTGAGCTTGGAGGATGGGAATGAGAAAGTACATGTCTCACAGGTGTGACACGACAACCATTCCCGGTTGAGGTCGGACTTCTCCTGATTTATTATCCACCCCAAGGACTGTGTCAAGAACTTCCTTGAGCTTGGAGGATGGGAATAAGAAAGTACGTGTCTGACACAACACCCATTCCCCTGGCCTCAGAGAGGTCCTGATCGACTCTGGAGTTTCCATTTGAACCTTTCTAGGAGTAGAAAGGGGGTGGGGGGTGAGCCCGCTGTCATTGGCCTCCACCCTTGGTGAGGCCTGGGGATTAGGAACATGCAATTGTAATTGAGATTTTATATTTTCCACCCTTTCTATTGCCTTCTTGACAGAAGTGACTGGATAAGAGGCCAGAGCTAGACATTTGATGGGCCTCATATCCTGGGTGAATCAGGGAACTCTGGCTAATTTTAATTGGTGATGAATGGTAAGAATGTTCAGCATACTGTTTGAGCATTTGTTTGTTGACAGTCTCTGCTGAAAAAACGGAGGCCTTCTACTGGTGGACCAAGGGAGGCTTTTAAGGAGTCATTGGGAGCAGGGGTTTTCACAACCTCGTCCCCTTAGGTGAGGTCGAAAATGACCTCTGGAGCCTCTACTACTCGATTTCCCCCTACCTGGGGAAATGATAGTTACTGCATGGAATGGATTGACCCCCATAGGGGTGTATCCTGTGGAAGCCTCTTGGTTGTGGGGAGCGTGAAAGGGCTGATTTCATAGGGTCTACACCCTAACAGTTTTACAGGTGCCTTGAAGAGGAACTCTTGTCCCTCCTTAACTGTGAATGGGGAACTCCTAAGTTCTTAAGATCTGGTGTCTCCCCGAGTTCCCCATAGGGTAGAAGTCTCTCTGGAGAGTGGGCTCAAGACCTTATCTGACAGGCTATGGAACTATGTTGGATAAGAATCCTCTTATACAGGATATCTAGTCAGGTCTTCTCATAATCAACTATGGTTGCTGCTTATATTTACATATATTTATATTTTAATAGGCACCCTTTTAAAATGAGTTGACCTGTTGAAAAAGGCCCCGATACTTTCACAATAGTTTTGTGACTACGTTTAATTCAAAAAGGGACATAGGTAAGAGCAGCCAAAATATAAGGGTACAGAGATTCCGCCTTGCCTGAAAATACTCAAACTCTTAGACTACCAGTAGGGCCCAAACAGGCCCCAGAGAGACTAAGGGAGATACAGATTTGTTGTCCTCAAAACAAGGATGTCCCAATTGTACCCCCTGGTTGAACCAGGGGTTTATAGATTAATTTTCAGGTAAATTAGCAGCCTGAATGTCCTGTTTAAATTTATCAAAAACATTTATAGGACCGAGTGGGAGCACAGCTGAAGGGCCCTTTGGCCCAACCTTCTGTTGGCCTGCTACATCATTCAGAGCCCAGACTGTGGAGGAGAAACAAGACATATTGTCCCTGGGGTCAGGAAGATTCAACAATCTGCCCAAGTTTCAATGTCCTCGGAATGTTGTGAGGGCAAGTCAGAAAATCTACTTCCCTATTATGTACAGGGTCTGGGTTTGAATAGATGTACCTTGTTCGGAAGAAGCCCTTTTGGGCTTTGAGGACCTTTTGACTTATGTTTTTATATGTCCTAGTATGTGTGCGAACTAGGATTGTTCAAGTTCTGATGTCAAAACAATCATCTGAACATCCGAACTGCTCGGAATTTGGATCTGATTATCCAAACATCCGACCATGTTCGGATGGTTAGTACTTGGGTAAATGTATGTCAAGCTGAGATTGGGACCAGGCTACAAAAATCCGAAGTGTTCACATGGATATAACTCGGATGATATGCAAGTGGTGGTTCGGACCAGGCTTCAGATCCAAATGGAGATCTGATCCACCCCCGCTTTGAATTGGCAGACAGATTTAATCTATGAGAACCCTGGAACCGCCCAATTATTGCAAATTGGTCTAACAACTATTTCTGTTATTGAATATTGTCTATAATACAAATAATTATAAGAAAATATTTAAATGTTCATATAAAATATACTTAATCTTTAATAAAATGTACAGAAAAAAGGGGGGGGGGACGACATGTTGAATTGCCAAACTAAGGTTTGCAAGCACCTGCTGTCTGGATGAAGTTTTACTGCTTTACTTTTCAGTTTTAACCCTTAAATGGTCAATAAAGTAGAAAATAAGGGATAAAATATTTTATTTATTTCGACAGGTAAAGATCCTGTATAAAAAACTACATACACGCATCTCTCAGCATATGCTGTCTAGACGACGTCACCACAGGGGTTTCTTGTGTTTCTCTTTATGCAATAGTTTTCAAGTGACAAGGGATTTTACTCATGGAAGTTACTGAAAAGTCAAAAAGTAGCTATTACTTGCTTAGCTATTGGGATAGACTCCCAAGTTACTTGCCATGTTGTAGCTATGGAAAAAGTGGCTGAATAACAGATTTTAACAAAATGCTCTAAATTTGAAAATTTGATTACTTAAATGTAGCTTTTATAAGCTACATTACCATGTGGGACTGATTGCTGTTCTCGGCTGGCCGCAGGCCTGGCCAACATCAAAGAAAAATAGACATTTATAGTTGGCCGTAGCCTCAGGTTGCTTTCTCATGGTACTCTACAAGATCTCTTCCTACTTTCTCATTGCAATTTTAACCATACCCCTCAGCTTTAACACAGCGGGGAGGCATGGTGTGACTCTCCTTAGTCCCACATAAAAGCTACACTTAAGTAATCAAAGTTTTCAATTTTATTGCGCTACAATAGCTTACCATGTGGGACTGATTGCCGAATCCAACTATTAGGTGGAGGGATTACAGCTGAGACTGGAATATATGTCAATTTTTCTTAGATTTTGAAGTAATATATTAGAATGAATGTTTAGAAATACCAGTATGGGTCCCGTTTACAGTGCCCCAATCCCGAAGACCGGGCCTTTAAAGAGCCAAAACCCTGAATTGAAAGAGTGGCAGGGCTAAACACCTGTCTGGATGTTTTGATTGTAGGAGAGGTGCAGCCGTGCTCACTTATGAAGAGTAAGGCCCTTAGGGCCAATCTACGATAGAAAACCAGCCCTAGGCTTGGAATTCACATAATTTTTGGCACCTAACATGAGATTAATGTAAATTAATTAGTACATAATACACTATATATACTAATAATAAAAAAGACCTTGCCCATAACATCCTGAGAGGTAAACCTATACATAGACCCTGGGATTAGACTCCTGAAGACTTGGTTGTAGCGGATCTGCCCACCCCCACCCCTCTTTTCTTTCCGAGGATAACTGGTCTGAGGGGAAGGGTCTAGGACTTGTTGTGCTGCCACTACTGGACCAAGATAAAAATTGTTGTGGTTGTCGGACCAAGTAAGGTCTTTTAGGTAAAAATTGGTAAATGTCTTGTGAGCTTTCCAGTGACAGGCTTGCATGATTTGGTCCACCGATTCCCCACTGTAAAAGGCCTTAGAGGCCGTGAAGGCCCTAATGCCATGCGCTTTAACTTGGATCAGGTCCAAGGCTTGTTGGTCTGCTTGTTTATAACAAAGTAGAATGGTTTGTTTCAACCAAGAAGAAAGAGTAGCGGGTCTGAGGTGTGTCCTTTCTTGAAGGAGATAAAAAGGAGGGATCGAGACCTCCTCAGGTCTTTGGTTCGATCCAAATAGTACCTAAGGGCCCGCACCAGACACAGGTCCTGTCTTCTTTCAATTGTCTACCTACAATGGTAGTCAAAGCAGGAATAGTCACTAGAGACACACTTTGGGAACCTTCTCTTGCTAGTTGGTTGTTGGCTATAAAGTCAGAAGAGGGGAACAAGGCAACCTTTTCCCATTGGCCTAGATTAGATACTTTGTTTGCAGCCCAGGCATGGATTTGGCTACGGCGCTTGCCGGAGGCCAAAGCTAGCAAGAAAGCAGTTTTAAGAGTAACATGTTTGAGGTCTGTGTCTTTCATAGGCTCAAAGGGTGCTTTTGTGAGCTCATCGAGTACAACAGAAAGGTTCCATTTTGAAACATTCCTGGAACTTTTGGGACAATCCCTGTGAAAACTGGAGAGTAACCTGTGAAGGTCTGAGCTTTGTGAAACATGGTGTCCCACTGGGCCCAAAGTGTCAACAATGGCCGTCCTGTAACCATCAACGGTCGAGGGGCGCCTGTTTAGATCTTCATACAGGTACATGAAAAAGTCAGAGACTTGTTTCAAAGAGGGAGTTGAGAAATCAACCGATTTTTTTGGATCACCCTGTGAAGGAGAGCCGTCGGAGGGCAAGCATAGGCAGTGAGACCCGTCCAGTATATGTTCAGAGCATTTATGTCCCAAGCATTTGAGTCTGGGACTGGAGACACATACAGTGAAAGTTTGTGGTTCAGAGGAGTGAACCACCTTTGACAGATCTGATGGAACACCTGCAGATGCAGTGACCATTCTGTTGACTGCACTTTGTTCGACCTGGACAGAATGTCGGCCATCACATTCAGACACCCTGGGATGTCTCTGGCTTTGAATGTTATCTGGTAGTGATGGCACCAAGTCATGATCTTCCACAGGAGAGCACACATCTCTGCCGAGTGAGTTCCTCCTGGTTTGTTTATGTAGGCTACCACTGTTGAGTTGTCCATTGCAACTAATACCGTTTGGTTCTGACACTGGTCCTTGAAGCTTCAAACGGCCAGGGAGACTGCCTTCAATTCTAGGACGTTTATGTGTAGCCTTTTTTCCCGGTCTGACCACAGACCCCTTGTAGAGGTTTGTTCTAAGTGAATGCCCCAACCTTCCTTTGAGGCGTCTGTAAAGAGTTGGATGCTGTGGTCTTTGGGATGAAGGTCTGCACCTCTCATCACATTTGTGGGATGTTGCCACCAGTCTAGGTGTGCAGAAACGGTTTCTGTCCATGGAAGGAGGCTGTCCAGCGACTGAGGATATCTCCAGTGCTCCTTGAGGTGAAACTGAAAGGGCCTCATGTGAAGGCGTCCCTCGGGGACCATTTCCTCCATTGAGGCAAGCAACCCAATTAGGGACATCAAACATCTTGCAGTCAAAACACGTTTTGACTTGAGTCGTAGGATCAAATCCTGGAGTTTGAGCCATCTCTCTTGAGTGGGTTTTACAAGGGCTGAATCTAGATGGTATTCGTAGCCCACGAACGAAAACACATGAGTTGGCTTTAGTTCGGATTTTTCCAGATTTATTATCCACCCCAAGGACTGGGGTAGGTTTACCAGTGCCCGAGTGTTCACTTGGACTTCCTCCTGAGACTTGGACCTGATCAGCAATTCGTCCAGGTATTGGTGAATTCTGAGTCCCCTCGAGAAGGCCATTAGCTTCACTTCCTTTACAATCATTGTAAAGACCTGGGGGGCTGTGGCTAGTCCGAAAGGGAGGGAGGTGAACTGGAACACCTGTGGCAAAACCTTAGGTATTTCCTCAAGTTTGGGTGGATGGGATGTGAAGGTAAGCGTCCGATAGGTCTATCGACGATACCCATTCACCTGGAATCAGGGAAGTCCTGATGGACTCTGGAGTTTCCATTTTGAACTTTTCTACAAGTAGAAAAGTATTGAGCCTGCTTAATATTACTGGCCCCCACCTTTGGTGAGGCTTAGGGACTAGAAACAGGCGACTGTAAAACCTGAGAGATTTTACATTTTCCACCCTTTCAATTGCGTTCTTTGACAGAAGAGACTGGATACAAGTGGCCAGAGCTTGATCTTTTTGAAGGGCCTTGTATTCTGACCGAATCAGAGGGAATCTGACCAGACTTGGTTTTGAAATTAATGGCAGAACATAGCCATTGGTGATAAACACGTTGGATGAATATTTGTTTGTTTGCCAGTCTCTTCTGAAAGAACAGAGGCAACCTCCTACTGGTGGATTGAGGGAGGCTTTTAAGGAGTCATTGGGGGGAGGGGTTTCCACGCCCTCGCCCCCTAGAGTGGGGTCGAAAATGACCCTTGGAGCCTCTTTAGTTCGGTTTCCCCCTGTCTGAGGAAAATGAGACTTGAACAAGGAGGAGTGCCAAAAGGACGAGTTCCTAAGTTCCTGGCGTCTCGTTTCCCCTAGTTGTAAAAGGATCATCTCGGCTTCACGCCTTAGCAAGCCGGTGTTATTACCGTGTTACCCATAGAATATAGCTCCCTCTGGAGTATATGGGCCAAGGATTTGCTGAGGCATGTAAGAGCTCTGTGTTGAATAAGAACAGTCTTATTCCAGATGTCCAAGTATTCACAGGCTTGTTCATATCCACGTTTGGCTGCTTTATCAGGATTGTCACCTTTCTGAATTTGGGATTTAACCTTAAAGGTTGACTTCAGGCTGTATTGACACTTCTTAGAGTGGCATTACAGGAAGAGGAAGTCTTGGGAAAAGGCAGCAGTAAAGTTGAGGGTATATATATTCTGCCTAGCTTGATGCTCCAATTCCTTGAGAATTGGTAGGGGAACCTTGCCCACAGGGGCCCCAGAGGGTTTAGGAGTAATACAAATTTTTGCAAAATCCGTATTCAACTCCTGAATCTTGTCCTCATAACAAGGCTGTCCCACCTTTTACCACTTAGCAGTGGAAGGAGGTTTAATATATTTACTCTTGGGTAAATTAGCGGCCTGAAAGTCATGCTCAAATTTATCAAAGGCATCTTTGATAACCGAGCTGAGGGGGAGCATAGAAGAAGGGCCTCTTGGCCCAAGCTCCTGTTGGCCTTTCTCGTCGTCCAGTCCCATGATAGAAGTGGAGGACCTAGGCATGGACTCCCTGAGATCAGGGAGGTCAAGAATCCATCTAAAGGTGTCCACTTCCTCAGCATATTGAGAGGGAACGTCAGACAAGGCTACTTCCCTATAATAAGGGGGGGGTCTGTATCGTGTTGAGGTTGGTCTTGTTCAGAATAAGCCCCAGAAGGCTTTGAAGACTTGTGTCTGGGTCAAGTTCATCATCTTTTGTAGTGTCTCGCTTCTGCTTTTTTACATAATGTTTCCTGTGGGTGATTTTTATCAACTGCTCTTCTGAGAAGGCAGCACAAATACCACAAAATTTGGCAAGGGTGATGACGCAGGGGTCATCACCCTTGCCAAATTCCCTGCATGTGGGGCAATAGTTAGGAGTGTCGAAAGAAAAGCAGAAGTGATGACACTTTGCAGATCTGGGCTTGTCTTTATTCGCTTGGTGGCAGGACATTTTGAAACGCAAACAACAAAGCCTGAACCGAGGAATACTCAAAACACCAAAAATAAGCAAAAATACTTATCCTGTCAAAACGTAACTTTCACAGAATAATCTAGAAGGTATTTTAAATAAAATGGCCAAAAATCAACATCTAACAATACGCATGTGCTGAGAAATAGAAGAAAATATCATTGTTTATAACAGAAGCTACCAAAAACACGCGGCCAACGAGAAAGTAGGAAGAGATCTTGTAGAGTACCACGAGAAGGCAACCTGAGGCTACAGCCAAATATAAATGTCTATTTTCCTTTGACGTTGGCTGGGCCTGCGGCCATCCAAGAACAGCAATCAGTCCCACATGGTAAGCTACTGTAGCGTAATAAAAGCAATACTTTTCAAGTTATAAGTGATTAAGTGCATGATTTCATGGATTTTAATGCATTAAAAATTATTTTAAAAATTCACAAGATCCAGGCCTGATACACAAGGGAATCTACTTGAAGCCTAGTACAAATGTGCAAGACATTAGAAAAATCCCTGCAATAGTCAATGAGAAATTTTCACATTTAGGGTGGGGGTGGGGGTGGGGGTATCTCGCTTGTAATGGCTCTAGCAAACAGAGAAACAAACAGGATCTGCATGCCTTGAACAATTTTTCATCCTTGATAGATAAGGTATCTTTTTAAAAAAACAGCATGTGGGCCTTGTAGTTTTGGAGAAGTCGTTCACATGGACACCCACGCTGCAGAGTGATGCCAAAATGTCAGCTGCCAAAAAAAATCTTTAAGTTCACAAAAATATGTCTGCACAGTACAAGTGCCAAACAAAAAAGATGCCATGACGTCACACTGTCGTAGACAGGAAGTAGGATGTGCCACCTGGCGAGTGCACAGTACTAGACCGGCCCGGCCGGTGGAAACACAGGATAGCTTATTCTGTCGTTTGGCGTGCCTGTCTGTCAATTGTCTATTGGACAGGATGTGTAACGCAATAAAATGTATAGATTAGTCCATAATACTTCCAGAATTCTTTTGTAAAATAGAACAATCTTGAAAACCGAGAGCTCTTCAAAACATGTCTGCACATGCCCCAAATGAAAAAGATGCTATGACCTCGCATTCTCTAGCCAGGAAGGAAATCGGTCACGACACCTAGACAGTGGAGTACACATACCCTGCACCGCTAGTGGAGACGCGTCTTTTTCTGGCGTTTGGCGGGGTCAGCTTTTGTCGGCAAATTCATTAATTGTCTATTATGTGGGTGTTCCACCACACGACTAAGGCTCCCGATTAAGGGTTTTTGGGGGTCGGTTTGAAATATTTGCTTAGTCCCAGACCTTCTGTAAGGGTCGGTTGTGGTCGGTTGGGGCCGTGTGAAAAATCAAACATGTTTGATATTTCACACGACTACAACCGATTCCTATTTCCCGCCGTCAACAAAATGTCCAGTCCCAGGCGTCCTCAGGCCTCCTCAGACCCAAATTTACAGAGTCGGTTGTTGTCCCAGGCGTCCTGCGACCCTTAGTCCCAGACCTCCGTAGCTTAGTCCCAGGAGGCCGGTTCTTAATCCCAGACTCAAATATGATGCGTATGAATTTCATGCGTCTGAAAGTGAGTCGGTTGCATTAGTCCCCGGAAGCCTCAGACCGTCTGCGGTGTCCTGCGACCCAAAAATCAAGGTCTGGGACTAAGAACCGACTAAGGGTAACCGACCCTAACCGATCCAAACCGGCCTCCCCAGGACGCCTGGGACCACGCATTTTCAGTCTGCGGCGGCCTGAGGACGCCTCAGGCGGCCTGGGACTAACAACCGATTAAGAACCGACTGTTTTCCGCGCGTTTGAAATTAAAACGAGGCAATGAGCAGGTCTGGGACTATATAAGCGACCGCGCACACTTTGTCATTGTTACTGACTGTTTGGCTACTGAGAGACGTGTGTCACTGATTTGTAGGGGTTTTCAATTTTTATTTTACATTTTATATACTTGAGCTTAAGGCAAATTTCACAGTTAGGAGACACATTTTACTATTTTTTTATTATTTTGTCGACTGGATCATGAGAAAAGAGAAAGGAGGGAAGAGAGGAAGGAAAAAGATGGATGAGAGGGAGAAGGAAAGTCAAGTAGAGGAGAGGAGTGAAGTTTTTACAGAAGAAGGAAGTGAGAGGAGAGAGGAGGAGGAGATTCAGGAAGATCCAGCTATTGGGGAAGCTGTGGCAGAAGAAGAGAGGTGTGAGGAAGATCCGGAGTGCCATTCTTCAGCCAAGAGAGCCAGGGTGTGTGCCACTTTTACAGACAGTGATGAAGTTTCCATTGTAGAATTCGTCAAGCTGCACCCTGAACTGTATGACAAGGAACATTCACGTTTCCACGACAGGAACAGAAGAGAGGCTCTCTGGGCAGAAATATCTGCAGAACTTAAGCTCCAGCCCTTTGATGTGAGAAGGTGGTTTGAGTCCCAGCGAACCCGTTATGGAAAGCTGTCTAAGCTCCAATCTGGCCAAGCCCCGAGGGAGATGACCAAGAGACAGTCCTGGGTCTACCAACAGATGGGTTTTCTTAAAACCCACATCAGAAGAAAGGGGGCCAATAGAAGTTCAGGTTTTGAGGCCAGTCCAAATACCAGCAAGCAGGACGAATCACGTGGGTCAACTACTGACACAGAACACCTCGAGTCAAGTGTCCTGAGGGAGAGGAGTCAGTCCATCATTACATCAACACCCGTTTCAACTACAGACTCCAAGATTCTCGAACACTTTGAGCAGATGAGGACACTTATCTCAGGTTTTATGCATCAGAAGTCAGACAGGCAGCCTTTCTTTGACTACGTGGCATCAGAGGCCGAAAAGATGACTCAAGAAGAATTTGAAGAATTAAAGGGCAAGATATTCAGAGATATCGAAAATATTAAGAGTAACCGCAGACGTCAGCCATTGCCCAGAAGATCAGCCACTGTTACCACGGAGTCCCAGAGGGTCGGCCTACTGCCAACAACCACTCTACAGGCGTCAAGTTCCACTCAAGCAGCAGCTAGCAGCAGTTTTGTGTACTATACACCAAGCCCCATTGGCTTCAGCAACCCGACATCTGTCCTAACTGTACAGGACGAAGGGAGCAGACACAATCTGAGTGGAATCTTAAGCCAGCTACCAGATCTGACATCAACACAGATCGTCGAGCAGCCTCAGCAGCAGCAGCAGCAGCAACAACCGCAGCAGCAGCTCTTTACTATCACCACTTCAGCACCGCCTCAACAGCAGCAGCAGCCTCCTCAGTAGCCATCCAGTCAGGGCGGGTCTTTGACCTGCCAGGCCCTTTTCAGGGCCACCAAATCATCCAAAAACAATTATTCAGCTACGTGTTCTTCCAATTCCCCTCCCAAAACAAAAAAGTTCAGTACAAATACTTATCACAAGAAAAAAAAAATTAAAGTCCAACACTTACACCACCCCAAACATGAAACAAATAACCCATGGTACTACACATAACAAAAAAGGCCACATAAAAAAAAAATTAAAAATAACTCCCAATATGGCCATTACTCAGCCCATTTTTAGATTAAAATCCATGGGATAGTTTAAAATCTGTAATTGAAAAGTCCAACACTTACACCTTCCCTAGAGTTAAAAGGCATAATTACATACTTACCAACCCACAAACAGACAAACCCAATACCAAACATAACCCCCAAATAACAAACCCAGTACCAAACCTAATACCCAACTACCCCAAAAAACCCAACCCCAGTAACCAACAAACACACAAACCCAAAAGTTAATAGAACCCATGCCAACGAACTGACAAAGTATTTAGCAAACACAATCCCCCATTATTGAAAGCAAAACTAGTTCCATGGTTATATTTTCCAAATTTTTGTGATTAGAAATGAATATTTAAAATTTAATATTTCCATAAAAAAATTTCTGCTACAAATAAGTTTCCCAGCCATGAAAAAAGAAAAATGTTTAAATTAGGATGTGGATTTGAAAATATATAAAATAATAATTCAATTTAGGATATTATGTGTGACTTTGTGTTTGGCTTTTGTTTAAGAGTGGGTTTGTCTGTTTGTTGGGTGAGTAAGTTGTGTTTGTCTGTTTGTCCGTCTCAAGAAGTTATGCTTGGCATGGGGTTTGTCTGTTTGTCCGTCTCAAGAAGTTATGTTTGGCATGGGGTTTGTCTGTTTGTCCGTCTCAAGAAGTTATGTTTGGCATGGGGTTTGTCTGTTTGTCCGTCTCAAGAAGTTATGTTTGGCATGGGGTTTGTCTGTTTGTCCGTCTCAAGAAGTTATGTTTGGCATGGGGTTTGTCTGTTTGTCCGTCTCAACAAGTTATGCTTGGCATGGGGTTTGTCTGTTTGTCCGTCTCAAGAAGTTATGTTTGGCATGGGGTTTGTCTGTTTGTCCGTCTCAACAAGTTATGTTTGGCATGGGGTTTGTCTGTTTGTCCACATAGCTAATTAATTGTTTTGGGAATATTTGGTAGTCCTGAAAAGGACTGTTATAGTTAGTCCTGAAAAGGACTGTTTACTGCAACAGGACTTATATTCTGCCATCTTGCCAGGCCACCGCTCCCTCATTATTGAAGTAGTCCTTCAGGTAATCCCTCTGTCTTTTGGCCTCTCTAGCAGGGTTTCTGTCTTGGCCACCACCAGCAGCACCACCAATCAATCCACAATCACCAGGCACATCATCATCATCATCCCCCCCAGGCTGCTGACCAGCAGGTTGACCTTGATACTGGCTTCTGAGTATATTGTGCAGAACCACACAGGTCATGACCACTTCTCTAACTGTTTCTGGGGGTAGTTCAATGGTGGTCCTCATGACTCTAAATCTTGACACAAGGATGCCAAAAGCGTTCTCCACAACTCTCCTGCCCCTTGATATTCTGTAGTTGGCAATCCTTTCCTCCCTTGTTAACATCCTTCTGCCATAGGGTTTCATGAGCCAGGTCTTCAGGGCAAAGGCATCATCTGCCAAAATGAAGTAGGGGACATCTGTACCACCCTGTGTTATAGGAGCTGGGTCAGGGAAGCCTATCCTGCCATCTTCAATCCTCCTCTTCAGCTGAGAGGCATTAAATATCTGGGCATCTGAGCAAGACCCTTCTGTACCCACATCCACCCATCTGAATTTGTACTGCCCATCTACCAAGGCCAACATGACAATGGAAAAGAACCCCTTGTAGTTGTGGTAGAGGGCTCCAGAGTTCTTTGGTTTCTTCAGGGCCACATGCTTTCCATCCAGGGCTCCCAGGGCATGTGGAACATTCCACCTGATCCTGAATTCCCTCTCCAGTTCTTTCCACTCATCTGGGGTAGTAGGACATTTGAGGTACTCTCTGGTGAACTCATCCTGGATGGCCCTGCAGACCTCTGGTAGAAACTTGGAAATGGTGGATCTTCCAACCCTGAACTGACAGGATAATGATGTGTATGACTCTCCAGTGGCCAGATATCTGATGGTGAGGGCTAACTTCTCCCCAACACTGATAGGAGCTCTGTAGTTGGTGGCCTGCCTGGCTAGACGTGGTTCCAGTCTGGTCTTCATCATTTCAAAGAATTCTGGGGTCATCCTCATGTAGTTGGTGAATCCTGGAATATCTGTGGCATAAAGATCAGCCATAATGTTGTGGTAGGCCCCCCTCTCCTCTCTCTGCAGTAGCCATGGCCTGACCCACATGTTGTGCCTTCTTCTGGGTCTCTGTATGGGTGCTGGTGGTGCTGGTGGTGGTTGCTGTGCTTGACGTAAAAAATGGAAATACATGATTATTTGTAAGTGAATAAAAACCAAAAAAGCCCTAAGTTGTTGTTGAATCTGTCTTCCATTAAAAGGTGGCATCCTGGTGTGTTCCTAGAAAAGCAATGATGATTAGATCGCAAATTTTATATATATATATACAGAAAATCCAGCAACTTTGCAAAACAATAATCGGGGATCCTGGTCTGGGGAGGCCTGAGGACGCCTGAGGACGCCGGTAGTTAATCGTGTGTTAGTCGGCTCTTAGTCCCAGGAGGCCTGAGGCGTCCTGGGACCCGGTCGGTTTGTGTCCGACAGGATCGTGGTTGAAACCGACCCGAAAACTGGCTTAGTCGGTTCTTAGTCCCAGACCAGTCGGGGACTGTCTGCGGCCGCCTGAGGCGTCCTGAGGTGTCCTGAGGCGTCCTGGGGACGATCTGTTCTTAATCCCAGACTTTGAAACCGACCCAGTATTCCCGCCCATTTTTGTCTTTTTTCAACCGACTGTGCACGATTAAGGGTCGCCGACAGGATCGGGGCTTAATCCTTTGGTGGAACAGGGGCCTTAGTAAGACGTATTTATGCAAAAAAGTTTACATTGCAACAAAGGATAGTTTTGTATGTATAGGCATCCACAAGGCAAGTAATGACTGGGTTTTTTATCATTGATGGTTGAGCAATTTCTGTCTAAATACAAGAGTATTGTATCTGGGCTAGAGTATTGTATCCCCCCCCCCCCCCCCCCCCCCCCCCACCAGTATGTTTACCTTTTTTGCTTGTCTGGGGGACTACAGAGGCAAATAAAGGTAACTGAGTATTCAGAGTATGTCACCAGTTCACTTACTGTACGAGCTATTACCTCCCAAATGCCAAACTTTTATGTCTTGGGTGTCCACATGGGCTAATTCAGATGGAACAAGAGGGTCAAAGATGCCCCAAAAGGCGGGTTGTGCAGGCCGCAAAAAAGGTTAGCGACTGCTGTAATTACATTTAAAAACAAGGAAAGAAATGTTAGGTCACCCAGTTAAGGTGAATGTGTTAGACGTGCTAAGAAACGTACAACTTGTAATCTAGGTTACATAAATGTATCTATGCTATAAACGGACGGAATTACACCAATTTTGAAAGCAACTTAGCTATGATGGTGATGCATCTCCCTGTCCCTCGATTGGACAAAGCATTTTCAAGTTAGAGTCCAGAAACAGAAATGTTGACGAACAAACGGAATTACACCGATTTCAAAAGGAGCCTAGTTATGATGGTGATCTATCTCCCTGTCAAGTTTGAATTTGATTGGACAGAGCGTTTTCGAGTTAAGAGTCCGGAAACAGAAATGTTGACGAACAGACAAATGGACAAAAAACAGACAAACGAACGGACAGAATTAAACCAATTTCGAAAGGAACCTAGCCATGATGGTGATCTATGTCCCTGTCAAATTTGAATTCGATTGGACAAACCGTTTTCGAGTTAGAGTCCAGAAATGGAAATTTTGAAGGACAGACAAAAAATGGACAAACGAATGGACGGAATTACACCAATTTGGAAAGGAACCTAGCTATGATGGTGATCTATCTCCCTGTCGATTGGACAAACCGTTTTCGAGTTAAGAGTCCGGAAACGGAAAGTTTGAGACAAACGGACGGAATTACACCAATTTCAAAAGGAACTAGAGATTGGGTCTCGACGCAGTGTATCCCCGGACGGGGCATAGTTAAGGCGTGAATATGTTGGTCTTGAGCCTGTTTCCTGGAGCACCAGGTCAGGATTCTCCATAGTACCAGAATACTCCCAAAAGCTAATCACTAGTTCTTTCACTTATATCTGTCTTTAAAAATTACATTTCATGGATCCAGAAGATCTATATAGTGATCCGGATCACTTCCAAAATTCAATCATTTAATCCTTTTACCTTTTCAGACATATTCTAAAAATTTCATCAAAATCCGTCCATAAGTCTTTTAGTTATCTTGTACACAAACACATCTGGCAGCCTGGATCCACATGATCCAGACAGTGATCCAGATTACTCCCAAAAACTAATCTGGAAAATTTAATAAGTAAATTAAATTTTTACAAGTTAATATCTTACCTAGTGGACAGATGCATTTGTCCGGCGCACAGCCGGTCCCGCCAAACGTTAGAGAAAAACGCCTCGAGCTGGGCTCTGGCCCGGACCGGTAGTGTCCTGTTTACTCGCCAGGTGGCTGTATAGCCTCACTGCCGGTGCACTGCGCGTGCGCGCGCATGCGTACTTCCTCTTTTTGTTTGCACCCTGTTTGAGTCCCCTGGGAATGTTTGTTGCGGGGAAGGCAGGGTGGGAATCCCTCTGTCCACTAGGTAAGATATTAACTTATAAAAATTTAATTTACTTATTAAATTTTCCATTTTATTGCGTTAATATATCTTACCTAGTGGACAGATGCAGAATAACTACCCATTGGATGGAGGGCAGCTAAACTCAACAGGGACTCTTGTCAGAACTCTGGGCCTCCGGCCCAAGGGTTAGGGATCCTTCCCATACCCTACACCATAGTTGGTTCCCCCCCCTCTTTTTTGCCGTCTACCGAGCCACCTGGGCTAGGACTATAGGAGAGAGGAGGTAAGAGTTCAGTCCCAAGGATTCCGAAGGAAGCAGAACAGGATAAACTAGAAATAACTCATACCCCACACCAGCCCTTCCGGTTGAGAACTGCGCGCTGGGGTTACAAAACAAGATAACTAAAAAAGGAGCCAACTAAAACAACCCACTACTCCTTCTAAACGCTTTACACTATATACAAGTTATCCTTTCAAGGATACCAGTTACTCGCGTATGTGCTGGGCTGCGACCACTGGTCCTAAATGGTACAGGTCAGCATCAGCCCATGCTACATCCTTCAAATAAAATTGGGTGAAGGTATTGTGCGACTTCCAGTGGCAGGCTGAGAGGATCTGGTCCAAGGACACACCTCCTTGAAAAGCCTTAGAAGCTGCAAAGGCCCGCACATCATGGGCTCTGACCTGATGTAATTGTTGTGCATCCTCATTGGACAATTGATAGCACAACAAGATGGTTTGTTTAATCCAAGAAGAAATCGTAGCAGGAGCGATGTCCTTATTGAAGTTCTTCTTGAAAGACACAAAGACCAACTGTTTGCCGGAACGGAGGTCTTTGGTCTTGTCCAGGTAATAACGCAAAGCCCGAACTGGACATAAGGTTCTATCCTCCTTGAGAGACTTATCCAACGTAGGGGCCAAGGCCGGAATAATTACCGGAGCTACTGAAGAAGGCCCTTCTTTAGCCAACTGATTCTTGGACAAGAAACAAGGAGAAGGGAATAAAGAAACATTAGCCCAATCTTCCTGATGTCTAATGTTCCTGTGTACCCAGGCATGAATCTCACTCCTTCTTTTGCCTGAGCCCAAAGCCAGGAGAAACACCGTTTTGAAGGTAAGATGTTTCAGAGACGCCTTTCGAAGGGGTTCAAAGGGGGACTGGGTTAATTGATGCAAGACCAGAGACAGATTCCAGCTAGGGACTCCTCGAAGACCCTTGGGTTTATCTCTATGGAAACTGTCTAGCAAGCGGGTAAGGTTTTCGTCTTTACCAAAATTAACCTTGTCACAACCAATTTTGTCGGCTATAGCAGTTCTATAGCCATCTATGGTGCTAGGTTGAAGATTTTTCTCCTTGAAAAGGAATAGGAGAAATTCCGCTACCTGAGTTAAAGAAGGTGACCCGAAGTCCACCTTGTGTGACTCGCACCATTTGACAAATATGGACCACTTCGATTCATAGATGGCTCTGGTTGATTGTCTTTGAGGAGCCTCAATTCTCGTTGCCACTTCATTAGAGAATCCTTGTGCCTGTATGCTAGAGGCTCTAGGAGCCAGGCGTGGAGGTTGAGCCCTAGGAGATCTCTGTGGGGACACTGATTGAACGGTTGGGTCAGCAGGTTCTCCACGTTTGGAAGGGAGAGAGGAATCTGAACAGACATGCTGACTAGATCCCAGAACCAAGGCATGTTGGGCCACCCTGGAGCAATCAGAACCAACCTGTGAACTCCCTGATCTAGGATCTTGGACACCACCTTGCCCAAAAGAGACACAGGAGGGAACGCGTAGGCATCCATATTCTCCCAATTCAGGCTGAGAGCATCTACTCTCCATGCCTGTGGATCGGGTACTGGGGACACAAACTTGGGTAGTTTGTGATTGTACCTTGTTGCAAAGAGATCCACTCGGGGAGTGTGCCACCTGGCACATAAGTGGTCGAAGACTTCCTGCAGGAGGGACCATTCTGTCTGAATAACCTGAGTGCTCCTGGACAATTTGTCTGCTATCACATTCAGCCTTCCCGGAATGTGCCTGGCCCTTAGAACTATCTGTCTGCGATTGCACCAGGAAAGCAGTCTCCAGAGGAGGGCACAAAGTGAGCCTGATCTCATACCCCCCTCCTTGTTGATGTATGAGACAACCGTTGTGTTGTCCGTGGCTATCAAAATGATCTGGCCCCAACACTGTTGCTCGAACTTCTTGAGGGCCAGAAGGACCGCCTTTAGCTCGAGAAAGTTTATGTGCAACTGGCTTTCTGAGTCCGACCAAACTCCTTTTGCCGTGTGGTCTCCTAAGTGCGCGCCCCAACCTTCGTTTGAGGCGTCGGTAAACAACTGCAGAGCATGTTGTAGAGGATGAAGAGGTTGGCCGCTGAGCACATTGTTTTCGTCCAGCCACCACTGCAGATGAGGGTACAGAGATCTGGGAAGAGGAATCTCCTTCTCTAGTACCTCTGGCACATGCCAGTGATTCTTCAAGTGCCACTGAATCGGTCTCATGTGAAGGCGCCCCGAAACCACCTGTTTCTCTGTGGCTGTCAACAAACCTATGAGAGACATGAACTCTCGGACCGAACAATGGTCTCTGTTCATTAGCATCTTTATTTTTTGAGTTAGGGTTTGCCACCTCTCCTGAGTCGGCTTCACTAGACCCTTGGAGAGGTCGAAATGATAACCGACAAAGTTGAACTCCTGTTGGGGAACAAGTTCCGACTTTTGCAAATTGACTAACCATCCCAACTGCTGACACAGAGCCATCAGGGTCCGCGTTTGGTTCACACAAGCCTCCCGAAAGGGCGCTCGAAGCAACCAGTCGTCTAGGTACTGGTGGATCCTTATACCCCTGGACTGGGCCATCAATTTCACCTCCTTCACCACCTTTGTGAATTCCAAAGGAGCCGTCACTAGGCCGAACGGCAGAGCCCTGAACTGGAAGGTTTGACCGTGCAGGTGAAACCGGAGATACTTCCTCGACCTTGGGTTGATGGGAATGTGGAAATAGGCATCGCTGAAATCCAGCGATGTGACCCATTCGCCTTTTTGAAGGGATAGCCGGATGGTCTCCGGAGTTTCCATTTTGAAGGTTTCCGAGTGGAGGAAAAGATTGAGTTTGCTCAAATCCAAGATTGGACGCCATTTGTTGTTTGGTTTGGGAACTATGAACAGCCGGTTGTAAAAGGCCAGAGAAGCCCGAACCACTACTTTTTCTACGGCCTGTTTTGTAATCAGGGACTGCAACGCCTCCTTCAAAAACTTGTTTCTGCGAGGGTTGGCGTATCCGCTGATTATCAGAGGACACCTGGTCAATGGGGGCCTCATCTTGAAAGGGAGGTTGTAACCGTCCTTCAAGATGGAGACTACCCGAGGATTTGAACCCAGGCTGAGCCACGTTTCCCAGAACCTGTGCAACCTGCATCCTACAGGAGGATTTTCTGCAACACTGTGGACATTTGGTACATGAGGGACAGAACGACAAGGAGAGACAAAAGAAGCACTTTTGACATGTTTTATTTCTGTCTGACAAAGATCGGGACTTAGGCCTTTCTTTTGCGGCTGCCCGGGACCGACAACAATAGGAACAGGAATTACAGCAGTTCTTGAGTATACAGTCTTTGAAAAGTTTTGAGGGCTGATGTTTTGACCCACTATCTTTGGAATTATTTGGTTGTGTGGGTTTGTACAATGATTGTCATTTATAATTTTTGCCACCCCGGGCATACTTGGAAAAACGGTGGTTAGTAGAACCACGCCCACGACCTCGTGACCCAAACTGTCGCCAAGGTTGTTGAGGAGCAGATGACGGCTGAACCATGGTCTTAGCCTCCTTCTTCTCATACGGTTTATAGCGATACTTGGTCTTCTGTTGGTGCTGGGGACCAACTCGAGACTGGACCGACACATGTTGTGTCTCAAACTTGTTGATATCTTGTTCCGCGACATTCAAGGCCGCGTCGGGAAATAACCCATATCCAAAAAGAGCAGCATTCCTCAGTTCATTCCAAGTGTCCATCTTCATACCGGGACGAACATGATCTAAATAAGAGTCCCGACGCATCAGAATGAAGTTCCCCAGCTGCACAAAAAGGCTATCAGCCAGGTGCTGTAGAGCTGTCCCAAGAGAGACAGATACATTCTGGTGGAAAGCACATAAATCCCTGAACTCCTTAAGTGCTTCAGACACCTCCTTGGCTGACTTGCCCTTACTGAGATGAGTCTGTAGGAAAGTTATGTGATGTGCCATCTGATCTTGAATCTCGCTAGTGCATCTGCTGAAACCAGCTGCATGGTTCACTGTGTAAGTACCCTCTCGGGCGCACCTTTCCCATCTGCGTAGTACTTCTTGCGATATGGGACGAGACACGGGACCTGTTGCGAGATATGCAGCTGGTTTGACAATTCTTGAGAATTGAGCATTTAGTTTCGCCTCAGAACCATGCCAGTTGAACAGCTTTCTACCTGGTCGCTGGGGACCATCTGTCTTTAACTTATGCATGGGATACCATTTATCCTGTGGTTTAGGGGTGCGTATGAATTGGTCAGTACGCAAACCACCAGCTTCTTGACTTCGGGAAGGGTAACCCTCAGCTACAGTCAGATTAATCCTCTCCAGCTTCTGACAGAGCCAATCGTCTGCTGGCATGGCTACTGACACCTTTGAACTTGTCTTCGGATTTTTTCCACGCCACGGATTGTTGGACTTATCCGGGTCACTGTACTCAAACTCAAAGTCTGGGATAAAGTTCCAGCCCATAAAGGCCCTGATGGAACGAACTGTTTCCCTGTAACTCATTTCTTCATTCTTTTCTGGTTTATCAGTGTCTGATTCAGAAAGTTCACCATCCTCGCTATCCAAAACATCTGGTGATGTATGATCCCTATCCACAACATCTGTTGATGTATGATCCCCAAAGAGTGGTTCGTCTGAAGCCACAGGCAAGACATCTGTTAAGGGGTGTTCAACATTGGACATATCATCTGAGCCACCAGCAGAAGCAAGGTTTCTAATAAACGGCTCCCCAGCCGGTGCAGCCGGTTCCGGACCGGTAAAAGATCCATCCACAACCGGAACCGGTTCCTTGGGTACAAAGGTGTCAGTTTGGTATGCCCTGACCGGACCGGTCATCTCCCCGACCGGTACCGGTTTAGATTGTTGAAGTGCAGTGTCAGAGGGCTTTTTCTGTACCGGACCGGTATTTTCCTCAACCGGAACCGGTTTTGCTTTGGAAGATTTATGATGAGAAGACTTGTGCTTCTTCTTTGAATCTTTCTTGCCATCTGATCCTGTACTAGCCTGTACTGCCGGAAACCGCACCGGACCGGTGGTTCGGGCAGAGGCAGGATCTATGAATGGCTGATCAGAAACCGGTGGGTTTGAAACCTGAACCGGTACTTTGGGGGTAGCAAATATATTGCCTCTTGATAAGAGTGCTTCAAAACGAGAGAATTTCTCATCTAGCTGGTCACTTAATTTGTCAAAATCTTTTTTGGAAACAAAATCTGAAGAACTCACATTATCGCTACCCCCAGGGAGGTCCTGCGCATGCGCACTGTCATCTTCAGAAATCGTCTGCTGAGCATGCGCAGTACTAGCTGGCTGTTGAGAAGAATTAACTGGAGACAGCACAGTTACATCTCGTGGTGACACTAGCAAACCCGCTTTCTTGTCCTTGCGAATTTGATACTGTGGAGTGGCCAGCATATCACGTTGAATTGCTGTAAAATTGTCACAAATCTTGCATATCGCACCTCCCACAATGCAGGGATCTTTACCCAGACCTTTGTCTCGACAACGAGCACACTTCTCATGCATATCAAATCCAGCCATCTTATGGCCGCACGATCCCCGCCTTTGTCCTGGTGAATCCATAGTTATTAAACAACACTTCTACACAAAGAATTTATCAAAATATATCCTGTAACAGATATAAAATAAAATAAAAGTTTCTCCAAAAAACAGACCTCTCGTCTTCGCGCCAAACAAAAGGAGGAAGTACGCATGCGCGCGCACGCGCAGTGCACCGGCAGGGAGGCTATACAGCCACCTGGCGAGTAAACAGGACACTACCGGTCCGGGCCAGAGCCCAGCTCGAGGCGTTTTTCTCTAACGTTTGGCGGGACCGGCTGTGCGCCGGACAAATGCATCTGTCCACTAGGTAAGATATATTAACGCAATAAAAATGTCCCATTTAAGACATTTCCTGAAAATTTCATAAAAATCCACCCATGACTTTTGAGCTATTTGTCTTTAAAAATTACTTTTCTTGGATCCAGAAGATCCAGATAGTGGTCCAGATCACTCGCAAAATTGAATCATTTCTTCCTTTTACCACTTCTTCTTTTTACCATTTGTAACATATCCTAAAAATATCAAAGTCCATCCCAAGATTATGTGGCAGCCTGGATCCAGATCACTCCAAAAATTTAATCACTTGTTCCTTGTACCATTTAGGTCATTTGCTGAAACAATCCATTCATAACTTTTTGCGGTATCTGTATTTAAAAATTACATTTCATGGATCCAGAAGATCCATATAGTGATCCGGATCACTTCCAAAATTCAATCATTTCATCCTTTTACCTTTTCAGACATATCCTGAAAATTTCATCAAAATCCGTCAATAAGTTTTTGATTTATCTTGTACATAAACACATCTGGCAGCCTGGATCCAGATCACTCCCAAAATCTAATCACTTGTTCCTTGTCCCATTTAGGGCATTTCCTGAAAATTTCATCAAAATCCACCCATGACTTTTTGAGCTATTTGTCTTTAAAATTATATTTCATGGATCCAGAAGATCCAGATAGTGGTCCAGATCACTCGCAAAATTGAATCATTTCTTCCTTTTACCATTTCTAACCTATCCTAAAAATATCAAAATTCATCCTAAAATTCTGTTGCAGCCTGGATCCAGATGATCCAGATCACTCCAAAAATGTAATCACTTTTTCCTTGTACCATTTAGGTCATTTGTTTAAAATGTCATCACAATCCATCCATAACTTTTTGAGCTATTTGTCTTTAAAAATTATATTTCATGTATCCAGAAGATCCAGATAGTGGTCCAGATCACTCGCAAAATTGAACCATTTCTTCCTTTTACCACTTCTTCCTTTTACCATTTGTAACATATCGTAAAAATATCATCAAAATTCATCCTAAAATTATGTTGCAGCCTGGATCCAGATGATCCAGATCACTCCAAAAATGTAATCACTTGTTCCTCGTACCATTTAGGTCATTAACTGAAAATGTCATCACAATCCATCCATAACTTTTTGAGGTATCTGTATTTAAAAATTACATTTCATGGATCCAGAAGATCCATATAGTGATGCGGATCACTTCCAAAATTCAACCATTTCATCCTTTTACCTTTTCAGACATATCCTGAAAATTTAATCAAAATCCATCCATAAGTTTTTGAGCTATATTGTACACAAACACATCTGGCAGCCTGGATCCGGATGATCCAGACAGTGATCCAGATCACTCCCAAAATCTAATCACTTGTTCCTCGTCCCATTAAGGACATTTCCTGAAAATTTCATCAAAATGCACCCATAAGTTTTTGAGTTATCTGACTTTAAAAATTAAATTTCATGGATCCAGAAGATCCAGACAGTGATCTGGATCACTCCCAAAATTTAATCATATCTTTCTTTTACCATTTTGGACATATCCTGAAAATTTTATCAAAATCCATCTGTCAGTTTTTAAGTTATCTTGTTCACAAACAAACAAACAGAGGGCCAAAAATGACCCTCGGTTAGGTACTTTGGCGGTCAGTGGATGACCTTAAATGAAGATTTGTAACCGGTAAGCCTGGATGCTGGTACTCCATCATGTACTCTACCTCCAAAGCCATTTTCAATAGTTTCCATGCAATGTAGTCCGCATTAAGTGTGAAAATATCTCCAAATTTGCCAAAAATGACCCTTGGTCAGGTACTTTGGCGGTCAGTGGATGACCTTAAATGAAGATCTGTAACCAGTAAGCCTGGATGGTAGAAGTCCATCATGTACTCAACCTCCAAAGCCATTTTCCATAGTTTCCATGCAATATAGTCAGCATTAAGTGTGAAAATATCTCCAAAAAGGCCCCTCGGTCAGGACCTTCAATGAAGAGCTTCAAGGTCAAATTTCTGCATGCTTACAGAGGACATATATATGTATTGTATATACCAGCCATAGGATGATCAGACTTTCTGTATAGGAGAACTGGGCCAAAAAATGAAAAAAATGGCCAAAATCTGACCTTTAAGAGGCCACCAGTGACCTTCAGATTGAAGGTCAAGGTCACAAAACAATAGCGTTCTTGGTATTGCCCATATATACCCACATACCAAATTTGAAAGTTCTAACTAAAATATTTTTTAAGTTATCGCGTCCAAAAGGAAATCTCTGCGGCGTCTGCGTCGGCGTGACCGTACTTTCGTCCGGGGATACAACTAGAAATAGGACGCCCTGTTGATAGTAGCTGCGACATATGAATAGAAACAGGATAGCATAGAACACACATTATCATGTGTAATGTCCACCCCATGAACCTTTTGCCAAAATTGTACAGTAGTCTTACAAGACCCTGTTTCATTTGTGAAATATATCAATGATGGTTAAATATATATTAGTGTACATGTAAATTATTTCAGCTTCATGCCTTTTAGCATTGGTTGGGTCGAAAATTTTGACGAAATCACTGTATCTTGCATGGTTAAGAAGATAGAAGCAAATTTCTGTTTTTCTATTTTTGGGAAAAATTTGAAAATTCAAAATGGCCGCCATTTTTTGGGAAGAGGAAATTTTTTTTGAAAATTGCCAAGAGTACATTTCTTAGATACCCTGTGGGTCGAAAATTTCAACGAAATAACTCTATTTTGCACGGTTAAGGCAAATTTGTGCATTTTCAGCCAAAATTCGAAAATTCAAAATGGCCGCCATATGCAGGGAGGGGAAAATTTTTTGAAAATTGCCAAGAGTACATTTCTTAGATATCCAGTGGGTCGAAAATTTCGATGAAATCGCTCTATCTCGCTCGATTAAGGAGACAGAAGCAAATTTGTGTTTTGCCATTTTTGACAAAAATTCGAAAATTCAAAATGGCCGCCATTTTTGAGAAGGGGAAATTTTTTTTGAAAATTGCAGAGTACATTCCTTAGATACCCTGTGGGTCGAAAATTTCGACGAAATCGCTCTATCTCGCACGGTTAAGGAGATAGAAGCAAATTTGTGTTTTGCCATTTTTGGCAAAAATTCGAAAATTCAAAATGGCCGCCATTTTTGGGGAGGGGAAAATTTTTTGAAAACTGCAAAGATTACATTCCTTAGATACCCTGTGGGCGAAAATTTCGACGAAATCGCTCTATCTCGCACGGTTAAAAAGATGGAAGCAAATTTGTGTTTTGCCATTTTTGGGAAAAATTCGAAAATTCAAAATGGCCGCCATATGTGGGGAGGAGAATTTTTTTTGAAAATTACCAAGAGTACAATGCTCAGATACCCTATGGGTTGAAACTTTTGACGAAATCGCTCTATCTCGCATGGTTAAACAGATAGAAGCAAATTTGTGTTTTGCCATTTTTGGCAAATATTCGAAAATTCAAAATGGTCGCCACTTTTGGGGAGGGGAAAATTTTTTGAAAACTGCAAAGAGTAAATTCCTTAGACACCCTGTGGGTCGAAAATTTCAACGAAATCGCTCTATCTCGCACGGTTTAGGAGATATCAGCACATTTGCCTTTTTCAGTATTCAAAATAGCCAATTACTCATTTATTTAATTAATTACTCACTCATCTATGAAGCAATTACCCCCAAAAGCAATCCCATACAAGCTATTAACCCAATGAACCTCCATACCAAATTTCAGCAAGATAGGCTTAATAGCATTCCTTAAAATGTCTGGAAACCAAAGAGATACTCAAAAGTAGCAAAGTAGCTATTACTCAGCTATAGAGCTATCATCACCAAAAGCAATCCCATACAAGCTATTAACCCAATAAACCTGCATGCCAAATTTGGTAAAGATAGGATAAGAACTGTTGCCTAATATGTCTGGAAACCAAGTGGGACGCCGGACGGCGGAAAAAGCAAAAATAATATGTCCACCCCCTGTCCTTGTCAAGTTTGAATTCGATTGGATAAACCATTTTCAAGTTAGAGTCCGGAAACAAAAATGTGGACGGACATACCACTTTGGAGTTAGAGTCCGGAAACGAAAAATGTGGATGGACAGACAGACAAATGGACAAACGAAGGGACAAAATTACACCAATTTCGAAAGGAACCTAGCTATGATGGTGATCTATGTCCCTGTCAAGTTGGAACTGAATTCGAGTTAGAGTCCGGAAACAAAAAATGTGGACGGACAGACGGATGTCACTTTTAAGTTTGGCTGTCCTCGTTTGACCTTGAAGGAGGGGCCCAAGGTCAAATCCGACCATGCCAGAAGATTCCCAGCCCATGATTTCCTATAGGTTGGTTTACCATCCCAAACCTCTAGGACCAATAATAAGCAAGTTATAAGCACTTTTACCTTTGGCTGTCCTCGTTTGACCTTGAAGCAGGGGCCCAAGGTCAAATCCAACCACACCAAAAGATTCCCAGCCCATGATTTCCTATAAGTTGGTTTACCATCCGAAACCTCTAGGACCAATAATAAGCGAGTTATAAGCACTTTTTAGTTTGGCTGTCCTCGTTTGACCTTGAAGGAGGGGGCCAAGGTCAAATCCGACCACGCCAGAAGATTCCCAGCCCATGATTTCCTATATGTTGGTTTACCATCCCAAACCTCTAGGATCAATAATAAGCGAGTTATAAGCACTTTTTAGTTTGGCTATCCTCGTTTGACCTTGAAGGAGGGGTCCAAGGTCAAATCTGACCACATCAGAAGATTCGCAGCACATGATTTCCTATAGGTTGGCTTCACATTGCAAACCTCTAGGACCAATAATAAGGGAGATATAGGCACTTTTAAAGTCCGCTATGTGGGTTACTTCGGCACTCCGTGGATGACCTTGAATTAGGAGCTTCAAGGTCAAATGTGTGCAAGGTTATAGAGGACATGTATATGTGTCATACATATCACCTATGAAGAGATTCAACCTTCTACCTATGAGGAACAGCCAGTAGAAAAATGTAGATTATTTTCAAAGAAATGCCCGTGGCGGCCATCTTGTTTTTCAGAATGAGGCTATTTTCCTTCCCAGAGAAGCTTACCCCCCAATGAAGATATCCTGCAAATTTGGTAAACCTAGCTGCTGTTGTTTTCCTCTTACAGCGCTAACAGCGAAAATCTCTCTACGCGCGGCGGCGGCGTAGCGGACGCTAAACCAAAGTATCCACCGGATGCTTCCGGTGGATACAATAACCACACCCCATCATACATCCAAAAATATTTCCGAGGAAGCATGATGCCCAAAGTTGAACAGAAAGTATGAAGGCAAACGTAAATTGTTTTTGGTTTTTTTCAAGTGGCATAACCCAATGGCCATCATTGAAAAACACAAAAAAGAAACAACACCACATAAATACAAGTGAGCCTGGAACCACTACTTTGGCAATAGCAGGCCTAAAACTCACTGACACTTTATTGGACTGATAATCAGTAAAGTAGCCTCTAATAATGAGCTAGCAATATCAGCAAAATTGGTTGTCATCACACAAATTGGAACATAAACTTGATTAAATATACATTAGAATTATTTTCCAAATTATACACATATATATTTATGATATATAAGACACAGACAAACATGACGGGATACCCGTTGCACACTTTCTTGTTTTAATGGTTTTTTTGGTTTTTTTTTTTGTTGTGTTATAGGTAAACAGTACAATAAAAAGGCAACTGGAGGTGACAAGTCCATCCTTTTACAAGTCCCCAGTTATGAGCACAACTCCACCTTTCAGCTCACTCGCATGTCACTTTCATGACTTCAACTCTCTTTTTTTCAATATTTTCTTTCATTTTTTTTTTTTTTTTTTTTTTTTTTTACAAGTTTTGAGTATTTTTTCCCCCACAAACATGGGTTTTAGTCATTTTTATATATTTTTTGGGGCATTTTTAATACAGTTTTGAGATTTTTTTTATGCTTTTAAGGTTGATTTTTATATTTTTTTTGTGTACATATTTTTTCGTTGCTTATTTTTGTATTTTTTTTTTCAACTTTTTTGTAAGGAGTTTTGCAGATTTTTTTTTATCACTTTTTAAAAGCTTTTTAATTTTTTTTTTTTTTTTCAGTTTTTCAAAATTTTTTTTAAATATAATTTTATATGTTGACATTTGTAACATTGTTTGATTTGTGTAATACGTCTTTAATCTCCCCCAGCTCATGCTGTGCATACTTTACAAAAAATACTAATACAAACAAAAATAACTAGTGACACCTTGAAGCATTGAGATACATTATATCACTGTTGCAGTGTTGTCATTGGTAGGATCATTTCTATGGTACACAAGTCTCGCACACTCCCCGTAACTACCTGACATGCAGAACATCCAACTCCCAGAGAGCTGCAATTAGCACAAACCCATTCTTTGTTTTATTGCTGTGATTAAACCTTTTTATACAATAACAGTACATGATAAAGCAGGGTTATATACAGACAGAAACCTCACGTGTATTGATCACCATTCACAGCAACAGTTAAATAGAGTAAAACATCATTTTACAATGCTAAACACCAAGAATTAAATTCTCAGCAATAAAAATAATAAGAGCAACTTTATCAAAAAAAAAAAAAAAAAAAATGAAGGGAAAAAATACACATTTTGCACAATGAGAATATTACACAACTGTAACAAACATTTGACCAGTAGTTTTGAATCTGACTGAAAGAGACTTAAATATTATTTACAATATAAGTATGGTTAATATGTGAAACAAGAGTAAATGGTTATAATTTGCTTTTTTTGTGGCTTTTTTCACCAAGACTTGAGTTCACTATTTTTCCTTTCAAGAATAACATTTGACAGATACTTTCACACATTTTATTTGTATTTCTCATTCCACTTGCAATTCATTTTGATGCAGAAATGTCTGACTAGATTAATTAATAAATACCCAAAGAAATTCACTTTCCCTAATCTGAGAATTTTTCTTCAATTATTTGCTCCATCACAGATGCATTCTACAAGTTAATTTTTAAGCATATTCAATTCAAAATATGAAGTAATAAACCACCAAGACAAAAGCAGAACACAATTTAAATCACAAGATCATAAAAGAAAATGTCGGAAGAAACTTATACTGAATACTAATAATTTACATGGATATATTTCATGATTTAAATCTTGGACTTAATTCAGATTCTGTTCTAATGAAACTGAAACTCATCTTAGCCCTAATTCAAAACCACAGCTGAATGAGATAGAAGTAACACGAGGATGGCACAGCCACGATGTTGGAAGTTGACTCTATTGAGTTATATTTACAAATTATTGCATTCTTCCTTTCATGGACAATTCTCACAAGCATACCGTATTTAAACATTTACTTATTTTCTAGATGGAGGCCATTGTGTACAATGTGTATCATTTTGCAAGTAAATATTCTGAGATTACATTCTTTCCTTTACAGTGAAAAAATTAATAATTGATGTGAAAATAATGTTTGTTTCTACACATGAGAAGCAGGACCATGTTCTTGTAAAACTTGAACATGGTTCAGGCAGAGATAAAGTAAACATGCAGTTGATTTTTTCTTTTATCCAGAAAGCATCAATGAAGCTTTTTGAATCAGCTTTTCCATTTCACCCGATGGAACACTAATTTTCATATTATGTTAAAGAACTCCTTCTGGGTTTAAACTTAATGGTCTTCTATTTCATGAATATCTGCTATTGATCAAATTGTACTCCTCAGATGCAACTGGTTCCAGACTCGTATATTAACATAAACAAGGGAACATGCTAACTTACTTCATAAAGAAACGATACAAGCCTCACCAGTTTGCACCACAACTTATCAGCACTTCAATTTGACTCTGTTTAGAGTTTTTACATGTATCTATCACCAAAATATTACATGGTCAAAGTTTTCAATCACCACGAATGTCCAAGATTAAAATACAAGATTCAGAAAGAGTAAAAACAACAGTAACAAACATTATCACAACTTATGAGTACATTTACTTAGAAAACTAAAAGAAAAATTTGTGCTCGATGATACAAAGACATATCGTATGGTTTGTTGATTGTGAACCCTGTTCAGGTTACCAGCTGATTTTGACTACCATGCTACATCTATCAATTATAATTCTACATGTATAGAGTAGAAAATCTGAAATACACCACAGAATGTGAGATCTGAATCAGAGGAAAAACCATTACTACAACTCAACGTATGGGTCAGTGTGAAATTTGCAAGGTATTTTTTTTGTGTTTATCCACTGATCTAATCTGGTTCAGATTGTTTGTGCTAATTTTTATTGTTTCTTATCTTATGGGTGGCCTTCTTTGGCAAAGTGTACATACTGTGGAGACTTTCATCATTTCTTCATCTATTACTGCTATGCTAATCCATGAAGACAAGATCCATGACTTACAACCTTAGTGCTAACACTGCATCGCAACAACCCAAGTGTGGAATGAGTAATAACGGTCACAAAATTAAACAATAATGCTATACACTGCACAAAAATTGTCCTTATACACAAACATTTACAAAGTGTTTCCACTGCAAAAGTGATAACTCAATGGCACTTAAAATGTAAAACAGCTTCTTTGTACCTGTATGAAAAACCACAGGAGTCTTTCTTACACAGTAAGTAAAGTTGGGGTTTTCCATCCCGTTTAACAGCCAGGGTCAAATTGGGACGGCCCCTCAGCATTGTCACTTGTGAGAGTTGAAACCACAGACAGGTCACCGCCTATGATTCGATGCTAAACCTGCTAACCACTATGCCACAGAGGTGCTCCTGACACAATGGATTAATTAGATGATTTATAACTTTTTGTGATATTTGATAATGCTGTACCTTTACTTTTTTGTAGAAACGGTACAAAAGAAGGCAATTGCATGAATTACATCTATTAAAGAACCAATCTTATCTGTTGATGGTCATGCTGTAAACTTCTGTAGCTCATTGCTAAATATAGTGCTATTAGGAATGGAGAAAAGACAAACCATAGCAGCAACCTTTGGGATGCTTTATACTGACTAGAGGGTGTGGTACATGGTTAACAAATCTGTGACATAGTGTTGCTGCTGCTGCTGTTGTTTATACTGGCACAACAACAACATTGGTGTCCAAAGAATCACCAGTGTAATTTACCTTTTTACTAAAAACTTCTTAATGGAAGTCACATTTGGCTCTCGAGATATTTACATCATATTAACTACAGATAGAAAGACACATCCTTCTATCAGAAATATCATTTTAAACAGATAGGAATACTTGTTTAGATTTTACAGTTTGTAGACTAAACTTTGGGATAACTTCTACTCGGATTACTTTAGGTCCTGTGAAGCCAAACTGTGAAATTACCTTTTTTGTTGTTGTCTTAAATTTGAAGAACAATTCTCACTAATATCAATATTACTATAGTACATATTTATAACCTTGGAACATTAAAAAAAGGACTTTAAACTGAGTATCTCATGATGTCTTTTGGTTAAAACATCCTTTTAATGACTTCAACATTGACTCTGATGCACTAGAATTTTCATTCACAACTAGCCCAAAACATTAAGAATGACATATGAACAACTCCATATCAAACTAACAAAGTGTCAACTGATCTTCCTTTTATTTCTATTTATTTTACGTTAAAGGTCAATGACAATCTGGTTTAAAGTTCCAAAATATGCACGAGATAGAACTTATCTTTGGGTCAAACAAAGCACCAACTATAAAATACATTAAAAGAAAATGACATCAAGACTTTTCCTCCACTTTGAATCCACTATTATTATGAAGCCAGCCAATATTTAGAAAACTTACAAAAAGGGGTTGATTTTGTGTTGAGATAGAACAAAACCAAATGCAGGAACCTTGCAAAAAATGATTTACTTAAAAAAATAAACAATTAAAAATTAAATAAATAGGGACGAGAGCTTAGTCCATCTGAAAAAAAATCCCAAATCCAACCATCCATAAATCAAGAATAACTTGTAAATGCCCATGTTTTGAAAACAATCTTATGACGACATTCAAGATTCTCAATACTACTTTATCACTACACCAGTACATTTATGCATCTGATTATGTTATTCTCCTGAAATCACACTTTTTTATTTAATTTTTTTTTTTACTTTTTTCTTTGCATTGTGTAACGTTTATCTACATTTTTAATACTCAAGTGTCCAACTACCTAGCAGTTAGAAATTTATACTTGTTTTAGAACTTAAAACAATCCAACAAAAAAAAAAAAAACAAAAAAAAAAAAACAAGGAATGCATCCACAAATATTGCAACTGTACAATTTGATAATTAAAGTTATACAAAAAGTTTAAAGCAACATTTCTAGTGGTCCAGTGCAGATTTCTTTGGACATATATGTGTATCTTGTGAGTACAGATCCGTAGCTGTGGCCTGTAAATCTCCTGTCTCAGGAGCTGACTAGCTATCTGTTCAATGTGTGTACATAAAAGCAATGGAACTAGCAAAAAAGATGGGGAGAGAATATACAGGCAACAAAATCTTTTTAAAGCATTATAAACAAGAGCACTCAGAGAGCGCAGACCTCCGCCACGGGAGCTCAATTCCTGTACATGTTATTTGTGGTTCGATTTCCATTAGATCAGATAACATCAGTTCTTCATTGTCAAATAAAACATAAGAATAAAATGCAGGTTGAAAGTTTATATGAAATATAGCATTGGTTTTGTTACAATGGACCAATCAAATTGGACACTAGCAATGCCTTGTCTATGCAAAACTGATGGTTTCATCCAATACAATAGAGTCAAAAAGATCTCTGAATATATATCAGGTAATTCTTGCACATACAAAACATAATATATTGAAGTATTTGCTTTGTTACCAGATTTGAAAATGTGTCACCAAACATTGAAGGACTGAGTATAAACTTTCATATGTGGATAATAATACCACAAGAACAACATCTACATTTGAAAACATGAAAAACTGGCAAGCCTTCCATCTGACATCACAGTGAGAAATGTGAACATTGGCCTCGATGTGACACGTTTACAACTGCGGCAAACACTGTAGTGTTTATACATGATGGAACATTCTCATAAAACTCGTGTGCAACTACTGTAAGCCATTCATTTAAATGATCCGAAAGAGAATTTCAATGCCTTTTGGCTTTATTTCTAAGGGCTGACCCTTGTGCAAACATTTAACACACTGCGGCTAACTTTGCATATCTTGCTCTGCAATTTATGGTTCAATGATTACGGCAAAGCTTTAGCTACACCTTATGGTGGGACAAATGGACTGGAGATGTAAGGTACTAACAGTAGTCTCTGTTTTGGGGGTTTAAATGAAGCTATGCTTTCAGTTATGTTTCGAGACTGTTGATGTAGTGTGAACAGGTGTTGTAGAAGAATATAGCACCCTGAGAAAATACTGATTAAAGAGATGCATGTTTGAAATCTGTGCCAAAACCAGTTTTAACTCTATATCACTGGGTATGCATGGAACTAAGGATTCTAAAATTCATTGCATGTCTGAAATTCGCCACATGTAGAAATGTTCATAAAATAAACAGCGAGGGGTCAAATTTACTGAATGTCTAGTAGAGTAAGGATTTCTGAACAAAGAAATACCAATTTTAAGAAAATACATTACTTTCTTCTGTTGTATAGGTGGCAAATTTTAGACTTCTTACTCTACAACTGTATGTCCAAACCAAGAAACAATCAATTTCGTTTTTTTTTTTTTTTTGAAGATTTTAGCAGAAGTTTGTCATGGCAAAAATAAGATACTGGATACTTGACTTACAAAGGCTGAACAGTATCAAAACCTGCATGAATATTTTATCATCACATGACGTTCCAACACACCAGTTAAGTTACAGACTGCACATGTTATTGAATGTTTTTGTTTTACATGCAAATAAATATTCACTTCTATATCAAAATAAGTCATTTCATAGTAAACCTTTACCAATCACAGATTTAGAAAATGCAAAAGACCTCAAAAGCAAATGAAAGCGTCTATGATTATATAATGTATCAATAAGTGAAAAACTTACAAAGCACTCTCGATACTAAGAAATTAACTTCTGCTGACAGAATGATACAACATAAACTATTACACTGAGTTTGAAAATCTCTACCAAGTGATATGTGAAAGAAAAGTCTATAAACACTGGTCTGACTCTTTTCAAATGCATATAGTTACACAATACTCACACATTTAATATGTCACAATAAATCAACACTATGTCCACATTAAACTGATAAATTTGGATGGAGATAAAAAAAGAACACTTCAAATTGTTTCATATTTACTTCATTATTATGAAAACTAGAAAATCTTTTATAAGTAATGATCAAACGGGTAGAATGTTGGATATTAAGGGTTTATATTTAAAGATATTGTAAGTTAATTTACTATACCAAAGTAATGCACATTACATTAAAATCTAAACTGAAGCCAAGGTATTATAGACTGCAGTTGAACTACTTGTAAATAGCTCCCTTACATCCCCACCCTTCATATGTCAAAGATTTGTATTCCCCCCCCAAAAGACACGTACAGAGCACTAATTCTATTCATTACTGGATACATCTTTAATGAAAGTTCTGTTTGATACACACAAAACCTTTTTGACTATGTTACAAACTTAAGGATTATATTTTCACTTCCAATACTTGGGTCAGGATTTGAGCAAATAAACTAATCAAGGTTTTATTTTTGTACAATTACATACAACTAATCCAGCATGCTAAAATCTGCCTTCAATAAAATCAATTTTAATTGCAAAAACTGTTTAATGGTACAATCAGTACCTTTTTTTGACTAAATAGTAATGTGCAAAAATACAAGATCGAAAGAAGCTGCTAATAAGCACGATTTTTTTCTAAAACTGCAGATGGAAAAAACACCTACCAAAGCATATAAACACCATTGCATTCTGATCACAAATAAATTACCAACACTTGCCTTCTCAAAAAAAGCTGATATGTGTCAACCATAAAAATGTAAGATATAGGAGGAACAAAAACAAAATGAGAATTGATATACACACCACATACACTGACATGACTACAACCACACAGCTAAAACCACAAGCAAAAAATAGAGCAACAAAATCAACCAGAACATTTTGATTATTATTACAATATGAAATTCAAACTTTTACACCACAGTATTTCAGATGAACACTATTCAGTATGTCTATGCTTATTACATCTAGAATACACATTCAACGCTATTAGTTTTTCCCTTTTTCTCTTCCTAATAATACAGATTTTATACTGATGCTTGCATATCCTTCAAGGAATAGTGTTACACTAGCTACAAATATAAGATACTATACAATGAGTTGATAAACAAGTGCTGCAGTACAACATGCAAAACAGGGTTAAGTTTTTTGTTCTCACAACCATCTGTTGACATACTCATAGTTGGTGATTTCAACAGTGATATGAGGGGGGAAAATCACAACAGCTCCTTTCACAAATTTATGTTGGTTGTCTGTGCAATACACAATCATATACTCATCACTTTGCTAGTGTGATACACTTATGATAAATACAGAACTGATGCGATCTCTGGTGATTCAGAGTTTATTTATTACGTTCATTTGTTGAGAAATTAACCAGTGAAGTAAACAAGCATGAAAAGACTTGCTGAGGCAGGGTTTCACACAATAGGAAATTGTGCCACACAGTGGAAGAAATAGGATAAAGTCTGTTCAAATGAAAGCCAATCTGTCCTATATCATTGATGCATTAAAGAGCTGAGAATTGGCAAGTTTGTGTGACCGAGATAGATTACCCCATCTGCATTTACCCTGAAATATTAGGCAGCTGAATTACAGTCATTATACTGTTCACTGTACTAAACCCAATGTAAGTGACTGAACAATATACAACTCAATCATTGGAACAACCATTACCCCTCGTAGCCCTTCATATAGCAGTCCAGATATTTTGTGGGTGAAAAGAAATTTGCACAACATCGATACACTATCAGTATATACTCAAATTGATATAAATGCCCTGCGAGTGTTGTTTTTTGTGTCTAAACTTGAAAATTTGGACACATAGATTCCTACATTGTTATCCAATCCATACTTTCCAAATTAACCATGTGGTTATATGCTTCATATTAATAATTTACAAGTAATCAGCACAGAGAACAGATATAGTTATTTTCTGTGACAAAAGACCAGCGTCCCAAATCACAGGCTTTCTCTCCATGGTTCAAGTTTGAAGCTCCAAAAGCGATAAAAACACTACCTGAATCTGACAAAAGACATGGACAGAATATCACTCCGTTACTGTTAACAAAATACTCCTTAATTTATATGTATTTTTTTTTTACCACAAATGAGAATACATGAATAAAAAAAAATACCACACTGACATGGATACCATCGTGCAGAGACAGGGAGTAAATAATAAAGTATAATTAATACATTTGAACAAGTGTTCTTGTATACATATTCAGATATTCAAGTATCTCACAGGAGCATTACTAAGGACACACTTCATGTACAACAGTATTCAACGTAATTTTCCAAAATATCAATAATAATGGGGTGCATTTTACTCGGTCTATTCCAAATCAGACACGATTATTTGTTTTTAATATGGGCATATTTTGGAAATGTACGGAAATTCTCGAGAAAACAACAAAACTAAGAAGGCTGTACACACACTTGTAACATACGGGTATACAAATGATATTAGTCAATATATAACATTTATCACTGGGATAGAAACAAAGCACAAAAAAGTTTTATAACAAATGTTATGTTGCAGTTATAAAGTCCAACACAAGCCAACAAGAGAAGTACTAAATTTTTAACACACAAATAAAAACGAAAACTTTTTGTGGTATGGAAGAGATTTCTGGACTTATTGAATACTTAATAGCAATAATTACTACCAATAATTAATAATAATAAAGTCACAATATACACATATAGATATAAGATAGACCTGCAATAGCTATAAATACACACAGAATTAATCTAGCACAAACACGGTTTTAAGTCCCCAAAGTTTGATAATTATCAATTTGCAAGGTTAAGTAAGATATCACTTGGCAATGTTGCTTTGACTATGACACAATATTACTGTACACACACCTACAGGAACAATAAAATAGCTTATGTACTTTTATTATTATTATTACTATTATTATAAAACTATCAATAAAATCAATATACTGAACAAGTGTGACTACAAATGCAGAGGACATTTACATTTTGTGCTTTTGTTTATTTATTTTTTTTGTTTTTTTTTTATTATATATATCTTTTTTTTTCAAGTTTGATCACAAAAAAATGTATTAAGTTATTAACAAGTCAACTTTGGGAGAAGGGAAAGAAGTGAAAGACTTGTGTATTAGCTTGTGTTTGTATGTCTGTTATGTACAACAAGTCTTGAACACCTCGAGACAAATGCCCAATCTCCAAACGTGCAAGATTTGTTGCAGTCACTGAACTTGTGTCCCTATAATCTTAACTGATGAAAGCATCTAGCACCATTGAATTGCATTCATAAATGTGTACAATAAAGACCAGTTCCATATTTGTCTTTTGACTGATTTTCAATCAAAAGAACATCATACTGATTCAGCAAAATTAAAGATTTTTTTATTTCTTTTGATAAATTGCTATCAGACAGGTTAGTGGTTGGTTTTTATGATTTATGTTTTTTATTTTTTTTTTATTATAATTATTTTTTTTTTATTTTTTTTTCTCCACACTAACAAGTCATACAGCAAAATTTATGTGCTGATATATTAACACACTACTTTTCTTTCCTTTTGCCCCACCCCTTTTATTTCTTTGCAGCAACTACTATATGGAATGCAATGTTTCCTGAACAATAAATACAAGAAATTAAACATGGACAATATTGGCTTATGGCTATGATATAGTTCAAGTTACAAAAATGCCCCCAAGCACTTCAATATCTTCCTTTCTTCACTAAACAACAATATAATGCATTCAATTTGATATACTATCGATTCAGAACCACTTTGTGAATAGCACAAAAATAACTAAAGAGATCATTCAGGGAAGAAAAAAAAAATACAAACTGTATGGAAAGAATCCCCTTAAAATACTGAAGTCTAATAATGGTTAGACTATACTTTGACTAAAATAGCTTCTGAACAACACGTGATATAGAATATATTCATATATATAAGATATAAAACATAATAAACATACAAGAGATGGGGTATAGAGAAATTATAGTAACAGTTCATATATAACTAATAATAATAGTAATAGTCATAATCAGTAATAATAAAGAGAATATAGGGGTAATTGGCTTTGTGTTGTTTTTTTCCCATGGAGTTTCCCCCCACTATATTTACCATACTGGTTTAGTCAGAGTAGTAAGTATATTATCTGCAGATTACTGCCCTCCTAGGAGATCGCCCGGTAATAGTGGGTTGTGATTATCCTCTCCACTCCAAAGGCCTGACATGCTCCATGCACTATTTCCCATAGCTCCGCCATTCCACTGGGCTTGCTGCTGACCAACCACTCCTAATTTTGCCTCACTGACCATCCCAGCTTGCTGACCTGTTGACCAGAGGCTAGCCAAAGACGATGCAGAACTGCTTGTGTTGCGATTCATTGCATCAACCATGGGACCAGTCATGTGACGAAGCAGCTGGCAGGCTTCCTGTTCACCAACAAACTCTGCAATGATGGTGGTGTGACCTAGCTGGCAGGTGTTGAGGGATCTCTGTGCCTTCATGGCATCCTCGCGTGTCTTGTAGCAGACCAGTGCCTGCCCACTGTTTGCATTCATGTAGAAGGTCTGCAGTGGACCATGCTGCTTGCAGAGGGTCTCAAGTGTGTTACTGTCAATCTGCACAAAATACACCAGTTTTAAGATTAATCCACAAGTTTGGGATATGGCTCTTAACAGGTAGACTCATATTGGGACCGCCCATCAGTAATTACCTTATGCTGTCACAAGCTTGATACAAACCAATAACACAGACAAATGATCATTTGTTAAACCAGATCAAATCCCTGGGGAACAGGGAGTTCACTCAATGGATTTGGGAGATAAATGGAAACATAAAGAGTTATGTAATGAGTTTAACAAGTCTACGGTACAGAAATGCAATGGCTCGCATATCATATAAAACTAGAAAAGTGCCTGCAGCCTGCTCTAGGGCGCCTAAGGTTTATAACAATAATATATTATATTTGATAAAGTACACCAATTACGGAAATAATTTAAAACTTAAGTAAGGATTATAGAAAATTCTGCATTACTTTACTCCTAGGCCGTCCGTTGATATACCATATTTCACCATTTAAACCCTCCCCCTCTCCCTTCTCTACTTCTTTTCTAACATATTTTCTGTTTCAGTATCACGCAGATACACATTTGTACCATTTTGATTTTGGGATTCAGAAAAAAAAGATGTGTTTTAGTACATCCCAAATCGAAATAATGCTAACCTACAATTTCACCAGATTTAAGGTTGTTGCTAATATTTTAAGTTTTCTCACAATAAACGTACTGGTTGTGAAATCTCTACCGTTCCTGAAACACCACACTAAAGGGCTGTACATTTTTTATCTGACTGATCCAAGGACTGACCGAGTTCAGGATATTGATGTTGTTCATATATATGCCAAATTTGGTGGAGCCATCTGAGCAAAAATGGTCACAAGCAAGTGTAATCCAAGAAAAGCTTTCTTGGTTATATGATCTTTTCAAAGGAGGCATAATTATAAATAGATTTTAAGATACAAGGAAGCAAAGAAACAGTACTTTGATTTAATACAGAGTTTTATAATCAAATTGTGTCCAATGTAAAAAGAGGAAAATAAGACTTTAAAAATACAGTAAATGCAGCCTTATATTTGAATGCAGAAGTAATACTGACACATACTAAAATGCAATGATTTAAATTTCTTGGGTGTTAACTGGTTAGTTTTCAAAAGAAATAAATTGGGCCATTATAACTTCATCTAAACAAAAAGATTTTACCTGTGGACTAAGATTCTTCAAAACCAACCAATTTGTTCCTGAAAATAACAAATTAACAAAATATTATGATTTATACAACAGAATAAAAGTCCGTCACGAGTACTTCACTACAACATTTGATTTTTGTGACTGTTTTTTTTTTGGTTACAGTAAGCCTTCATAATCCCATGAATTTATCCTTCCAAAGAATTTTATTTAATATTTTTAACAGCTTCAAATCCTACAGACTCAATCTACTGGCTACTAATGTGTGTAATTTTGGAAGTTTAAGTTTTTAATCTTACTAAAATATTGTAATAATTTAACATTACACGAAATGACTAATTAGTAATAATAAAACCCATTAAATTTAAATTTCCGAACTTTAGCTTTGCAGCTGAATGTAGTACAAGGCTTTCTGCTTCTGAACTACATGACCTCTTTTCCATTTTCACAATCAATAACATACCCGATTCCATGAGCATATAACTTTAATATTAGCACGTTTTTATTAAACATTTTTAATATACTCTCATGCTTCTTCACATAGTTATAGGCCTTTAATTTAACTATTTCATCTCTATTTCAGATATAACATATAAATTCTATTAACTTTGAGACTTTTGTTATATATTTTCAACATACTCTGCTGTTGCATATAGTTCTGCATGCTGGCTGGCTGGGAGAAGCTGCGGTTGAAGCTTTTGGTGGGGATTCCAGGTGGCTGACGTCCACTCTTGCTGAAGGCACTCCAGTTTGCCATGTCACTGCTGTCTGTTGACCACTTTTGTTGCTGCTGCTGTTGTTGAATCTGTGACCAGCCTGCATCCGATGTTGGGCTGTTGCTTGTACTCGACTTGCCTCCAAGAATAGCCGCAATTTCATTTTCCTTAACCATGCTTAGGCTGAGTGACCTGTTGACACTGCCTGGGGTGATATTGGGGTCGTCCTCTACATTTTTATTTGTAAATCCTGCCCAAGGTTTTCCAGGCACAAACTCCTGGATGTCCAAGCTGCTACTGGATGGTTCTCCTTCCCCCGGCAATCCGGAGTCTGAGCCCGCATTGGAACCTGTGTCAGACGTGGGTGTAGATACAGAGCTAGTGGTGGTTTTGTTATCAACACCACCTGTAGAGCCTGAAGAGGTTGTTGCAGTGCTGGTAGTTGTTGGGTTATTTGTAGCATCAGTGGTGGTACTGGCTGCAGGGACACTGGTAGGCCAAGATGTTGTGGTGATTGCAGGACTACTGCCAACACCTGACCAGGTTCCATCTGAGAACTGCATTCCTGTAGATACATTCTCTTTCACCAGTAGATTTGGGGTGGAATGAGACTGCTGTAGAGGCTTGTTAGAACCCGGAGCTCTGCTACTGGGGTCAACGCCAGCCATCCCAACTCCACCTGCCACTGCTTGATTGTTGGAATCTTTGATCCAATCCCTCAGTCGGGACTGAGGTACTTGCTGGGGGTTGAGGCTCAGTGAGCTCAGGCTCTCCAGATCTTTAGGGTCTCCTCCACTTGCAGTACTGGCACTACTAGGCTGGGAGGTGGCGGGGTTTGGACCCAAGCTGGTTGGTTGAGGGGTTGGCTGCTGCTTGCCAAGGCTTTGCTGAGCCTGTATCATTTGCTGTTGCTGAAGAATTTGTTGTTTGATCTTCTGGATCATCACTGCCACCTGCTCTAATTGTTGGCGCTGCTGTAGAGGATTCAGCTGCTTATTTTGTTGTATTATCTGAAGAAAAGACAAGACCCCTGATGAAAATTGTGCCATTGCTATTGCCTTGAAAACGACTGTTGAAATTCCTAGAGGACATCAGATTAATTGCCCAATACTGGCTTCTTCATAGAGAACCATCTGTTATGATATATAAGCTACACTTACATTGAAATTCTTCATTAAATGTAAAAATTTTTAAAAAATTCATCAAAGTGGATTGAAACAATTGGAATAGTCTGATCTTTTTTCTTTTTTTTTTGAACAAAAACCACAAATAGGAGGTTAAAGGTCAATTCATCTTGCAAAGTATCAAATAGCTATGTAATATTAAGACATGTTCATTGAAAAATTTTATATGTAACAGTTAAAGTGATCAATTCAAACTTTTAAAATGTCATCAATGCTCTCAATACTGAAGACACTGGGTCTACCAACCTAGCCCCAAGAAATACTGAGGTTAACAAACAGAACAAGAAGTTGTGACAAGTCTACCAATTTAACTAGAGGATCGCTCGCAAAAAAAAAAGACAATGTTTTTGCATAGCAAAAACAAAGCGTCCCGAAAAGGATATAAAGGTGAGTGCTAAAGTATTAAGAAAATGCTTCGTTTCTAGCCTTATACTGTTGTGGCAACCAAAGTCAGCGCAGTCTGCTCTATCTAGCACGGTTTTCAAGATATAAGCATTTTTGTGTTTTGCAAAAAATAAAAAAATTAAAAATGTCCGCTATATCTGGCGAGACAAAAATATTTTGAAAATTGGCATGGCTACTCTGCAGAGATACCCAGCAGGTCCAAAATTTTGTTGAGTTCACTCCATATAGCACGGTTTTCAAGATATAAGCATTTTTGTGTTTTGTAAAAACTTTGAAAATTCAAAATGGCCACCATTTTTGGGGACACAAAAATTTTTGTCAAGACCACTGCCGTGGTGTGTATCTCCCGTCGAGCATTAAAGCAGAAGAAATAGCTTTTCCGAGATATTCACAATTTTTCATTTTCGTGTGTGAAAGGTCTTCCAAAAGTAGGTGAATGAGTTATTTCAGAAAAATTGGCTATCTGCAATACTTTTAGAGATAATTCGCATTTACTCATTTTGAGTAGGTGAGTAATTAGCTATGGGTCTGAAACTTCACAGAGTGAAAGCTCTCCCAAAAGTAGGTGAATGAGTTATTTGAGAGAAATTGGCTATCTGCAATACTTTTAGAGATAATTCACATTTACTCATTTTGAGTAGGTGAGTAATTAGCTATGGGTCTGAAACTTCACAGAGTGAAAGCTCTCCCAAAAGTAGGTGAATGATTAATTTGACAAAAATTGGCTATCTGCAATACTTTTAGAGATAATTCACATTTACTCATTTTGAGTAGGTGAGTAATCAGCTATGGGTCTGAAACTTCACCAAGTGAAAGCTCTCCCAAAAGTAGGTGAATGAGTTATTTGAGAAAAATTGGCTATCTGCAATACTTTTAGAGATAATTCGCATTTACTCATTTTGAGTAGGTGAGTAATTAGCTATGGGTCTGAAACTTCACCAAGTGAAAGCTCTCCCAAAAGTAGGTGAATGAGTTATTTGAGAAAAATTGGCTATCTGCAATACTTTTAGAGATAATTCGCATTTACTCATTTTGAGTAGACGAGTAATTAGCTATGGGTCTGAAACTTCACCAAGTGAAAGCTCTCCCAAAAGTAGGTGAATGATTAATTCGAGAAAAATTGGCTATCTGCAATACTTTTAGAGATAATTCGCATTTACTCATTTTGAGTAGGTGAGTAATTAGCTATGGGTCTGAAACTTCAAGTGAAAGCTCTCCCAAAAGTAGGTGAATGATTAATTCGAGAAAAATTGGCTATCTGCAATACTTTTAGAGATAATTCGCATTTACTCATTTTGAGTAGGTGAGTAATTAGCTATGGGTCTGAAACTTCACCAAGTGAAAGCTCTCCCAAAAGTAGGTGAATGAGTTATTTGAGAAAAATTGGCTATCTGCAATACTTTTAGAGATAATTCGCATTTACTCATTTTGAGTAGGTGAGTAATTAGCTATGGGTCTGAAACTTCACCAAGTGAAAGCTCTCCCAAAAGTAGGTGAATGAGTTATTTGAGAAAATACAGATAATTCGCATTTACTCATTTTGAGTAGGTGAGTAATTGGCTATGGGTCTGAAACTTCACCATGTGAAAGCTCTTCCAAAAGTAGGTGAATGAGTTATTTGAGAAAAATTGGCCATCTGCAATACTTTTAGAGGTAATTCGCATTTACTCTTTTTGAGGTGAGCAATTAGCTATGGGTCTGAAACTTCACCAAGTGAAAGCTCTTTGGGATAGCTGCTCTGCAGAGATACCCTGAAGATCAAAAATTTCGTCGAAATCGCTCTATGTAGCATGGTTTTCGAAATATTAGCATTTTTGTGTTTTGCAATTTTTGCGCAAAAATTCGAAAATTCAAAATGGCCGCCATTTTTGGCAAGAGAAAATTTTTTTTGAAAATTGGCATGGCTACTCTGCAGAGATACCCAGTGGGTCAAAAATTTCGTCGAAATCGCTCTATCTAGCACGGTTTTCGAGATATAACCATTTTTGTGCTTTGCAATTTTGTGAAAAATTCGAAAATTCAAAATGGCCGCCATTTTTTGCGATAAATTTTTTGTTTGAAAATTGGCATGGCTACTTTGAAGAGATACCCTGCGGGTCAAAAATTTCGTCGAAATCGCTCTATCTAGCAGGGTTTTCGAGATATAAGCATTTTTATGTTTTGCAATTTTTGCGAAAAATTCGAAAATTCAAAATGGCTGCTATTTTTGGCGAGACAAAATTTTTTTCAAAATTGGGTTAACTACTCTGCAGAGATACCCTACGGGTCAAAAATTTCGTCGAAATCGCTCTATCTAGCACGGTTTTCAAGATATAAGCATTTTTGTGTTTTGCAATTTTTGCGAAAATTTCGAAAATTCAAAATGGCCGCCATTTTGGGCGAGAGAAAATTTTTTTGAAAATTGGGAAAACTACTCCGCAGAGATACCCTGCGGGTCAAAAATTTCGTCGAAATCGCTCTATCTAGCACGGTTTTCGAGATATAAGCATTTTTGTGTTTTCCTTATTTGGAAAATTCGTAATGATTAATTAATCATTAATTACTCGGCCATTTCTTGACCAATCAATGCCAAAATCTAATGATTTCCAGATTTTAATAGAATGAATGTATTTGCCAAGTTTCAGGTGAATTGATAAAATTCCTTTCAAGTTATCATCCGGACAAGCTTCCCCATCGAAAAAAGACATTTTTGGTCATGTGACCTCTCTGATTGGTTGAAATGTCACTGCAGCATATTCAAAAAAATTCCCCAAGGCTACTGCCTAAACCTGCCAAATTTGAAAAGAATCCGCCTAACGGTTACAGAGTTATAAGGAAAACAAAATGCGGAGCCGGCGGAGCCGGAAGCTCTCCCATACACAAACAAGCGTCCCTTGCGGGACGCTTAATAAATAAAAATAGCATTAGAGATGCTCATACCCCACAGCCTGGGGATTTTAGTTTTTAACACCATTTCATATAGAAGTAGTGAAACCGTACAAAGACTGGGATACTTTCAGCCCAGTGTCACTTCTATAAAGGTCCAAATAAATTAACATCTAAGAGAAAGAAAATGTATGTAAAAATAAAGTAACAAAACAAGACAATTCAATAGCAAGATGACAACATTAATCAGTAAACTAAAAATATGAAGCTGTAAAATTTATTAATTGGAAAATAGCTGTCAACGGAAATGGCATAATTTTGTAAAAGTGCATATAATAACTAAAAATAGGACGCCCTGTTGATAGTAGCTGCGACATATGAATAGAAACAGGATAGCATAGAAGAACACACATTATCATGTGTAATATCCACCCCATGAACCTTTTGCCCAAATTGTACAGTAGTCTTACAAGACCCTGTTTCATTTGTAAAATATATCAATGATGCTTAAATATTTATTAGTATACATGTAAATTATTTCAGCTTCATGCCTTTTTGCATTGGTTGGGTCAAAAATTTCGACGAAATCGCTTTATCTTGCACACTTAAGGAGATAGAAGCAAATTTCTGTTTTTCAATTTTTGGCAAAAATTCGAAAATTCAAAATGGCCACCATTTTTGGGAAGAGGAATTTTTTTTTTGAAAATTGCAAAGAGTACATTGCTTAGGTACCCCGTGGGTCGAAAATTTCGACGAAATCGTCTATCTCGCACGGTTAAGGAGATAGAAGCAAATTTGTTTTTTTTCCCATTTTTGACGAAAATTCAAAATGGCCGCCATATGTGGGAAGAGGAATTTTTTTTTGAAAATTGCTAAGAGTACATTTCTAAGATACCCTGTGGATCGAAAATTTCGACGAAATCGCTCCATCTCGCACGGTTAAGGAGATAGTAGCAAATTTGTGTTTTTCCATTTTTTGGCAAAAATTCGAAAATACAAAATAGGCGCCATTTTTGGGGAGGCGGAAATTTTTTTGAAAATTGCCAAGAGTACATTGCTAATGCCCCTGTTCCACCAAAGGACTAAGCCCCGATCCTGTCCCCGACCCTTAATCGTGGACAGTCGGTGAAAAAAAAGGTAAAATGGGCGGGAATACTGGATCGGTATAAAAGTCTGCGATTGAGGTCAGATTGACCCCAGGGGGCCAGGACAACATAGGATTGTGTAAATGTGGTCTGAGGAAGCCTGAGGAAGCCTGGGGAAGCCTGGGACTGGACATTTTGTTTATGGTGGGAAAAAATAATCGGTTTGGTCGGGAGAAATATCAAACATGTTTGATGTTTCACACGGCCCCAACCGACCACAACTAGTGCTGGGATCGTCGGCGATTTTTGCAGATCAAGGATCATTTGTTAGAAACGAGTTGAACTCGAGTAAATACACAAAAATAAAAATAAAATAAGAAAAATCCAAATATTATTACCAGTTGTTAAGTACCTTTTTATTGCAAGAAAAAATATTTTTTTTGCCTTTTAAAGTGTACAGGTATGTATGTGCACGTCATGGAACAGCCACGCAGCTAAGGTTAATATTAAAACGGCCATTATTTATTGAGTTTTAAGTTTTGATGGTTTGATCAGTTCCAAAAATGTCCCTTTGAGACAAGGCAAGTATATAATTATTTATTTTGTGAAAACTCGAGTTTATATTGCGCAACTCGATGTCATCCCCAAATATCGCCCACCGAGTTAAAACTCAAGTTACCGTCAACTTGTCCCAGCATTAACCACAACCGACCCTTACAGGACGCCAGGGACTAAGCAAATTTTTCAAACCGACCCTCAAAAACCCTTAATCGGGAGCCTTAGTCATGTGGTGTAACATCCACATAACAAAGGCACAAAACAGAATGAGGTATACACACTTTTTTAAAGCTTTTTTTATTCTACAGCCACAATACCCTGTGGGTCAAAAATTTCAACGAAATCGCTCTACCTCGCACGGTTAAGGAGATAGAAGCAAATTTGTCTTTTTCCCATTTTTGACAAAAATACGAAAATTCAAAATGGCCGCCATATGTGGGAAGAGGAAATTTTTTGAAAATTGCCAAGAGTACATTTCTCAGATACCCTGTGGGTTGAACATTTCGACGAAATCGCTCTACCTTGCACAGTTAAGAAGATAGAAGCAAATTTGTGTTTTTGGGGAGGGGAAAGTTAATACCCTATCCAATGGACAATTGCTAATCCGGTCGGCGCAGACCGGCCCGCCAAACGACAGAAAAAGTCATCCCGTATGCATGCATACTGGCCGGCCCTGGTGTGCACTTGCCAGGGGGCGCATCGTACTTGCTTCCTGTCTAGACAGCGTGACGTCATAGCATCTTTTCGTTGTCTAACCCTATTAGACCCCTAGTAACCTGATAGCGGGGCTGGCTGGGAGGGCCTTGTGTGTCCATTGGATAGGGTATTAACTTATGAAAATTTAATTTACTTATTAAATTTGCAATTTTATTGTGTTAATACATCCTATCCAATGGACAATTGCTGAATAACTACCGCTTGGTTGGCGGGTAAGTTACTAGGGACTTAAAGAACTCACAATGATAGTGGGCCCACAATACCTGAGTCGGTTATCCGAAACCGGTCACCCGGGAGATACCGACTTGTCCCCCCCCCCCCCCCCCCCCCCCCCCCTTCCTTCTGCCACAGACAGGTTTGCTCTGAGGTCAGGGAAGAGAGGAATGAGTTCAGTCCCAATAGAAAAATAAACCTCCCAAAGGAAGCAAAGCACTTTTTTTTTTTTTTTTTAAATATATATATGTACAGCTATTTACATATGTACAATCTCCTCTAATACTAGGGCTACTTGTGGATCTGCTGAGCAGCCACTACTGGGCCCAAGTGATAAAGCTCTGAATCAGCCCATGCCACATCCTTCAGATAGAATTGAGTGAAGGTATTATGAGACTCCCAGTGGCAGGCTGACAGGATCTGTTCTAAAGACACCCCTGCTTGGAAGGCTTTGGAGGCCGCGAAAGACCTGACATCATGGGCCTTAACCTGATGCAGGGAATGGGCGTCTTGATCTGAGAGCTCATAGCATAGGATCACTGTCTGCTTGATCCAAGAGGAGATGGTGGCAGGAGAGATGTCCTTGTCGAAACCCTTTTTGAGGGAGACGAAGACCAACTCTTTGTTCTGCCTGAGGTCTGAGGTCCTGTCCAGATAATAGCGCAACGCTCTGACTGGACATAGGGACCTGTCAGACTTGAGGGACTTACCCAGAGTTGGGGCCAGGGCTGGTATAACCACTGGGGCCACACTATCTGGACCCTCCTTCGCCAGCTGATTCTTAGAGAGAAAGCTGGGTGATGGATACAGGGAAACTTTCGACCAATCAGATTGGTACCTAATGTTTCTATTTTGCCAAGCATGAATCTCACTTCTACGTTTGCCCGACCCAAGAGCTAAGAGAAAAATCGTTTTGAAGGTCAAATGCTTCAAGGAAGCCTCTTTTAGGGGTTCAAAAGGAGCCTTGGTCAGCTGCTGCAATACCAGGGACAGGTTCCAAGAGGGTATGCCCCTCCTGCCTTTGGGTCTGTCTCTATGGAAACTATCCAGGAGACGTGTGAGATTTTCATCTTTGCCGATATGAAAAGGTGTATTTCCCAATTTATCAGCAATGGCTGACCTGTACCCATCAATGGTGCTGGGCTGCAACTTCCTGTCCTGAAAAAGGTACACAAGGAAGTCAGCGACTGAATTTACAGGGGGGTGCCTGAAGTCCACCTGATTAGAGACGCACCACTTTGTAAAAACGGCCCACTTTGCCTCATAGACTGACCTGGTGGATCCCCTTTGAGGAGCCTCAATTCTTGATTGCTGAGGCTCTAGGAGCCATGCATGGAGATTTAGGTTTGTCAGATTTCTGTGAGGGATCTGATTGAAAGGCTGAGTCAATAAGTTTGGCAGAATGGGCAGGCTCAAAGGGATTTGACTAGACATGGCTACCAGATCCCAGAACCAAGGCATGTTGGGCCACCCCGGAGCGATCAGAATGATTCTCCTGCAAGGGTTGTCTTGCAACTTCTCCACCACTTTGCCCAAGATGGCCGTTGGTGGGAAGGCATACGCATCCAGATCCTCCCATGGCAGACTGAGTGCATCCACTGCTGTGGCCAGGGAGTCCTGTAATGGTGACACAAACAGAGGCAACTACTTGTTGTTGAACCTCGTGGCAAATAAGTCTATTTGCGGCCGGTGCCACCGGCTGCATATAATCTGAAAGACCTCTGGAAGGAGAGACCACTCCGTTTGGATGGTCTGGCCCAGCCTGGATAGCTTGTCCGCTACCACATTTAGGCGGCCTGGGATATGTCGGGCTTTGAGAGTCACTTGATTCCTGGTACACCAGGTCAAAATTCTCCACAAAAGGGTGCAAAGCGGACCCGACCTCATACCTCCTTCCTTGTTTATGTACAATACCACTGTGGTATTGTCTGTTGCTACAAGGACCGTCTTGTCTATGCAAAGGTCTTGAAACTCTCTTTAAGGCTAAATACACTGCCTTGAGCTCTAGATGATTTATATGCAGCTTGCTTTCTGGAAGGGACCAGGTTCCTCTTGCCATATGCTCGTTTAAATGAGCGCCCCACACTTCTTTTGATGCGTCTGTAAAGATTTGCAGAGCATGCTTTATTGAGTGTAATGGTTGGGCTATCAGGACATTGCCTTCTTCTAGCCACCATTGTAAATGGGGGTGCAGCGACCTGGGAATTGGGATCACCTTTTCTAGTGATTCCGGTACCCTCCAGTTGTTTTTGAGATGCCACTGTATGGGTCTCGTATGCAGTCGGCCTAGGTGAACTTGCTTCTCTGTGGCTGTTAATAACCCTATCAGAGACATGAACTGCTGGACTGGACAAGCAGGCAGGGACAGTATTTCTAAAATCTTGTCCTGTAAGCTCTGCTAACGGTCCGGTGTCGGTCTGACCCGACCGGCACTTAGGTCAAACTGGTAGCCTACAAAATTGAAAACCTGTTTGGGCTCCAGCTCTGATTTCTCAACGTTCACCAGCCAACCTAGCTTTTGGCATATTTTTACTAGATCCTGAGTATGTCGGAGACAAATTTGGTGGGATGAAGCCCTCACCAACCAGTCGTCTAGGTATTGGTGGATCCTTATACCCTTGCGCATGACCATCAGTTTCACCTCCTTTACTACTACAGTAAACTCCAAGGGTGCTGTGGACAGACCAAAGGGCAGAGCCTTGAACTGATATGTCCGACCTTCCACGTGAAATCTTAGATATTTCCTGGACTGTTCCTGTATCGGTATGTGGAAATAAGCATCCCTGAAATCTGGAGGTGACCCATTCTCCCTGTTGGAGAGAGGTTCTGATGGTTTCCGGTGTCTCCATTTTGAATCTTTGCACCTTGAGGAAAGGATTCAGTTTGCTCAGGTCTAGGATGGGTCTCCACTTGTTGTTGGGTTTGGGCACCAAGAAAAGTCGGTTGAAAAACCCGAGATTTTTGATTTACTACCAACTCTACCGCGTTTTTGTCTATAAGCTGATGTAATGCCTGTAACAGGGAGAGGTTCCTGTGAGGATTGCCATAGCAGCTTATGAGTGTGGGAGACCTTTTGAGATTGGGCCGGATCCGAAAGGGGAGGGTGTAACCCTCTCTTAAGATTTGAACCACCTTCGGACCGGCACCCAGATCCAGCCAAGTTTGCCAAAAACTTTGAAGTCTGGCCCCTACAGGCAGATTGGAGGCAACATTTTTTACATTTGTTACAGGCCTTACACAATTGAGTGACACAAGAAACACCTTTCACATATTTTAATTTGCAATCTGTTAGAACATGACAGACTGGCGACCCGGGACTTAAATCTCTCTTTTGGGAATGCCCGGGCGCAGTAGGAACAGGAATTACAACATGAAAGTTTACATGATTGTCTAAAAAGAGTTCTTGTGTTGATGTCTGGCTCCCGGCCAGCAGTCCTCCTGGTGATCTGTGTACACAGTAATTGTCATTTATAGGACTGCTGGCCCTTGGCTGGTCGCGAGTAGTGTGTTGCTTTACCACGACTCCTCTTGCGTTGAGTCTTGCTGATGTTCTTCCAAGCTGGCTTATCACTCTTGAAAGAAGACTTCCTGTCTGTTTTCTTTTCCGGCCTTTCATATGGGTGGTACCGACCCTTGCCCCTTGTACTTGACGTGTGACCCTTGCTCTCAAAGTGAGCTACCTTTTCCTCCACTCTCTTTATAAGACTGTCCGGAAAGAGAGTTGCAATGTGTATGGGCGCTGTACGCAGACCGGCCAAAGTGTCTGGCTTGACTCCTGACTAGATGTGGGTGAGATAAGAGCCTCGACATGCCAATGTCAAGTTACCCATGGAAATAAACACAAACTCTGTAAGGTGTTCCATAGTCTTTGCAGCAGCCTGACAAATACTAGAGTTGAAGTTCATGAGGTACTGCATTTCGTCCATGGCAGTAGACACCTTGGCTGAGCTTTTTACCCTTGCTGTCGGAGCGCACAATCTTAAGTTGTTCCTGCATATTCTGTTGCACCTTGAACAGACATCTGTTGAAGCTGGCAGCCTGGTTGCAGATGACTGTTGCCTCTCCTGCAGATTTCTCCCATTGTCTGAGCGTTTCTTGGGAAATACGCCTTGAATGAGATCTTGGCCGGTGTCTGTCTGATTTAAGCTGGCTGGCTGACTGATGCTTGGCAGAGGAGTCGGTGCCAGTGCGCTTAGGTGAAGAAGATCTGACAGGTTGTCGGTCGGACACAAGCTGGCTGGATGACAGATGCTGAGAAGCAGAGATGCCCTGTAGTAATAGGTTGGAAGAAAGGCTCAGAATCTTTGTAGGCAGCTGCTGGTGGAGAGTGAGATGGGGGAACTCTCACTGAGGCAGAGAAGGTCGGTTGGTCAGTAGGTTGAAGAGATTTAGCCATAAGTAGAGCTTCCAGTCTATTGAAGCGGTCGGTCCATTTCCTATCAAGTTCATCATACTTGGAATCTTCGACCGATTTATCAGATTTCTTAGACTTTGAGGAAGTGCCAGACACAGGGCCTATAACGGCAACTGAGGACGGGTCAACAAGAGTACTGTCCTTAGAAGGAGTTGCTTCCAATTTCTTAGCCTCTCTTTTCTCTTTTTTAAGTCTATAAGACGGTGTAGAAAGTTGAGTTGGCTGTTCAGGTTTAAGGACAATGCAAAACTTACACTCGCTCTCTGGTGATTTCACACAAGGATCTTCCCCTTTCTTCTTGTCCCTGCAGCAGGCGCAAAAGGCATGCCCATCAAAAGAAGCCATTGCATGACCACAACTCCCCCTTTTTTGTCCAGGCGATGACATGATAGTGTATATAGTCTCCACAAATTATAAAAGCAAACAGAATTGCTAAAACTCAAATATCCTGGCAATATTTCACAAAAAAAACTAAGAGCAGAAATATTCTGTGTGCACATCCACGCGCCAAACGAAAAAGATGCTACGACGTCACGCTGTCTAGACAGGAAGCAAGTACGATGCGCCACCTGGTGAGTGCACACCAGGGCCGGCCGGCCAGTATGCTTGCATACGGGATGACTTTTTCTGTCGTTTGGCGGGCCGGTCTGCGCGGACCGGATTAGCAATTGTCCATTGGATAGGATGTATTACCGCAATAAAATTGTGTTTTTCCATTTTTGGCTAAGTAGCTATTACTCAGTCAGTTATACAGCTATTATCACTAAAACCAATCCCAAGCTATCGACCTAAGTAATGCTCATACTAAATTTGGTAAAGATATGTCAAATATTTTTCCTTAAAATGTCCGGAAACAAAAGAAGTACACAAAAGTAGCTAAGTAGCTATAGTTAGCTATAGCCCTATCTTCACCAAAAGCAATCCCATGCAAGCTATTAACCCAATAAACACCCATACCAAATTTGGTAAAGATAGGATAAATACTTTTCCTTCAAATGAGCGGAAACCAAGCGTCCGGACGCCGGAAAAAGCAAAAATAATATGTCCACCCCCCACTGGGGTGGACATAATCAGTTGCAGCAATCCATACATCTTTGTCGAAAGAGAAAGACGTCTCAAATATGGCAGATGAACACACTTTGGCAGAGCAAAAAGGTCACACCATAATGCACACATACATCTACATACACACCCTAACCAATATCCCTACCAAGTGTTAACCATCGGTCAAGATTTTAAAGGTTAAGGTCACTATGGCAAAGTCAAACGTCAAATCAAGCTCACACCATGACGTTGCACACCTACAATCCCCCACCAATGTCCCTACCAAATATAAACTTCCTGCACCTTACAGTTTCTGAGATATGGCCAGAACATATTTTATATGTCAAGGTCACTGCGGCAAGGTCAAATCAAGGTCAGACCATGACACTGCACACCTACACCCACTAACTAATATCCCTACCAAGTATCAACTTCCCACACAGTACTGTTTTCGAGATATAGCCTGGCCAAGATTTTATAGGTCAAGGTCACTACAGCTATGTACGGATGGGTCGGTACCAAAAATGTGTACATCCAGAGGTCGTCAAAGCAAAACTGTACCGATTCCGGGACTCAGCATTTTAGTGCACCATAACCAAACATGGACGTTTCCTCTTTACGACATCACAATAAAAGTCCCCAAATGCACAAAATAGGATATAAATGCATATAGTTTCTTCAGATTTCAGGTTTGTTTCCAATATTTCAAGTTTTCCTTCAATTATATGAGTTGACAAGCGATATTAAGGATATAAAGTGTTGTAACAAAAACATGGCAGTTCTAATCAACATATTCGCAACAGTGTATAAAAGTCTGCAAAATGCATGAAAATATGGGATAAAAGCTTATAATTTCTTCAAAATTCGGGAATGTTTCTAATATTTTAACCCTTCCTTCCATTATATGTGCTAACAGGCGAAGTGGCGGTTGTAAGATCTCATTACGGTATTTCAGTAAAATGCTCTCGATACCGAGATACCAGGCCTACCGACCCATCCCTACAGCAAGGTCTAAGGTCAAATCAAGGTCAGACTATGGTGTTGCACACCTACACCCCCTAACCAATGTTCCTACCAAGTATCAACTTCCTACACCTTACGGTTTCCCAGATATAGCCCAGACAAGATTTTATAGGTCAAGGTCACTACGGCAAGGTCAAATCAAGGTCAGACCATGACGTTGTACACCTACATCCCCTAACCAATGTCCCTACCAAGTATCAACTTCCTACACCTTACAATTTCCGAGATATAGGCCGGACAAGATTTTATAGGTCAAGGTCACTATGGCACGGTCAAATGTCAAATCAAGGTCAGACCACGACGTTGCACACCTACACCCCCTAACCAATGTTCCTACCAAGTATCAACTTCCTACATCTTACAGTTTCCGAGATATAGGCAGGACAAGATTTTATAGGTCAAGGTCACCACAGCAAAGTCAAATGTCAAATCAAGGTCACACCATGACGTTGCACACCTACACCCCTAACCAATGTCCCTACCAAGTATCAACTTCCTACGCCTTACAGTTTCTGAGATACAGCCAGGACAAAGTTTTTCCCGCCGCCTGCCCGGACGCCCATCCAGACACCATGGGTGAAAAAAATACCCCGACAGCCCTTAAGGGCTGTGGTGTGAAAATGCATTACATACTGATAATCAGTTATATACAGAAAGACTTGTAATGAACAACTGAATTCATGACCTACCATGATGATATCAAGTCACAAACAATGAATTAAATTCATAGCAGTTACAGTATCCTGATTACATTGTTCAAATAACTATATTAAATTGCACAAATAGTTACATCCTTTTGGATTGTGAGTCCCTAAAACAAATCCACTTACACAATAGCAAAATTTGAGCCAAATATATCCACTTTAAAGTGCACTTGCACTTACCTGTTGTTGGGCCACAAGTCTTTGCAGGAGCTGCTGCAACTGTAGCAGTTGCTGTAACATGATGAGTTGGTTAGGGGCCAGCTGACCCTGGTTGAGCAGCTGTGGACTGACGAGCTTGGCCTGCACAGCCATGTGTAACTGCTGTGCCAGCTGGCTGTGGATCAGCTGCGACTGCTGTATTGACTGGGGTGGACCACCACGGATTGCCTACACGTGAAAGTTATGAATTGGTGAACTTTTTTTTGCTCAAATCACAAAAATTGTTAATCCACTACAATGATTGACTAGATTGCACCAACTCGATGCCAACATATGTGATTAGATCTTAGCAGATTCACTTGTATCTCCAAGAATTTGGAATTTCTTTCCTATGTATAAACAAAACATACACACCCAGACACTCCCCCCATACAAGTAGCTGGGGTCATAGACCCCAACAGGCAGGTTGCATAATCAGTAGTAGGGATATGGTGCCAGATGTATGCAACATGATAACTGTGCTGGAAAATTCAAGTTAGTGTTAAGCTGTCTTGAACTCTGTCAAGTTTGAAATCGATCAGTGGAAGCATCTTCAAGTTACAATCCGTAAATAAAAATATTGACAGATGTGCATCAGACCACCAGACAAGCACCAATTTCGAAAACAACCTAGCCCAGGCGATGTCCTATTGGTGGAAACGTCGAATTAGAGTCTGGAAAGCTTCATATTAAATGGATGCTGCCCCCACAAAATGGGCAAATGGATGGCCACCAATTTCAAAAGCAACCAAGCCCTGGTGGTGTCCTATCACCCTGTTAAGATTCAAGTTGATCGAACAAATTGCCTTCAAGTTTCAGTCCAGGAATCAAAATATTTCGGATGAGGTGGCACCAATTTCGAAAGCAACCTAGCCTAGGTGATGCCCTACCAAATTCTTATTTTCAAATCGATCGGCAGAAGGGTCTTCGAGATAGAGTTCGGAAACAGAATTTCAAGATGGCACCCATGGTGGCCATCATGTTTTTATCCAAATGGCACCAACCTCGAAAGCAACCTAGCCTATGTGATGCCCTAAACACCCATGTTAATTTTCAAATTGATCAGCAAAAACACCTTCAAGTTAGAGACTAGAGTTGTCAAGATGCTACATTTCTGCATTTCTGTCACATAATATCAATTAAAATTGTAATTTTCGCTTAAAAATGTATAATTTACTCCATATTCTATAATATCTGGTTAAATAGAAGACGTTATGCTCCAAAAGTTTTGATACCGGAATTGACTGTTTGTGTAGGACTTTAATGGTAGGTACTAAATCTCATGGTTACTCAAACTGGGGCCGGATGTCAGAGGGCGAGTATTCGGGTCTGTTTTTAAGCACCCGTCCCAGCACTGTCAATAAGAGTTTTCTTTTGCACAAGGAATTAATTTTCGACATATTCATGAATGACTGCTAAACGTAAAATAAATTCTCGCTAATGTAGTCACCAACCATATACACTGTAACCAAATAATGCATACTTATAAGTGTCCAAATGGAAAGAAACATTTATATCAATTATATGGTTACATACTCACACAGCAAGTATAAACACCAGTTTTATTTTTTAGTACATTTATAACAATAACACTTAGCCAGAAATATAAAACACTTGTTAAGTAACAGGAGGGAAAAACAACAATACATAATAAAACACCATACTATTTGAATATTAAAACCTTGATATCTGAGAATAATACTTATTTGACCCATTTTCACTTGGACTCCTAATAGAGTGACTGGCTCTTGGTTTCAGATAGGATAAAGAATTTTGCCCACTACACAAATTGTATTCATGCAGCTGAGAAAGACTAACAATATAAATGGGGGAAGTTTTTATGTCCTCACTTTATCACACACAAATTGCACTTCACTAGTACCTGGGGGTTGTTATATTTGTTTCCTATGATATACAAATGGATTTAGTGAATATTTTGAAATGTTCAACAGTCAGTTGTGAGTGGAAAACTTTTTTTTATTGTTGGTGATAATACAGTATCTTTCACCGTGAAAATTAATTCTCGCGAAACATGCCTACTGTATTGATTCGCAAACTTAAGTACCTGCAAAAAAAAAAAAAAATTCCACTTGTACAGTATTCTTGCTCATGTTCTATTATTAATTGAATATCTTACCTGTGCCTCCTTGCCAAGCTGTTGTACAAGCTTGCTCTGTAGCAGAGGGTTGTTAATACTGGTGTTGGCGGTGAGACTAGAGGCAGGGTTCTGCAGACTAGGGTTGTGCTGCTGCTGCTGTTTCAGTGCACTGGCCATGGCCTGTGGGTTGGGCTGACCTGGCTGCTGAGCATTGGTACTGAAGGGAGTATTGAGGGGAGTGGGCACAAAGTGAGATGCATCTATCCCTCCTGCACCATGGGCATTGGAAGCATCAGTCAGGTCCTCGCGACTTGAGTGCATAGGGCGTAACATGCGGCCTTTCTCCCCCTCAAAGTCAGATCTGTTGCTTGCATTGATCAGCTCCGCTATAATGTAAAAACAGTTCCTCCAGTAAAATGCAAAAGAAACTTAAAGCAAGTTTACGTGGTATCATTCTAAATCAGCAGATTTTTCATTTTTATCATTGCCTACTACTGTAGATCACTTGACTTAACTTTGACAAGAAAATGAAATTACATTTTTGAGAAATTTAACAGCAGAAAATAGGACTTACCGATTGCACTCTGCATGTTCATATTGTTATTGATCAAGGCATGCTGTGCATCATCTTTCTACAAATACAAAGAATCCAATCTGTTTGTAAAACTGAACTTGTTTTCCAAGAATCTGTTATAACAGTCCAGGTAATGCAGTAGTATAAATTACGTAAATTTATACCAATGCTTTTAAAAATCGCACCTTTAATAACTTTACTTCTGAAGCCAAAAATGTGTATGTGATATTCTAACACCTTAGATCACAACTGGCTCGTGTATAAGATGGTAAACAGTAAACCTATTGACTGAGCAAAGCACATTGACCTGCCTGCCTTCCATCTGTAAGCAGCTATAACATTTTAATTACATATTAACTATTTTAACGCAAGTTTACCCTCCCAAAAGAGCCAATTCCACAGTATTAAATAATGTTCTATCGAGATATTAGCCATTTTGTTGGAACAAAAAAACAAAACAAATCACACCTCGTATTTATATGCAAATTCTGTATTATGTACATATTTTGAAAATTTATGTTGTGGCATTTGCCAAATCAAACATCCGGTTTTTCATTGAATGTCTACTTCGGAAACCTGTTCCATAATAGGCAATCAACCACAACACTACAACTGGCTCTGCCAAACTTGTATTTCCTCTGACAAAAAGGTAACCATCTGCTACTTGCCAATACTTTATATTCCCCCAAAATACTCGCATAGTGATGTCCCCATAAATATGTTTTTCTCAGAAGCTCTCACACACTTCTTTCACTGATATTTTCACTGCTGGTTTGTTACTTGCACCTCACTCATTTTCTTTTTATACTCAATGGTGGTCATTATCGCTAAATTTCACAATTCACTTAAAATGGAACAAGCTCCATCATTAACATGCTTTTACAGAAGCAAAGAAGTTAGTCGGTCTCAAAAAATTCAATAATTGAAGATTAAATCTCTAACTATGCAGGGAAATTGTGTAAAATTCTAATCATAAATAAACTTCTCACAATAATCCAAAAAGTTCAACATTAAAATTGGGAGTACGGTAATTTTTCTGAAGGACTAGTTTAATGAGTGAACCACAACAGGCTTTCTCAAAGAGTACCCAGTCATTACACAGAAAGGTTTCTACCTTGAATCCCATTTGCATCAGCTGTTGAAGCATTCTGCTCCTCATTTGAGGTTGTCTGCTCATGTCATTGCTGAAATTCTGACCTGGTAGCTGAAAGCATAAAAAACTTCAGTCCAAATTCTGCAAAAGTAGTTCTTTTTCATAATATCTGTAGAAATCTTTTACACTTCCTTGAAATCACTTCCTCTAAAATCTGGACTTAGTCAGATTACTTTTATTTTGTGTAATTCTACACAAATTCTAACCATGGTTCTCTTTTCATACTTGATTGGAAAATGATTGGAAAATGCCATTCAACTCCTCCTCAGCCAGCAAAATTTGAAATAACAAGACCACTGCCGCGGTGTGTATCTCCCGCCGCGCATTAAAGGGGAAGAAATACCTTTTCCGAGATTTTCCGCTAAATTTTCTGCTTTTCATTTTCCGCTAAAATCTAAGATGGCCGCCAAAAGTGGCGAAAATTGAATTTTTTCCCCTTTCGCATGAAATACTCTTATACTACCCTGTGGGTCAAAAATTCGCTCGAAATTGCTCTATCTCTTACGGTTTTTGAGATATTCACACTTTTTCATTTTCTGCTAAAATCCAAGATGGCCGCCAAAAGTGGCGAAAATTGAACTCTTGTACTACCCTGTGGGTAAAAAATTCACAGGAAATCACTATCTCGTACGGTTTTCCAGATATTCACACTTTTTCATTTTTCGCTAAAATCCAAGATGGCCACCAAAAGTGGCGAAAATTGAAATTTTTCCCCTTTGCATAGGATACTCTTCTACTACCCTGTGGGTTAAAAATTTAAAATTTAAAAGATGGAAAACATGGCGGTCCGGATGTATAGTAAGATTTCGGCCCGACGACATAGTTGGCGGTCATTGTCTGCCGCAAAGGTCACACACTGATCTTTTGTAACGCCACAATTTCAATTAAATACGGAGACAACATTTTCCAACCACAAGGGCCGGACATTAACATTTGTCTGCTTGCCCATGGCAAGTGAATTTCCAGCCAGAGCATGCGGATTTTGTGCTTCACTTGCACACATAGGAAGGAACTAAAATTGGATAAAATATTACTTTTTTTTTGTTTTAAATTTTTTTTTAAGTCTTCTATAAATGTATTTTAAGTATGATAACTGATTTGATTTGAATCGGCCACTGTCATATAATTTGAGTTAAACCTATGACAATCTCCAGGCATATACAATAACCTATGGACCAAATATTTCAGATTTCAGGTCAGGACAAGTGAAATCTAAATGCAACCTGCCCTACCAGCAAGTGTTGAAAAAAGTTAATGTCAAGCCCTGAACCAGCCTCCCAAAATGTCAACACATATAGTTGTGGAAAGTGTTAAGTATTAGGAACCATCCCTAAATCTGAAGAAATTATGAACTGTTATCTCTTATTTTTTGTATATTTCGATACTTCTACAGCAATTCCTTTGAGAAGAACTGCCATGTTTTATTTTTCATGAACTTCAATTTCATGGTTCAGTACAAAATCTGTAGACCAGGAGGTCACCGATGCAAAACCATTCCAATACCGGGACTCCATGTTTTAGAACATACCCAATCAAACAGGCAACTGACAGGAATCAAAAATTGTGAAACCAAAACATAGATGTTTTATCTCAAAGAAATCCCAATAAAAATCCCTAAATGTACAAAAAAATGGGATAAAAGCTTGTAATTTCTTCATATTTTTTGTTCATGTCAAATATTTTAAGTTAGTTTTCCTTCCATTATATGTGTTGACAAGCAAGATAAAGGTTATCAAGTGTCATCATGCATTTACCACTAACTTGCAATAAAAGTCATCAAATGTACAAAAATATGGGATAATAGTGTGTATTCTTTTTCAGATTTATGGCTTGTTTCCAATATTTTAATTTTTCCTCTCATTATACGAGTTGACAAGTGGAGGTTGTATAATCTCATCATGGTATTGCAGTAAAATGCTCTCGATACCAAGGTACCAGGCCTGACGTCCCATCCCAAGTGAGTCGGCACATTTGATTGAGATAAGCCAGAATATAACTTTTTTCAGTATCCAGGAATTGGAACACTTTGGCACTCACAGGATTTCAAAATGGAAAATCTGCTATCGACCCTAACCCCACAATCAAGTATTTGTACCTTTCTGTTAGCAGCATTCCAGTCAGGGCTTTCTCCCCATCCAGGCGTTGGTGTTTTAGGCTTCACCACACCAGAACCCCATTGTCCTGAATCTCCCCACCCACCCATCTGCTTGTTCGGAGGCTGTAACAATTCACAAAAATATTATTATTTATCAATATTATGTATTTATACTCAGCGCAATATCTCCATATACTACAGGACTCAAAGCGCTATTTAACCAATCTGACTGTACAGGTACAGCCCCAACTCACAAGTAGTTTGAAGTAACTGACATTCCCCTAACTGGAAGACAGAGGCTCAAGGATGACCATTTATCAAAGTCCTTGAGGTTCTTTAACCTGCCACTGGGGATAGGACCCAATGACAGAGGACCGCAATTTTAAGTGGTCATCCGAGCCACTATGTATCTGCCTGTACCTGGGATTGAACCCACGTCCTCTGAGTTCCTAGACAAGTGTGTCACCCGCTAGGCCACAGTGGCAGATATCAGAATCAGCATCAGAGATGCCCGTACCCCACAGCCTAGGGAAATATTTTTCAACACCATGAGATATAGAAGTAGAGTAACAGTACAAAGTTCAAGACACTTTCAGAGCAGTGTCAGTTATATTAAGGTCCAAATAATGCTTAAGTAGAGAAAATAATATCTAAGGAAAAGAAATGTATGTAAAGATGAAGTATTAAAACAAGACAATTCCATGATAAAACTAGACCTAGCGCATCGGAAAACCGATGCAAATTGTATCCACCATAAAGACAATGCATCAAAACCTCTAAAACCAATAATAAGCAAGTTATCAGCACTTTTATGTTTGGCTGTCCTCACTTGACCTTGAAGGAGGGGCCCAAGGTCAAATCCGACCATGCCAGAAGATTCCCCACCCATGATTTCCTGTATGTTGGTTTACCATCCCAAACCACTGGGATCAATAATAAGCGATTTATAAGCACTTTTAAGTTTGGCTATCCTTGTTTGACCTCGAAGAAGGGGCCTAAGTCTAGGACCAATAATAAGCAAGTTATGGATGCTTCCAGTGAATACAATGACAGGATTTATCAGTAAACCACATGGCCGAAGTATGGTTTGGATGTTTTGAATATTACCCATGCATACAGAAGTGGCAATACATTCAATGAATGCTTATGTGTGGTGTTGGAGAAAAGCCTGTGGCTCACTTGATGAAATTCCATCTGTTACAATGGGAACTTGCAAAAGGAAACTCTTAATGAATTCTAATATGAATTCACCATGACGTGGCACACCTAAAACCCTCAACCAATGTCCCTACCAAGTATAAACTTCCTACACCTTACAGTCTCTGAGTTATAGCCTGGACAAGATTTTATAGGTCAAGGTCACTACAGCCACGTCAAAGGTCAAATCAAGGAAGTTGATACTTGGTAGGGACGTAGCACACCTAGAGCCCCTAACCAATGTCCCTACCAAGTATCAACATCCTACACCTCTTACGATTTCCAAGATATAGCCCGGACCAGGTTTTATAGGTCAAGTTCACTACGGCAAGGTCAAAGGTCAAATCAAGGTCACACCATGACGTTGCACACCTGTCACCTACTACCCCCAACCAATGTCCTCACCAAGTATCAGCTTCCTACACCTTACAGTTTCCGAAATAGAGCCCAGACAAGATTTTATAGGTCAAGGTCACTACAGCAAAAGTCAAATCAAGGTCACACTATGACGTTGCACACCTACACCTCCTAACCAATGTCCCTACCAAGTATCAACTTCCTACACCTTACAGTTGCTGAGATATAGCCCAGACAAGGTTTTATAGGTCATGGTCAGACCATGATGTTGCACACCTACAACTCCTAACCAATGTTCCTACCAAGTATCAACTTCCTACACCTTACGGTTTCCAACATATAGCCCAGACAAGATTTTATAGGTCAAGGTCACTACAGCAAGGTCAAATCAAGGTCAGACCATGATGTTGCACACCTACACCCCCCAACCAATGTCCCTGCCAAGTATCAACTTCCTACACCTTACGGTTTCTGAGATACAGCCCGGACAAACTATTTCCAGCTGCCCGCCCATCCAGACACCATGGGTGAAAACAATACCCCGACAGCCCTTAAGGGCTGTGGGGTAACAAAAAGCTTATATTATCTGAATGAAAAGATGTAGGTTATTATACAATTAAAGGACAAGAGGCTCAGAAATGCCTCAAAAGGCGGGTTGCGCAGGCAGCAATAAGGTTAGCGACTGCTGTAATTAAATTTAGAAACAAGGAAAGAAATATTAGGTCACCCAGTTAAGGTTTTGAAATGTGTTAAAGATGTGCTAAGAAATCGAAAATTTGTAATCTAGGTTACATAATTGTATCTATGCTATAAACGGACGAACGATGGAATTACACCATTTTCGAAAGCAACTTAGCTATGATGGTGATCTATATCCTTGTCAAGTTTGAATATGATTGAACAAAGCTTTTTTGAGTCAAGAGTCCGGAAATGGAAATGTTGACGCACAAACGAACACACAGAATTACACCAATTTCAAAAGCAACTTAGCTATGATGGTGATCTATATCCCTGACAAGTTTGAATTTGATTGGACAAAGCTGTTTGAGTTAAGAGTCCGGAAATGTTAATGTTGACGGACAAACAGACAAAAAACGGACAAACGAACGAACGGAATTATACCAATTTCAAAAGGAACCTAGCTATGATGGTGATCTATGTCCCTGTCAAGTTTGAACTCGATTGAACAAACAGTTTTCCAGTTAGATTCCGGAAACGAAAATGTGGACGGACAGACAGACGTCGGACACATCAATCTAATAGGCGGGTTGGTTACACGCAACCCGCTTAAAAACAAAATGAAGTATACAACAATTGAATTTGGCATTTCAACAAGTAAATCTTAAGATGGTCAACTTCAAAAACTTTACATTGTGAGTTTAAGATGATGCACCTACTTGAGAAAAAGCTACATATTTGTTCCAGAGAGTATGATCTCTGTTTTACACTCTTAACTATGATAATGAATCATTAAACCAGGTCCTACTTTCTTATACAATAGCATCAATAGAAAATTAAATTCAATACTCTACAAGCAGGCATTAACAATTAATATAATGGGTTAATGCGTGCTCAATTCCTCGTCATATTTCTATAAGTCTGTTATCTTACTTAAGTTAACAAACAGCCAATGAATTACAACAATCACAATTCACTTCAACTTACTGGTGCTGCTCCCCACCAAGTGCTCCCATCTTCCAGTTTATTGGTTGTTGGGTCTCCCCACCCACCAGGTTTATTGGCCTGAGGTGGTGGCTGGCTCCAGTTGTTAGGACCAGTTGGCGGTCTGTTCGACTGAGGTGGTTGGCCACCGCTCGCACTGTTCCACCCTTGTTGGTTCCTGTTGGGTGCATTTGGATCCTCCCAAATTGAGGTGCCAGAATCAAATCCTTGCGCTGTTGCCTGGCCTTGGTTGGGGTTGCGGCTACCCCAGCTCTGTGGGTTGGAGGATTCATCACCCCAACCTGAAGAAGATCCCACCCTGGAATGAGAATTGGCCTGTTGCCATGTGCCTGTTTCCATGACCCCAGGTTGACCCCATTCATTGGGACCATTCCACACATTGTCATCCTTCTTGGGTTGGTTCCAGTTGGAGCTGGCAGCTGCCTGACCACCTGCCCAATCATGAGTGCCCCCACCAGTCTGTCCACTGAATGGACCTGCAATAAAACCACATGGGAAAAAATTCATCAGCAAAAAATACAATAAGATATTCCTCAAAATAGGTAACCAAGTTACCTTAAAATTAGAAGCATGTGTAAGTAAATGTATTTGGTCTAAAATTTCTTAGAAGACACTCTCATTAATGTGTTTGAATTCTCTTTACAAATAATTTTACATATTTCCCAAATCATGGTGCAACAGATTTTTCTAGAAACTTTAAGTGTATTAAGAAAAGTTGTATTTAAGATGGAGAATGCTTACCTGCAGCACTGGGCTTGTCTCCCCACATTGCATCTTTGGGTGTCTGTGTGGGTGGTTGTTGTGGTGGCTGCTGATTCCATTGGTTTGATGGCTGGCTTTGGGGTGGACCTTGCCACATGTTGGTTTTGTCTGGAGGACCCTCCCAAGGACCACCATCAGCATCTGGATTATCCCAGTGAGTGCTGGTCTTTGGTCCCAACTGCTGTGGTGGCTCAGGTGGCCTGTTCTCACTCCATCCTGGACCTTGTGGTCTTGGCTGCCCTGCCTGAGACGTTGGTTCCTTTGAAGACTCCCAGATTGCTGTGCCATCATTTGGCTGGTTCCAGGTGTTGCTGTCATGGCTTGCATTGCTGCTACTAGTGCTGCTTACACTCTTACGCTGGAGTTTCGGAGATTCTTCCATGTCCCAGTTGGTATCCTGGCGCACAGGGGTCTTGCCCCATCCTTCACTGGTGTTGACAGCCCTGGCAATCATTTCCTCACGTGAAGCTCGAGATCTGAAGGGCTGGGTATTTGAGGGTTGACTTGGGGGAAGGCCTCGGCCAGCAGCTTCTGCCCAACTGCTGGGTTGACTGGGAGTCTGGCCCGGGGGCCTCTGTTGCTGCTGTTGTGGTTGCAGTTGTTGCTGAGATTGTTGTTGTGTGCCTGGTTGTTGAAGAGAGGGCTGAGATGGTGGTGGCTGCTGCTGAGAGCCAATGGGTCTCGGCTGGTTGGATGTCTGACCAGATGCATTCCACTCTGATGAGCTTGATGTTGCGGATGCTGCATTTGGAGGTTGCTGTGATGATGGCGGCAAAGCGGAGGACTGGCCCCAAGAAGAGTTGTTTGGTCGAGAGGCTGCATTAGCATTGGTATCAGTGTTGCTACCCCAGCCAGTGGATGAGCTGCTTGGTTTTGTGGATCCTGGTGCACCCCAAGAGGACATGGTAGATGTTGGTGTTGCTGGGGTGATGGTTTGGGTTGGCTTGCTATCAATACTGGCTGGCTGACTCCCCCATCCGGTCGACGCCGAACTCACAGGAGCTGGAGGTGGATCTCCCCATCCACTTCCACCACTGCTGCTTGAGTTAGAGGAGGTGGTTCTACTAGGCTCTCCCCATCCGGAAGGGGTTGGCAGCTTTTGGTTAGTATCCGACTGTCCCCAGCCAGGCGTGGCACTTTGTGATGACGCAGATTGGACCCATCCTGTAGAAGCGGCTGCTGTGCTGGATTTGTCAGGCTGGCCCCAAGCTTCGGTTCCTGCATTTGGTAAGGGCATGGCATTAGGTGATCCCCATCCTGTACTGCTATCAGGTTTTGGTGGGTCAGTACTCCCCCATCCACTAGAAGCTCCATCATTACCACCAACACTGTTCCAGATAGAACTTGCTATTGCAGATGCCCCTTTTGTATCTAATGAGGAAATACTAGTGGATGTGATCACAGATGTGCTGTTGGGGGTTCCATAACCAGATGTGTCAGCAGCACTCGTAGAGGCTACACTGTCTTGTCGACTGATACTGGAATTTAAGTTCAAGCCTTGCCAGGTTGAATGGGGTCCATTACTTTGAGCATTATTTGTATCCTGGGCACCATTCCTAACCCCCCATCCTGCAGTTGAGGCAAGTGGATTGGCTGAGCCATCACCTATAACTGAATGGCTACTTTGCATACTTGAACCTTGATTGTTGGCACTTGATACAGATGACAGGGAACTACTCCAGACACTAGAGTTTAAAGAAGCACTTCCTGGTCCAATACCCCAGGTATTGCCTGAATTAAGTTTTTCATCAGCAGAAAATGAACCACTCCACCCAAGAGAAGCACTGTGCTGTTGACCTCCCTGGGAAGATTTTGAACTGTCTCCCAGATTTGACTGACCGGGATTGCTTGAGCTAGATATCACAGAACCAGACTTGGCAGATGCGGTTTCAATATCATCTACATTAGAACCTGTCTCAGAATTGTCTCCAATGGAGGGCCAGGCCTCTTTGTCATGAGAATCAACTACGATTTCTGAAGAGCCTGCAGGACGAGCTCCAGGTGGACCCCATGTTGTACTTGGATTTGCCTGTGATCCCCAGCCCAGGTCTGATGTACCGCTGGCCTGACTATTTGGTTCTGAAAAACAAACCCATGGTTGGCTTACTTGACTTTGACATTATAATTGATAAAATTGGGCTTAACATTTACTATCTTTGGCTATTTTTCATTGATCCAGTTTTTGAATTTTGAATATGGTCGCTAATCTACACTCCCAAAAAGTGTACTTTAATAATCCCAAAAAAAAATAACCAGCCTCATTCAAGATCATGTAATAATGACAATGTGTTCTACAGTTTGTATTTTGTTAAAATACATGCAAGTGTTAATTCCCAAGAAAATTTTCAGAAACTGAGTTACCCTATTAATCCGATCAAACCTACTGGGTAGTGATGCATTTTTGATGGGGGGGCGCATTATTACAAACAATTCTGCAGTCTGGTTACAATGCTGGACAGACACTTTACAACCTGCATCTTGATTGCCAACTAGGGATGGGTCAGTATCAAAAATGTGTAGATTAAAAAGTCGTCAATGCAAAACCATTCTTATTCCAGGATTCCACTTTCTTGTACACCTCCAACTACACAGGCCACTGACAGGAAGTTATACTTATGAAACCAAAACATGGATGTTTCCTCTCAACAAAATCCAATCAATGTCCCCAAACGTACAAAGGTAAGGGATAAAGAGGTGCAATTTCATCAGATTTTTGGTTTGTTAATGCTCGACGATAGAGGGTTATTGTAATGAGTTTCATTCAATCTTTCTGTATTTTTGTCTGTATACCTCCTTGCCCTTATAACCCTACAACTCTACAAGCAATCGAGTTCAAATTTGGTGGACCGATACTTCATGGGGTACACACGATATTCTTCCAAATTTGGTGAAATTTGAGTAAAACTTAAAGTCAGGAGATAGTTTTTCTTATTTTCAATTAGGCATAAACAAAGCAATCTGCTTCACTGCATCATGTATGTCAATCAATATCATGACCGGATTTCTTGTTCAAAAATTTTTGTCCAATCAGAATTGAACTCTCTTGTGACACAGGCATCCATTCATTATTTCTTTGTGGGATATATGTCTAAGGTATGTGGCACGAGTGGTTTTTCATTAATATTTCAGAAACCCATATAACCTACATATGTTATTTCTATCAGAAAAAGTATTATTACTGCACTTCTGCTTATTTTATTGCATAAAAACTAGGGATGGGTCGGTAGGTCCGGTATCTCCGTATCGAGAGCATTTTACCGAAATACTGTGATGAGATTTTAAAACCGAAACTTCGCTTGTCAACATACATAATGGAAGGAAGAGTTAAACAATTAGAAACATACCCAAAATCTGAAGAAATTATAAGCTTTTATCCCCATATTTTCGTCCATTTGCAGACTTTTATAGTGACATGTTGAGCAGAACTGCCATGTTTTGGTTGCGACACTTTATAACCTAAATCTCCCTTGACAACATATATAATGGAAGGAAAACTTATAATATTGGGAACATGAAATCTGAAGAAACTAGATTGGGCCAACTTGGCGCCAACATATCCCCAGATAGGTCATCACTGACCCAACATGTTTTAACTGGGTATTTTCCATAGGACCTCTTCTGTGTGATATAATCTTGAGGGAAAACATAATCAACCACTTATATAAGAACTTGAGTAATTCAATCCACAATATTTTTATTTTGCAAGCAAAATGATATCCCCAGACGATGGATGTGAATCCAGGAACTTAGCCAACAAGAACTTTGCCCAATGCAAACTCTATCCACAGGCACTTTGCCCATAAGGAACTTTACCCACAACAATCTGACAGGGTAGGATGTTCACCCACAATAGAAATTTTTCTAACTACAGACATTTTCATTTTTTATCAATCAATCAATCAATACTCCATTTAGATAACTACTCAGGATATACAGTGTTGAAAGAGATAAACATTAACTGAACTAAAGTTGCACTATATAAAGTATGAAAGTTGATTTCATTAGCATTTAATTCACTGTTGATAGATTACTGTTTACATAGTACTGCAAAATGGAAACAATAAAAATACCAGAGGTGGCCAAAACCTTTGCAATGAAGAATGCATGTATACAAAAAAAGGTTTCAAGAAAGTCCAACAGTAAAATCTGACAACATCACTTCTCAGCTCAAAATGAAGTTTTAGTTTATATAGTGCTACATGTGCCCTTTTGCATATGCCCTGTTGTTATACCATCATACTGCTTAAACAAAGAGGATGAGTGTTTTCTTCATATATCTGTGTAGAGCAAAAAAAAGAAGATGTGGTTTAAATCTGACTGATGTATGATGAACATCTAATTAAACATCTAGGTGTCAAACATCTAATACATTTAATGAAACAAACAATCTGAGGAAATTACACAATTTTATCTCATATTTTGGTAGATTTACAGGCATTCTTGTTCAAAATTTCCATGCATTTTTTCGACTTTGTTTCCAGTTAACAGTTATTCAATTGGGGTGTAATAAAACATATTTTTTTGGCATTCCGGAATTGCAAAGGTGGAGAGGAAGGGATGAGTGGGCGTTAATATGGATAAATACGGTATTCAGAATAGGAATTCCACAATAGACTTATTTGGAATTTTAAGGAATTTATAATTATTTGGAACGGAATTGTAAGTCAAAGTTTTATTTTTAGTAAATGTGTACATTTTAACTTTCCTGCAACAGTGACTTTCAATTTTTACAAAAATGCTTTTAAGGTAAAGTTTTTGCTAATTTCCCATATATATTGGTTATATGGACAAGATATAAATAAATTCCAATGGCTGTGCAAAGTACTGCATAAAATATCATTTCCAGTGAAATCCTCTATGAACCTTCTTATTCACAGCCGCACAAATGCTAACATGTGTTCATTACGTGACACTGTCTATTCTTTGTAATGTTGTTATCTCCCGCCAGAAGTTGAAGGCCGTGGTCAGGAGATTATAAAATGCCTTCCGTCTGTGATTCACGTTTTTATATGATAAACCTTGATATCTCATTCATTTACAAAGATATCTTCACCAAATTTGCAGGGAATGTTTATGGCTATGAAAACATCTGCAAAAATTGGCCTCATTTTGAAAACAAAATGGCCACCATGGCTGATTGTGTGAAAATCATTAATATGCTGTAAAATTGAAATGCTGCAGCTAGCTTCATCAAATTTTCACAAAAAGACACATGGCTAGGAAAGCTAGCCTGGCAGTAATTTTGGCCTAGTTTCCAAAACAAAATGTACAAAGGCCTTAATCTTCATTATTACTGATCCTAAGGCAGGGGATAACCACTGCGGCAGTAGTCTTGTTTTTTATTGATTCCAGCTCATATTTTTCCCAATCCAGTCCTGGTATTCAAAAAAAAACAACAACTAAAAACTAAGCTACTGCTAACAAAAACTAAGCGTCCCAAAAAGGTTCACTGCAATATAATATACAGTAGAAAAAGGTTTTTCAAAATAAAAACATGCAGTGCTGAGAGAAGAAGTGAAAGTTAAGCAGACAGTGTGGAGGTTCATGCATTGATCAGCTATCTAGACTCTTCCCATAAGGTTTCCCAATACCTCTCAATACATTCTAAAACTCTAAAAGAATAAAAGAGATAAAGGGCAAAAACACAAAATCGGCTATTTTATGACCCCAGTTTGACCCATAAGGGGGGGTCCGGGGGTAAATCTGACCAGCTATCTAGACTCTTCACATATGGTTTCCCAATACCTCTTAATACATTCTAAAGCTCTAAAAGCAAGAATAAAGGAGATAAAAGGCAAAAACACAAAATCGGCTATTTTATAACCCCAGTTTGACCCATAAGGGGGGATCCGGGGGTAAATCTGACCAGCTACCTAGACTCTTCACACAAGGTTTCCCAATACCTCTTAATACATTCTAAACTTTAAAAGCAAGAATATAGGAGATATAAGGCAAAAACACAAAATCAGCTATTTTATGACCCCCAGTTTGACCCATAAGGGGGGGGGGGGGGGGTCCGGGGGTAAATCTGACCAGTTATCTAGACTCTTCACATATGGTTTCCCAAAACCTCTTAATACATTCTAAAGCTCTAAAAGCAAGAATAAAGGAGATATAAGGCAAAAACACAAAATCAGCTATTTTATAACCCCAGTTTGACCCATAAGGGGGGAGTCCGGGGGTAACTCTGACCAGTTATCTAGACTCTTCACACAAGGTTTCCCAATACCTCTTAATACATTCTAAAGCTGTAAAAGCAAGAATAAAGGAGATAAAAGGCAAAAACACAAAATCGGCTATTTTGTGACCCCAGTAGGGAGGGTCTGGGGGTAAATATGACCGCTATCTAGACTCTTCACATATGGTTTCCCAATACCTCTTAATACATTCTCAAGTTCTAGAAGCAAGAATAAAGGAGATATAAGGGGAAAAGATGAAATTGGCTATTTTATAGCCCCAGTTTGACCCCTACAGGGGGGTCGGGGGGGAAATTTGACTTGCTTTCTAGACTTTCATCATATATGGTTTCCCAATACCTCTTAATACATTCTAAAGCTCTAAAAACAAGAATAAAGGAGATAAAAGGCAAAAAGACAAAATCGGCTATTTTGTGACCCCAGTAGGGAGGGTCTGGGGGTAAATATGACCGCTATCTAGACTCTTCACATATGGTTTCCCAATACCTCTTAATACATTCTCAAGCTCTAGAAGCAAGAATAAAGGAGATATAAGGGGAAAAGATGAAATTGGCTATTTTATAACCCCAGTTTGACCCCTACAGGGGGGTCGGGGGGGAAATTTGACTTGCTTTCTAGACTCTCCACATATGGTTTCCTACTACCTCCCAATACATTTTATGGCTCTAAATGCAATACTTAAGAAGATAATAGGGGGGTTCACATGAATTTTAAGCTTTCTGATTGGTACCTGTGAGAAAATCACTCATAAATCGGTCAATTTTCATCGGATTGCTCCCAAAATCTAATCAGCTCACGTCTTTGATAGTATAAACATGTGTATGAAGTTCCAAGCCTCTGCGGTCAGTAGATTTTCCTGAACTGCGATGACGGGCGGGTGTACCCGAAAAAACTATTTTTTGATCATGTGACCTTGATAAAGATCAAATTTAAGCATGTGGAAAAAATTTCCCACGCCTAAGGTATATAACTGCCAAATATGGTTAAAAAGCTTGCAATAATAAGGGAGATATTCAAGGGAGACCATAATGCGGCGGCGAGGAAACTGACGCGAAACCAAATAAGCGCCCTTTCAGGGACGCTTAATTACCTTAACTTGGCTGGCACAGTTAACTGGAAGACGCTGCATTAGCAGTTTGTATCCTGGAACTGAAAACCCAAAGGGAATTTCAAATTCCACAGCAAAACTGGGACAAGCCTTTCCTTTCTTTCCAATGTGATGTCAACTTGATACAAGATTTAAACCCACACAGTTTGTGTTTAGGACACTTGATTCTTTGAAGCACATTTGGCCGTACTGCTGTATTTATCAACAAGATTTTCTTTTATTTTTACAAAAAACAAAAACAACCCACCCACCCCAGGTTGATCAAAATTACAAAAGAAATACTATTCTCTAAATCTCAAATCCACTATACACATTAACAGTGCCGAGTTAGAAAAAGAAACTCCTCTGTAATTAGGACATTGGAATTTGTGATCTGCCCAGTGTATAATATGTTGTCCCAGGTCTTAAGACCCACGCTAAAAATGTAGAAACTATTGTTATGAACATATCTGAAAAGATGGTAGAACACAGAATATTATTTGAAAAATTTAGCTGTGCTTTATTACTATCTAGAATACAGCCTTTGTTAAAGCCTATGACTTTCATCAGCAAAACCTAACCATTTGATTTCCATACACCAACAGTGTCTATCTAATATATCATAATTCAATCTTAAATGAAAAAATTAATCATTAGGATTACATGTTACCTGTTAGTGGATTGGCTATATGGGTTTCATTATCTACTTTTGTCACTCTTCAGTACAGATCCATGCAAGTGTCTGGGACATAGAGGTTAATGACTTTGCTTACATTTTAGAAGCTCTCCATAATAATAGTATATATAAATCTGTGTTGCATTTATGTTGTTCATATTTCATCATTATTATTTCAGAAATTTCATTAAAACTTGGTTTCATCAACCAGTTTTTATATTCAGCAATCACAAATCAAGGCCTGATTTGCAGCAAAAAAAAAAAAAAAAAAAAAACTGTAAACAGATGCTATTGGAAGCAACAGATGCTGATAAATATGTATCAAAAATTGACAAGCTTTCAAGCTAACAACTAAATTTATCCAGACAATACGAGCCAAAGACTTCCCTTGTTTTCATTGGAGTTCTATAATCGAATGTATTCATTTTCATTGAAGCTCTTTACTTTAAAGTACTCAAAATCTCAAATATTCAACAGATTAATGCATTACTTGCAGTATTTAAATTATATTATAGCACTCAATTTTTCATACATCTTTCCAATAAAAAGATGGGAGTTCATATACATCTGCTTGTTTAAGTGTTCCTATGCCAACAATTCTCCATGTTTGATATATTGTACCAATTTGACAAGAGTCAGTAAAATGGTACAAAGAATACACCAAGTCATTCTTAGACAATTTTAGTTTTCTACTTTTCACCTAAAAAAGAACTTTACACTATTTTAATTCATTGTAAATATTGTGTGCGATTACATACAAAAGACATATCAATACTTTAATCCAAATATAAAAATAGCCAGCCTTGGCAGGCAAGAACCCCAGCCCGCAGGTACAGCTAAATGGCCAACAAAATTGAGATTTGGGAAAATCTTAGGAACAACTTCTGTTGTAAAAAGTATAGAGAACCCGTAAGATGTTCTACACAAGATTCACAGGCCATGATTTTTTACAAGTAGTTTTCATATTTTGAAGCCAAAGAAACAATTATAAAGGAGATATAAGGCCTTTTTGATATGATGACCCTCCTATTTGCCAATAAAGATTGATATGGCGGCCATTTTATTTCCAAAACAAGGACACAATTACTCTCAGGCAAGCTTTCCTATCCATTTGCATTTTGTGCAAATCTGATGAAGCTAGCTGCAATATTTTAGGTTAAAGGAAACATTAAAGATTTTAGAACAAACTTTAAGACCCGAAAATTTTAAGTGTTTCCATGACAACAGTTGCCTCTGGATACCCCCAAAGCCTAATCGGCTGTAGATCCTCTTGGGGCAAACATAGCCTGAAAATTTGGTGAAAATCCATGCATGGGTTTAGGCTGTGGAACACCTACAAAGACCTGAAAATCTTAAAAGTGTTGCCATGGCAAGAGATATTACTGAATATCCCCCAAAACCTAATCAGATCTAGATCCTCTTGGGGTAAACATCCCTGAAAATTTGGTGAAAATCTGTGCAGTGGTTTAGTCTGTGGAACACCCACAAGCTCTATGCCCGCCGCCATGACAGCGCAGAGGACGACTATAACCCCAGCCTTTATGGCCTGGGGTTAAAAACCATTTATAGTATTTTATACAGTGACGAAAATAACTAGTGGTGAGATTGTATATAAAACCTAGAGGATTGCTTGCAAAAAAAGAAGATAATGTTTTTGCACAGCAAAAACAAAGCGTCCTGAAAAGGATATAACGGTGAGTGCTATAAAGTATTAAGAAAATGTTCTGCTTCTAGCCTTATACTGTTGTGGCAACCAAAATCTGTGTAGTCTGCTCTATCTAGCACGGTTTTCGAGATATAAGCATTTTTGTGTTTTGCATTTCTTGTGAAAAATTAGAAAATTCAAAATGGCCACCATTTTTGGCGAGACAAAAATGTTTTGAAAATTGAGATGGCTACTCTGCAGAGATACCCTGTGGGTCAAAAATTTTGTTGAAATTAATCTATCTAGCACAGCTTTGCGATATAAGCATTTCTGTGTTTTGCAATTCTGCGAAAAATTCGAAAATTCAAAACTGCCATTTTTTTTAAATTGGGTCAAAAATTTCGTCAAAATTACTCTATCTAGCACGATTTTCGACATATAAGTATTTTTGTGTTTTGCATTTTTTGCGAAAAAATTCGAAAATTCAAAATGGCTGCCATTTTTGCGAGACAATATTTTTTTGAAAATTGGGATGGCTCCTCTGTAGAGATACCATGGGGTCAAAAATTTCGTCAAAATCGCTCTATGTAGCATGGTTTTCGAGATGTAAGCATTTTTGTGTTTTGCAATTTTTGCGAAAAATTTGGAAATTCAAAATGGCCACCACTTTTGGTGAGATAAAATTTTTTTGAAAATTGGGATGGCTACTCTGCAGAGATACCCTGCGGGTAAAAAATTTCATCGAAATCGCTCTATCTAGCACGGTTTTCGAGATATAAGCATTTCTGTGTTTTCCTTATTTGGAAAATTCGTAATGATTACTTAATCATTAATTACTCGGCCATTTCTTAACCAATCAATGCCAAAATCGAATGATTTCCAGATTTTCATAGAATGAATGTATTTGCCAAGTTTCAGGTGAATTGATAAAATCCCTTTCAAGTTATCATCCGGACAAGCTTACCCATCGAAAAAAGACATTTTTGGTCATGTGACGTCTCTGATTGGTCGAAATGTCACTGCAGCATATTCAAAAAAATTCCTCAAGGCTACTGCATACAACTGCCAAATTTGAAAGAATCCACCCAACGGTCACGGAGTTATAAGGAAAACGAAACGCGGAGCCTGATTTTCTCCCATATCCAAACAAGCGTCCCTTGCGGGACGCTTAATTAACACTGGTACCAGAGCTTTGAAATGAAAAGAAATCTGTATTCTGTACCATTCTCACTAATATGGTGAAAATTAACTGCAAGCGGACACGAGTCATAATTTACAACAGGAAATGTCTGTTCTGAGACATTATTAAGAGCAAAAACCTTTTTGGACCTAATTTTTTGTTGTTTTAATGAAGTATTAACCATTAGAAAGCCCAAAATAACTAGAATTATGTCGCTTGCTTTATTGTGAGCCAGCAGTGTATCCCGAACATAGCAAACCTGTAGATGCAATAATAATATGAGTTCTAGGCTGAAGATTCCTGGCCAATGATTCACTATAGGTTAGTGAGACACTGCAAACCTGTAGGATGAATAATGAGCGAGTTACAAGTACTTTTAACTTTGGCTATCCCTGTTTGACCTTGAAAGAATCTGACCACATCAGACCAATAATAAGCAAGTTATAAGCACTTTCACCTTGAAGGAGGGGCTCAAGGTCAAATCTGACCACATCAGAAGATTCCTAGCCCACGAGTTCCTACAGGTTCGTTTCATATTGCAAACCTCTAGGACCAATAATATGTGAGTTATAAGCACTTTTAAGTTTGCTATCCTTGTTTGACGTTGAAGGAGGGGCCCACGGTCAAATCTGACCACATCATAAGCTTCCTAGACCATGATTTCCTACAGGTTGCTTTCATATTTCAAAGCTCTGGGACCAATAATAAGTGAGTCACAAGCACTTTTAAATTTGACTATCCTCATGTAACCTTGAAGGAGAGGCCCAAGATCAAATCTGACCACATCAGAAGATTCCTAACCCATGATTTCCTACAGGTTGGTTTCATATTTCAAACCTCTAGGACCAATAGTCTAAATTTTTGACATTATTTACTCCCCAGAGCATAATTTTGACTCCTGGGCTACCAAAATAATAGGGTGGCCAGATCTCTGCCATAGCAAGCCACTTGTAAAGTTTAAAAAACATACCCCCAAAAAATGTGGCTTGCAGGTTGAACACAAGAAACGATGACTGTGCATGATCCATAGTATCCCCGCTTTTCGGGGATACAATAATGTTTTCAAGAAGCTGTTTTCAAATCTTCTTTGCAGATTTGGTTGTTTCTGTCACAACAAAATGCTCCCACAAGTGGCAATGCCGAGGACCTGTCCGAATATGACCCTGGCTGTTGACCGGGATATAAAACCCTAACTTTGACCACAACAAAATGAAAATGGCCGCCATTTTTGGCAAAACAAACATTTTTTGACATTTGGGTAAACTACTCTCCGCAGAGATACCCTATGTGTAAAAAAAAAAACTAAACCGCTCTATCTTGCACGGTTTTCAAGATACAAGCATTTTTGTGTTTTGCAATTTTTGCGAAAAATTCGAAAATTCTAAATGGCCGCCATTTTTGGAGAGACCACAAAATTTTTGAAAATTGAGAATACTATTCTGCATAGAGGGTTAACTACTCTGCAGAGATATCCTGTGTCAAAAATTTCGTCGAAATCGCTTTATCTCACATTGTTTTCAAGATACAGGCATTTTTGTGTTTCGGGTAAAGTCGCCAGTACACTCTGCCGATACCCTACAGGTTAAAAATTCTTCTATCTCTCTCTGTTTCCGAGATAAATGCGTTTTTGCGTTTTACACAGAAATTCAAGATGGCCGCCAAAAGTGGCGCGAAAAACGATTTTTGGGAAAGGCGCCAATAGACTCTGGATATACCCTATGGGTCAAAAATTTCGTCGAAATCGCTCTATTTCGCTCGGTTTCCAAGATAAACGTGTTTTTGTGCAGAAATACAAGATGGCCGCCAAAACTGGCGGGAAAATGATTTTTTTTTGGGAAAAAGTCGCCAGTAGAGTCTGCATATACCCTGTGGGTCAAAAATTTCATTGAAATCGCTCTACCTCACTCCATTTCCGAGATAAACACGTTTTTGCGTTTTACGCAAAAATTCAAGATGGCCACCAAAAGTGGCAGGAAAACCTTTTTTGACTAAAAGTTCCCAGTAGAGTCTGCATATACCCTGTGGGCCAAAAAATTTTGTTGAAATCGCTCTATCTTGCTCCGTTTCCGAGATAAACGCGTTTTTGTATTTAACGCAGAAATTCAAAATAGCCGCCAAAAGTGGCGGGAAAATGATTTTCAGGAAAAGTCACCAGTAAAGTCTGCATATACCCTCTGGATAAAAAATTTTGTCGAAATCGCTCTATCTCGCTCCGTTTCCAAGATCAACGCGTTTTTGCGTTTTACGCAAAAAATTCAAGATGGCCGCCAAAAGTGGCGGGAAAACAATTTTTGTGAAAAGTTGCCAGTACACTCTTCAAATACCCTGTGGGTCAAAAATTTCGTCGAATTCGCTCTATCTCGCTCCATTTCTGAGATAAACACGTTTTTGCTTTTTTCAGCGTTAAGAAAAATCGTGGCGTTTAGTTAATTGTTAATAAGTCGGCCATTTTGTAATGGATCACTTCCAAGTCTGAGACTTGTTTCACAGAGGGAGTGGAAAAATCCACCGAATTTTCTCTGCGCCATCTCTCAAATAGGGTCCACTTTGACTTGTAGATGGTCCTTGTTGATGACCTTTGAGAGTAGGGGTGTGACTAGTACAAATAATTTGGGTCGATTGCTCGTGGACAAAAAATCGACTCAACATCGAGCCGTCGCGAAGTTTAGTATCGAACATTACAGGAAAACATCCAATATGGCAGCTCCCGTAAACAACAAAAATATAAAGCTTTGAATCGCTTGAATTAGCTGATGTCATCATATAATATACTTAATATTAGTGGTCGGACCGGTTATGAAAATAAAAACCGGTTTTCGGGGCTTTGAAACCGAACGAAATCCGGGATTTCGAAAGTGTACAGATATATGATGAAAATGTTTTACGCCAGCGTACATGAGCTATATTCTCAATATGAAATATGTACTTCCTTCCTGTCTAGACAGCGTGACATCATAGCATCTTTTTCGTTGTCTAAACCTATTAGACCCCTAGTAAACTGATAGCAGGGTCGGTGGGAGGGTCTTGTGTGTACATTGGATAGGGTATTAACTTATAAAAATTTTATTTACTTATTAAATTTGCAATTTTATTGCGTTAATACATCCTATCCAATGGACAATGCTGAATAACTACCGCTTGGTCGGCGGGTAAGTTACTAGGGACTTAGGTGAACTCATAAACAAAATAACAACTGACTTTCTTTCAGGCCCGGGTTGACCTTGTGGTCAGACCCTTAAGGCCATAGTGGGTTAATAGGGACCGGCCCATTGGTCCAAACCGACTTACCCTCCCCCCCTTTTTTAACAGACCTGCTCTGAGGTAGGGGAAGAGAGGGTTGAGTTCAGTCCCATAAGAAGTAGGAATAAACCTCCCGAAGGAAGCATAACACAGTTTGTTTTGTTTTTTTTTTGGATTGGTTCTTAAATATATGTACAACTATTTACATATTTACAGATCTCCTCTAGGTCCTGGGTTATTTGTGGATCTGTTGTGCAGCTACTACAGGACCCAAATGGTAGAGCTCTGAGTCGGCCCAGGCCACATCCTTCAAGTAGAATTGTGTGAAGGTATTATGTGACTTCCAGTGGCAGGCTGATAGAATCTGTTCTAAAGAAACTCCCGACTGGAAGGCCTTAGAAGCAGCAAAGGCCCTGACATCATGGGTGTGGGCTTGGTGATCAGAGAGCTCATAACATAGGATCACAGTTTGCTTGATCCATGAGGAGATGGTGGCAGGGGAGATGTCTTTGTCGAAACCTTTCTTGAAGGAGACAAAGACTACCTCCTTATTCTGCCTGAGGTCCGAGGTCCTGTCCAAATAGTAGCGCAAAGCTCTGACCTGACAAAAGGACCTGTCAGACTTGAGGGATTTATCCAGGGTTGGGGCCAGGGCTGGTATAACCACTGGGGCCACACTGTCTGGACCCTCTTTAGCCAGCTGATTTTTAGAGAGAAAGCTGGGTGATGGGTACAGGGACACCTTGGACCAATCGGATTGGTGTCTGATGTTCTTTTGTTGCCAAGCATGTATCTCACTTCTTCTCTTACCCGAGCCAAGGGCTAAGAGGAAAACGGTTTTGAAGGTCAGACGCTTCATTGACACATCTTTAAGTGGTTCAAAAGGAGCCTTTGTCAGCTGGTGTAAAACCAGGGAAAGATTCCAGGAGGGGATTTCCCTCCCGACCTTTGGGCCTGTCTCTGTGGAAACTATCCAGGAGACGAGTGAGATTTTCATCCTTGCTGATATTAATGGATGGGTTTCCCAACTTATCAGCAATGGCAGACCTGTAGCCATCAATGGTGCTGGGCTGTAATTTTCTGTCCTTGAAGAGGTACATAAGGAAATCGGCAACTGAGTTTATAGGGGGTGCCCTGAAGTCCACCTTATTAGTGATGCACCACTTTGTAAAAATGGTCCACTTTGCCTCATAGACTGATCTTGTTGACCCTCGTTGAGGAGCCTCAATTCTTGCTGCCACTGCTTCAGAGAAGCCCTGCTCCTTGATTGAAGTGGCTCTAGGAGCCATGCATGGAGATTCAGATTTGTCAGATTTCTGTGAGGGATCTGATTGAAGGGCTGTGTCAACAGGTTGGGCAGACTGAGGGGGACCTGACTGGACATGATCACTAGGTCCCAAAACCAGGGCATGTTGGGCCACCCCGGAGCAATCGGGATGATTCCTCTTGCACGGGGAGTCCTGTAACTTCACCACTTTGCCCAATATGGCGGTCGGTGGGAAGGCATATGCGTCCAGATCCTCCCATGGCAAACTGAGCCTCTACTGCTGTGGCCAGGGGGTCTGGTACCGGTGACACAAATTGAGGCAACTTGTTGTTGAACCTCGTGGCGAATAGGTCTATCTGAGGCCGGTGCCACTTGCTGCATAAGATTTGGAAAACTTCTGGAAGGAGAGACCACTCTGGATGGATGGTCTGACCCAGTCTGGATAGTTTGTCGGCTACTACGTTTAGGCGACCTGGGATGTGTGGGGCCTTGAGAGTTTCTTGTTTCTTGGCACACCAAGTCAAGATTCTCCACAATAGGGCACAAAGTGGGCCCGACCTTGTGCCTCCTTCCTTGTTTACATAAGCCACTACCGTTGTGTTGTCTGTTGCCACCAGGACTATCTTGCCTGAGCAAAGGTCTTGGAACTCTTTTAGAGCCAGAAATACTGTTTTTAGCTCCAGATAGTTTATATGCAGCTTGCTTTCCGGTAGTGACCATGCCCCTCTTGCAATGCGCTCTTCTAAGTGAGCGCCCCACCCTTCTTTTGATGCGTCTGTAAAGATTTGCAGAGCATGCTTTATTGGGTGTAATGGTTGACCGTGGAGCACATTGCCCTCCTTCAGCCACCATTGTAAATGTGGGTGCAGAGACTTGGGTATTGGAATGACCTTCTCTAAGGATTCCGGTATCCTCCAGTTGTTTTCGAGGTGCCACTGTATGGGTCTCATGTGCAGTCGGCCTAGGACTAGGTGAGCTTGTTTTTCTATGGCTGTCAAGGACATGAACTGCCGGACCGGACAGGCCGGTAGCACTAGCAGTCTTTGGATTTTCTCTTGGAGGCTTTGCCAACGGTCCGGTGTGGGTCGAACCCGGCCGGACCGGAGGTCGAACTGGTAACCTACAAAGTCAAAGACTTGTTTGGGTTCTAGTTCTGATTTCTCTACATTTACTAGCCAGCCTAGGTCTTGGCACATCTTGACCAGTGTTCAAGTATGTTGGGAGACAATCTTGGTGGGAGGTGGCCCGTACCAACCAGTCGTCTAGGTACTGGTGGATTATTATACCCTTGTGTATGGCCATCAGTTTCACCTCCTTTACTATTACAGCGAACTCCAAAGGCGCTGTGGACAGACCAAAAGGGAGTGCCTTGAATTGGTATGTCCGGCCCTGGACATGAAATCTTAGATATTTCCTGGATTGTTCCTGTATTGGAATGTGGAAGTAGGCATCCTTGAAATCTATCAAGGTGACCCACTCCCCTTGCTGGAGGGATGTTCTGATGGTTTCTGATGTCTCCAGTTTGAATTTCTCCGATTCAGTTTGCTTAGGTCCAGTATGGGTCTCCACTTGTTGTTGGGTTTGGGTACCAAAAACAGACGGTTGAAAAACCCTAGGGAGGTCTGGTTGTGAACCAGTTCTACCACATTTTTGTCTATAAGCTGATGTAGCAGTTCCTGTGAGGATTGACATAGCAGCTTATGACCGTGGGAGACCTTGTGAGATTTGGCCGGATCCGAAAGGGGAGGGTGTAACCGTCTCTCAGGATCTGAACTATTCTCAGACCGGCACCCATTTCCAGCCAAGTTTGCCAAAAAGGTTGAAGTCTGGCCCCTACAGGCAGATTTTGTACAGCAAGAGGGACATTTGTTACAGGTTGGACACAAGACAACGGAGTGACAGAAGAAACACCTTTGACATACTTTAATGTACAATCTTTTTTCATTACAACTGACAAGCCAGGACTTATTCCTTTCCTTTGCGGATACCCGGTTGCAGAAGGAACATGGTTTACAACATTTTATTTTACATGTCTCTTTAAAGATTGAACAGTTAATGTCTCTTTGGGTGTGCTCCCGGCCAGCAGCCGTGCTTGTGGTTTTGTTACACAGTAATTGTCATTTATACGGCTGCTGGCCCTTGGCTGGTCACGAGGAATACTGATGTTTGCCCTTCCCTCGTCTATGCTGGCCGTATGAGGAGACATTCTTCCAGGCCAGTCGGTCCTATTTCTTGGATTCAGATTTCCTGTCTTGTCTTTCACAAGGGTGGTATCTACCCTTTTCGTAGACCGACCCAGAGCAATTTCTGTCAAAATTAGCTATGTCCTCCTCTGCCTGCTTAATAACTGAGTCAGGGAATAAAGTGTCCAATTCCAGTGGAACAGATCTAAGGGCAGTCAGAGTATCAACCTTCACTCCAGCCTTGAGATAAGAGAAGTAAGAATCCCTTCGCAACAGAGTAGTGTTTGCCATGTTGACAAAAACAAAGTCAGTTAAATGCTCCATTGCTTTGGCCATAGCCTGGCACACACTGGAGTTTATTTATTTATTTGGGGTTTTACGTCGCTTTCAACACTGTACAGGTCATATCACGACGGGTAGTTGGAAGGGCAGAGGAAACCAGTACATACAGTTCGTTAGGGTTGTGTACTGTAAACGGCCTACCAACGGCAAGCAACTACCAGCTTTCCCACTTGAGGCCGTGCCGGGAATCGAATCCCGGCCTCAGAGGTGGGAGGCGAGAGTGTTACCACTCTGCCACCGTGGCCCCTCACACTGGAGTTGCTGTCAAACAGGAATTGAAGTTCATCTGTAGCTGCCGATACCTTGTTTGCTGTCTTGCCCTTGGATTCTGTCCGGATAGTACGGAGTTGAGTCTGCATGTTCTGTTGGACCTTCAACAGGCAGTGATTGAAACCGGCTGCTTGGTTGCAGATTATAGACGACTCCCGAGCTGACCTTTCCCACTTTCTTAAGTTTTCCTGGGAGATGGGCCTAGACAGTGGTGGATTGGAAGCAATGCCAGCCTGACGGGCTACCCTGAGGTATGTGCTATTAATGCGTGAAGAGCCAGTATTCCATGTTTTCACTGCAGAACTAGAGTCCTTCTTGGGTTCTGAATGCACACCATACCATTTGCTTTGGGACTTGGCCGGTCGGACAAATTGGTCACGTTGGAGAGTGCCAGCCTCGGTGGTATGAGAAGGGTAACCCTGAACTAGGGTGAGGTTGAGCTTGGACAGTTTGTTACAAAGCCACTCGTCCGTGGGGAGATTGACTGATACTTTGCCTGGAGTTTGAAGTTTCGGTCCGGCAAAAGGGTTGTCATCTGACGTCTTGGCACCAGAATCAATGTCCGGAACATGGGTCCAACCCATATAAGACCCGATTCCCCCTCATTGTTTCTCTATATGACTGTTCCTCCGAGAGGGATTGGTCGGGGTCAGCAAAGGACAAGTCATGTGCGTCAGATAGTTCACCCTCTTCCGGGTACAAATCAACTGGAGGTCTATCCGAACTGAAACTCTCAGAGTCTGAATCACTGGACGAGGTGTTCTTTTTTGTAGAGTCAAAAGCCACAGCAAAAGACCTCTTAGCTGGCTGGTCGGTAACACCAGAAGTCCCTGGTCGGTGTGCGGGCTGAGAAGAATCCGAACCGGCCTTAGAAACAGTGGCAGTAACAACTGGGTCGGTGGCCGGTGAAGCAGAGGCAGCCGGTGGGTGAGATGGCTGTGAAGATGAAGTAGGTTGATCTGATGGTCTCAGAAAAGGCTCAGAACTGATAGCACTGGCCGGTAGAGCATGGGTCGGTGTGACTTTCACAGCACTAAAGGTAGGCTCCCGGTCCAGAGTCTTGGCCAATAGCAGCGCCTCCAACCGGTTGAAACGGTCCGACCATTTTTGTTCCATCACTTCTAGTTTGTGGTCGGTAGATTCACCAGAGGGTCGGTGAGAGGATTTAACCGACTTGTCCGGTTTGACCGGCTTGGAGCTGGCAACCTTCTTGTCTTCTTTCTTCTTTTTCTTCTCAGCTGGTTTCTCACTCAAGCCAGGCGACCCGGAGGTGCTCTGGCCATCCACAACCCCCATTACCGTCACTAGGGACAGGTCCACAAGGGTGGGACTGAGAGTGCTATCTGATGGCGGATTCTTAGCTGGTATTGAAGACTTTAACTCACGCTTCTCTTTTTTCATCTTATATGTAGGTGTGGAAAGTTGTGTTAATTGATCAGGAGTGAGTGAAGAACAATGAGAGCAAGCAGAACCAGGCTTCTCTACACAGGGGTCTTGGCCCTTTTTCTTCTCACGACAGCGTGCGCAATGGCTATGTGTGTCAAAACCTGCCATCATATGGCCACAACCTCCCCTACGTTGACTGGGAGAAGGCATAGTAAGCTACAAGTGCTAAGGAATCCGTAGTATACAATAAATATCAAAATATAAGAGTTCTCACAATAAAACTTGAAAATTTAAATCCTCTCGAAAAATATGTGTGTACAGCACAAGCGCCAAACAAAAAAGATGCTATGACGTCACGCTGTCTAGACAGGAAGGAAGTACGACACGCCATCTGGCGAGTGCACAGTACTGGACTGGCCTAGCCGGTGGAAACACAGGACGTCTTTTTCTGACATTTGGCGGGCCGGTCCGCGCCGATCGGATAAGCAATTGTCCATTGGATAGGATGTATTAACGCAATAAAATATAAGTTTTTCCTCAAATATATATGCTCTTTATTGTTTTGACGAAATATTAACTAGTGCAAAGCCTAATATGATAACGTTTTCAATAACTGGTACATAAATATTTCATCATTTCTACCTAAACGAAATGCGGTATACCGGTTTACCGTTCACACCACTACTTATTATGTTAAAAATGGTGGATTATGCTATTTAATGGCAGCAAGGTATGTTATTTATTTTTTATTTTGTAAAAAACGTAACCGCTTCAATAGGTTGTTGTATGCACACAAGTAGTCGATCCTTAAAAATGGGATTGAATTTTCGTGAAATTTGCCTTGCTCGGCGTGTCGACTGCTCGGTCGCACCCCTATTTGAGGGGAAGCAATTCTCTCTTTTCTTTCAAGGAGAAGTCTTGTTCTTGGAGCTGTTCACTCCTAGACACTAGGCATGGAGGTTGAGATGTTGTAGAATGTTGTGAAAGACTTGGTTGTGGGACTGTTTGAGAAGTGTTGTTGACACTTGTTAACTGGAGTGGGATCTCTGTTGAGAGCTGCACTAGGTCCCAAAACCAGGGCATCCCTGGCCAGCCTGGGGCTATAAGAATGATGAGGTAACTGCTTTGCCTGACTTTTTTGGATCACCCTATGAAGGGGCGCTGTAGGAGGGTAAGCATAAGGAGTGAGACCCAACCAGTTTATGTTCAGAGTATCTATGTCCCAAGCAAGTTGGTCTCGGACTATAGATACATACAATTTAACTTTGTGGTTCAGACGAGTGGGAAATAGATCTACATGAAGAGTGAACCACTTTTGACAGATCTGCTTGAACACCATTCTGTTGGAATGTGCCTGGTTCCTTTTGTTATCTGGTAATGATGGCACCAGGTCATGATTTTCCTCCTTGCTGTTTATGTATGCTACTACTGTTGATTTGTCTGTAGCAACTAACACTGTTTGGTTGTGATACTGGTCCTTGAACCTTTTCAGGGCAAGAGATTCTGCCTTCAACTCTAGAACATTTATGTGTAGCCTTTTTTCCCCGTCTGACCACAGACCTTTGGTAGAGACTTCCTCCAAGTGAGCACCCCAACCTTTGTTTGAGGCGTCTGTAAAGATTTGGATACTGTGGTCTTTGGAGTGAAGGTCCGCGCCCTTCACATTTACAGGGTTTTGCCAACACTCTAGGCGACCTGAAATGGTCTCTGACAAAGGAAGGAAGTTGTCCAATGACTGAGGATATCTCCAGTGCTCTTCCAGATAAAACTGAAAGGGCCTCATGTGAAGGCATCCCCCCGGGACCATTTTCTCCGTTGAGGCAAGCAACCCAATTAGCGACATCAAACATCCGTGTAGGATCAAATCCTGAAGTTTGAGCCATTCTGTTGAGTGGGTTTTACAAGGGCTGAGTCTAGGTGGAATTCGTAGCCCACGAACGAAAAAACAGAGTGGCTTTGAGTTCAGACTTTTCTTGATTGATTATCCACCCTAAGGACTGTGTCAGATCTACCACGGTCTGAGTGTTCCCTTGTGCCTCCTCCTGGGATGGGGCCCTGATCAGCCAGTTGTCCAGATATTGGTGAAGTCTGACTCCCCTTGTGAGGGCCATCAACTTTACTTCCTTTACAATCCTTGTAAAGACTTGAGGGGCCGTGGCTAGGTCGAAAGGGAGGGAGGTGAACACCCGAGAATCGTGGCAAAACCATAGATACTTCCTTGAGTTTGGGTGGATGGGGATATGTAGGTAAGTGTCTGACAGGTCTATGGACGACACCCTGATTTCCTCTGGTATTCCATTTCGAACCTTTCCACTAGAAGAAAGGTGTTGAGCCTGCTTAGGTCTATCACTGGCCTCCATCTTTGGTGAGGCTTGGGAACTAGAAACGATTTTACATTTTCTACCCTTTCTACAGCATTCTTTGACAGAAGAGACTGGATACAAGAGGCTAGAGCTAGATTTTTGATGGGCCTTGTATCCTGATTGAATCAGAGGAACTCTGGCTAATTTTGGTTTTGTAATGAATGGTAGAACGTGACCATTGGTAATAATGTTTAACATGTTGTTTGGGCATTTTCTGTTTGCCAGTCTCTTCTGAAAGAACGGAGGCAATCTCCTACTGGTGGACTAAGGGAGGCTTTTCAGCAATCATTGGGAAGAGGGGTTTCCACACCCTCGTCCCCTTGAGTGAGGTTGAAAACGCCTCTGGAGCCTCTGTTGTTCGATTTTCCCCTACCTGAGGAAAACAATTGGTTACTGCTTGCAGTGGATTGTCCCCCACAGGGGCATTTTCTGTAGGAGCCGCTTTTCTCATAGTGGGGACCACAAAGGGGCTTGTTTTGATGTTGTCCAAAACCCTGAGAATCTTTAGAGGTGCCTTTTTTAAGGAGGAACTCTTCTCCATCCTTAACCAACTGAGACTTAACAAATGAGTAGGTCAAAAGGGAGAGCTCCTAAGTTTTTGTCATCTCGAATCCCCTACATGAGGTTCAAGAAGGGTCATCCCAGCCTCGCGTCTTAGCAGGCCGGGTTTACCCATGGTGTACAACTCTCTCTGGAGAATATGGGATAAGGACTTACTTAGGCAGGCTAGAGATCTCTGCTAAATAAGAATCCTCTTATTCAGAACTTCAAAGTAGTCACAGGCATTTTCATTGCCACGCCTGGCTGCCTTTTCAGGATTGGCACCATTTTGAATTTGGCTTTTAACCTTCTTAAAAGTAGACTGTCCTGGCACTTCTCCATGGTGGAGTTACAAACAGAAGCAGTCTTACCAAAGGTAGCCGCTGCTGAACCTGGTTGTGTTATTATGTTGACTTTGATTTACTTAGTCGTGCTTCTAAAATGGGTTATTCGGCATTAACAGATATTGAACTAAATCAATACCACCACCTGCTGAGTTGTTACTTTCGACGTGACAAATTATCTTTGGCTACAGCTGTTCTTTGGCTAACTCAGTGTGGCTTCATTTCATTGGGAGCTATGCAAGACGGCCTCGAGCAGCTAGGGCTGGGCGGAGCCTAGGGTTTATATAAGGCTCATGTAAACTCAGAACTAGCAGTCTGATGGGATTGAGAAGTGGGGATAGTTCTTGTAATAAAGACATCAACTCTATTATTGATTTTTAACTTGTGTAAAATAAGAGAATTTTGGTGACTCCCCTTGGTCGATCCTGGTTTATACCTACATTCCTACCAAGGCCAAAGAAAGAGGACATGGTGGAGATCCGGACTGGTGTCAAATAGACAACTACAAGAACTACTCCAGTCAAATAATCCCATCCTCCACAAATTGAGAAGTATGGATCAGGCTCAGCAAACTCCACTCCCACCAAGAGAAGGATGACAGCAATTAGTTGAAGAACTGCAAACTGAACAGCACCAGCAACAACAGCTGCAACCAGATCCAGGACAACAGCAACAGCTCAACCAGGAGCAACCACAACAGTTGCAGGCTGAACAACATGAACCACCACAGCAACAGCCAGATCAAGAGCAGTAGCTTAACACCCACCCCAGCAGAATGCCCCAGGAAATCTTCCTCAGCCAGGGCCCCACAACCTCCCAAACAAAATATTCACCATCCAATTACCGCTCCCCAACAAAATCTTCCCCACCCAATTATCCCTCCCTAACCAACTGTCCCTCCCCAACCAACACCCTTTCCCATACATCTTCCCCAACTTTCCCTCTCACTTCACACAAATTCCCCTACCCAGTCAAGAATACCCTTAGACAGTCTTCCCTTCAAACTGTCCCAATTCTTGGGAGATCTGCAAGAAAATCCCAGCAGATTTATGAAGGACTTCAGACTAGCAGCCACTATTTCATCCTGGCCAAGAGATTTGTGGCCCACAGCCTTCCAGCTTTGTTTAACAGGTGCAGCTAGAACATGGTTTGAGAGATTGTCACCCATAATATGATCCAGACCACATTTTCACAGTTTCTGAGAAAATACAGACCAAGTGGTATATACTGGGCAGCAGAGTCACTATTCTCAAACAGTATCCAAGCACCTTATGAAACTGTCAATTTGTCAACAGAACCACTGAACTGGGAGGACGTGCCGGTAAATCAGAGAGAGACACTGTTCACCAGTTTATCAAGGGACTCTCACCACCGTGCAAAACTCACACCTTAACCCAGGGACCCACTATATTAGAGGAAGCCATAAACATTAGAGGAAGCCATAAACAAAGCCACCTTGTATGAGAGTGCAATGAAGTTTTCCCAGCCATCTTCACTTCAACCCATGACAGAAGGATAAGGAGACAGACCAAAACCAGCGCAGGGACACACGAGACTTTGGTGCAGTTTTTGTGGGAAACAAGGAGATTTACTAAAGAACTGTCGAGCAAAAACAGAGGATTAAGCAACACAGCCAGGGAAGACAGGCGCCAGTACAACAGACAGCAACCGCAAAGATTTTGCCTTGCCTGGTGTTTACGAAAGGGCTGGTTCTGATAGGGTCAAAAACCCTTAGTGTTTTTAGGAGTAACTTTTAAAGGAGGAACTCTTCATCCTTGACCAATTGAGACCGGAACAAGGAGTGGGCCAAAATGGTGCGCTCCTAAGTTCCTGACTCTGGAATCCCCCAAATGAGGTTGAAGATGGGTCATTTCAGCCTCACATCTGCTAAGGATTGAATTACCCATGGTGTACAACTCCCTCTGGAGAATGTGGGCCAAGACCTTACTTTGACAGGCTAAGGCTCTCTGCTGATTAAGAATCCTCTTATTCAGAATATCTAGGTAGTCACAGGTCTTTTCATAACCATGTCAGGCTGCTTTTTTAGGATTGGCACCCTTTTAAATTTGGCTTTTAATCCTTTTGACCTTACCCTTGATACTGTCCTGGCATTTTCCCAAGTTCAGGTTGCACTCAGATGTAGTCTTGGTGAAGGAAGCTGAAAAATTAAGGGTACAGAGATTATGCCTTGCCTGAAGCTCAAACTCTTTGGCTAATGGTAGGCGGATCTTGCCCATAGGGGCCCCGGAGGGTCGAGGGGAGACAATCTGTGTTCAATTCTTGTATTTGTCCTCAAAACAAGGTTGTCCCAATTTGAACCACTTGGAAGCGGAAGCAGGGGGTTTTGATATATTTACCCTTGGGTAATTTAGCAGCCTACAAGTCCTGTTCAAATTTATCAAAAGTATCTTTTAGTTGAGGACTGAGTGGGAGCATAGCTAAAGGGCCCCTTGGCCTAAGTTCCTGTTGGCCTGCTACGTCATTTAGACCCCAGACTGTTGTAAAGGACCTATGCATACTGTCCCTGGGGTCAGGGAGATTCAAAATCTGCATAAACTTTCAATGTCCTCGGTATATTGCGAGGGCAAGTCAGACATATCTACTCCACAATAAAGTACAGGGTCTGAATCTAAATTTGTTTGCCTTGTTCAGAAGCCCTTTTGGGCTTAGAGGACTTGACTTGCACAGAAGCCTCAGATGACGTGACATATTTAGCCCAAGACTGAGCTTTCCTTTTATCCGAGTGTTTGTTCGGTTTTGCAGCAACAAAAACTTGGATTGCTCGGAGTTCGGATCTGAAGTGTACTCAGATTAGTACTCGGATGACTTGCAAGTCAGGTTGTTGGCTCGAACCAGGCTTCAGATCCAAAGCGGAGATCCGATCCACCCCCACTTCGGAAGTCAGGTTAACAGGAAAGTCAAATTGTTGACTTGTGCCAGGTTTAGGATCCGACTCAGTGATCTGATCCACTACTGAGTTGGGAAGGGGTTAAAATTCTGCACTACTGCAGAAATTATTTGTTGTGAAGCAATATTGGGGAAATAAGGCAAAAGTATTTCAAAAGCCAGATGGCATGTTTGCCACCTGCCTTGCAAGTGTGCATTAAAAATCAGTTTATTTTACAAAGACCTTGTAAGTAAAATATTCTAAATATTTATATTTTCATATGTATATCAGAAATATATTTAATCTTTTATAAAATGCACAAAAAAGGGACGACTTTATTTTGCCAGGCCAAGGTCTCCCAGCACTTGCTGTCTAGATGATGAAGTCATTGAAGGGGTTTCCCCGAGGATTCCCTTCAACAAGGACTTGGTTGTGTACTTTAATTTATATTTTAACCCTTTAAATGGTCAAAGAATATAGCAGACAGGGATTAAACATATAAAATATTTTATTTCAACAGGCGTAGGTCGTGTATATAAGCTACATGCACTAGTCTTGGTCGTCCACTCTTCACATGGACCCGGAAGGGGATTAAAATTGGAAAATATGTTAAATATACTTATCTGTTCTGTGAATTGTCACAAAATTAAGATTCTATGTAATAAAATAAGGAAACTGCATGAATTAAAACATCCAATAATACGTATATCCAGTGTAGCAAAATAAAATTCGAGAGCGATATTCAGACGCTTCCAAGCAATATGGTGGCCAACCAGGAAGTACGCACGCCAGATGCTATGGCCATCCGATATAGCATTCCGTTCCACATGGTAAGCTATTGTAGTGGTATAAAAGCAGTGATTGTGGAGTTATAAGCAATTTACTCAAAGTAGCTACTAGGCCCATTGCTAACTTAGCTAATTATCTAGATCTACAAAAGCAGCAAAAAAAAACTGGTGGTGTAGTGGTTAGAGTGCTCGCCTTCAACCTCAGCGGTTGCCGATTTCGAATCTTGGCTAGGACACTTCATGTCGGAAGGTTGGTAGTAACTTGCCAATGCCCAGAGATTTACAGCACAGAAACCTGACCAACTAGTACGCACTGGTTCCTCCACCCAAAAACGTCCTGTCGCAATATGAGCCTGGCTGTTGAACATGATGTAAAACACAAAAATAGCATCAGAGATGCCCGTACCCCACAGCCTAGGGAAATATTTTTAACAACATGAGATATGGAAGTACTGTATCAGCACAAAGTTCAGGATACTTTCAGAGCACTGTCAGTTATGTAAAGGTCCAAACCGTGTTTAAATGGAGAAAATAATGTCTAAAAGAAAGATAATGAATGTAAAGATGAAGTATTAAAACAAGATAATTCAATAAGATGACAGCATTAATCAGTAAACTAAAATTACAATACTCTTTATCTACATCTGCATGGCCGAATTATGGTTTAGATGTTTTGAATATAACCATGCATACAGAAGTGGTAATACATTCAATGAATGCTTCTGTGTGGTGTTGGAGCAAAATCTGTGGCTCACTTGATGAAATTGCACCTCTTACAATGGGAAGTTATAAAAGTAAAATTCTTAATAATTCTAATATGACTTTAACAGTGCTTAATCTGCATCAAAAGACAGACCCAAAGGTGCAACAAGATTTTAAAGGTCAAGGTCACTACAACAAGGTCAAAGGTTCAATTAAGGTCACACCATGATAATGCACACCTATAACCCCTAACCAATGTCCCTACCAAGTATCAACTTCCTACACCTTACAGTTTCCGAGATATAGCCCAGAAAAGATTTTATAGGTCAAGGTCACTATGGCAAGGTCAAAGGTCAAATCAAGGTTAGACCATGACGTTGCACACCTACACCCCCTAACCAATGTCCCTAGTATGTATCAACTTCCTACACCTCACGATTTCCGAGATATAGCCCTGACAAGATTTTATAGGTCAAGGTCACTATGGCAAGGTCAAATCAAGGTCAGACCATGACATTGCACACCTACACCCCCTAACCAATGTCCCTACCTAGTATCAACTTCCTACACCTTACGGTTTCCGAGATACAGCCCAGACAAGATTTTATAGGTCAAGGTCACTACAGCAAGGTCAAATCAAGGTCACACCATGACGTTGGACACCTACACCCCCTAACCAATGTCCCGACCAAATATTAACTTCCTACACCTTACGGTTTCTGAGATACAGCCCAGACAAACTTTTTCCCGCTGCCCGCCCGCCCATCCTTACACCATGGGTGAAAACAATATCCCGACAGCCCTTAAGGGCTGTGGGGTAAAAACTAATTCTAAATCCAGAGAAAACTGCATGATGCTCACATACGAGGCATTTTAAAATCTCCCACAGAGACAGGGTAGGGGGACTCTGAGATAAAGAAACCACGGACATATGGGTAATTATTACATATATTTTACATCTCAATTCTCAATATATACCCATGTATAATTGTGGAAGAGCTTAAAATATTAGAAACAAATTATATCTGAAGAAATCAAAAACATTTATCTTATATGTACTTCACTTCCCGTTAGTGATTATTCAATTGGGGATATACAAAAATGCAACTTTTTTTCGGAATGCTGGAATTGCAAAAGTGAAGGAGAGGAGGTTAATAGGGAGGGAACGTGTAGAGTGTAGACACATATATTCAGTACATAAATTGAACCAGTATTGAAGTCCTTGTATAATAAATTGCTATTATTTTCTTTTTTCAGTTGTAAGTGAAAGTCATAACCAAATGCTGTGGACATTAAGTTATAAGGAATCTACTGTAGTAAAGTTTAAATGTACAAATATATACAACATATTCTGCTTAATTCAATAAAAAAATATTTAACCTTATTTAATATACACAAATGAAAGTACAAAAAGTTTAGCCATTTCAGATGAACAACACAAGTGACAATAATGACACTATCACAAAATATACAAATACAGAAAATCTTGTTCCCCCTAAAAAACTTAGAATTTCCCAGCAACCTCTGCACATTAATATCTAAATGTTATGCGGCAGTAAAAGAACATAAACTGCAGTGAAACTGTGCAGACAGAAACAACAAAAATAAAGAAAAAAAATGCACAAAGAAAATAACAAGTTGTACAACTGTCTGGTGACAGAAAAAAAAATGTAGTTAAAAACTGGTGTAAGTGGGCACTGCTCAAGGATGTATTCCATCATCTGGGATCTTCATCAACTTCTGTCACACAAACAATAAACGAGAACACAACTCTACAACAAAACATGGAACATTTTCACACTGAGATACTTACTGTTCTGCACTTGTGGTGGCCAACTGTTTGAATCACCCATTCCAGGCCAACCAGATGATCCACCACTTTGGCTCCATATGTTACTAATTATTCCTATATGAGATAAAAACGTCCATATTCTAATACTACAAAGTAATTAGATACCGGTGCCATATGTAATGAGATATTCTGAGAAAATATTCTAGACAGAAGCAAATCTACATAAAGTATTAACACGTATAAAACACACCAACTAAACATTAAAAAGCCAGAGGTGTTAAGTATCATTTTAAAAATTTCATGTTAACTGTGTAGCGGGCACAAATAAGAACCCTGTTAACTTTTGCTTCCCAATAACTTTCATTATTAATTCACTTTCCTGTCATCTGCAATGTATCAAACTCTTTTTATACTTTTTTTAAGCACTATTATTTTTGGGGGTGTGAACAAAAAGCTGAAACTTGTCAAACAATCAGTGTAATAGGAAAGTCTATCCCAATTTTAATATTCGAGTGCTAGAGTGTAAAGAAGTACCACTGAAAGAGTTCATTTTTTACACAATAACATTAAGAACACCACTTAAATAAAATCATATACCATTTTTGCAATGATATTCACTACTCCCACCAAGGAGGTTATGTTTAGCAAAATAAGTACAAGAGGGTCAAAGATGCCCCAAAAGGCGGGTTGCGCAGGCAGCAATAAGGTTGGCGACTGCTGTAATTACATTTAGAAACAAGGAAAGAAATGTTAGGTCACCCAGTTAGGGTGAATGTGTTAGGCATGCTAAGAAATGTAAAACTTGTAATCTAGATTACATAATTGTATCTAGGCTATAAACGGACAAACGTAAGGTTTATTTGTTTATTTGGGGTTTTACGTCGCTTTCAACACTGTACAGGTCATATCACGACGGGTAGTTGGAAGGGCAGAGGAAACCAGTACATAGAGTTCGCTAGGGTTGTGTACTGTAAACTGCCGACCAACGGCAAGCAACTACCAGCTTTCCCACTTACGGCCATGATGGGGATAGAACCCCGGCCGCAGAGGTGGACAAACGTAAGGACGGAATTACACCAATTTCAAAAGCAACTTAGCTATGATGGTGATGTATCTCCCTGTCAAGTTTGAATTCGATTGGACAAAGCATTTTCAAGTTAGAGTCCGGAAACGAAGATGTGGACGGACAGATGGATGGACAGACAAATGGACAAAAAACGGACAAAAAAACAAACAGAATTACACCAATTTCGAAAGGAACCTACCTATGATGGTGATCTATCTCCCTGTCAAGTTTGAATTCGATTGGACAAACAGTTTCCGAGTTAGAGTCCAGAAACGAAAAATGTGGACGGACAGACGGACACATCAATCTAATAGGCGGGTTGGTTACACGCAACCCGCCTAATAAAACAGTTTGGGATGGATTATGATGAAATTTTCAAACACTGTCGTCAATGACACAGGGAACAGATGATTTGATTATGGTTGTGAGTTGGACCTCCATCTGGATTCACATTTTTTATCACTGTATTCGTAAGCAATACTGGAGGTGTTGGGCTATTTCAGATGTATTGCACTCTCCAGTGTTTGTAATTTTATATAGTGACATGAGCTGATTCCAAAGATATATCATGAAGGCTTTTTATATTTGCTATTTCTTAGTGATGGGACGATGTTTGCAAACTTCGGTATTATCGCTCGCTGGCTAATTGCCAATCAATGATCGGTAAAATTTAAGTACAACCGATACTTGCTAAATCCATTTCTTTGCAGCCTTTTGGTCACAATAAAATGTTAACCTTAATAATATTTTGTAAAAATCTGAAATATTCATCAGTTAAAATCACAAAACTAGCCATGAATGCAACAAAAATAACGAAAATAGAAACACCTTGGGATTTTCCAACTGTTGTCAAGGTAATCATAAAATCAGCCAATCACAAGTGAGGATACATCATGCATGGTATGTTAGTGAGGGAGACGTCTGTGAATGGCTTTTAGATTTTATTTTGGTCATATTTGTGGTAATTTGTGTGTATTTTACTTGTTATCATTTAAGGCTGTGACGGGTGGTTAAAATCCATCCTGGTACCCGAGCTACGTAAATTTGTCTCGCACTTCGGTATTCGCGTGTTTTAGAATGCACGTTTTTTCCTCTCCATAAACAAAACTGTGGTTTCCGGAAACGATGTCTTAGCATTAAAATAGTGGTGAAAGGTAATCAAAACTTACTATATTGTTATAAAATGAGGAGTATTGTATAGAATATCCCAATAAACAAATAATTCCGCCATTTTGCAGTGTTGTCATTCTTTGTCGTCCTAAAAAACGTGATAAAGTGGGCGACAATATAATATATTATAGTAGTTAACGACGATCGGGTGGACCAGAAAGCACTCGAGATCTTCCCAAATCGACTCCACTCGCGAATACCGACCACTCGGTCGCAGCCTTATTATCATTTAATATTTGATTTTTCTGTCTGGTTTACACTTTCGACTCCATAATCAGAAAAGTTTGGTCACAAATGTCCGATCCGAACATCGACAGGTAAAATCCAAGCGATCTCCCAGCATTACTATTTCTCATTCACAGGAGCCTCCATAATAGATATTTGTTTACTTATGTACAACTTCACAGGTAATTGATGTCAAATAGCTTTATCTGTAGTTGTCACACCCTTTATCCTTTTGAATGTTTAAAATACCTATTTTTCAGAAATTGGTAGCTTCTTTTTGAGGAGAATATTTGGATACATTTTTTGTGGTTTTTACATACACAGAAACAACACCTTCCCAATTTAAGACCACACTATACAGACTTGATACACTGCACAAATCAGGACTCCCTTTGCATTAAAAATGCTCCCAATATTTGATAAACACATCCAACATTCCATAACCATGAAATTGCTAATTTCAATTCTACATTTTTATTTTCAATCTGGATCCAGTCATGGTATGATTTATGCAGGTAAATGAAGCTACAAAATTGGTTTTCAAAAGATCTATATTTAGATGGTCTTACAAAATTGATATTGAATAAACTTAATTATATGTGCACATTTTTAGCAGGATCCAGATGTAAAAATATAAATTACTTTAGGAGACAAAGAATATGCATTAACTTGTCAAATGTAGTTTCAATTTAACAAGCTACATGCTTCAAAATTAAACTAAGCTTTTAAACTGACCCATTTTGTTAACATAGTTTTACCATGGAAACCAAACTTATTATTTACAAAGATTTAAAAAAACCATCTAACCCCACATATGGAAACAAGCTGTTAAAATGGCAAGATAAGCAATATTTCTGGAATGGCTTTCTTTTGAAGTAAATCACTAATCTTGATATTTTGAAGCCACAGCCCACTACTTACCATGACTATTCACATCCATTCATGAGTCTTTGCATTGACAAACAATATTATCAGTACATCTTTTATATATACAATAATTACACTCTAATCTCATTGCAATGAAACCAAGACTTACTGTTAGTGCAATTGTTGTACTTCAATCACAACTCAGAATTTCAGTTCACTCAACATAAATTTCATGTTAAAACTAGACCTACGCATCAGAGACTGATGCAAATTTGTATCCACCGAAAAAACAACTCACCAAAGCCAGTGAACCACTGTTTGACCTTGAAGGAGGGGCCCAAGGTCAAATCTAACATCAGAAAATTCCTAGCCCAAGATTTCATACGAGTTGGTTTCGTACTGTAAACTTCTAGGATCAATAATAAGCGAGTTATAAGCACTTTTAACTTTGGCTATCCTCGTTTGACCTTGAAGAAGGAGCCCACGGTCAAAACCGACCACGCTAAAAGATTCCCAGCCCATGATTTTCTATAGGTTTGTTTACCATCCCAAACCTCTAGGACCAATAATAATCGAGTTATAAGCACTTTTAACTTTGGCTGTCCTCATTTGACCTTGAAGAAGGGGCCCACGGTCAAATCCGACCACACCAGAAGATTCCCAGCCCATCATTTCCTACCTGTTGGTTTACCATCCCAAACCTCTAGGACCAATAATAAGCGAGTTATAAGCACTTTTAACTTTGGCTATCCTCGTTTGACCTTGAAGGAGGGGCCCAAGGTCAATTCCGTCCACACCAGAAGACTCCCAGCCAATAATTTCCTATATGCTGGTTTACCATCCCAAACCTCTAGGACCACTAATAAGTGAGTTATAAGCACTTTTAAGCTTGGCTATCCTTGTTTGACCTTGAACGAGGGGTCTAAGGTCAAATCTGACCACACCAAAAGATTCCCAGCCCATGATTTCCTATATGTTGGTTTACCATCCCAAACCTCTAGGAGCAATAATAAGAGAGTTATAAGCAATTTTAAGTTTGGCCGTCCTTGTTTGACCTTGAAGGAGGGGCACAAGGTCAAATCCGACCACACAGAAAGATTCCCAGCCCATGAGTTCCTCTCTGTTGGTTTACCATCCCAAACCTCTAGGATCAATAATAAGCGAGTTATGAGCACTTTTAAGTTTGGCCATCCTCGTTTGACCTTGAAGGAGGGGTCCAAGGTCAATTCTGACAACATCAGAAGATTCGCAGCACATGATTTCCTATAGGTTGGTTTCACATTGCAAACCTCTAAGACCAATAATAAGGGAGATATAGGCACTTTTAAAGTCCGCTAGGTGGGTTACTTCGGCACTCCGTGGATAACCTTGAATTAAGAGCTTCAAGGTCAAATGTGTGCAAGGTTGTAGAGGACATGTATATCTGTTATACATATCACCTATGAAGAGATTCAACCTTCTACCTATGAGAAACAGCCAGTAGAAAAATGTCGATTATTTTCAAAGAAATGCCCGTGGCGGCCATCTTGTTTTTCAGAATGAGGCTATTTTCCTTCCCAGAGAAGCTTACCCCCCAATGAAGATATCCTGCAAATTTGGTGAACCTAGCTGCTGTCGTTTTCCTCTTAGAGCGTTAACGCCGAAAATCTCTACGCGCGGCGGCGGCGTAGCGAACGCTAAACCAAAGTATCCACCGGATGCTTCCGGTGGATACAATAAACAAACTTAATACAGAGGTAGATAGGTATAAGAGTAATTTGAACATGGAGCTAATTTGGATAGCCCCGCAACATAGGGCCAAATTTCATACCTGAGCAGTCAAACTTTATTATATTTACTTTAACACCCCTACTTTAAGCAATGTAATAGATGTCTTCCTGGGGCATTCACATAACTGTAAATTGAATCCATCGTGTAATTCCAGAAGTAAGTGGTTAGAAGTCTATACTGTCAAGTCGCTATAATGTAGTTAAATTTGGTTTCAAGATCTAGACATCATCCTTGGGCTTAGATATACCAAAACCCAAATATAAATGAATCTTCTACATACTTTTAGAGTAATTATCCAAATGACAAACTCTGACAATTATTCACAAGTACTGGCCGTATTTTTTTTCCATAGGACAGTGGGAGACAATTGTAGGCAATTGAACAAGGCAGAGGTCTCTTCCCAAAATAAAGGAAGGATCAATATTTAATAGTGGTGAGACTGTTTACAGACCTCCAGACCAGTTACGGGGGCTCTGACACAAACGAAATCTAGTATTTCGTAGGTTTGTTACTGGCAATGAAAGAGTTTTCGCAGACGTACATGAATAAGAACTTGCAACTGGAAATGGCTTTGGCGAGATCTTCTCAAGTATGTAAACAAATTTTCTTTGCAGATTTCGTTATTTATACCAAAAACGAATGAGAAACCAGATACCTGTTTATCATTCACACCACTAATACTTAAGAAAATAAGATAGTGCCTTATAGTGCTGGGACGATGTTCGCAAACTTCGGTATTATCGCTCGCTGGCTCATTGCCAATCAATGATCGGTAAAATTTAAGTAAAACCGATATTTGCTAAATCCATTTCTTTGCAGCCTTTTGGTCACAATAAAATGCTAATCTTAATAATATTTTGTAAAAATCTGAAATATCCATCAGTTAAAATCACAAACCTAGCCATGAATGCAATAAAAATAACGTAAATAGAAACACCTTAGGGTTTTCCAACTGTTGTCAAGGTAATCATAAAATCAGCCAATCACAAGTGAGGATACATCAAGCATGGTCTGTTAGTGAGGGAGACGTCTGTGAATGGCTTTTAGATTATATTTTGGTCATATTTGTGGTATTTTGTGTGTATTTTACTTGATATAATTTAATATTAATATTTTATCTGTCTTTTGACACTTCGACTCCATAATTGGTAATGTTAGAAGTTTGGTTACAAATGTTCGACACGAACATCGACAGGGAAAATCCAAGCGATCTCCCAGCACTAGTGCCTTATTACAAAAACCAATTTTGAGAAAACAAGAAAAAACATTTATGAAAAATTGCAGAGATGCCCGTACGCTAGGGACGTCATCGTTGGGAAGTTTGCTGTCTCGATACCGTGAACAAAACAGTGGGCGATATCGTGGTATTTATCACTAAGTTTATATCTACATTTCAACTTCATATTTTTAATTCAAAACATTATAAACCCTGTAAATTCTCCGAAACAACAAAGATTTTTACTTTATTAAGGGTAAGATCCAAGAATCTTCATTTTAGAATAAGCTGAAAGCCATTTCCAGTTACGAGTTCTGGCTCATGTACACCCACGTATATACTTTTCATTAATGTAGTCACTAAACCCCGGAAATCGGGCTATGAAAACAAAGCTTGATATCGTGTGCGGACTTGAAACATCGGCGATATGATGATATCACGGTACACGATGACGTCCCTACCGTACCCCACAGGCCAGGGAAACAATTTTTGACAGTATGAGATATAGAAGTAAACATAAAAAGATCAAAAACAGCATCGGAGATGCCCATACCCCACAGCCTGGGGAAATAGTTCTCACACCACGAGATACAGAAGAAGTTAACCAGTACAAAGATCAGAAGACTTTCAGAGCAAATGGTGTCAGCTTTAAAAAGATCCAAATAATGTTTAAATAGAGAAAATAATGTGCAAGAGAGAGAAAATGTACCATAACAATGTACCACCCAACTGTCACTTCCCACACCTTACAGTTTCCGAGATGTGGCTAAAAGAAGGTCAAAGTTACTACAGCAAGGTCAAAAGTCAAATCAAGGTCACTTCGTGATGTTTAACACCTACACTCCCTAACCAATGTCCATACCTAGTATCGACTTCCTACACCCTATAGTTACTGAGATATATTCAAGAATTTAAAGGTCAAGGTCACTACAGTAAGGTCAAAGTTCAAATCAAAGTCTCGCCATGACCTAGAACACCTACGCGGAAAAATGTTCCTACCAAGTATCAACCTCCTGCACCTTACAGATGCCAAGATGTAGCCTGGACAAGATCATAAATGGCAAGGTCACTACAACAAGGTCAAACGTCAAATCAAGGTCACACCATGACATTGCACAGTTACACCCCGTAACTAACGTCCCTACCAAGTATCAACTTCCTGCACCTTACAATTTCCCAGATACAGCCCAGACAAGATTTTATATGTCAAGGTCACTGGGGCAAGGTCAAATCAAAATCATAACATTGTACACCTACACTCCTTCACCAATGTTCCTACGAAGGATCAACTTCTTGTGCCTTACAATTTTGAATATAAAGCCTGGACAATATTTTAAAGGTGAAAGTCACTACAGCAACGTCAAATCAAGGTCACACCATGATACTGCACACCTACTCCCCCTACCCGAAGTCCTCATTAATATGAACTTGCTACCCCTTACGGTTTGAGATATAGGCGGGATTCGATTTTTAAACTCAGGGTCACTACCGTAAGGTCAAATCAAGACCACAGTTGCAAACCTAAACCCCCAATATCCTGCACCTCATCGTTTCTGAGATACAAGATTTTTCCACCCACCCAAAATCCATTGTTGAAAACAATACCTCCACAACCTTTAAAAGTTGTTTGGTAAAAATACAGTTCTATGTACTCTTAAGTGTGACTGCCACTGACTGATGATCAATCATTTTGATTGTGGAAGTTAGAAAATTGCAAATTTAATAAGTAAATTAAATTTTTATTTTAATACCCTATCCAATGGACAAATGCTATTCCGGTCGGTGCAGACCGGCCCGCCAAACGTCAGAAAAAGACGTCCTGTGTTTCCACCGGCCGGCCGGTCCCTAGTACTACTACACTCGCCAGATGGCGTGTCATACTTCCTCCCTGTATAGACAGCGTGACATCATAGCATCTTTTTCGTTGTCTAAACCTATTAGACCCCTAGTAAGCTGATAGCAGGGTCGGTGGGAGGGTCTTGTGTGTCCATTGGATAGGGTATTAATTTATAAAAATTTAATTTACTTATTAAATTTGCAATTTTATTGCGTTAATACATCCTATCCAATGGACAAATGCTGAATAACTATCGCTTGGTCGCCGGGTAAGTTACTAGGGACTTAGGTGAACTCATAACAGAACTAACAAAATTTCTTTCAGGCCTGGGTCGACCTTGAGGTCGGAAACCCTTAAGGCAACAGTAGGCTACCTGAAGCCGGTCAACCGATTTACCCCCCCCCCCCCCCCCCCTTTTTACAGACCTGCTCTGAGGTAGGGGAAGAGAGGGGTGAGTTCAGTCCCATAATACGAAGAAATAAATCTCCCGAAGGAAGCAAAGCACAGTTTTTTTTTTGTTTTGTGCTTATATATATGTATACACTATTTACATATTTACAAAATCTCCTCTCTCCCTGGGTTATTTGTGGATCTGCTGAACAGCCACTACAGGTCCCAGGTGGTAGAGCTCGGAGTCAGCCCATGCCACATCCTTCAGATAAAATTGCGTGAAGGTATTATGTGACTTCCAGTGACAGGCTGACAAGATCTGTTCCAAGGAAATTCCAGACTGGAAGGCCTTAGAAGCAGCAAAGGCCCTGACATCATGGGCTTTGACCTGATGCAGAGTGTGGGCCTCTTGGTCTGAGAGCTCATAGCATAGGATCACAGTCTGTTTGATCCATGAGGAGATAATGGCAGGTGAGATATCTTTGTCGAAACCTTTCTTAAAGGAGACAAAGACCAGCTCCTTATTCTGCCTGAGGTCCTGTCCAAATAGTAGCGTAACGCTCTGACTGGACAGAGTGACCTATCAGACTTGAGGAATCTATCCAGGGTTGGGGCCAGGGCTGGTATCACCACTGGGGCCACACAGTCTGGACCCTCTTTGGCCAGCTGGTTCTTGGAAAGAAAGCTGGGAGATGGGTACAGGGAAACCTTTGACCAGTCAGATTGGTGCCTGACATTTCTGTTTTGCCAAGCATGAATATCACTTCTGCATTTGCCTGACCCCAGGGATAAGAGGAAAACCGTCTTGAAGGTCGAATACTTCAAGGAAGCTTCCTTGATTGGTTCAAATGGGGCCTTTGTCAGCTGGTGTAAGACCAGAGATAGGTTCCAGGAAGGGATGCCCCTTCTACTGGGTCTGTCTCTATGGAAACTATCCAAGAGACGAGTGAGATTTTCATCTTTGCTGATGTTGAGGGTTGAATTTCCCAGTTTATCAACAATGGCTGACCTGTAGCCATCAATGGTACTGGGCTGTAACTTCCTGTTCTCAAAAAGATACATAAGGAAGTCAGCAACTGACTTTACAGGGGGTGCCCTGAAATCCACCTGATTAGTGATGCACCACTTCGTAAAAATGGCCCACTTTGCCTCATAGACTGATCTGGTTGATCCTCTTTGAGGAGCCTCAATCCTTGTTGCCACTGCTTCAGAGAAGCCCTGCTCCTTGATTGCTGTGGCTCTAGGAGCCATGCATGGAGATTTAGGTTTGTCAGATTTCTGTGAGGGATCTGATTGAAAGGTTGTGTCAACAGGTTGGGCAGGCTCAGTGGGATCTGGCTGGACATGATCACTAGATCCCAAAACCAAGGCATGTTCGGCCACCCCGGAGCAATCAAAATGATTCTCATGCAAGGGGAGTCCTGTAACTTCTCCACCACTTTGCCCAAGATGGCTGCTGGTGGAAATGCATATGCATCCAGACCCTCCCATTGGAGACTGAGTGCATCTACTGCTACTGCCAGGGAGTCCGGGACTGGTGATACAAACTGAGGTAATTTGTTGTTGAACCTCGTGGCAAATAGATCTATCTGAGGTTGATGCCACCTTCTGTATATAGTTTGGAAAACCTCTTGAAGAAGGGACCATTCTGTTTGAATGGTCTGGCCTAGACGAGATAGCTTGTCTGCTACCACGTTCAGCCGACCTGGGATGTGTCGAGCTTTGAGAGTGACTTGATTTTTCGTACACCAGGTCAAGATTCTCCACAGTAGGGCACAAAGTGTGCTCGACCTCAAACCCCCTTCCTTGTTTATGTAGGCAACTACGGTAGTGTTGTCGGTTGCCACAAGTACTATCTGGTCGGTACAAAGGCTTTGAAACTCTTTTAAGGTGAGAAACACTGCCTTGAGTCCAAATAGTTTATAATGCAGTTTGCTTTCTGGCAGTGACCAAGTCCCTCTGGCAGTGTGTTCGTTTAAGTGAGCGCCCCACCCTTCTTTTGATACGTCTGTAAAGATTTGCAGAGCATGTTTTATTGGGTGTAATGGTTGGCCTGTGAGAACGTTGTCTTCCTGTAGCCACCATTGAAGATGAGGGTGCAAAGATCTGGGAATTGGGATCACCTTTTCTAGTGATTCTGGTATTCTCCAATGGTTTTCGAGGTGCCACTGTATGGGTCTCATGTGTAGCCAGCCTAGGTGAACTTGCTTCTCTGTGGCTGTTAATAAACCAATCAGGGACATGAACTGCCACACCGGACAGGTCGGTAGTGACAGTATTTCCCAGATTTTGTTCTGAAGGCTCTGCCACCGGTCTGGGGTCGGTCGGACCCGACCGGCTTGGAGATCGAACTGGTATCCTACAAAATCGGAGACCTGTTTTGGAACCAGCTCCGACTTGTCCAAATTCACCAGCCAGCCTAATTTTTGGCATATTTCTACTAGTTTTTGAGTATGCTGTAGACAGACCTGGTGGGATGTGACTCTCACCAACAAGTCATCTAGGTACTGGTGGATTCTTATACCCTTGTGTATGGCCATCAGTTTCGCCTCTTTTGCTATCACAGTGAACTCCAAGGGTGCTGTGGACAGACCAAAGGGCAGTGCCCTTAACTGGTATGTCTGACCTTGACATGAAATCTCAGATATTTCCTGGACTGTTCCTGTATTGGTATATGGAAGTAGGCGTCCTTGAAATCTATTTAGGTAACCCACTCCCCTTGTTGGAGAGACGTTCTGATGGTTTACGGTGTCTCCATCTTGAATTTCTCCGTCTTGAGGAAAAGATTGAGTTTGCTCAAATCTAGTATAGGTCTCCACTTGTTGTTGGGTTTTGGGACTAAAAATAGTCTGTTGAAAAACCCCAGAGATGTTTGGTGTTTTACTAGTTCTACAGCATTCTTGGCTATAAGCTGATGTAATGCCTCCAGCAGGTAGCTGTTCCTGTGGGGATTGACATAGCAGCTTATAACCGTGGGTGACCTTGTGAGCCTTGGCCGGATCCAGAAGGGGAGGGTGTAACCCTCTATTAGGATCTGAACTACTTTTGGACCGGCTCCCAGATCCAGCCAAGTTTGCCAAAAGTTTTGAAGTCTGGCCCCTATAGGCAGATCTGGTGCAGCATTTTTGACATATGTTACAGGTTGGACACAAGACAATTGAGTGACACAAGAAACACTTTTCACAGACTTTAATTTGTAACTTTTGCAATGACAACCTGCTGACCCGGGACTTAATTCTCTCTTTTGGGAATGCCCGGGCGCAGTATGAACATGTGAGGCAACAGGAAGTTTTACATTAAACTTTAAACAAGTGTTTATTGTCTGTGGTGTGCTTCCAGCCAGCAGTCGTGTCTGTAACTTGGCTACACAATAATTGTCATTTATACGACTGCTGGCCCTTGGCTGGTCGTGATGAGTAAGTGGCAGTACGACCTCTTCCACTCCTGAACTGTTTCTTGCCAATAGTTTTCCAGGCGGGTTTTTCTGATCTTGAGTCCCTGTTGACCGACCTCTTATCCAGCCTTTCATAAGGGTGGTACCGACCTTTGCTCTGTGCAGCACCAGCATGTCCCTTAGACTCAAGCTGGGCTATATCCTCTTCTGCCCGCTTAATAACGGAGTCTGGAAACAAAGTTGAGATATGAAGGGGGGCTGACCTCAGTGCTGTGAGAGTATCCGGCTTGATCCCGGTCCTAAGATGGCTCAAATATGTATCTCGACGGACTAGGGTTAAGTTACCCATAGTGATGAAAATGAACTCTGACAAGTGTTCCATTGACTTTGCAGCCGCCTGTGTAATGCTAGTTAAAATCCATCAAATAGTTCAGTTCCTCAGCTGCTATAGATGCCTTTGTAGAGCCCTTCCCTTTGTTTTCTGCCTTCAAAATCTTAAGCTGGTCCTTCATGTTTTGTTGCACCTTGAAGAGACAACAGTTAAAACTGGCAGCTTGGTTACATATAACCGAAGTCTCCCTGGCAGATCTCTCCCATCTGCGCAGTGTTTCTTGTGATATCCTGTGAGATACTGGTGGAGTAGACGACAGCCCAGTGTATTTAGCTATCCGACCATAGCTGCTGTTGAGTTTTGAAGCATCTGTATTCCAAGATGAAATCTGTGAAGATTCAGCTTTAGGGTCGGTGTGAAGCCCATACCACTTGGACTGTGTTCTGGCCGGTCTCAGAAAGACATCTTTAGCTAGACCACCGGCTTCTGATCCACGGGAGGGATAACTCTCAACCAATGTGACGATCAACTTGGCCAGCTTCCTACATAACCAGTCTTCAGTAGGCATTTTAACCGACACTTTGCCAGGAGTTACAGTCTTGGGCCCTGCAAAAGGGTTATCATCTGAAGTGGATGCTGTACTGTCCATTTCTGGGATGTGGGACCAGCCCATGAAGGAACGGATACCCTGCATAGTATCCCTATAATTCTGCTCCTCTGAAACTGGCTGGTCCTGGTCAGTTACAGGCTGATCCTGGTCCTCAGATAACTCCCCTTCTTCAGTGTATAAATCCAGGGGTGAGTCATCCGACAACATGCTACCGGCCTCAGATGAAAGACTGGAGATACTATCTCACCTTGACCTGTTAAGAGCAGGGGAGCCGGTGTCAGCAGGTTCAGATGACAGTGGCCGGTCGGTAGCAGTCGGTGAGATTTAGTTTGACTGGCCGGCTGATGCTTGTTAGCAGAGAAGCCCGTACCAGGAAACTTAGTTGTAGAAGCCTGTTGACTGGTTATTGCTTTACTGGTCGGCTGATGCTTTTCAGCAGAGAAGCCAGTTCCAGTAAGCTTTGAAGTAGGTCGGATGAAGGGTGAAGAGAAGGTCGGTTCAAAACTCTTGGCCATTATCAAAGCTTCTAGACGATTTGTTATCCAGCTCTGCAAATTTATCATCAGTACCAGTACTGTGTTTAGAAGCCTTTGTAGAGGGAGATTTTTCTTTCTTACTGTTCTTATTGTCTTTCTTAGGCTTTTTATCAGGTGGGGGGACGGGAGCAGGAGATTTGACAGATCCCTGTTCGTCTACGACCCCAATAACAGACACGCTTGAAGTTGATCAGAGTCCTGGGAAGGGGTTGGATCAGTAAGCTTTGCTTCACGTTTTTCCTTCTTAAGCTTATGTGAAGGTGTAGCTAATTGCTGGCGTTGATCAGACGTGAGGCTATTACATATCTGGCAGTTAGACGTTTGTGGATCTGAAACACAAGGTTCCTTACCCTTTCCCTTGTCCCTGCATCGCGTGCAGTGAGAATGAGTGTCAAAATTAGCCATAACGTGTCCACATTTCCCTCGACGTTGGCCAGGAGAAGACATGATGTGTTTGATAAAATATGGCAGTAAAAATACGTTGAAGAAATCAAATTAACTGTTGAAATTCTTAAGAAAATTCTGGCAGAAATAATTTCCGTGTACACTAGTTCGCGCCAAACGAAAAAGATGCTATGACGTCACGCTGTCTATACAGGGAGGAAGTACGACACGCCATCTGGCGAGTGCACTAGTACTAGGGACCAGCCGGCCGGTGGAAACACAGGACGTCTTTTTCTGACGTTTGGCGGGCCGGTCTGCGCCGACCGGAATAGCATTTGTCCATTGGATAGGATGTATTAACGCAATAAAATAAATGTTCTGTAAAGTAAAATTTGAGCTTTAAGTTATTGCAAAACAACATATATCACACATATCCCAAAGAAAGTCACACACTAAATTTTCTAAATAACATTAGTTTGAGAAGACCTGGAATCCTCATCGCTTACACTCAATGGCTTTGAAAGACAATACATGCTATATCATTTTTAGGGTGAGATGTATGTAAATATAGCACTATAAATCAGTCTTTTAATGAGACTTGTTAAAAGGTTAATAAATGCTAAGCTGTATTATTCTAAAGCACTTAAATCACTCAAAAGAATAAAAGTTGTCACTGGTATATCAGATAACAAAACAACAACAAGACTAAAATTGTAAGATATTTTTGGATTTAAAAAAAAAAAAAAATTATTTTTTTTTTTTTTGATTTAAAAAAAAAAAAACATGCTCAAAAATCTGTTTAAGTTTCATGTACGTACATCAAGTTAATTCGTGTCTTGACAATGGAAGCACTTGGCTTGTTCCACAGGTTTTGTATCCGATATATTGACAAAAAAGTTAGCACAGATATACAAAGGGGGGAAAACAAAAGAAAATAGAGAGAGAAAAAAACACAAGACACTGCTTCTTTATCTAAAAAGCTGCTCACCTGGTGGGTTTTTCTGGCCCGATGTTGATTGAGATTGTTGACTATGAGCAGGCTGCATTCTTTCTTTACTATGAACACCTTAACTGAGCAAATGCTTGCAGGGGGGCAAGAATACCCAAGGCTGCACTACAAGTAGGCTACTGTAATCCCACAGATGTGACTAAAACTAGTGTCTGCAGCTGAATGGCACAGCCAGTATTGATTTACCATCTACAAATAGTTCAAGCACCATACTCAGCTGAGCGAAAATTTACCAAACCTGGTGTCTTAATTTATACATGTTAGTAAATTTCCTTCTTTAAAAAAAAAACACCAGAGTGCATCAATAAAAACTATAGTTTCATTTTCACAAATTTTTGGTGATCTGTTTAACAAAGGCTTCACATTTAATTACAATGCCAAGTACCCTGAAACAAGAATATTGTGCAGCATTTTATACTGCTTTTATAGAATACTGAAATCTTTTTTCAAAAACAGTCAAGTCAAAATTTGTAATGGCACAGTGAAGTCACACAAGCTCTGATTTTAATTCTCAATTGTAAACGGATTGGGTCATTTTAAATGAACTCCATTCTGTATTTGTATGTACACAATTTGTCCACAGCAAACATTGTGCAACTTATTTTCTCACCAACGGTCTTAATCGTAGCTTAATATTAAAAACACTTTTTAATTTAATGAAAATGTGTTGGGACTGTGTTTACTGTTTAACGTAAATATTTTAAAGGGGTTAATTTGAAAATTTTAATTAAATGTAGCTTTTTATAAGCTACAAGCTTACCATCTGGGACTCAATGCTTATCTTGGATCGCCGCACCCGACACGGCCAACTCTCGAAAAAAAGAGTTCTAATGACCATCCCGAGTATTAGTACCCAGCTTCTGGTGACCCGGTGAGTCAGCATGCGCAGTACGTCCTCCTTCTTGTTGGGCCCATCCTTCAGCTGCAATTTTCAGCGGGGAGGTGGGGGGAGACTCTCCTGAGTCCCAGATGGTAAGCTTGTAGCTTATAAAAAGCTACATTTAACTAAACTTTTCAATTTTATTACACCCCAACAGCTTACCATCTGGGACTCAATGCTGAATCCCACCGTTAGGAGGCAGGGATTGCAGCTGAGACTGTGATTTGTCATTAGAACCTATTTTTTTTTTTTTTTTTTTTTAACTACAGGAGAGTCCCAAGGACAGTTATAACTAGACCAAGGACGCATCTGTGGCCAGATGCAAAATGTATCCACCGGCAAAGGCAAAAGTAGCTATTACCCAGCCATAGCATGAGCTAGAAGTCTGAAATTTTTATTATGTTATAGCTGACCCAAAAGTAGGTGAATAATATATTTGCACAAAATTCTCTAAATCCAATAGTTTTCACGTTACAATTGATTTTACTCATGATGGAAGTTAGTAAAAAGTCCAAAGTTAGTAAAAAGTCCAAAAGTAGCTATTACTCACTTAGCTATTGAGATAGACACCCAAGTTACTCACCATGTTGTTGCTATTGAAAAAGTAGGTGAATATCATATTTTAACAAAATGCTCTAAATGCAATACTTTTCAAGTTATAAATGATGTAGTGTTGAGTAAGAACTTCAAAGTAGCTATTACTCAGCTATGCTATGAGCCACAGGTCTGGAACTTAACTATGTTATAGCTGCTTCAAAATAGGTGAATAACATATTGCAACTAAATAATGCAAATGCAAGAGTATTCAAGTTATAAGTGATTTACCCAACAGTGATAACTTAAAAGTAGCTATTACTCAGCTATGCAATGAGCTACAGGTCTGAAATTTTACTATGTTATAGCTGACCCAAAAGTAGATGAATAACATATTTGCATAAAATTCTGTGAATACAACAGTTTTCAAGTTACAAGTGATTTTACTCATGATGGAAGTTAGTGAAAAATCCAAAAGTAGCTATTACTCACTTAGCTATTGAGATAGACACCCAAGTTACTCACCATGCTGTAGCTATGGAAAAAGTAGCTGAATAACATATTTTAACAAAGTGCTCTAAATGCAATACTTTTCAAGTTATAATTGATTTAGGGCATGATTTCATTACTTTTAATGAATAAAAAATTATTTTAAAAAGTCATAAAAAAACTTTAGCATGTGAAAGCTCTCCAAAATGTAGGTGAATGAGTTATTTGAGAAATACTGGCTATCTGCAATACTTTTAGACATAATTAGCATGTACTCATTTTGAGTAGGTGAGTAATTAACTATGGGTCTGAAACTTCAAGCGAAAGCTCTCCCAAAGGAAGGTGAATGAGTTAGTTGAGAAAAATTGGCTATCTGCAGTACTTTTAGAGATAATTCGCATTAACTCATTTTGAGTAGGTGAGTAATTAGCTATGGGTCTGAAACTTCACCATGTGAAAGCTCTTCCAAAAGTTGGTGAATGAGTTATTTGAGAAAAATTGGCTATCTGCAGTACCTTTAGAGATAATTCATATTTACTCATTTTGAGTAGGTGAGTAATTAGCTGTGGGTCTGAAACTTCACCATTTGAAAGCTCTTCCAAAAGTTGGTGAATGAGTTATTTGAGAAAAATTGGCTATCTGCAGTACTTTTAGAGGTAATTCGCATTTACTCATTTTGATTAGGTGAGTAATTAGCTACAGGTCTGAAACTTCACCATGTGAAAGCTCTCCCAAAAGTAGGTGAATGAGTTATTTGAGAAAAATTGGCTATCTGCAATACTTTTAGAGGTAATTCGCATTTACTCATTTTGATTAGGTGAGTAATTAGCTACAGGTCTGAAACTTCACCATGTGAAAGCTCTCCCAAAAGTAGGTGAATGAGTTATTTGAGAAAAATTGGCTATCTGCAATACTTTTAGAGATAATTCACATTTACTCATTTTGAGTAGGTGAGTAATTAGCTATGGGTCTGAAATTCACCATGTGAAAGCTCTTCCAAAAGTTGGTGAATCAGTTAGTTGAGAAAAATTGGCTATCTGCAGTACTTTTAGAGATAATTTGTATTTACTCATTTTGATCAGGTGAGTAATTAGCTATGGGTCTGAAACTTTACCAAGTGAAAGCTCTTCCCAAAGTAGGTGAATGAGTTAATTGAGAAAAATTGGCTATCTGCAGTACTTTTAGATATAATTCGCATTTACTCGTTTTGAGTAGGTGAGTAATTAGCTATGGGTCTGAAACTTCACCAAGTGAAAGCTCTTCTAAAAGTAGGTGAATGAGTTATTTGAGAAAAATTGGCTATCTGCAGTACTTTTAGATACAATTCACATTTACTCATTTTGAGTAGGTGAGTAATTAACTATGGGTCTGAAACTTCACCAAGTGAAAGCTCTCCCAAAAGTAGGTGAATGAGGTATTTGAGAAAAATTGGCTATCTGCAATACTTTTAGAGATAATTCGCATTTACTCATTTTGAGTAGGTGAGTAATAAGCTATGGGTCTGAAACTTCACCAAGTGAAAGCTCTCCCAAAAGTAGGTGAATGAGGTATTTGAGAAAAATTGGCTCTCTGCAATACTTTTAGAGATAATTAGCATTTACTCATTTTAAGTAGGTGAGTAATTAGCTATGGGTCTGAAACTTTACCATGTGAAATTGAAAATTTCATGTTTCAACAGAAACCCTTCTACTACACTGTGGGTCCAAAACTTGCTCGAAATCGCTCTGACAGTTTCAGAGATATTTGCCATTTTTCATTTTCCGCAAAAATTCAAGATGGCCACCAAAAGTTGTAAACTTTGAAATTTGAAACTTTACTATGTGATAGCTTACCAAAAAGTAGATGGACAACATATTTGAAAAGATTTCCCTAACTTTAATACTTTTGAAGATATTTGACATTTACTTCTTCTGTTATTTAGCTACAAATGAGAAAATAGCTATTACTCACTTACGGCATGCAATAGAACCCCAAACTATGTACCATCTTATAGCTAAGGACAAAGTAGCTGAACAACATATTTTAGGGAAACACTCTAACTGCAATGGTTTTGGAGTTACAATGGCTTTACTCAACAATCAGAATTTCAAAGTAGCTATTGCTCAGCTATCCAAGGTGCAACAGGTCTGAAACTTTACTATGTGATAGCTTACCAAAAAGTAGATGGACAACATATTTGAAGAAAAAGTTGTTTCTCCAATAGTTTTTGAGTTATGAGCCCTTTACTCCAAGTAGCTAAGATAGCTATTACTCACTTATCGTTAGGCCTAAGTCCATAAAACCAAAAAAATTTTCGAGGGCGTGAAAATTCATTGGGACAATTAATTTACAAAAAATCTGTAGCTGTAGTAGTTTTGGAGGAATCTGCGTGACTAACTAACGCACGCACACACGCACGCACACACAGGCATCATTTCATAATCTCCCTCCCGGGCTAAAGCCCGGCGGGAGATAACTAGGGCTGCAAGCGAGCCCGAAAATGCGCCTCGATTCCTTGTTTTATAAGAATCGACTCGGATTCGGTTATTCGCTTGATTATCGCCCACAAAATAAACTGCTTCATATTTTGACATACCACGCACTATTAAATGGTTACAAACCACACAACACGAAAGAATTTTGATAATTTATTGAATTTTGGGGAAAAGACGCTTTTATAATGCAAAATATTAGAAACTGTAACCATCCTTATATTGCGAGATTTGAGGCGTCTTCGAAATACGTTAGAATAAAATGCCGTCTTATAAAACGTTGTTACACAAAGAATTTAAGTTTGCAAATAGTTAAAATATAAAATACTGAAACGGAAACACCTTGTTATAGTAAAATATATAAATATATTAATATATTTAAAGAAAAAAGTTGAATTTTGTAGTAGATTTTACTTCTATGTTTAGTTCTTTTCGAAGACCCGGTTCACTTTTCTTGCCTCGAGTATTGAAGTGAATCGTTTCGTTTCCGAGTAACCGAAGAATCGTTGCAGCCTTAGTTATAACATATGTGTTCACTCGTATTAGTCTTAATAATTTATAAAATATATTCTCCACACTTGAGACTAAGGCTGCAAACGAGCCCAAAAATGCGCCTCGATTACTCGTTTTGGAAGAATCGACTCAGACTCGGTTATTCGCTTGATTATCGCCCACGAAATAAACTGCATCATATTTTGACATATCACACCTTAAAAGGCACACAACATGAAAGAATTTTGATAATTTATTGAATTTTGGGGAAAATACGCATTTATAATGGAAAATATATAAAATTTAAACCATTTTTATATTGCGACATTTGAGGCGTCTTCGAAATACGCTATATGAAAATGGCGTCTATTAAAACATTGTTACGCAAAATATTAAAGTTTGTAAAGGCTTAAAATATAAAAAACAAGAGGAGAGTGCCCGTGAACGGGCACTGTGTCAGCTGACTGAATGTTTTTGATTTGTGATGGTGATAATGAGAGGAAAGCATAATTATCAGGGAAAGGGCTGTACAGAAATACAGTAAATGGTAACTGAACAGCATGTTCGAAAGATATTTCGAAGCTGACAGAAAAAAAGGACAAAAAAGTTGTGCCCTGCAAATGGTATTATGAAATAAAGTAACAAGGTAATTGTTTAAGTGTAAAAAGTAGGTTAAAAATATTTAAAGAAATACTATAAATGCAATATCCTCGTTCGACCATGAAAAAGGGGTCCAAAGGTCAAATCTGACCATACCAAAAGATTCCCAACCAAAGAATTTAGGATGGTTTACCATCCCAAACCTCTCGGACCAATAATAAGTGAGTCATAGGCACTTTTTAAGTTTGGCTATCCTTGTTTGACCTTGACGGAGGGGGTCCAAGGTCAAATCCGACCACACAAAAAAATTCCCAGCCCATGATTTCCTGTAGCTTGTTTACCATCCCAAACCTGTAGGACCAATAATAAGCGAGTTCTAAGCAATTGTAAGTTTGGCTATCCTCAATTGACCTTGAAGGAGGGGTCCCAGGTCAAATCTGACCACACCAAAAAATTCCCAGCTCATGATTTTCTATAGGTTGGTTTTCATTCCAAACCTCTAGGACCAATAATAAGCGAGTTATAAGCACTTTTAAGTTTGGCTATCCTCATTTGACCTTGAAGGAGGGGTCCAAGGTGAAATCCGACCACACCAAAAAATTCCCAGCTCATGATTTTCTATAGGTTGGTTTTCATTCCAAGCCTCTAGGACCAATAATAAGCCAGTTATAAGCACTTTTATGTTTGGCTATCCTCATTTGACCTTGAAGGAGGGTTCCAAGGTCAAATCGGACCATATTAACAGATTCCCAGCCCATGATTTCCTACAGGTTGGATACAATGATTTACTCAACAGTGAGAACCTGAAAGAAGCTATTGCTCAGCTATGCCATGACATAGAGGTCTGCAATTTTACTATGTTATAGCTGACCAAAACGTCTGTGAATAACATATTTAACAAAATACTCTAAATGTAATAGTTTTCAAGTTACTACTGATTTACTCAAGAGTGAGAACCTCAAAGTAGCTATTACTCAGCTATGCAATGAGCTACATGTCTGAATTTTTGCTCTGTTATAGCTGACCTAAAAGTAGGTGACCAACATATTTAAGCAAAATACTGTAAATGCAATAGTTTTCAAGTTACAACTGATTTACTCAATAGTGAGAACCTGAAAATAGCTATTGCTCCGCTATGCCATGAGCTATAGGTCTGTAATTTCACTATGTTATAGCTAACCCAAAAGTAGGTGAACAATATATTTTAACAAAATGCTCCAAATGCAATATTTTTCAAGTTATAGCCGATTTACTCAACAGTCAGTGCCTGAGAATAGCTATTGCTCAGTTGTGCCATGAGCTACAGGTCTGTAATTTCACTATGTTATAGCTGACCCAAAAGTAGCTGAATAACATATTTGCACAAATTTCTGTAAAGGCAATAGTATTCCAATTACAACTGATTTACTCAACAGTGAGAACTTCAAAGTAGCTATTACTCAGCTATGCAATGAGCCACAGGTCTGAAACTTCACTATGTTATAGCTGACCCCAAAATAGGTGAATAACATATTGCAACAAAATACTCTAAATGCAATAGTTTCCAAGTTATAAGTAATTTACTCAACAGTGATAACCTAAAAGTAGCTATTACTCAGCTATGCCATGAGCTACAGGTCTGAAATTTTACTATGTTATAGCTGACCCAAAAGTAGCTGAATAACATATTTATACTAAATTCTCTAAATGCAATAGTTTTCAAATTATAAGTGATTTGCTCAACATTGAGAACTTCAAAGTAGCTATTACTCAGCTATGCAATGAGTCACAGGTCTGGAACTTCACTATGTTATAGCTGACCCCAAAATAGGTGAACAACATATTGAAACAAAATACTCTAAATGCAATAATTTCCAAGTAATAAGCGATTTACTCAACAGTGATAACCTCAAAGTAGCTATTACTCAGCTATGCCATGAGCTACAGGTCTGAAATTTTACTATGTTATAGCTGACCCAAAAGTAGGTGAACAACATATTTAAGCAAAATACTGTACATGCAATAGTTTTCAAGTTACAACTGATTTACTCAATAGTGATGACCTAAAAGTAGCTATTACTCAGCTATGCCATGAGCTACAGGTCTGAAATTTTACTATGTTATAGCTGACCCAAAAGTAGCTGAATAACATATTTATACTAAATTCTGTAAATGCAATAGTTTTGCAATTACAACTGATTTACTCAATAGTGAGAACCTCAAAGTAGTTATTACTCAGCTATGCAATGAGCTACAGGTCTGAAATTTTACTATGTTATAGCTGACCCAAAAGTAGGTGAACAACATATTTAAGCAAAATACTGTAAATGCAATAGTTTTGAAGTTACAACTGATTTACTCAATAGTGATGACCTAAAAGTAGCTATTACTCAGCTATGCCATGAGCTACAGGTCTGAAATTTGACTATGTTATAGCTGACCCAAAAGTAGCTGAATAACATATTTATACGAAATTCTGTAAATGCAATAGTTTTCCAATTACAACTGATTTACGCAATAGTGAGAACTTCAAAGTAGCTATTACTCAGCTATGCCATGACCTACAGATCTGAAATTTCACTATGTTATAGCTGGCCCAAAAGTAGCTGAATAACATATTTATACGAAATTCTCTAAATGCAATAGGTTTTAAGTTACAAGTGATTTACTCAATAGTGAGAACTTCAAAGTAGCTATTACTCAGCTATGCAATGAGCCACAGATCTGAAACTTCACTATGTTATAGCTGATCCCAAAATAGGTGAATAACATATTGAAACAAAATACTGTAAATGCAATAGTTTCCAAGTTATAAGCGATTTACTCAACAGTGATAACCTAAAAGTAGCTATTACTCAGCTATGCCATGAGCTACAGGTCTGAAATTTTACTATGTTATAGCTGACCCAAAAGTAGCTGAATAACATATTTATACGAAATTCTGTAAATGCAATAGTTTTCCAATTACAACTGATTTACGCAATAGTGAGAACTTCAAAGTAGCTATTACTCAGCTATGCCATGACCTACAGATCTGAAATTTCACTATGTTATAGCTGGCCCAAAAGTAGCTGAATAACATATTTATACGAAATTCTCTAAATGCAATAGGTTTTAAGTTACAAGTGATTTACTCAATAGTGAGAACTTCAAAGTAGCTATTACTCAGCTATGCAATGAGCCACAGATCTGAAACTTCACTATGTTATAGCTGATCCCAAAATAGGTGAATAACATATTGAAACAAAATACTGTAAATGCAATAGTTTCCAAGTTATAAGCGATTTACTCAACAGTGATAACCTAAAAGTAGCTATTACTCAGCTATGCCATGAGCTACAGGTCTGAAATTTTACTATGTTATAGCTGACCCAAAAGTAGCTGAATAACATATTTATACGAAATTCTCTAAATGCAATAGGTTTTAAGTTACAAGTGATTTACTCAATAGTGAGAACTTCAAAGTAGCTATTACTCAGCTATGCAATGAGCCACAGATCTGAAACTTCACTATGTTATAGCTGATCCCAAAATAGGTGAATAACATATTGAAACAAAATACTGTAAATGCAATAGTTTCCAAGTTATAAGCGATTTACTCAACAGTGATAACCTAAAAGTAGCTATTACTCAGCTATGCCATGAGCTACAGGTCTGAAATTTTACTATGTTATAGCTGACCCAAAAGTAGCTGAATAACATATTTATACGAAATTCTCTAAATGCAATAGTTTTGAAGTTATAAGCGATTTACTCAACAGTGATAACCTCAAAGTAGTTATTACTCAGCTATGCAATGAGCTACAGGTCTGAAATTTTACTATGTTATAGCTGAACCAAAAGTAGGTGAACAACATATTTAAGCAAAATACTGTAAATGCAATAGTTTTGAAGTTACAACTGATTTACTCAATAGTGATGACCTAAAAGTAGCTATTACTCAGCTATGCCATGAGCTACAGGTCTGAAATTTGACTATGTTATAGCTGACCCAAAAGTAGCTGAATAACATATTTATACGAAATTCTCTAAATGCAATAGTTTTGAAGTTATAAGCGATTTACTCAACAGTGATAACCTCAAAGTAGTTATTACTCAGCTATGCAATGAGCTACAGGTCTGAAATTTTACTATGTTATAGCTGAACCAAAAGTAGGTGAACAACATATTTAAGCAAAATACTGTAAATGCAATAGTTTTGAAGTTACAACTGATTTACTCAATAGTGATGACCTAAAAGTAGCTATTACTCAGCTATGCCATGAGCTACAGGTCTGAAATTTGACTATGTTATAGCTGACCCAAAAGTAGCTGAATAACATATTTATACGAAATTCTCTAAATGCAATAGTTTTGAAGTTATAAGCGATTTACTCAACAGTGGTAACCTAAAAGTAGCTATTACTCAGCTATGCCATGAGCTACAGGTCTAAAATTTTACTATGTTATAGCTGACCCAAAAGTAGCTGAATAACATATTTATACGAAATTCTCTAAATGCAATAGTTTTGAAGTTACAAGTGATTTTACTCATGATGGAAGTTACTGAAAAGCCCAAAAGTAGCTATTACTCACTTAGCTATTGAGTAGTATAGGGATCGAGAGCCATATTGAGGATCGATATCGAATGAAAATTTAGGGTGGTGGATCGATCGATATTTCAATATCGGGACCGTTAACGTAAGCCGTGGGCGATAATACAGGTTCTTTGAAAACGTGCACATATTAATTCACAAAATTATCAAAATATATTATTTATGCACGAAAAATATATTTCTACAATATAAAATAAACAACAAACGAACAAAAATCCAATCAAATAAGAGTTTTCATGCTTTTTTGTGTACTAGCTGTCAGGTTTTGTTTCTCTTCCGTGAAACCGGAAGTTGTCACTGACAATGTAAACAAAGATGGCGCCAGACTTGAACCCATTTATTTCGGTTGTAAATGTGCTTTTTAAGGCGTTTATATAATAAATATTTATTTAAGCAGTAAAATTACTCTGTTTATTTTATTTTTGTCTGTTTCTTATATGTGGTTTCGATATTGAAATGCTGGTAGTATGTGTCGATATCGGCAGTTCTGTGGGATGATCGATCGATATTGAAAGATCGAGCACCAATCCCTACACTACTATTGAGACAGGCACCCAACTTACTCACCATATTGTAGCTATGAAAAAAGTAGCTGAATAACATATTTTAACAAAATGCTCTAAATGCAACACTTTTCAAGTTATAAATGATTTTGTGCATGATTTCATGAATTTTAATGCATTAAAAATTATTAAAAAAATTTATTAAAAAAAAAGTAAGACAGATCCAGGTCTCATACTCACACAAGAGAATCTACCTGTGGCCTAGTACATATATGCAAGATATGAGAGAAATCCCTGCAATAGTCACTGAGAAAATTGTGATTAAGTGTTGAAATTTTCACACTTTTGGTGGGGGTACCCCCCTTGTAATGTCTCTAGCAAACAGACGAACAGACAGATTTGCATGCCTTGAACAATTTTCATCCTCGATAGATAAGGTATCTTTTAAAAAAAACAGCACGTCTCTAGGCCTTGTAGTTTTGGAGAAGAAGTTGTTCACGCGGACGCCCACGCCGCAGAGTGACGACATGTCAGCTGACTGACAAGTCAGCTGACATAAAAACAGAAACGAAAACACCTTATATTAGTAAAATGTATAAATATTTTCATATAATTAGAGAAAAAATTTAATTTTGTAGTGAACTGAATCGCTTCGTTTCCGAGTGCAGCCCTACTTGAGACAGCATATGCCTCTGGATATCAGGATTTTAAGGGGAAGGTGCAATCTAAATTCACCTTAACTTGAAAATTTTAATTACTTAAATGTAGCTTTTATAAGCTACAAGCTTACCATGTGGGATTCATTGCTGTTCTCAGATGGCCACAAGGCATCATGGCCAACGTCTAAGAAAAATAGACATTTATAGTCGGCCGAAGCTTCTCGTTGTCGTCACGTGATAACTTCTGACCAATCGCCCTACTTTCTTGTTGGCCACGTCGACTGGTAGCAGTTTGTAAACATACAGACATTTTCATTTATTTCTCAGTTTTTACTTATTGTTGGAGGTTCTTTTTGGCTATTTCTTTTATTATATAACATAGATCATTCTGTAAAATTTTTATTTTGACAGTATAAGTATATTTCTTGTTTTCGCGTGTTTTTGAGTTTTCCTCGGTTCAGGCCCTTTATATGCTACGTCTTTTATTGCGTTTAAAATGTCCATCCATCAAACAAATAAAGACAAACCGAGAGCACTAAAATGCCGCCATTTTTGTTTTAGTTTCGATTTACACAACTATTGCAAGGGTGATGACCCCTGTGTCACCTTTGAAACGCCCTGTGATATCTGTGCATCTTTTACAGATGAAGAAAATTCAGCACCGGAAACGCTATCTTAAAAAACAAAAGGCGGACACTAATACAAAAGATGATGAACTTGATCTCTTGGGTGAAGGCGACGGGGATTCCTTCACTGACTCAAATGCAGACCTCAAGAGTGCTGCTGACAATCTTTTTACCTCACCCCCCCCCCCCCCCCAAACCGACCCCCGTCCTCAGCCGCTTCCTTTCAGTTCTTTATCACTTAAAACACCAGCACAAATCTGTCCCACCCACCCCAGGTACTGCCTTGCAACAAAAAATTGAAACAAATCTAGAAAAATCCCTGGGCAATTCTTTAAATATTCATTTACAGCAACAAATGGGTTCCTTCCAGGCATCCATTTTGGAAGCTTTTCAGTCACTCTGAGATGAGTTGACTGCTAAAAAGCAAACAGAGGTGGATCAGACCTCGTTTCTTGCTTCCAAACCTGGTACATCCAGTACTGCTGTCAATCTGGACCTACCCCCTCCGAGACCTAGAACTAATATACCAACCGAGGATATGGATGTGGACTACTGTCTAGCACTCCCTCCTCGTCTGAAGGTGCAATCTAAATTCACCTTAACTGCTGTAATCACAAGGTTACATTATACTGATTAACACTGGCCACTAGGCCAAGGTCACCTGAGGGTACTTAAGTTACACAAAGTTTGACAAAACAATACAAGATAATATGAGAAATATAAGATAACAACCTTACCAGATATTGTATGTTGGTGTGCAGTAGCTGAATAGCTGGGTCCGTTAGGCTCTTGAGGACGGTTCCAGAGGCTGACCCCCCCCCCCCCCCATTTCTTTTGATGAGATGATCTCGCTGAGGGGAAAGGTCCAGGAATAAGTGGTTATCGTCATCTGCCCATGTCAAGTCTTTTAGGTAGAAATTTGTAAACGTGTTGTGTGCTTTCCAATAACATGCCTGTATGATTGGTCTACCGAAACACCACCGTAAAAGGCTTTAGAGGCTGCAAAGGCTCTGATATCGTGAGCTTTGACTTGGACCAAGTCCATGGCTTGCTGATCTGCTTGTTTATAACAATAAAATTGTCTGTTTAAGCCATGAAGACAGGGTAGCTGGTCTGATGTCTGTTGAATGCCCTTTCTTGAAGGATATGAATAGGAGTGATCTGTCGTCCCTAAGGTCTTTAGTTCTATCCAAATAGTATCTCAGGGCACGTACTGGGCACAGAGATCTGTCTTGCTTGAACTGTCTATCTACTATTGTTGTTAAGGCAGGGATAAGGACTAGTGATACACTTTGAGCTCCTTCGTGAGCTAATTGAGTCTTTGCAATGAAGTCAGATGAGGGGAACAAAGCCATTTTTTCCCACTGACCAAGGTTCGACACCTTGTTTGCAACCCAGGCGTGGATTTCGCTGCGGCGCTTGCCAAAGGCTAAAGCTTGTAATAATGCTGTTTTGAGTGTCAAATGTTTAATGTCAGAGTCTTTCATTGTTTCAAAAGGTTTCTTTGTAAGTTCATTGAGCACAACCGATAAGTTCCACTTGGGAATGTTTCTAGTTGCCTTAGGCCTATCTCAGTGAAAACTTGCGAGAAGCCCGTTTAAATCTGTACTCTGAGCTATATGGAGGCCTGTAGGGCCCAAGTAATCCAAAATTGCCGTTCTATAGCCATCAATGGTAGAAGGGCGTCTAGTTAAGTCTTGAAATAGGTGCATACAGAAGACTTGTTTTATAGAAGGTCTCTGCACCATTTTGCTTGGTAAATAGATCTAGTTGATGGCAGCAATTCTCTCTACCACTTCAGAAGAGAAACCTTGTTCTTGGAGTTGCTCACTCCTAGACACCAAGCATGGAGGTTGAGATATTGCGGATTGTTGTGAAACACCTGGTTGCTTAACTGCTTGAGTAAATTTGGAGATGCAGGCAACTGAAGTGGAATTTCCACTGATAGACAGACCAGATCCCAGAACCAGGGCATGCCCGGGACTATCAGGATTAGGAGGCAGTTTGGCGGACCGTTTGTATTACTTTTGGAAGTAGAGCTGTTGGAGGGCAAGCATAGGCTACAAGGCTTGACCAGCTTATGTGTAGAGCATCCATGTTCCATGCGTTTTGATCTGGAACTGGAGAGACATATAGTGGCAACTTGTGGTTTAGCCGAGTGGCAAACAGATCCAGCTGAGGTGTGAACCACTTTGTGCAAATTCTTTTGAACACCTGAGGGTGTAGAGACCACTCCGTTGACTGAATTTGAGTTGATCAGGGAGTCCGCCATCACATTTAGGCACCCTGGAATGTAGAGATGTCTGGCACGTAGAGATATTTTGAATCGATGACACCAGCTCATGATCCTCCATAGAAGGGCGCACATCTCTACCGAGTGAGTCCCACCCTGTTTGTTGATGTGGGCTACTACCGTTGAGTTGTCCTTGGCAACCAGGACTGTTTGATTTTGGCATTGAAGCCTGAAGTGTTTTAGGGCCAAGAACACTGCCTTTAGTTCTAAAACGTTTATGTGCAATGACTTTTTCTAGATCTGACCACAGTCCTTTGATAGAATCTTGATTTAAGTGAGCGCCCCAACCTACATTTGAGGCGTCTGTAAACACTTGAACGTTGTGTTCTTGGGGGTGGAAATCTGCACCTTTGAGAACATCTTGTGGATTCTGCCACCAGTCCAGATGAGCTATTATGGAGTCTGACCAGGGAAGGAGCTTGTCCAACGACTGAGGAAATGTCCAGTTCTCCTTGAGATGCCACTGAAAAGGTCTCATGTGAAGGCGGCCTTCTGGGACCATTTTTTCGGTTGATGCTAGCAACCCAATGAGAGACATCAAATGTCTTGCAGTCAGGGCAGACTGGTTGGTTATCCTGAGGATTAATGCCTGTAGTTTTTGCCACCTCTCCTGAGTGGGCTTTACAAGGGCTGAGTTTAGATGGTGTTCGTATCCCACGAAAGAGAATACTTGAGTTGGAATCAACTCCGATTTGACCTGATTTATCATCCAACCTAGAGCCTCGGTTAGGTCTACCACCACTTTTGTGTTGTGAGATAACTCCTCCGGAGATTGAGCCCTGATCAGCCAATCGTCCAGATATTGGTGTATCCTTATGCCCCATGATAAGGCCATGAGTTTTACCTCTTTTACTATCATGGTGAATACTTGCGGAGCTGGGGCTAGCCCGAATGGAAGAGAGGTGAACTAATATATCGGAGACCTGTGTGCAAATTGCAGGTATTTTCGGCATCTTGGGTGAATTGGAATATGGAGGTAGGCGTCTTGTAGGTCTATTGATGTCACCCATTCCCCTGTATTCAAGGATGTTCTTATTGATTCTGGGGTCTCCATCTTGCATCTTTCTATCCTCAGGAATTGATTTAGCCTGCTTAAGTCTCCATTTTTGATGTGGCTTTGGGACTAGAAACAGGCGACTGTAAAAACCAAGAGACTCTGTGTTTTGTACTTTTTCTATCGCATGTTTGTGCCGGAGAGAAAGGATACAGGAGGCTAGAGCTCAGTTTTTTTTGTTGATTTTTGTACTCAGATATGATCAGTGGATGTCTGGTTAGTTTGGGCTTGAGGTGAAAAGGAAGCATGTAACCATTCGTAATAATTTTTAAGACGGAGCTTGACGAATTTTCTTCTACCCAGGCACTCCTGAACTGCATGAGACGGCCTCCAACTGGTGGGTCTCTGTGGGAGTCGTTGTTTGGAGGGGTTTCCACGACCCCTGCCCCTGCGATGGGGTCTGAACTGGCTCCTGCTACCTCTGCTACTGAAAGTACCTCTGCCTGAAGAGGCTGAACTACCAGGGGTAGATTGTCCATAGGGACATTTTCTGTAAAGTCCTCTGCCTCTCCGAGGGCCACGAAAGGGACGATTTTGGTAGGGTCTGAAAGTCTGACCTTGAGACTTGGAAGAACCCTTCTTTAGGAGGAACTCCTCGCCCTCTTGAACCAGCTGAGTGAAATAAAGGAGAGGGAAGGAAGGGGGAATTGCGTAGCTCGTTTTCTGGCTTCCCCCAAATCTGGGTGAAGATTGGTCATTTCAGCATCTCGCCTCAAGAGAACGGCACAGACCAAGACATGTAAGTTTCTGCGTAACATATGGGTCATGGCTAGTGAGTGGAATCGCCTCAATTTTATTGGTCAATTATTCGTCCATTTTTCCGACCGACAATCGACCCATAATCGACTTTTTTACTCCATTCTAACACTTTCCGGGATAAAATGTATTTCAATCCGGTAAGACTAACGGTGTTTCCGACTTATACAAGCTACCAAAAGTACCCACTTCCGGTAAATATGGCGGTAGTTTGTAAACAAACTCAAAATTCGCGAGAAATCTGTTAATTTATTGAAGGAAAGTTCTGGAAACTGCCCAAAATATAAAAAAATATGTGGATATTGAGATACATAAAGAAGGGTGAGATTTAATCGATTTCTAGAAGTTGTCAGTGACCGAACGCAATTGTACCATGACACCGACGATTGATCGAACGTTGGTCTAATCGTCCACCCACTAGTCATGGCCTTGCTTTGGCATTCTAGTACCCTTTGTTGGATCTGGATTCTCTTGTCCCAGATATCTATATAGTCTCTGGTTGTCTCATAGGCATTTTTGATGGACCTCTCAGGGTTGGCTCCCTTAAGGATCTGATGTTTGGCCTTTTTAATAGTGGACTTGTCCCGATAGCGATCCATAACACTACTGCACTCTAAAATTGTGTGGTTAAACACTGCCGAAAAATTGAGAGTGCAGAAGTTTTGTCTGGCTTGATGTTCAAGTTCTTTGGCCACATGAAGGGGTGCCCTTACCCCGGGAGCCGCTTGAGGTCTGGGGGAAATGCAAATATTTCCAAACTTTCTGTTAAGTTCCTGCATTCTTTCCTCAAAACATGGGTCCACCATTTTGTATATACTTTCCTGTGGCTTGAGGAGTTTAAGGGAATTTGCCCTCTGTGAGATTTAAGTTCTGAAAATCTTGTTCCCACTTTTGTTAGTTCCTCCTTTAAAGCTGGATTAGTAGGTAAAAAGGTAGAAGGACACTTTGGTCTGGCTTCCTGTTTTTCTTGTTCCTCATTAAGACCCATAATCAAATTTGACACTGGCATTGAATGTTTTGGGTCAGGAATACCCAGCACCCGTCTGAAGGTTTCTATGTCTTCAGTGTATTGTGATGGTAAGTCACTTAGGTCCACCTCCCGAGAATAAATTGGGTCAGGGGGCAACTCCCGCGTGACTTCATGAGACCTCCTTCTTTCTTTGTCCAACTCACTCACGTCCCCATATACAATAGTGGAAGCCGTTTGTTTTGATTTTTCCTGATCTCTACCACTGGAGATATTCCCTTGCTTAGGGGAAGATCTACCTGATTTTTTGGATTTGGAACGGTGAGGGGATGCCTCAGATGAGGAACTGACATAACGGGAGGACTTGTATTTAGATTTGTCTTTATGTTTCTTGACCTATTCAACTGATTTAGCTCTGGGAGGCTCCATTTCTGGGTCTGAGGAAATATCCGAGTATTGGGCCCGCAATCTGGGAGGCAACTCTGGGCCTACCTGGGTTGTGGTGGGTTCATGGCTGGGAACTTGCTGATACCTAGGTCTGGGAGGGCTGGGAGCTGAGCTCGGACCTGGTCTTGGATCTGATTTACCCTGGTCCACCTGTGTGGAGCTGGGGTCCTGGGATTGTTTGGACACAGTCACTGTGGCAGCAAGTTTGTTAAAGGCGTCCATCATAGAACGTTGAAAAGAACCCATTTGTTCTTGGAACTGATCACCCAGGGATTTTTCTATCCTACGCTGCAACATCGTACCTGGGGTCTCGGGTACATGCTCGGGAGTTCTTAAAGAAAGGTTATCTAGTCCCAGCACTCGGGCTCTGGGATCTCCCAGCATGACATTGCTGGGTTTGGGTGGGGATTGATAAATGCTTTGAGCTGCCTGTTCGAGCTCTTGCTGGGAACCTTCAAAAATATCACCCTGATCCGGCTCTCCCAGGAGCTCGGATTCATCTTAGGAGACGTCGGATACCCCAGCCTTATCTTTTTTAACATACCGCTTTCTATTTATAATTTTTGGCTTTTGTTCTTCAGTAAACAAAGCACACACCATACATTTTCCCTTGCTAGTAACACAATAGTCGTCGCCTTTAGACGATTCCCTACAGGTAGGGCAGTAGTTGTGCAAACCCAAGGATTGCAAAAATGACGACATTAAAGGGCTCTGGACCTATTGCCAGTACTAGCGGTAGACATATTGCAGGATTAATCTAGGGCGATAACTGAGATATCCGATTAAAAACTCCAGTAATGCTGTTCTGCACACACAACTACCTATAGCCAGCACTTTGAAATATTGCAGTATATACCTGGGCGATAACAGGGCGATGTCTGCTTTAAACTTCAATAATGCTGTTCTGCACACAAAAAACGTACTGAACCATTCACTGTGCATATATATATATAACACTACATGCAATTCGATGAGAAACACTGCATATTTCGCTGTAGAAAAACATAAATGTCTCGAGATATTAATACGATCTTTCCAACATGGCCGCCAACAAGAAGGACGTACTGCGCATGCTCACTCACCGGGTCACCAGAAGCTGGGTACTAATACTCGGACGGTCATTAGAACTCTTTTTTCGAGAGTTGGCCATGTCGGGTGCGGCGACCCGAGATAAGTATTTAGTCCCAGATGGTAAGCTATTGGAGCGTAATAAAAAATATATTTATAGTACATGGTTAAAATTGCAATACCTTTAACTGCCAGTATCAATGACAGAGCTGTTTTCAATCCAAAATATTTCTCATATGCAACACCTGAAATAGACAAGAGTACAATTAGTCAAGTTTAAGGCTCCAAGCGAACCCGAAAATTCACCTCGGACTCGGTTAATCGCTTGATTATTGCCCAGAAAATAAATTTCCTCATGTTTTGATATATTACACCTAATACAACAATTAAAGTGAACACAACAGGAAAGAATGTTGATAATTTATGGACTTTCGAAATAAAGAATCAGTTATTATGCAAAACACAGGAAATTTTAACCTTTTTATATTGCAAGATTTGAAACATCTTCGAAATAGGTTATGTTAAAATGCCATCTTACAAAAGCATTGTTACACACACAATGAAAGTTTGCAAATGCTTAAAAATAACTAGCAATCAGTGCCCATGAACGGGCTCTGTGTCAGCTGACTGTGGGTCGAGTTTTAGAGTACAAGTGAAGGAAGAAAAGGACATGAAAACTGTACCCTGCAAATGGCACTGTACTTAGTTTGAGTAAAATGTGGGTCTAAAACATATTTAAACAAAATACTGTAAATGCAATAGTATTCGGGTTAGAACTGATTTATTCAACAGTGAGAGTTTGAAAATAGCTATTGCTCAGCTATGCAATGAGCTACATGTCTGCAATTTTACAATGTTATACCTGATTCAAAAGTAGATGAAAAACAGATTTAAACAAAATTCTCCAAATGCAATAGTTTTCAAGATACAACTAATTTACTCAACAGTGAAAACCTCAAAGTAGCTATTGCTCAGCTATGCAATGAGCTGCAGGTCTGCAATTTTACTATGCTATAGCTAGTGCTGTAACGAGTTGACCGAAACTCGAGTCGTAACTCGATGGGCGATATTTGGGGATGACATCGGTTTACACAATTTAAACTCGAGTTTTTAAGAAATATATAATGATATACTAATCTTGTTACAAACTACCACTTTTGCAATTTTTTTAACCATAAAGACGTAAAAATCAATGAGCAATGGTCGGTTTTTTATTTCCCTGATTTACGTGGCTGTTCCATAAAGTGCTCGTATATATCTGTACATAATAGCGGATCCCTTAATGACAATATTTGGACATTGTTATTTTATTTATATTTGTGTCATTTACTCGAGTTCAACTCGCATCTAACAGGCGATCCTCGATCTACAGAAATCACTAATGATTACAGCCCTAGCTATAGCTGACCCAAAAAGTAGGGGAAGAACATATTCAAAGAAAATATTCTAAAATGCAATAGTTTTCAAGTTATAACTGATTTACTCAACAGTGAGAACCTCAAAGTACCTATTAATCAGCTATGCAATGAGCTACAGGTCTACAATTCCACTATGTTGTTATAGCTGACCCAAAAGTAACTGAATAACATATTTTTGCAAAATACTGTAAATGCAATAGTTTTCAAATTATGATGATTTACTCAACAGTGAGAACCTCAAACAGCTATTGCTCAGTTATGAAATAAGCTACAGGTCTGCAATTTTTCAATGTTATAGCTGATCCAAAAGTAGGTGAATAACATATTTAAACAAAATAATTCTTAATGCGATAGTTTTCAAGTTATAACTGATTTACTCAACATGAATAACATCAAAGCAGCTATTACTCAGCTATGCAATGAGCTACAGATCTGCAAAGTTACTATGTTATAGCTGACCCAAAAGTAGCTGAATAACATATTTACACAAATTTCTGCAAATGCAATAGTTTCCCAGTTATAACTAATTTACTCAACAGTAGTGTTAACAGTTTTCTGGTATGCGGTATTTCCTTTCGTTTGGGTAGAAAAAACGATATCCGCAAAGAATATTTGGGAACCGGTTTTTGAAAATGTTATTATTTTAGGCTTTCTAATGGCCGACACTTCATCAAAACGACAAAAAACGTAGAGCTGAAAGGGATATTCGCATTATTCGTTCTCCGCTCTGCATTTTCCGCATTCGACTTTAATCATGAGCAAACAAATATTCGGTATATGTACAGAAATGAGGCATCAAAACGCAATATAGCATAATTAACTATGATTTTTGTCAAATAACATAATAAACTAGATTGGGCCAACTCGGCGCCAACATATCCCCAGACAGGTCATCACTCATGCCACAGGTTTTGATCGGGAATTTTTTATTTAATCCATTTGTTGTATGCCATAAATATTGGGAAAAGTTATATGAACTTCAGCACATCAATCTACTAAGTTTATATCTTCCCAAGGAAGATGGTGTATCCCCAGACGTCGAATACACAACTCAACAGATCATATTTTCAATCTTCCTGCAATGATAACTCTGAACCTATTTTCAAAGTATTTAAATGATGATTGAATGTCCATTCTAAATTCATAATTCCAAAAGCGTATCTCTGTTTCTTTTTTTGTTCACAAATAAAATATTATTTAAAAATCATATATTATTTATATTATTATTTTATTATATTATTTTTAGAATTTGCATTGTTTTTCAGTTATTCATTTCCCCAATTCCTATATATGTGGTCCATATATATGCAACCTAAATATGTGACACAATCTCAGTTCTGACTCCCTTTGTCTTAGATAATTAGATAATGAAGCAAACACCACCTCCCACCCCCACCCCACCTCTCTCCCCTTCTCCACACCTCTCACTATTACAGAAGATCTGTATACCTTTGTTTATTTAGTGTCACTCAATAGCTGGAGGTCCCAGAGGTGGGTGGGGGATGGGGGGTGGGACTACAAAGAGATGGAGTGCTGCAGCACAAATGGTAAACAAACACTTATAATATAAAAGGGGTAATCAAATACAAAAAGCTCAGTTAATCTTATCACTAAAATAAAATCAAATATATAAATAATAAGGAATGTCTATTAAATTTAAAGGCCTAAATTTTGGAGTACATACAAGAAAAACATATGATATATTCTCAGATGATATTTCACTTAGATGAGAGACATAGTTTGAAAGCTACAGTGCTTGAAGATGGCAAAAAGTCCATAAATTGGGTCTCTGTGGGCAATTTTGAGATCTTATGTCGGCCTAACAGGTAAACCTACAGCCTTTAAATTTTTCACAGACAAGGATTACATATAAGAGTTACATCTAGTGCAGTTTGAGACTCATCAGAATTACCACTTCCAAATTATAGGGCAAAATAAGTTAAAACTAGAAGATCGCTCGCAAAAAAAAAGGATAATGTTTTTGCATAGCAAAAACAAAGCGTCCCGAAAAGGATATAAAGGTGAGTGCTAAAGTATTAAGAAAATGCTTCGTTTCTAGCCTTATACTGTTGTGGCAACCAAAGTCAGCGCAGTCTGCTCTATCTAGCACGGTTTTCAAGATATAAGCATTTTTGTGTTTTGCAAAAAATAAAAAAATTAAAAATGTCCGCTATATCTGGCGAGACAAAAATATTTTGAAAATTGGCATGGCTACTCTGCAGAGATACCCAGCAGGTCCAAAATTTTGTTGAGTTCACTCCATATAGCACGGTTTTCAAGATATAAGCATTTTTGTGTTTTGTAAAAACTTTGAAAATTCAAAATGGCCACCATTTTTGGGGACACAAAAATTTTTGTCAAGACCACTGCCGTGGTGTGTATCTCCCGCCGAGCATTAAAGCAGAAGAAATAGCTTTTCCGAGATATTCACAATTTTTCATTTTCGTGTGTGAAAGGTCTTCCAAAAGTAGGTGAATGAGTTATTTCAGAAAAATTGGCTATCTGCAATACTTTTAGAGATAATTCGCATTTACTCATTTGGAGTAGGTGAGCAATTAGCTATGGGTCTGAAACTTCACCAAGTGAAAGCTCTTTGGGATAGCTGCTCTGCAAAGCATACCCTGAAGATCAAAAATTTCGTCGAAATCGCTCTATGTAGCATGGTTTTCAAAATATAAGCATTTTTGGGTTTTGCAATTTTTGCGCAAAAATTCGAAAATTCAAAATGGCCGCCATTTTTGGCAAGACTAAATTTTTTTGAAAATTGGCATGGCTACTCTGCAGAGATACCCTGGGGGGGTCAAAAATTTCGTCGAAATCGCTCTATCTAGCACGGTTTTCGAGATACAATCATTTTTACGTTTTGCAATTTTGCGAAAAATTCGAAAATTCAAAATGGCCGCCATTTTTTGCGAGAAATTTTTTTTTTGAAAATAGGCATGGCTACTCTGCACAGATACCATGCGGGTCAAAAATTTTGTCGAAATCGCTCTATCTAGCACGGTTTTCGAGATATAAGCATTTTTGTGTTTTGCAATTTTTTGCGAAAAATTCGAAAATTCAAAATGGCCGCCATTTTTGGCGAGACAAAATTTTTTTGACAATTGGGATAACTATTCCGCAGAGATACCCTGTGGGTCAAAAATTTCATGGAAATCGCTCTATCTAGCACGGTTTTCGAGTTATAAGCATTTTTGTGTTTTCCTTATTTCGAAAATTCATAATGACTAATTAATCATTAATTACTCGGCCATTTCTTAACCAATCAATGCCAAAATCTAATGATTTCCAGATTTTAATAGAATGAATGTATTTGCCAAGTTTCAGGTGAATTGATAAAATTCCTTTCAAGTTATCATCCGGACAAGCTTCCCCATCGAAAAAAGACATTTTTGGTCATGTGACCTCTCTGATTGGTTGAAATGTCACTGCAGCATATTCAAAAAAAATTCCCCAAGGCTACTGCCTAAACCTGCCAAATTTGAAAAGAATCCGCCTAACGGTTACAGAGTTATAAGGAAAACAAAATGCGGAGCCGGCGGAGCCTGAAGCTCTCCCATACACAAACAAGCGTCCCGCAGGGGACGCTTAATATAGGAAAAAAGTCCTAAGTGGGGTCTTTATGGGCCTCAAAGACAATTTTCTCCTCAACTTAAAGTCTTGATTTTCGGCACATGTACTAAGAATATATGACTGTGTTCTCAGGTAAAATTTGAGGCAGATAAGCCTCATAGTTTGTGACCTAGAGGGCTCTAAGTGGCCAAAAGTGCAATTTCTGACCTTAAGGTGGTCATAAGTTTTTTATTATTGGGAGTTTAAGGTCACCTTAAAATAGGGATCTTCCTTTGGGCATCCTTAACATGTGTACCAAGTTTGAAAAAAAAATATTAATCCGTTTTTGAGTTATCGCGTACACAAGGAAATTTCTACGGCGGCGGCGCGACGGACCTGAATCCAATATATCCCCGACTTTCGTCTGGGGATATAATAATAATACTTTAAATTCTATTAACAGGCTTTGATTACAATGTAACTGTACCAGAATATTAATTAATAGATATGGTATAATTAGCAATCAATCAGTTGTCCACGTGCTTAATCTCCGTATCAACAGATTCTAAGGCACACCATCCAATTCATAAGGCATAAGTCATAAGACATTAGACATGTTCCGAGTCGTTCCCAGAGAGGTCGTCCGGTGTTCGGTAGTAAGAAGCTATTGTGGGAATGATTTCTGAAATAGGTAGGTTTTGAGTCGACTTTTGAAACTGGAGAGATTTGGAGCACTGTGTATATCATATGGAAGATCATTCCATAACTTAGGGGCATCATATGAGAAACTATTGTTAAAATGGACCTTTGATTTATGGATGGAAGCACAGTAAGAGGGAACCTGAAGGAACAAATTTTGGGGATTGGAACGTCTTGTATTCATGGCAGATTTGTACAAGGGGGGATATGGTGCAAAATACTTACGCTGGCCAGTGGTGAGGTACTTATAAACCAAAACTAGGGTTTTGAAGATAATACGTTGTCTAATGGGTAGCCAATGAAGTGTCCTAAGGGTGGATGTAATGTGAGTGTACTTTGAAGCACCAGTGACAAACCGTGCAAGAGCATTATGAACATATTGGAGCCTTGTAGCATTTCGGGATGACAAACTGCGAAAAAGAGAATTGCAATAATCCAAACGACTACTGACCAGAGCATTAGCAATCACCACTGATGTATCCACAGAAAGAAACCTGATGCGATGAAGGTCCCTGAGGCTAATAAAACAGGATTTGATAACAGAATTTAGGTGATTGGTGAAACAAAACTTTGCATCAAACAGAACACCCAGATTGCGTACAACATCTGCAGGAGAGAGGCAATTACCCAGGATATTGACAGGAAATGAGTCACTGAGCCATTTGTGTCTGTCTTTGGCATCGAAGACTATGAATTCTGTTTTATCAGGATTTTGCTTGAGTTTGTTTTCAGACATCCAGACCTGAATATCATTCAAACACGATTTAAGATGGTCAAAAGACTTGAGACTATCATCAGGGGATAAGTCAGCTGAGTGTCGTCCGCATAGAAGTGTAACAGACTCCGGTATATTTTCTGATGACTTGACCAAGAGGTGTTGTGTAGAGGGAAAACAGAAGAGGACCTAAGACAGAACCTTGGGGGACTCGAAACTTCAATTTGAATAAATTCGAAAGACTGGAACCAATCTTGACTGACTGAAAACGATCCTGGAGGTAGGATCTAAACCATTTTAGTGCCGATCCAGCAAAACCAAATCTAGACGACAAACAGGATAGGAGTGTGTCATGATCGATAGTGTCAAAAGCCGCGGACAGGTCGAGTAGCACTAGTGCTGTAGGCATGCCCTTGGACAGAGATAAGTGAATCTCATTTTTGATGCACAACAAGGCAGTTTCTGTTGTACGTCTGATAATATTTGCTGTGTATTTTGACAAATTACATCGATTATCGGTCATTTTATACCATTGAACCGACATTCAGTTTACACACAGAAGCATTGGTCCTTGACCTCTATTGCATTGAAGAAATATAAGGTGTTCATTCACTGGTAGGCTGGCGTTCACTGGTAGAATGCCACTATATACAGTTATGTACAAAAGTAAATGTCAGGTGATTGTCTTGCCAAATAAAAATAAACTTCAAGCCTAGTGATAGAATTTTAAAAATATATATTGAAAATGGTTATTTTCATCAAAGTGACTCCTGTCACGGTATTGTGGTTTTAAGTTTTTGTCTAAAGTCACGGCATCACAAATTCAGTCATTGTATACCATCAATTCATACGAATATATTGGAAAACCCCACAGAATAATCAAAGTTGGGGGGGGGGGTTTACGTCCCGTTCAACAGCCAGGGTCATATTGGGACAGGTCCACAGAATAATGTGACCTCATGAATATTAATGAGTAGTCCACAAATTCTTCAAGTAAAATATTGTTAAAAAATCCCATGAAATTGTCAATATTTTCTACGAATCTGAGCTGAGCTCTGTGGTCCATCTAGAATTTTATCTTAAAATAGAAAATATTGTTAAGAAACCTCATTAATATTAATGAGTTGTCCGTGAAGTTTGATCTTCGAGTAAAATATTTTCTAGACATACATTGTTGGGAAACCCCATAGAGATGTAGGGTCAGCACCGGCTTGCCTCTCCTGTTGTGGTAACAATCCAGTTTACGGTCAGTTTCGTTTTTCTTGCCGTCATTTTTCATATAACCATCCACTTTAACCTTAATTTCATGTTTTTGGGTATAATATGTCTAAATACTGTCTGTAGCCCATAATATTTGAGTTCTTTTACGTGAACGATCACGAAACATGGTCAAGATGCATTATTCGAAGAACATTTCGACGGAAAAATCAAAACCTTGACAAACTCTCGATCCGTGCAATGTTTTGATCTCTCGTCTTTTCGCTTCATATATTTCCCGCATTGCCTTGTGTACTACGCGTTCTCATATAATTTGGTCATCGCAGACTCAAAGAAAATCCACGTTTGTAGGCGAATTTATGCGCAATCCCGCGGAAAACGTGCCCTAGAAGCAACTCTGCTTAAAGTTTCTGAGATACAGCCTGGACAAACTTTTTCCCCGTCACCTGCCCGCCCGGACACCATGGGTGAAAACGAAAACCAGCTTTCGGGGCTTTTAAACCAAACGAAATCAGGGATTTTGAAAATTTACAGAGATATGATAAAAAGTTTTACGCGAGCGTACATGAGCTATATTCTCAATAGGAAATATGCATTCGCAAGATAATTTGAAGTTTGTAAACTTCATTTACCATCAATATAAAGTAGGGCTGTGAACGAGTACTCGAGCCTCGATAGACGAGTCGATCTTTGCTAGTACTCGAGTCCATTTTAAATTCTCGGTTACTCGTGAGGTATTGTATTATCGCCCGCGTAATGAACGCTTGTGTAAAATATGCAGCATTTCCGTTACATAATATCAATTAAAGTTGTTATTTTCGCTTGAAAATGTATAATTTACTCCATATTCTATAATATCTGGTCAAACAGAAGACATTTTTCTTCAAAAGTTCCGTTTCCGGAACCGATTATCTGTTTACAGAAGACTTCTAATGGTAAATACTAAATCTCGCAGTTACTCGAATTCGGGCCGGTTGTGAGAGGGTGAATACTCGATGCCGTTTTTCAGCACCCGTCCCAGCCCTAATATAAAGCGCAAATGTAAGTTACTTCCTCAAATATATATGTTGTTTATTGTTTTGACGAAATATTAACAAGTAGAAAGCCTAATATAATGACGTTTTCAATAACCGGTAAATACATCTTCTTTGCGGATTTCGTCATTTCTACCTGAACGAAAGGAAATGCGATATACCGGTTTACTGTTCACACCACTAATGGAGAGCTATTCTGTGTGCATACAGGTTCGAAGATTTGAAATATTTGATCTTCAACTGACTATTTGTTTACAGAAGACTTCTAATGGTAGGTACTAAATCTTGCGGTTACTCGAATTGGGGCCGGTGTCTATGCCGTTTTTCCAGCACCCGTCACAGCCCTAGTTTTTTCCGGATAAAACCTATTTTTTCCGGGACAGTGGAAAAAACTGGATAAAACCCCCCTTTTGCCGGTTTAAACTGGACAATACTGGAAGAAACTGATTTAACTTAAATATAACTATACAAAAATAATATTACCTCACATATAAAGTGCTTGATACTAATTACAACAATTACATGACAAAACTTATTATTTAAACAATTAAAAAATTCCAAATTTTAATTTTTTTTTTAAATCAATCAGAGCCCAAAGCCACAATGACACTTAAAGTGACAAACTTGTAAACTGGGACTTTGAAAAAATAGGACATCTGTTGGACATATGTGCCCATTTGCAGTAAAAAAATTTAAAAAGATGTTTCCGTGGGGGTTATGAGATTTAAATTAATTTGTTTCTGAATAGTAGTAGAAACAAGAGGAGAGTGCCCGTGAACGGGCACTGTGTCAGCTGACTGAGTGTTTTTGATTTGTGAAGGTGATTAGAGGACAGAATAATTATCGGGAAAAGGGCTGTACAGAAATACAGTAAATGGTAACTGAACAGCAAGTTCGAAAGAAATTCCGAAGCTGACAGAAGAAAAGGATAAAAAAGTTGTGCTCTGTAAATGGTATTATGAAGGAAAATAAGGTAATTGTTTAAGTGTAAAAAATAGGTTAAAACATATATAAAGAAATACTACAATTGCAATATCCTCGTTCGACCTTGAAGAAGGGGTCCAAGGTCAAATCTAACCACACAAATACGTTCCCAGCCCATGATTTCCTATGGTTTACCATTCCAAACCTCTAGGACCAATTATAAATGAGTTATAAGCACTTTTAAGCTTGGCTGTCCTCATTTGACCTTGAAGGAGGGGTCCAAAGGTCAAATCTGACCATACCAAAAGATTCCAAGCCAATGATTTCCTATGGGATGGTTTACCATCCCAAATCTCTGTCACCAATAATAAGCGAGTTATAGGCACTTTCAATTTTCCCTATCCTCATTTGACCTTGAAGGAGGGTTCCAAGGTCAAATCGGACCATATCAACAGATTCACAGCACATGATTTCCTGTCTGTTTACCATCCCAAACCTCTGGGACCAATAATAAGCGAGTTATAAGCACTTTTAAGTTTGGCTATCCTTGTTTGACCTTGAAGGAGGGGTCATTGAAGGTCAAATCTGACCACACCAAAAGATTCCCACCCCATGATTTCCTACAGGTTGGTTTATCATCCCAAACCTCTAGGATCAATAATAAGGGAGATATAAGCACTTTTCATGACTGACAAAAAACACCTGTGGCGGCCATCTTGTTTCTCAAAATGAGGCCAAAAATATTCCCAGACAACATTTTATGGTTATTAATATATACTGCAAACTTAAGAAAGCTAGCTATAATATTTTTTTCATCAGAGCAGTAATGGTGAAATCTCTCTCTACACACTGCGGCTATCCAGTGGATACAATGATTTACTCAACAGTGAGAACCTGAAAGTAGCTATTGCTCAGCTATGCCATGACATAGAGGTCTGCAATTTCACTATGTTATAGCTGACCAAAAATTCTGTGAATAACATATTTAACAAATTACTCTAAATGTAATAGTTTTCAAGTTACAACTGATTTACTCAACAGTGAGAACCTCAAAGGAACTATTACTCAGCTATGCAATAAGCTACATGTCTGAAATTTTACTATGTTATAGCTAACCCAAAAGTAGGTGAACAACATATTTAAGCAAACTACTGTAAATGCAATAGTTTTCAAGCTACAACTGATTTACTCAATAGTGAGAACCTGAAAATAGCTATTGCTCCGCTATGCCATGAGCTATAGGTCTGTAATTTCACTATGTTATAGCTGACCCAAAAGTAGGTGAACAATATATTTTAACAAAATACTCCAAATGCAATATTTTTCAAGTTATAGCTGATTTACTCAACAGTCAGTACCTGAGAATAGCTATTGCTCAGTTGTGCCATGAGCTATAGGTCTATAATTTCACTATGTTATAGCTGACCCAAAAGTAGCTAAATAACATATTTGCACAAATTTCTGTAAATGCAATAGTTTTCCAATTATAACTGATTTACTCAACAGTGAGAACTTCAAAGTAGCTATTACTCAGCTATGAAATGAGCCACAGGTCTGAAACTTCACTATGTTATAGCTGACCCCAAAATAGGTGAATAACATATTTAAACAAAATACTCTAAATGCAATAGTTTTCAAGTTATAAGTGATTTACTCAACAGTGATAACCTAAAAGTAGCTATTACTCAGCTATGCCATGAGCTACAGGTCTGAAATTTTACTGTTATAGCTGGCCCAAAAGTAGCTGAATAACATATTTATACAAAATTCTCTAAATGCAATAGTTTTTAAGTTACAAGTGATTTTACTCATGATGGAAGTTACTGAAAAGCCCAAAAGTAGCTATTACTCACTTAGCTATTGAGACAGACACCCAACTTACCATATTGTAGCTATGAAAAAAGTAGCTGAATAACATATTTTAACAAAATGCTCTAAATGCAACACTTTTCAAGTTATAAGTGATTTACTCAACAGTGATAACCTAAAAGTAGCTATTACTCAGCTATGCCATGAGCTACAGGTGTGAAATTTTACTATGTTATAGCTGACCCAAAAGTAGCTGAATAACATATTTATACAAATTCTCTAAATGCAATAGTTTTCAAGTTATAAGCGATTTACTCAACAGTGATAACCTAATAGTAGCTATTACTCAGCTATGCCATGAGCTACAGGTCTGAAATTTCACTATGTTATAGCTGGCCCCAAAGTAGCTGAATAACATATTTACACGAAATTCTCTAAATGCAATAGTTTTTAAGTTACAAGTGATTTTACTCATAATGGAAGTTACTGAAAAGGCCAAAAGTAGCTATTACTCACTTAGCTATTGAGACAGACACCCAACTTACTCACCATATTGTAGCTATGAAAAAAGTAGCTGAACAACATATTTTCACAAAATGCTGTAAATGCAACACTTTTGAAGTTATAAGTGATTTAGTGCATGATTTCATGAATTTTAATGCATTAAAAATTATTAAAAAATTTATTTTAAAAAAAGTAAGACAGATCCAGGTCTCATACTCACACAAGAGAATCTACCTCTGGCCTAGTACATATATGCAAGATATGAGAGAAATCCCTGCAATAGTCACTGAGAAAATTGTGATAAAAAGTTGAAATTTTCACACTTTTGGTGGGGGTACCCCCCTTGTAATGTCTCTAGCAAACAGACGAACAGACAGATTTGCATGCCTTGAACAATTTTTCATCCTCGATAGATAAGGTATCTTTTAAAAAAAACAGCATGTCTCTAGGCCTTGTAGTTTTGGAGAAGAAGTTGTTCACGCGGACGCCCACGCCGCAGAGTGATGACATAATGTCAGCTGACTGACAAGTCAGTTGACATAAAAATTGTTGTCACTATTTTATACAGTTATTTTTTAAAATTAAAAAACACATTCACTTGTCCTCTGTATTTATGTAATCAAAGTCACTAAAAGTCCAATGGAGCAGGGCAACATTTATGATTGCAAATTTTGTTTTGTTAATTATATTTACAGGAGACTAGAAAATTAAACTAGACCTAGCGCATCGGAGATCAAATCCGACCACACCAGAAGATTCCTAGCCCATGATTTTCTATATGTTGGTTTACCATCCCAAACCTCTAGGACCAATAATAAGCAAGTTATAGGCACTTTTAAGTTTGGCTGTCCTCGTTTGACCTTGAAGGAGGGGCCCAAGGTCAAATCCGACCACGCCAGAAGATTCTCAGCCCATGATTTCCTGTATGTTGGTTTACATCCCAAACCTCTAGGACCAATAATAAGCAAGTTATAAGCACTTTTCAGTTTGGCTGTCCTCATTTGACCTTGAAGGAGGGGCCGAAGGTCAAATCCGACCACACCAGAAGATTCCCAGCGCATGATTTCCTATATGTTGGTTTACCATCAGAAAACATGTGGGACCAATAATAAGCGAGTTATAAGCACTTTTAAGTTTGGCTGTCCTCATTTGACCTTGAAGGAGGAGCCCAAGGTCAAATCCGACCACACCAGAAGATTCCCAGCCCATGATTTTCTATATGTTGGTTTACCATCCCAAACCTCTAGGACCAATACTAAGCGAGTTATAGGCACTTTTACCTTTGACTGTCCTCGTTTGACCTTGAAGGAGGGGCCCAAGGTCAAATCTGACCACGCCAGAAGATTCCCAGCCCATGATTTCCTATATACTGGTTTACCATCCCAAACCTCTAGGACCAATAAAAAGAGAGTTATAAGCACTTAGTTTGGCTGTCCTCACTTGACCTTGAAGGAGGGGCCCAAGGTCAAATCCGACCATGACAGAAGATTCCCCGCCCATGATTTCCTGTATGTTGGTTTACCATCCCAAACCTCTAGGACCAATAATAAGCGAGTTATAAGCACTTTTAAGTTTGGCTGTCCTCATTTGACCTTGAAGGAGGGACCCAAGGTCAAATCCGACCACACCAGAAGATTCCCAGCCCATGATTTCCTATATGTTGGTTTACCATCCCAAACCTCTAGGACCAATAATAAGCGAGTTATAAGCACTTTTACCTTTGGCTGTCCTCATTTGACCTTGAAGGAAGGGCCCAAGGTCAAATCCGACCACACCAGAAGATTCCCAGCCCATGATTTTCTATATGTTGGTTCACCATCCCAAACCACTAGGATCAATAATAAGCAAGTTATAAGAACTTTTAAGTTTGGCTGTCCTCACTTGACCTTGAAGGAGGGGCCCAAGGTCAAATCCGACCATGCCAGAAGATTCCCTGCCCATGATTTCCTGTATGTTGGTTTACCATCCCAAACCTCTAGGACCAATAATAAGTGAGTTATAAGCCCTTTTAAGTTTGGCTGTCCTCATTTGACCTTGAAGGAGGGACTCAAGGTCAAATCCGACCACACCAGTAGATTCCCAGCCCATGATTTCCTATAGGTTGGTTTACCATCCCAAACCTCTAGGACCAATAATAAGCGAGTTATAAGCCCTTTTAAGTTTGGCTGTCCTCATTTGACCTTGAAGGAGGGACCCAAGGTCAAATCCGACCACACCAGAAGATTCCCAGCCCATGATTTCCTGTATGTTGGTTTGGTTAGGACCAATAATAAGAGAGTTATAAGCACTTTTACCTTTGGCTATCCTCATTTGACCTTGAATGAGGGGCCCAAGGTCAAATCCGACCACACCAGAAGATTCCTAGCCCATGATTTTCTATATGTTGGTTACCATCCCAAACCTCTAGGACCAATAATAAGCGAGTTATAGGCACTTTTACCTTTGGCTATCCCCGTTTGACCTTGAAGGAGAGGCCTAAGGTCAAATCCGACCACACCAGAAGATTCCCAGCCCATGATTTTCTATATGCTGGTTTCCCATCCCAAACCTCTAGGACCAATAATAAGCGAGTTATAACACTTTTAAGTTTGGCTGTCCTCGTTTGACCTTGAAGGAGGGGCCCAAGGTCAAATCCGACCACGCCAGAAGATTCCCAGCCCATGATTTCCTGTATGTTGGTTTACCATCCCAAACCTCTAGGACCAATAATAAGCAAGTTATAAGCACTTTTCAGTTTGGCTGTCCTCATTTGACCTTGAAGGAGGGGCCCAAGGTCAAATCTGACCACACCAGAAGATTCCCAGCCCATGATTTCCTATATGTTGGTTTACCCCAAACCTCTAGGATCGATAATAAGTGAGTTATAAGCACTTTTCAGTTTGGCTGTCCTCGTTTGACCTTGAAGGAGGGGTCCAAGGTCAAATCTGACCACATCAGAAGATTTGCAGCACATGATTTCCTATAGGTTGGCTTCACATTGCAAACCTCTAGGACCAATAATAAGGAAGATATAGGCACTCTTAAAGTCCGCTATGTGGGTTACTTCGGCACGCCGTGGATGACCTTCAATTAGGAGCTTCAAGGTCAAATGTGTGCAAGGTTGTAGAGGACATGTATATGTGTCATACATATCACCTATGAAGAGATTCAACCTTCTACCTATGAGGAACAGCCAGTAGAAAAATGTAGATTATTTTCAAAGAAATGCCCGTGGCGGCCATCTTGTTTTTCAGAATGAGGCTACTTTCCTTCCCAGAGAAGCTTACCCCCCAATGAAGATATCCTGCAAATTTGGTTAACCTAGCTGCTGTCGTTTTCCTCTTAGAGCGTTAACGCCGAAAATCTCTCTACGCGCGGCGGCGGCGTAGCGAACGCTAAACTAAAGTATCCACCGGATGCTTCCGGTGGATACAAATATATAACTAGAAAAAGGACGTGGCCAGATGCTGGATGTATCCACCGACAAAGGCCAACTAACATAGTTTAGAAGATAAAAAGCATTTTTCGTTAATAAGCAAGCTGAAAGCACTTTTAAGTTTGGCTACCCTTATTTGACCCTGTAGCAGGGGCCCAAGGTGAAGTCTGACCACATCAAAAGATTCGCAGTCCATGATTTCCTATAAGTCGTTTTCACATTGCAAACCTCTAGGACCAATAATAAGCAGGAGGGGCCCAAGGTCACATCTGACCACATGAAAAGATTTGCAGCCCATGACTTCCTATAAGTTGTTTTCATATTAATGAGTTATTTGAGAAATATTGGCTATCTGCAATACTTGTAGAGATAATTCGCATTTACTCATTTTGAGTAGGTGAATAATTAGCTACAGGTCTGAAACTTCACCAAGTGAAAGCTCTCTCAAAAGTAGGCGAATGAGTTATTCGAGAAAAATTGGCTATCTACAATACTTTTAGAGATAATTCGTATTTACTCATTTTCAGTAGGTGAGTAATTACCTACGGGTCTGGAACTTCACCATGTGAAAGCTCTCCCAAAAGTAGATGAATGAGTTATTTGATAAAAAATTGGATATCTGCAATACTTTTATAGATAATTAGCATTTACTCATTTTGGGTAGGTGAATAATTAGCTACAGGCTGAAACTTCACCAAGTGAAAGGTCTCCCAAAAGTAGGTGAAGGAGTTATTTGACAAAAATTGGCTATCTGCAATACTTTTAGAGATAATTTGCATTAACTCATTTTAAGTAGGTGAGTAATTACCTACGGGTCTGAAACTTCACCAAGTGAAAGCTCTCCCAAAAGTAGGTGAAGGAGTTATTTGACAAAAATTGGCTATCTGCAATACTTTTAGAGATAATTTGCATTTACTCATTTTGAGTAGGTGAGTAATTACCTACAGGTCTGAAACTTCAAGTGAAAGCTCTCCCAAAAGTAGGTGAAGGAGTTATTTGACAAAAATTCGCTATCTGCAATACTTTTAGAGATAATTCGCATTTACTCATTTTGAGTAGGTGAGTAATTACCTACGGGTCTGAAACTTCACCAAGTGAAAGCTCTCCCAAAAGTAGGTGAAGGAGTTATTTGACAAAAATTGGCTATCTGCAATACTTTTAGAGATAATTCGCATTTACTCATTTTGAGTAGGTGCGTAATTACCTACAGGTCTGGAACTTCAGCATGTGAAAGCTCTCCCAAAAGTAGGTGAATGAGTTATTTAAGAAAAATTTGCTATCTGCAATACTTTTAGAGAAAATGCAGAATTACTCATTTTTAGTAGGCAAGTAATTTAGCCACAGGCCTAATTTAGACATAAAGCCTACTAATAGAGTACTGTGGTGCACCCTGTAATATACTTTGCAAACTTGAGAAGGCTAGCTATAATATTTTTTTTTATTTTGAATAACATATTTAAACAAAATACTGTAAATGTAATAGTTTTCACGTTATAACTGATTTACTCAACAGTGATAACGTCAAAGTAGCTATTACTCAGCTATGCAATGAGCTACATGTCTGAATTTTTTCTATGTTATAGCTGACCCAAAATTAGGTGAACAACATATTTAAGCAAAATACTGTAAATGCAATAGTTTTCAAGTTACAACTGATTTACTCAATAGTGACAACCTGAAAATAGCTATTGCTCAGCTATGCCATGAGCTATAAGTCTGTAATTTCACGACGTTATAGCTGACCCAAAAGTAGGCGAACAACATATTTTAACAAAATACTCCAAATGCACTATTTTTCAAGTTACAAGTCATTTACTCAACAGTCAGTACCTGAAAATAGCTATTGCTCAGTTGTGCCAGGAGCTACAGGTCTGTAATTTCACTATGTTATAGCTGACCCAAAAGTAGCTGAATAACATATTTACACAAATTTCTGTAAATGCAATACTTTTCCAATTACAACTGATTTACTCAACAGTGTGAACTTCAAAGTAGCTATTACTCAGCTATGCAATGAGCCACAGGTCTGGAACTTCACTATGTTATAGCTGACTCCGAAATAGGTGAATAACATATTGAAACAAAATACTCTAAATGTAATACTTTTGAAGTTATAAGTAATTTACTCAACAGTGATAACCTAAAAGTAGCTATTACTCAGCTATGCCATGAGCTACAGGTCTGAAATTTTACTATGTTATAGCTGACATAAAAGTAGCTGAATAACATATTTATACAAAATTCTGTAAATGTAATAGTTTTCAAGTTACAATTGATTTTACTCATGATGGAAGTTACTGAAAAGCCCAAAAGTAGCTATTACTCACTTAGCTATTGAGACAGACACCCAAGTTACTCACCACGTTGTAGCTATGAAAAAAGTATCTGAATAACATATTTTAACAAAATGCTCTAAATGCAACACTTTTCAAGTTATAAGTGATTTAGTGCATGATTTCATGACTTTTAATGCATTTTAGACATTTTTATCTACCACAGGCCTAATTTAGACATAAAGCCTACCAAAAAGATAGGGTGGCGAGTCCTCTAGCATACCAAGCCACCTGCCAAATATGAAAGAAATCTGGAAAGAAATGTGGACTGTAGGTCGCTAACAAGCAATATTCCACATTTTAGTCATTTTTGCCTACCACAGGCCTAATTTAGACATAAAGCCTACCAAAAAGATAGGGTGGCGAGTCCTCTACCATATCAAGTCACCTGCCAAATATGAAAGAAATCGGGAAAGAAATGTGGACTGTAGGTCGCTAACAAGAAATCTCTGCGGACGCGGACGACAACGATGATGAATCCATAGTATCCCCGCTTCGCGTCGGGGATACAATAATACTAGGGCTGCGAACGAGTACTCGAGCCTTGGTAGACGAGTTGATCTTGGCTAGTACTCAAGTCCATTTTAAGTACTCGGTTACTCGCGAGGTATTGTATTATCGCCCACGTAATGAAATGTTTGCGTAAAATATGCTGCATTTCAGCATTCCGTCACATAACATCAACTAGACCTATCGCATCGGAGAACCGATGCAAATTGTATCCACCAGAAGAAAACTCACCAAAGCCATTCTAACATCGCTTAACCTTGAAGGAGAAGCCCAAGGTGAAATCTGACCATATCAAAAGATTCTTAGCCCATGATTTCCTATAGGTTGGTGTGACACTGCAAACCTCTAGGAATACGAATAAGCAAGATATAAACACTAATTTGGCAATCCTCATTTGACCTTGAAAGAGGGGCCAAAGCTCCAATCCGATCACACCAAACGATTCCCAGCCCATGATTTCCTAGATTTTGGTTTACCATTCCAAAGCTCTAGGACCAATAATAAGCAAGTTACAAGCACTTTTAAGTTTGGCTATAGTTGTTTGACCTTGATGGAGGGTCCAAGGTCAAATCCGACCACAGCAATAGATTCCCAGCACATGATTTTGTGTACTATCCTCGTTTGACCTTGAAGGAGGGGTCCAAGGTCAAATCCGACCACAGCAATAGATTCCCAGCCCATGATTTCCTATATGTTGGTTTACCATCCCAACCCTCTGGGACCAATAATAAGCGAGTTATAAGCACTTTTAAGTTGGGCTATCCTCATTTGACCTTGAAGGAGGGGTCCACGGTCAAATCCGACCGCAGCAATAGATTCCCAGCCCATGATTTCCAATAGGTTGGTTTTACCATCCCAAACCTCTAGGACCAATAATAGAGTTATAAGCACTTTTAAGTTTGGCTATCCTTGTTTGACCTTGAAGGAGGGGTCCAAGGTCAAATCCGACCACACCAAAAGATTCCCAGGCCATGATTTCCTATAGGTTGTTTTACCATCCCAAACCTCTAGGACCAATAATAAGCGAGTTATAAGCACTTTTAAGTTTGGCTATCCTCGTTTGACCTTGAAGGAGGGGTCCAAGGTCAAATCTGACCACACCAAAAGATTCCCAGCCCATGATTTCCTACAGGTTGGTTAACCATCCCAAACCTCTAGGACCAATAATAAGTGAGATATAAGCACTTTTCATGACTGCAAAGAAACACCTGTGGCGGCCATCTTGTTTTTCAAAATGAGGCCAAAAATATTCCCAGTCAAGATTTTATAATGAGGAACATATCCTGCGAATTTGAGATCTCTACCTATAATACCCTTTGCTCTAGAGGGCCATCAAAAGTCCTTGTTTAAAGTCGAAAAATGCCCGTGGCGGCTTTTGGTGTTTTTCAAAATGAGGCCAAAAATATTCCCAGGCAAGATTTTATGGCTATGAATATATCCTGCAAATTTGAGAAGGCTAGCTATAATATTTTTTTCGTTAGAGCGGTAACGGTGAAATCTCTCTACACACTGCGGCGGCGGCGTAGGCGTAACGAAGTCGAATCCATAGTATCCACCGGATGCTGTCCGGTGGATATAATTAAAGTTGTTGTTTTCTCTTGAAAACCTATAATTTACTCCATAATCTATAATATGTGGTTAAATAGGAGACGTTTTTCTTCAAAAGTTTCGTTTCCCGAATCGACTATTTGTTTACAGAAGACTTCTAATGGTGGGGACTAAATCTCGCGGTTACTCGAATTCGGGCCGGTTGTCAGAGGGCGAGTACTCAATGCCGTTTTTTTTGTATCCGTCACAGCCCTAAATAATACTAAAAAAAAACATCCATTAAAGTGTTTGTAGAATTTAATTTCATATTTCATTCATTTCAAGATTAGAGAAAATTTGTGGTATAACTCAGGTGACATATGTCAGCCTAAATGACAATACAAGTGATATTTCTGGTTTAATTCATGGGGCAAAGACATATTGTGATGTCCTTTTGTGTTATTAAACCCATTCTTTCAGAAGCAGTTTAGTTTTGAGGGGTTTATCCACCCCAGTGTTATTTCTAGTAGCTGACACTTGAGCTGAACCCCAGCTACTAAATCGCAATTGTGTGCAGTGTGCCTAGACAATAAGTTAAGGCAATCAAATAAAAGTTTGTGGGATTTGGCGTTTACTATATACTAGAGCTGAAAGAGAAGACAAAAATCATGGTCGAATATCCGCATCCCAGAATTCGGAAATTTTCGAATATTCGTTTGGTGTGTTTTAGCTCTGTCCATTTATTTTGCCGAAATACCCAAATGCGGTTGTTGGTACAACCGCATGAAAGTTGTCATAAAAACATAAGTAAACGAGGTATATTTTTCTTAATTTTAATGATTTATTATGTTATTTCACAAAAATCATAGTTAATTATGCTATATTGCGTTTTGATGCCTCATTTCTGTACATATACCGAATATTTGTCTGCTCATTATCATATTATGTTATTTGACAAAAATCATAGTTAATTATGCTATATTGCGTTTTGATGCCTCATTTCTGTACATATACCGAATATTTGTCTGCTCATTATCAAAGTCGAATGCGGAAAATGCAGAGTGGAGAACGAATAATCCGAATATCCCTTTCAGCTCTACTATATACATGTATTTATAATCCCTTTCCCCTATCCTTTTATGTTTTAACATTTAGTGTATTGTACACATGGACATACAATAGTATATTTCAATATGAATCCTAGGATCTACATTAAATAACCCAGTGTTTAAGTGAAAATGTTACTGAAATGCATGTCTATGTAATGTGTATGTTATTACATATTGTGTATGTATTTCTGTAAATGTTAATTAAGTGCATGGAGATACTTAAAAACTGTCAACCTTGTTTTCTATTTATAAATACTTAGAAACCCCAGGGAATTCTGTCCTCATATGACCCCATTCTGACTTCACATGCGATTGTCAAGATATACAGCATTTTTTCATGACACATAATACAGCAAATGTACATCAGGGACCATACGTTTATTACCAACATTTGTGTGCGGTACCTGACAGCCAATCTCTTCGTAAATAAAACCATATAAAAGAAATAGCGGTAACTGTTAGTGACAAAAAAAAAACAAAAAAAATTAAAACTGGCATTCTAGGGCTTTTGACAACAAAAGAAAACAGTGTCTTCGGAACCGACCTGGACGGGTCGCAATTCTTTTAATTTCAGAACCGTCACGTTCATATTATAACTATTGATGTAAGCCTTGATGTGTGGCTGTTGAATTAAAGGATCCTGTCGATGAAAATAGATAGAGGAAACCAGTCTACTTTTCATCTGCAAACGTGATTAATTTCATTAGCCAATGAAATAATTTGTTACTGAAACCTCACTTGAGACTTTTCGTCTGCAAATGTGATTAATTTCATTAACCAATGAATTTGTTACTTAAACCTCACTTGAGACCAAGTATAACAAAGTTTGTGTATTTTTGTACAAAAAAGCTTCAAAAGATATTCTAAAATGTCATGTTAGAATAGAAATTTTGCTGTTCCGATTTTGTTATGAAAACATTTATAAAACCAAGGGTAAAGACATTTTTCTTTAAAACGGGTCTTAAAGCAAATAATTTGTGAGCGATTTCCATTGGCGGTTCTGAAAGGGATTGTTTTCCGATCCATCAGTGACTGTTCTGAAGCACAGTGAAAAGAAAAATATGAAACTTAATAACTATTAATAGAAATAAAGGTCACCTTTTAGTCTCAGTTAACAAAAAAAAGACAATTTAAGATTTGTAATACAATTTAAAATGAAACAAGCACAAGTTCTCAATGGTACTGCTTTGGTGAATGATAAACTTCAGTAGTTACACACATTACTAATTAATGTCAAAACAACAAACATCACGAAAGACATCAAGTTATATATCCAGAGGTTATGTCAATAATGTGATTTGGAACACACCACTGAGAAAAGTTTTAAGAGTTCACCAACAGCTGAAACACAATTGGTCAAGCAACCGTTCAACTTGCAGTATTTTGCATTTAAAAATTCCACAGAATTAACATCCCCCTTTTTAAATGTCATTGCTTATGGGTGTCCAAAAAACAATGTGGAAGTACTCTTTAGCCAACAGTTAAAGTAAGTCTGGTTAAAGCATTAAACATAGGTACTTATGATAGCATCCAAATGAATGGCAGCCATATTGAATAATTAAGCAAAATTTGCTCAGAATGAAAACCACATATAAACAAACCAAAACAAAATGTCAAGTTACTTTGTTGACGTCATGAATAACTTTAAAATGATTAATACGATAGAATTTGGGGCTTTTTACCCACAGGGCTCCAGATACCATATATAATTTCATGCTAACAAAAACAGATCAGCATGTACCGCTGGTGGAATGCTTGGCGATAAATAGCGGAGGAACGATGTGAATAACTGATTTCAAAAGCACAAAGATAGTGTAAACTTTGCAATAACACAATTGGGCATTTATAGGATGTGTCAAAATGAGTTGAATTAACTCATTCTGTTGCAGTTTTCATTCGTGAAGGATATTCATTGCAACCAACGGAAAATCTAGGTCAACTAACATTTTCTCGAGTCCTGGAATACTCTACATTTCGGGGGCAATAAATACGTTAAAGATAGGTCTGCTCAAGCATCAATGGAACTTCTTTTTACACGTAAATGCTACATCGTTATGTTGACACGATAACATCTTTCGGGCAATTTCACAAAACGCTTATTTGAAAGTTAAAGTCACCCACCCTATCACTTGTGAACATCTCCTTGCTGCTTATATATGAGGTAACCAGTGCGCATGCTTACTAACCCACGTGATTATAAGATAACTCAAAGCCTAAAGAAGACAAGGTTGACAACAAATTATACTTGTAACTTGCCCTCAATTGTATCTGACCATTGAATTTTAAATTTAAAGATATATCAAAGCTAAACACTGTGTTGTAAGCCGTAGGCTGTTAAAATGATAATAAACCACCAGCATTACCATGAAAGTAATAAATGACTAAGAAAAGACAAAATATTTGTCAGCATAAATCTGCAAGGCAGCTATACGATTTTCTAAAACAAAGGTGGGGGGCATGGATTCCGAGGAGGGGGTTACAGGCATTTTATCCTGGTACAATGCACACCTGGATATTTTCTGGAGAAAAGTACAAGAACAAGATTAAAAAACTGGTTTAAAAGAAACCAGAAAAAAAAAACGACGTAAAGTTTCAATACTAGGACAAAACTTTATATTTTTACAATATATTCTAAATGATATCTAAATGATAACAAAATGTATGAAATATATTTTAAATAACAGTCATTAATAAAATAACACTGAACAACACACAAATAGCATGTAATTTATGGAAGCAAATATTGATCATATTTTATAAAATTAGTTATTATTAATTCTAACATGACAAGTTGCGCAGAAACAAGTTTTAGTTCTATGCGCACACATTTATCTGACAACATTCACACTGCGGTTTCATCCTGCGTACATATTTTGTCATTGTTTTGTTTTGTTATTTTGTTTTATTTATTACTTTATTTATTTTTACTTTGTTATTTCTATTTTTGTTTTATTATTTATTTTCATCCTATGTACATATTTTGAAAAAAATACAAAGGATGAAACAGCCAGTTGCTAAGGTCACCGCAATGAAAACAAACCTATGTGAAACAATTTATTTCTTGTAAAAATTTTTAAAAATGAAAAAAGCTTATATAAATAAGCTTATAGATGTCATGTTAGAATAGAAATAATCCTTCGGCTTCATAAAATTATTAACGGAAGTGTCATGGTTAAATGCCGTTTGAAACCATCATCACTCATGGACTATTTCTACACTATCTTTTATAAAAAATGAAGTTTTTGTCCAGTTTCCTTTTGTTCAATTTACTTAATTTGAAACACATAGATTAAAATAATTAATTATAAGTGAATTGAAATTTTATCAGAATTAAATCAACTTAAAGTATTTAGTTATCAAAATTAAATCAAAGTAAAGTGTTTTTTGCTAAATGAAATGTACCTGTATTTATTAATGTTTGTGAAACTTGTTTGTAACACTCATACATTTATTGTAAAAATGAAATAAAGATTTGAAAAAGAAAAGAATTAAATCTTCATTAGGATTTACACTGTTTTAAATTAATATTTCGTATAACCATAATAACAAATGCAATTGCAAAAAAAAACAAAAAAAAACAGATAATTTAATGTGTCATTAAAAAATCACTGCTTTTGGGGAGATTCCATATCGGTGATACTACTGTGATGCTCTGTGTGCCACAATTTGCCACAATTTGAATTCCTGTGGTGCTCTATGCTCAGTGTTTGGTCTAACACTCAAAAGGTTTATATTCCTAAAATATCTATGCATACATTGTCTAAGCTATGTAATGATATGTACCTAAGATATGATGTATGTGTTTTGAGATGCCTGTCTACTATTATCTACAAGATACTTGAAGTGTCGTGATATTATGAACCTGCTAGGTATGTGGTCTATTGAATACTTTAAAAGCATATTTTGCTCTCTTTTCCTTATCTTCCTTATAGCCAATAGGGTCTTCTAAATTTAGTAGGGGATTTAGTACCCAAAATAGTATAAAATGCCTTTGTAAAACCCCACAATTAGTAGAGTATACTTAATTTAGAAGACTGCTAAAAATGTAGCAGTCTACTAAAAATTTAGAAGCCTACCAAATATTTAGAAGATTACTAGTAGTAGGCCTTTGTGAAACTGGGCCCGATCACTGGGGGATAGAATGAGGTCCAATATGTGACCATGCAGATGAGTAGGTTGACTGACTGTTTCAGATCACACGAAACAAGAAAGGTAATAAATTTATAATCATCACCAACTGAAACATCAACATGAATATTGAAATCACCACAGATATAATATGAAGAGTTAATAGATGACATTAAACAAAAAAAATGGCATGAATTCTTCTTGAAAGTTACAGGTACATGATCCTGGAGGGCGGTAGATGCAGGTAAGCAACAATGAATGGCCATGAAGCCTGATTGACCCCACCATGTTCTCAAATGACTGACAAAAAAGAGATTCTATTTTATAGGGCCTGTCGGAAGATCTAATGAAAAATCCAACACCACCACCAGTACCTGAGAGACGAGGCCTGTGATGAAAAATGAAATCAGGAGGAGTTATAGACCGTAAAAAGTTATCTGAATCAAAGGGACGAATATGAGTTTCAGTAAGACAGAGAAAGTCAAGGTCATTTGAAGCAACAATATCAGCTAAGAGTGGGCCCTTATTCCTTATGGCTCTGGCATTCAGAACACTCAGTGTGAGAGGACCAGGGTTGAGGGAAACATCTCTGTCTAGTAGCAGTAATAACATAAGCCCTCTTCCATTCACCAAGGTTAAAATTTTGTGACAAGTATAAGAATATGAAAATTTTTTTGCAACTCTAATCAAAGGGGGACATGGTATATTCGATATTCTAGTGTTGAACCACTCATAGCTATGAGTAAACAGTGCCATTAAGAGGAGTACCCAAAGATTAAACATCACTGGTGGGATTGTTCAAAGGTAAGAAGCCCTAATCTAAGCTCAACAATGGGGGCCACAAGAAATATGTCTCTACACCTCAATGCAATATTGTATCAACTAAATCATTTGTTCATGGCTATTACAAGTTTTTGTGGGATGAGAAACCAAAAAAAATAACATACAACTCTGTGCCAAAACAAAATATATGGTGGTCAAAAATGCCAGATTTAGACCTCCATATGTACACGGATTAGGAGACTTGTACCTTCTTCAGCTAGCCCATGGGCTCAATTATTCCAAATATGATATGGACTTATTGGATTATATTGTTCAAATTTGGACCATATTGGGGATAAAGGGTAATAAAAGAGTACCCAATGACTTATGGAAAGATATATTTATATCTTGGAAGATAATAGATCAATCAATTCAAGTGAGGTCTGAATAACACATACTTTCAGTCTGTCCATGGTATAATAGCAAACTAGGAAATCCTAATATATTTTGGAAAACATGGTCTAAAAAGAGATATCAGTAATAGGGGATATTGTTCATCAAAATAGTAAAATGTCGAGTGGTAAAACAATAGAGGCAAAATTTGGCTTTTCCATAAGAAATTTCTTAGAATACTTTAAAATTAGCTCAAAGGTCAAAGGTCAAAGTTGGGGTTTTACGTCCCGTTCAACAGCCAGAGTCATATTGGGACAGGTCCTCAGAATTGCCACTTGTGGGACTCGAACCCACAGAGGTGACCGCCTATGATTAGATGCCAAACTTGCTAACCACTAGGCCACTGAGGACCTAAAAAAATTAGCTCAATATTACAGAGATATATTAATGGCAATAAACATTTAATCAATCAAAACAATCATTTTGAGGGACCATTCATCCCACACCACATACCCCTTTTCTTTCAATGTCACCAAGTTTGTAGAAATATCTACAATAAGGTAAGATAAAAGAAGTAGAATGCAGATATAAGGCTAAATGGAATAATGATCGTGATATACATATAGACAATATGACATAGAGAAGAGTCTTTTATCTTATATTCAAAATTGAACAAAATAATAACTTGATCTGGTTTTAATACAAGTTGATGCATAGAATACTTGGTATAAATTGTCAACTGTATAAATGTATATGGAGAAATCAGACAGATGTGGATTTTGTCAAGCGGATTCTGAAACATTTATGTATCTATTTATGAAATGTCGCTCTGTGATGGAGTTATGGAAAGGTTTAGAAAATTGGATACATTCCAACCTGGGAAATCAGTGAAATGTTAATCCATGGATATAATCATAGGGTACTTACATAGGGACAATCAGTATATTCCAATCAACACTTTAATTGCTACTGCTAAATTCTATATTTTTAAAAGTGCTATAAATAAATATATTCCAAATATAAATGGGCTTAAATATAAATTAAAGAGGAAATATGAGGAATAATTTTATATTCACTCAGAGTGTGGTTATAGAGAAATACTTTATACTAGTTGGGTTGGCTTTTAATAGACTGTTTGAATCTAGTCGTTCATTCCAAATATAAGGTTTCATAAACAATGTTCTATTGAAACAATTGTAGGCAGAATAAAAAAAAGATTATAATAAGCTTTCTCGAAGGAAGAACTAATTACAAAAGAATATGATCAAATGAAAATGATGAAGGGGTGGATATGTAGTTGGAGCAAAATTATGAAAACCACCTTGATTCCTTTAAAAATTCTTTGACTGCCTCAAAAACAACCTTGTTTTTTTATCAAATGTCAAATTAATGTTGCCATATAAAAAGGTCAGTTGTAATAATTGGTAAACCTTGCAACTGGTTGAGCATTGATTGCCTGTGTTAAGTAAAAAGTCTGCATTCTAAAAGAAAATGGCTGTTATTTTTTAATGAAAGGCCACAGTCACAAGTTTTTTTGGTTTTTTTTTCATAAAAAAGATTTATTTACCCTTTTAGTGCAAAAAGACCCGGGGGGGGGGCGAGGGTATAAACCCTCCATCGGGTACAGTACAGGTGCTTGTCATACACATCACAGAAAACTTGACATACAAAGTTCGACAGAAAATATACAACACATATCAATATTAAATTTTATATTGCAGTTTACTGTAATAATATGTTCATACTGGTTATTACATATTACTCTTCATTTTCACTACACATTTAACAAACTTTGAAACTGTAGGTTTTATATTTTTTGAATGGAATGATCAACCCACCAGTAGGGGGGACAGCCTCTAGTGTAGGAAGACCAACTAGCAAACACTGTGAATTGAATTCTTCATTTATGAATTATTTAGATTCAATCCAGAATAGACGTTATAGTGTTTAACATTTTCTCAAAGTTAAGTCTCTGTTTCACAGGTAAGACAGCATTATAAACTTCTTTACTGAAATTTAGATGCTTTTTTATCTCCATTCTTAGATTAATATTTTTAAAGTCAGTATTTCCAAATGAACACTTACACCAAGTACTAAAAATGCTGTAAGCTATCATTGATATACAGAGATGTTTATTATCTGATACAAGTGAACCACAATCTAGACCAAGAATCACACGTTTTAATGTTATATTCATCTTTAGACAAAGACCAATATGGAACCAAAGTGATTTAACTCTAACACATTCATATAACATATGTGAAATATTTTCAACAACGTTACAATAAGCACATAAAACAGAAACACTCTTATTCCATCTATTAACTTTCTGACCACATGGCAGAATATCAAGTAAGATTTTATATTTAAACTCAGCAACTTTCTTGCTCTGTATCTTTTTTGTGTTCATAGTATAGACCCTTTCCCAATCTTCTTTGGTCATTATTAAATTTAGCTTCCTCTCCCACATTTTTTCAGCATAAGATCTTTCAAATTTTTTATCAATAAGAGCATTATACATATCTCTTGTTGTTATGGAAGTAATCTTTATTAATTTGTTCTGTATATAAAAATTTTTATGATCAAGCAAAGGTCTCCTAATAAATTTGCATATATTGCTGTTAAATTTCTTTAGCTGTTTATGCAAAACTAACTTAAGAGTTGCATATTCAACAATCCAATTGTTTTTCTTATTTAATTTATGTAATATCTGTACTTCATTTAAAAATTGTCCATCCTTACTAAAAAGGTCCTTGACATATATAAAACCACTTTCAATCCAATTTTTATAGTACAGATTTTTATTGTTTAATTTAAAATATTCATTTCCCCATATGCATTGAGAGAATACTTCAGCATCATTTAGAGCTATAATAGGTTTAATTGACTTAATTTTATTAAATGCGATAATGATTTCTTGGTAAAAATCTGGTAACTTCTTTATTACAGAGAAACTGTCCCTGTTACGGAAGCTCATTTTTAATAATAATTCCAGGTTTAGTCCAAGTGGAGTTAATAACATATCTACCGTACTGGACTGTATACCTTTTCCCAGTAGTTTTGGAATCCACTATGATTTTAGTGACATTACTTTTGATTCAATATCTATAATGTTTAAACCCCCATTTTGGTGGGATCCGAAAACAGTACATTTTTTAATCTTATGATATTTTCCCCATAAAAATGCAAAAATAAGTTTCTCAAGTTTCCTTATGTAATCCTCTGGCATGTACACTATAGTCATGCAGTATATTAATTTTGGAATAACTAGGCTATTAATAACCACACTTTTTCCAAAGTAGGTTAGTTTTCTTGTATTCCAAATATTGAGTATCTTTTCAACTTGCTTTAGCTTTTCTTCCCAAATTTTTTCAAGGCAAACTGTCTTATTTTTGCCTACATATATTCCAAGACATTTAATGGGTTCATTAGTAAAGCTTATTCCCTCAAAGATCAGTGGATTAAGGTTTAATAAACCAAGCCATATTCCTATGGATTTAGATGGATTTAGGTTTAGTCCAGATACCTTCGAGAAGCGATGTATTTCACTGATGGCTAGACTGACTGATTTATTGCATTGCAAAGTAAGGGTTGTGTCATATGCATATTGCAATATCTTGGATTCAAAAGTACCAACTGCAATACCCTTTATATTATTATTTTGTCTTATTTGTACTGCCATAAATTCAACTGAAATGAAATGCTGATACGGCGCAACCTTGCCTTATCCCTCTCATCATTACATCTTCCTTTGAAATGAGTCCATTATTTTTAACACAAAAAGTAGGCTCATTATATATTAACTGTATCCATTTTATAAAACTATGATTGAACCCATAGTGAGATAAAGCTTTAAGCATAAAATTCCAGTTCAAGGAATCAAAGGCTTTTTCAAAATCAAGACATATAATTGCACCAGGCAGATTATTATTGTCATAATATTCTATTATGTCTTTAATCAAACGTGCATTTTGTCCAATATAACGACCTTTAATGTAACCACATTGTTCTTGAGATATCAGTTTTGAAATAACAGACTGTATACGTTTGGCCAATATAAAGGTCAAAATTTTGTAATCATAGTTTGTTAAACTGATTGGTCTATAGTTTTTTAATAAGGTTTTATCCCCTTTTTGAAAATCAGAGAGATTACTGCTCTTTTAGTACTAACTGGAAGCATTCCTTTTAGTAATGATTCTTCCAACATGTTTAAGTATATTGGTTCAAGTTTGGTCCAGAAAATCTGGTAAAATTCGGATGTTAAACCATCTAAACCTGGGGATTTATTTTTTTTCAAGCTTTTTACAACCTTTCTCAATTTGGTTGTGGTAACTGGATTTCCACAGCAATCTGCTTCTCTTTTATCCAACTGTTTCTGTGGTTTTACTTGCTGAAAATATTTGTCAATTTTTTCATCTGTAATATCAGGATCTCTGTATAAATTTTTATAGTACTTCATAATTTCATTTAAAATTTCTCTGTCATTTTCAACAAACGTTTCACTATCTGAGCCTTTGATCTTTGTAATAACATTACTGCTTTGTATATGCTTTTCAAGACTTAGAAAAAACTTGCTATTAAGTTCTCCTTGTTTAATCCAGTTAGCCCTAGATATAATAAAGTATCCTTTGGATTTTTCACTGTAATGCTGATTTAGTTTACCTTCTAATGTTGATTTTTCTGTTGTCAGTTGAGTTAGTAAAGATTCTTCTTCCACATTTAACAATTGCTTGCTTTTTATTTCAATTATGTTTTATTTAAGTTGTCTAACTTTTCTTGGTTCTCCTTTGTTACCATCTTATCATTTTTAGCTCTCACTTGACAAAATTTGATTGAAAATTCCTTAATACGCACCTTTAACATTTCCCAGACAAGTTGGTGTGATTTTAATGATTCAAAGTCTTTATTAGCATTTTCAATTATTTCAGATATTGTAGAAACATAGGAAATGTCATGGAGTATGCTATTGTTTAACTTCCAATAGCCTGGACCTTTTGTAGGTTTATTTAGTGAAAGGACTGCTCTGACTGCATTATGATCACATACATTTGAATTTTTCACCGACTCAGTAACACTTATTTCTTTCACAATATCTGTAATATCCTTTGTAGCAAGGATATAGTCCAATCTACTGTATGACATATTTTTCTTATCGTAATAGGTAAAACCTTGTTCCGATTTATAATGAAAACGCCACACATCATTTAAGTTACATATATTCAAGAATTTCTTGAAATCTACATCACCTTTTGTAAGACTATTCTGGGATGATCTGTCAAGCAAACTTAAAGTTGAGTTGAAGTCACCAGCAAATATAGCACTATCTGGATTTTCAGAATAAGAGATAAAAAATTTTTTTAGCCTGCCAAAGAATGATTCTTTTTCTGATTCTACTGCTGGAGCATAAACTGACACTAAAGTGGTAATACATTCATTGATTTCACAATTAACCAGTAATATTCAGCCATCATTTGATGAAAAAGAATTTAGTATTTTTCCAGGAAACCCTTTTTAAAAAAGAATTGCAACTCCTCTGCTATGATTCGAGTCAGATACAGAGTGCTGTATTTTACCCATCCAATTAGTCTTAAAAAATGGTTCAAATGTCTTAGTACAAAATGTTTCCTGAAGAAAGATAATATTGTGGCGACCCAGCAGATATGTCAAGCCTTCCAAATAGCCTGTTAACCCTACAGATTAATCAAATCAATATAAAGCCTCGCGTTGTGTTCAAATTTGTATTAGGTTATTAGCAAACCGTCACTAACATTAACTCCTGTTGTTAAAGGGATAAATTTGTGGTGTATTAAGAATTTCGCAGCAAATTCAACAATGAATATTTATTCTAAAATATATCAAATTCAACAGGTAATTTACAAAATAAGACAAAATATCACAGATACATAAAGTAACAACTACAAAAGTATTTACTCAAATTCATCAGCTTGAATATAATGTATAGCTTTTAATTAGCACACAAATAACCAATTGTCTAATATTTGGTTTAATAAAATACCATTTATCTCTAGTATTTAGCCTACAATCATCTAATAATAAACCCTTATTGCTGCTATGTGTAGTAAATGTCTTACCATATTTGGTTGTTATACTACTGAGCAGTTTTACTACTGAGCTGGTTCATTCAATTGATTGGTTCAACTTTTGGTCCTTCTGGAACCCTTTCAATCCAATCCAATTGAATTGCTCCTTACATTCAATCCCTCCTCACGTCACCGTTTCTAAGTGCCTAAAGTACTATATGACGGTGCAACACCGCAATGACGTCAGTCCACATTTGTGACGTATACTAGCGATCGTCATTATAACCATCTATACACCGTGATAAATATACGCAAATATAGGGCACTCTGTCGCCCCCTAGTGATGGATATTTGAACTAAAAGGTTTGACAATAAGCTTATTTTATTTTACTAGTAAAAAACACTAGATTTCTAACACTGTGTATATTTTATTTTATAAAATGTTTGCGGTGGGCGATAATGCACCGCATTTACACTAGCGACCGCAGAGACACTTCTTCAACAATCTCGCGGACAAAATACTGAGGTCGCGCATGCGCAGACATAACACGCGAACGAGGTCATCTCAATATCATGACCTTGTTCTTTAAACCACATGAATAGTTTACGTCTCTTTTGATTTTCATTTAGACCTCGACAGTTGTAACTCAAAATTTGCAACTTATTCATGGTTTACTTTGAACCAAACACATATAATGTACTTATTATAAACTATTCTTGTAATGTACTTTTAATTGCCTTACAAAGTACTTAGCAAAATATTTGTATGGTAATTGAAATCCTGTTAAATACAGGTTGTCTACATTAGAGAACTTTATAATTGTACTCAGATTCATCTCCACTGTCATTGTTTGAGCTGCTGTTTTTCTTTTTCTTCTTTTTGCTTTGCAGTGACTGGTCACAGATGGCAGACAGCAGTTTACCCATTCTGTTTTGTCCTGACCAATGGTTTTTCTTGACACATAAACATTCTTCTTTGTTTAATCCAGTCGACCAAAAAATGTCACCTGGGACTGCTGCAATAACACTGTGTGAAGTGATCAGAGCTTCACAGAAATCAGGATTACACTTGGCTTTGGCTTGAAGGATATCCTCCATCACTTTAGTCTTCTGTTCTATCCAGTTTGGATTAAAAGGCAAATAGCTGGCCTCTGTTTTTGCTTGGAAAGCAGTTTTTGCCTGTAAAATACGAGCAGCAGTTTTATCTTTTCCTGCTTGGATTGCCTTGGCATACTGATAGGCATGCTCAGCTGATTTGCGAACCATGCCATGTATGCGAACTTCACACATATGGAAGTTGCTCAGTATGTCCTGCCTTCCTGCGAATACTGTAACATGTTTGTGCTTCTGTTTTGCAGTCCCATTACATGTTTTGTCCCCAGGCCTATGACTAGTGTCTTTGCAAACAATGCAACATGGATCACTAGTACACTCCTTTTTGTAGTGTCCATCTTTGTGACAATTGGTACATCTCTTTTGCTGATTGGCTGGTTGATCCTTATGAAAAATCCTTACACTTGAGTCCCCAATCCAAGTTTTCCTGGGTAAGGGATCACTGAACCTTTCAACAAAAACACATCTGTCACCATTTAGCCAATCTGTCAACTTATTATTTTCATCCCTGGCCTTGACATATTCAATTTTGCTTTTCAGTGTTAAGCCCTGGGAAATTAAGTAATCTTCTAGCCCCTTATTAGCCTTGGACAAAGGAAGGTCTTTCACAGTGATTTTCAGAATGTTTTGTTCACATTCCCCTTCCCCAATGTTTGCTTTGAAGGGATTGTTTTCAAACACATTAATGGTTAGGTCTCTCAGTTCAATCTTTTTAGCAAGGAGTGTCACTCTTGCCTCTTTACTTTTAATGTAGATCCTCCATAACATGCCAATTCTCTGTACTCCAACTAGCCTTTCTTTCTGAATAACCTTGCAAATGGCTTCACACAGCTCATATTCCTTCAGTGTCTTGAAGTCAGGAATGTCCCTAGCCTTTAGAAAGACTGGTTCCACTTTAGGGAGCTCCATGTTAGGTGTTTGCAATCTTAATGTGTATTTTGCAAAAGCTTAATTAGCTTATTGTTTTGATTGCACTTAGTCAATGCATGGAAATGTCACTGAAGTATATTTTCAGATATTATTCAAATTTATAATTTCAAGTTTTAGTCCTAAATTATTTTGAAAAAGGAATGATTTTTATACAAATGATTCTCTGTATCTTATTTTATCCTATGATACACAAATCTTTACAATAACACATATATTTCCTTGTTAATAATCCATAAAACTGGAGCACCACAAAAACATGTCCACATTCAGTGTGCTCCTTTGACAAAAAAAAGCCACAGTCACAAGTTGAGTTATGCATAACATGTAAACTGTTTGCAAGATGTTCTTTAAGAGGGCTACAGTTCATTTGCATTTTGGAGTTTATCATGTTCCAGCATAAGATGAAAAAATCCAAAAATAATCATTGTCGCCTGTGCAAAAATATGCCAGAAACATTAATCCATATTTTCACCGAATGTCCATATTCTACTGAAATAAGGGTTTTACTTAGAAATGGGATCCAAAAGGAAGCAGGTTCAATTTTGAATATTGATAAAAAAACACTACTGCTTGGATTTAAAGATCGCGGCTCCGTCCCGTTTTCTTTAAATGCCATTGTTCTTATAACAAAAAGATATTTGTTTCATTGTCTAAAAGATGGTTGTAAACCAAGTTTTAAAGCATTACAACTTAACATTAAGCGTGTGTATGATGAACAATCTTACCTCTCATGTCATAACAGACTCCACAGATCAGTTAAAAAGAGAAATGGATGCTTGTTTCAAACCTAATCCAGACTATTATTTAAAAGTAACCCCAGTAACCCCAAACATGTAGCCTATTTGTATTGTAATGTATGTAGTGTAATGTTTAAATTAATGTATGTATTGTACTACTGTATGTTGTCATTGTATGTTGTTTATATGAATAAAAAATATTTTAAAAAAAGTTCCAGTATCTATCACCGATACAAAACAAATTTTTCCTAAACATTAACTGCTTTAGATTACCCAAATATTTTCTTTTGTGCAATAAGGCTTTGAAGAAAGATGGTGAATTCTCATTTTTATAAAATTATCAATTTCATTCCACAATTTTATTCCAACTGGAAAGAAGAATTTTGATATAATTTCATTCTACATGTTGGTGCATGTATATCACATTGGTTTTGCAAATGATATTTGTTGTATGGCAAACTAGTGGGGGAATTAAAGACTTCAAATACTCTGGGTCATGGTTATTTAAGATCTTATACATTATTATAAGTGTGTGCTGTTGGCGCCTCTCATTTAAAATCTGCCAGCCTAGTTTGTCGTACAGAAACTGATTAGACATATAAGGAGCACTGCTAACAAGATTCATGACTGAAATTGGGTTATTATCTAATTTGAATAAATCAGAGTTTCCCTGCCAAATAACATCCCCATATTCTAAAATCGGTCTTATAAAAGATAAATAACTCTTTTCAAGAGTGTTCCTAGTGAGTTTGTATTTCTTTATTTTTAACAAGTTAAATCTCTTTTCAGCCTTGGTGGAAATATCAATATGCACATGTTATTGTAAGTTATTTTCAAGCCAGATGCCAATGTGTTTATATTTATTGAGATCAACTATTGGTGTGTTATGAAGGAATAACCTGGAACGTTCCTCTTTGTTGTGTTTTAGGCCAATGACCATTGATTCAGTTTTAGGAAGATTAAAAGTTAAAGGCCAGTCCAGAGACCATTTCTGTATAATTTTTAAGTCCTCATTTAACTTTGCTGCAGCAAAAAAAAATAAAAAAAATAAGGTGGTATCTTTTCATCAGACAAGTAGCCTTACAATGTTACTATATTCATTGCAAACAGTAATTTTTTAAAAATATTTTGTTTTTATAATATTGTGGTGAATTATGAGGGCCAAATTCACGGACCCTAATTTCTTATATTATCGCCCATTAAATTCTTTATTTAACACTAAATACTTGTAATACTTGCAAAATTTGGGGGTTAAAGTTATTTGGTGTTATATATCCATGTTTTGGCATAGTTATTTTTTTGTATTACCACGTTATTTTAACATAATTGATCCTTATTTTATTTTGACAGAAGTTTAAGTGTGGTGGGAACTCATCACTCTTATTTTGATATTTTCTTGTAAGATATAGTTCCCAAGGATTTTTATTAATTTTATTGGGATATTTGGATATTTTAGCTGGAAGTGATATTGATAATTCAGGACATTTTATTTTAGGCCAGGAATTTAATTATTGAGTTTACTCATGTGAGTTTTGTAAATGTTTTATATTTGGACTCATTGAGCATGTCAGAAAGTGGGTCAGGTGTAGGGATTTATGAATATGTAATTTTTAGAGGTCAGAGCACCTGCAAATAGTTCTTTGTAAATGGTGTTTTAATTATGTAATTATTTAAATATCTAAAAAGTACTGATTTAGGAATATATTGTTGATTTAAAGTAATTTATTTGTGTAGTGACTCATTTATGTATGTTTTAGAAATGATTTATAGTTATGCTCCACTGAGCATGTCAGCCTTTTTACAGCGTAGTAATTAATGAATAAGTGCATAAATATACCTTGTCCTCAATTGAAGGGGGGTTCCCTTGATAAAAGTGAACCTGGAAGCAGGAGGATTTCTGAGGAGTGAAACTTATAATTTCTTTGCAAAGGAACCACTTTTAAAAGATTGTTACTGGACAAGTATGTACCATATTTAATACATGAACAGCTGTAATGGAAATCTAAGCATGGTTACTTAACAGGAAATTAATATATTCAAATCCCCCTTTGTCCCCCTTCTTTTGTTCACCTTGTTTTGGCTCTCCCCCTTAATTGTTCCCCCTGGTACCTGTTCTCCATGTCCCCCTTGTGGAAAGTTTAGAAAAATATCTGACTCATTTTTGAATTGAAGAAAAAGTTATTGTCCGGTAGAAGGATCAATTGTATAAAGGTATTTAATTTATTATTTTTAAATAGGGATTTCAATTTTATTATAAAACCCCCGGCTCTAAATATAATTCTGTTTTTGTTTTTACATGCTCCTTTGTTGGTAAACACCCAGGTCATAAGTCAAGGATAATTTTATTGAATTAAATAGGAGTGACATTTTTTTGTATATCCAATAGAAGCATGTTATTTAGGGGTGTGGCTTCTTTGCATGTTTAACTTGTGGTTTTAGTAGTCTAACATGTAGTTTTCCTGGCACTGTAGTTGACTGTATTTATTTAATTTATGGCTGTTTTTTATAGCATTGTTGTTTTGTATAGCATTGCTTTATGTGTCATTAATTCACTACTATATAGTTGTACAGAGTTGGATGTTGGTTTCTTACCCCTTTTATGCACTTTTAATATTTTTAATAAATTTCCTGTTACTAATTACACTGATCTTTCCCTTTCATGTTAGCTGCATGCTGCCTGTCCTGCTGTAATTTTGTTTCTAGTTGTCATTTTAACTTTTAGGATTGAACCAGGAGAAATTTTCCAGGCTTGGTACCATTGAGGCATATAGTAAGGTTAGCACCAGGATTTTGGTGCTCACCTTTTTAACACTAGATCATGCTGAGGTACCAGTGTGAGCCGTTGATTATGTTTGAAGCACAGAAGTTAATTTATACCGTTGAGGCATATTGATGCCTGCGCTGTGAAAGCAGTCCAGGTGTATAAATTACTGATAAACATGCTGAGGTATATGTTCATGTTCTCAGTATATGGCACTAATTGACGCACAGTTAGGTCTGTACTAAATACCGGTACATTGTGCACACCGTTTTAACACTGGGATATGCTGAGTTGCCTGAAAGAGAATGTCGGAATTTAAGAAATAACATTATATTATACAAAATTACTTATTTTTGATACTCTTAGGTTTTTGTGACAAGAGATTTAAGGATTTTGGGCTGTCTTCCATTGGTCGTTTGGCACTTTGGTTACACCTGTAGGATCTAGCATGGTAAATTGGTCTGGTCCTAAGTATTTCAAGTAAATCATAATCTGTCCTAATTCTATCTTATCTGATCTAGGGTCTTCATCTGAGGTCTGGCCCGTTACAATATGTTATGTTAATTATTTATATTGTGACCAATAAAAGTTATAAAAAAAAGATTTTTGTCTTAATTTAATTCAGGCTATATGCCTGTTGATTTAGACTTAGCATATTTCACAAAGCAGATAATCGTCAATTTTGGCTGTTTGTCTTAGACATACAGAAAACCTCCCAAAATTAGTCTAGGATATTTAAGTGGGACGAGGCTTTCCATTGCCAAATAACATTTTTCCAAAGATAAAATGTGTTAAATAGAGGAAATATGTCCAGTTAAATATTTTGAGAAGAGATAAAGGATCACATAAGCAAAATCTGCTGTGGTTATTTGATAGGCTTGGTAGGAGGGGCTTGGTGGTGTAGTGGTTAGAGTGCTCGCCTTCAATCTCTGAGGTCACTGGTTCAAATCTTGGCCCGGGTACTTCATGTTGGAAACCTTGTAGTTACTTGTTGATGCCTGGTGGCGCACAGTGCAGATTCTTGACCAACCAGTATGCCTTGGTGGTTGGGCTACCATAAATGATAGATTTATGAATATATATTCCGTTTACTTGTAGCAATTAATACTAGGTTTTTTAAAGCAGTCAATTTGAAATATAAGTTTTCCAAATATTGATACTGAAATTGTATGTTGGTGTAATGTTATTACATCAGCATTGCCACATTTAGCAGTAACATTGGATGAAAATCCTGCCACTTCAATTTCAATAAATACACACAGGTGAGAGTTTGTTTTTGAGATTATGAAAAATATTATGGTTGAGTTCCACTCATTAAACTGAACACAATGGTGAATAGATTATAAAAATTGGACCAGAAATAGGAAGTTATGGTTTTCAAAGTTAATTTAACTAGGGGAAAAATACAAATTAATACTTACAACATGATTACTTAGATTTGTAATTATCGTCCATTTAAACCCTATTTATCTCCCTCTCCTGGCTTCAGATGTAAACTACATGGGAACTAGTTACTTCATGTGCAGCTACCCCCAATTATTTTTACATATTTTGTCCTATTATTGAACAAAAATGGTCAGACCAGTAATGAAGAAAATTATTACCCTTGTCAATAAAGTCTTGTAAATGTACAAATAGGAGTGAAATTAACAAAACTAAAGTAAGAATTTTACTAAATTTTACTTCATATAAACTTCACTTCCTTCTCTTTTCACTATGAATAAATCAGCTAGGGATTATCATCTTGACTGCTTTCCAAACATGTTTCATCAAATGAATCAGAAGATTTCTGTGGTTCAAAACAACAGAGTTTTAAACCCCATGAGAATATGCCTTGTCATAAAACATATTTGTAGCCCTAGATCATTATTAGACTAAATTTAAATCCAAAGGAATAATAAATTATTGGTCCAAAATGTTTTTTTCAATTTTTATAAAACTTACATATTACCTTTAATGTTTGTTAAAACACAAGAAAGGTGACTTGTGTAAGTGTAGAGCTGTGTACTGTGATAAACAGGATCACTGTGTAGTATCTACAGTGACAAAGCTCAATTGAGGAGGGATTTTACACAGAAGTATACATACATTCTCTGAAATGGCGATAAAAAACTTAATTATCTGCTACATTGTCTACTCTCTTCCAGAAAGAGCCTTATAAATGTGTTTCGATGCACAAAACAATTTGTGGTTGTATTACTTTCAGTTTCGGGAATTTTCTTTTCCTATCTCCTTTAATTCCATGATTTTTATGCAGCAAAATTTACAGTGTCCTAAATAAAGAATTATTCCTATAGCAAATCATATTTATTTAATTTGAAGGCCCCATGACAGATTGATATGCTCCTCGAGTAGTATTTATCTTTATGAGAGATCAAGGTAAATACAATTTATATAGTTTTTAAAACTATTCTGATAATAAAATATTGTAAGGGGGTAAAATTTGGAGCAAATGAGGTTGGAGTGGAACAGTGAGATCTGTTTAACAAATGCCCTTGCAAGTTGTACAGTGAGACCCAGTAAAAACCTATAATTATTTCATGAAATATATTTAAGTTCTTCTCTAGTGGCACAGTGGGACCTGCCTCCTCTCTAGTTCTTCCCTAGTGGCACAGTGGGCCCCACCCCTGCCAAATCTAATCTAATCTAATTTGGACTTTTATAGTGTTTAATCTCCATCACTGATGGACTCTAAGGCGCATCTGAACATAAACAAGGCAGTTAATGTTAATCAAAGGACATGGCCAAGTCATACCAAGGAGACAAAGGGGTGACGAGGGAGGCTATGGAGGAGAGGCTTTTGCAAATAGGTAAGTTTTGAGCTTCTTTCTGAAGGAGGCAACTGATGTTGCACTGCACACATCATGAGAGAGTTCATTCCAGATCTTAGGAGCATCAAAGGCAAAACTATGGCCAAAATGTTTGACTGACTTAAAGACTGATAAGTGGAAAGGAGGAACTGTAAGGTATTGACGATCTGGGTGACTATACCTGGTACTAAAAGGACAACTGCTGAGAGACAAGAATGGTTCAAAATAGGAAGTGAACCATTCTGCAAAATTTTAGACACTAGTGTTGCAGTTTTGAAAATACATTGATACTTAACAGGCAACCAGTGGAGTTGCTTTAGAATGGGTGTAACATGAGCATACTTCCTATGATTTGTAACAATACGAGCAAGGGTATTCTGAATACTTTGCAATTTGTGCTGATTGAAACATGACAAACCTCTAAACAGAGAGTTACAATAGTCCAGACGACTACTAACCAAGGCATTTGCAGCAAGGACTGCCACTTCGGGAGTAAGATACTGTCCTATTCTACATGTTCAGTGAAGGAAAAATCTGCATCGAACCACACACCTAGATTTCTGACAGAATCAACCGGCAAGGAGGCGAGTCCCTCTGTACTAGGGAAGAAATCGTGAAGTAGGAAAGAACTAGGGCAGGAATGGGTCCCACTGTGCCACTAGGGATAAATTTGCATGTAGGGAAGAAGTTTGACGGGGCTGGGTCCCACTGTACCACTGTGGATGAACTAGAGAGTAGGCAGGTCCCACTGTACCACTAGGGAGGAATTAGAGAGGAGGCAGGTCCCACTGTACCTCTAGGGAAAAATCATGAAGTAATGAAGAACTAGTGTAGGAATGAGTCTCACTGCACCACTAGGGACGAATTTGCATGTAGAGAAGAAGTTTGGCAGGGGTGGTTCCCACTGTGCCACCAGGGAAGAACTAGAGAGGAGGCAGGTATCACTAGGAGGAATTAGAGAGGAGGCAGGGCCCTATACACAGAGCTTAGCATCAGTTCTTGAAATTGTAATCTCGGAAATAATGAATGCTCTCCAACTCATAGCTGTGTCACCATTAGACCCCGGTATAATGGTCCCATACTCCGTTCAGCGCTGAGGTTTCTTTTGCTGTAGTAATAAATATAGATTGTGAGGGCGTTTGTTACAGGATATACGCCTGGCAAAAATTTCATATAATGCCAGAGCACCATCAGGCGCGAGGGCATTATTAAGGAATTTTTGCCGGGCATAAATCCTGTAACAAATACCTGAGCATGAGGTATTTATTACTATTATAAAGACTGGCCTACCTGGTTGAAAGGAATATCCCTTTACTTTTTACAAGATTCAAGATTTTATTTACTTCAAGACCCTGTGTAGGGTCTGAGAAGGTACAATCATGACACAGTTGAACTTAAATAGTAGCTTAACTAAAAGAATGAAAAAAGGGAAAATTAGCTATATGAAACATTTGTAGTTGTTACTGCACATGTGATCATACATCATGAATAGGTGGTGGAATGGGGGAGTTTTTTTGAATGCCAAAATGTCAGTGATCAGAGTTAAGATTAATTTTGATTTTTTAGTGAGCCAAGGATAATGGCAGAATTTGCCTAGTTTTAATAACTTTTTGTTCGAGGTGTTAAATATTTTTTTCATATTTTATGGAGTTTGGGTTTCTAAAGAAGTAGCAATGTAACAGGTTCTTGCGGGAGTTTTTGAAGAATTCGCATTCAAATAGGAAGTGGAATTCGTCAGCTGTACCAGTGTTGTTACACATCTGGCAGCTTTTATTGAGTTCAGAGTGGTTATGGACAGGAATGTTATTGTTACATGTTCTAAATTTGCAGATAGCGATAGAGTATTTTCTTGGAAGCTTTGTAAGATATTTTTCAAGGTTGAAAGATTGTTTGAACGATCTGTAGTTTGCATAACATTTTGATTCCTTTAGAAACGTAAACCAGTTTTGTATGTACAGGTCTTTCAGTTTAGTTTCGCATAATGCTTTAAAGTGTCTAGTGTTCAGAACCTCTTGTTTTTCCCATAGAGAAGGTTCACCTATTTCTATCAGATGTTTTTTATACAGAGCACCCATTCGGAATGTTAAATATTGTTCACATGAAGTTTGTATATTAGTTTGTACAATAAATGGGATAATTTGTTTTCATTTGAGTTCATGATTCTTGACCAAAAGCTGAGCATTCTTGTGTTTATTTCGATTTCAAGCGGCATTTTACCAAGTTCACCATATACCATTAATGAAGGAGTGCTTTTCATATTTTTCAGAAATTTTAAATGAATGGTTCAACTATATGTTACTAATTTTGTCCCCCAAATCTCACAGCCGTATAGGAGAATTGGTTGTATGGTTGATTCAAACAGGTTTAATTTACATGTTTTGTTAATTAGAGAGACCATTGCCTTCCGAGCTTGTTCGCAAAGGTTTCTCACTGCGACATTGAATTTGCCATTGAAGTTCAATATTCCTAAGTATTTATATTCATCTACTATTTCTAAGTTTTTATTGTCAAATTCGAAGGTTGCTTTCTTTCTTAGTTTTCCATTGGAGAAAATAACCACTTTTGTTTTTTCCGTGTTAACTGATAGGTGCCATAACTTACAGTAGTCGTACATACCATCAAGGGCATTTTGGAGGTCAGTAGGGGATTCAGCAATAATTTTTGTGTCATCTGCATATCATGGATCAGTTCAGGGATTGTGGGGAGGGCATTATATTTTTTACTTATAAAGTCTTCTAAGTCATTTAAGAATAGGGCGAACAATAAAGGTGAGAGGTTGTCCCCCTGTCTAATGCCTATTTGGCAAGGGAAAAACTCAGACGTACTGGAAGAGGTTCTGACACAAGATTTTGCTTTTTCATAGACATTTTTTATTATTGATAGTATTTTGCCATTTATATTGTGAGAGAGCAATTTAAGCCAGAGGGCTGTTCTATCAACACTATCAAAGGCTTTTTATAGTCAATGAAGGCGCAGTAGAGACGTTTGTTTTTATACAGATAAATGTCTATTAGGGACTTTAAGGTAAAAATGTGGTCTGAGGTAGAGTAATCTTTACAAAAACCTGCTTGTGCTTCGCTAAGTAGAGCCATCGAATCGATGTAATTTGATAGTCAGTTATTTAATACAGTGGTGAATAGTTTACCAAGACAGCTTAGTACCGTTATCCCCCGATAGATATCGGGGTTATTTCTATCGCCTTTGTTTTTAAAGGTTTGGGATATTATTCCTGAGGACCAATCTTTTGGAAATTTTCCACTATCCAGAATGATATTGAAAAGTAATCTTATTGAGTCAATTAGGAAGGGTTTTCCGACTTTGATGAATTAATTGCAGACTAAGTGAATACCATGGGCCTTATTGTTTTTCAGGGATTTAATTGCTTTTTCAATTTCACATTTATGAGATCATTGTTTAGGCCACAGCTGATTTCACCTATGTTAATTTGGTTGGAATCTTCACTGTTGTTAGGTGTGTTATTTAGCTTATTAAAGTGTTTAAAGAGTACTTCTAGGCGTATGTTACACCTCGTGTTTTTGTTACACTCGATATTATTAATTACGCGCCAGTATTCTTTGCAGTTATTACTTCTCAGGTTCCTAAGTTTCCTTGCAACACCCCTGTTGTAAGCATTGAATTGTTTTTTGACTGTTCTCTTATAGTCCTTGCTTTTGAGTTTTAGGCCTGTTAGATTAGATTCGTATTTATAGTTATGGTACTTGGTTCTAGCTTTATAGTACTTATTTTGGCTTCATGGCAGACGTTGTTATACCAGGGATTTTGAGATTTATCTTTGGAGCCTGGTTTGTTGTGTTTTATAACTTTCTTTTTATATAAGAGAGAGGTATCAGATAGGATGATCGTTGAGAATCTCGCAGCAAAGTTGTAAATTTGGGTTTGATTTAATGGTAGATTTTCCATCAAATTTTCCATGTCTGTATTGAGAGCCTGGATGGTATTTGAGCTATTTAGTAAGTAACTTAAATATTCTTTTTCTATGGTTTCATTCCATTGTTTGGTATATTTTGTGTTTTGGCATGCGTCAGGACAGTCGTCGTGTGTGGTTGTGTTAGCATTTCCATGATTGTCGTTTGGTGGGTTGCTTTTGAGGTTGAACTCTATTGCACAGTGTACATCGGAGAAAATGGAATTAAAGTCAGCTATTGAGAATTGAGTTAGGTAGGTGAGGATTTTGGGGCTAGCTATCACATAGTCAACCACACTTACATTTTTACAGGTAGTTTTACCTATGTAGCGATCGTCACCTAACCTACCATTAGCTATACATAATCCAATTGACTTACAAAATTCCAAGAGTCTGTGACCAAGGTTATTAGAGCATTTGTCTTGCGATTCTCTTTTCAAGGGAAGTCCGTGGAACTCGAGGAAGTTTGCTGTGTTTGGGAGGTCTGAGAAACTATCCACATTAACATCACTGGTAGCAAATGAATATGTAGTAACAAAATCAAATTTAGTGCTGGTTCTCGAATTTGTGTCACCAAAAATACAGACCTCGCAATCTGAAGTTGTGATATTAGACAGCTCGGTTTTGATATCACTGAAAATTTCTACATTTGAGTATGGGCTACCCTCGGGAGGGATGTACACTATACCACAAATCACCTTAAAACCAAGCAGTTTTTGGTTAATAGAGAACCAGAGGATATCGTTGCATTCGGAGGGTATGATTTCGATGTATTTTGAAATATTATTTTTTACCAACAGTACTACACTGAAAATTATTAATTTGTCGAAATGGTGCCTAAAACAACAAGTTTCCAAATTGGCTAATTTAAATGCCATTTTCTTGTTGGATGATAGCCAAATGTTGATAACTTATTACTCAGATTAGCTGAAAACTGATGATAAGAAAAATAGTGCACTTAAGCTTAATTTCATAAGAACTTGGCCAATAAAAGGTGGCCAAAATGACAAATTAATTGGACTATCAAGGTCATTTTCTTGTCATAAGTTTGTCCGTTAATTTGTCCAACAAGAAAGTGACAAGTTAAAATTTGTCAATTGGGAAGTTTGTCGTTTTAGGCACCATTTTGACAAAGTCTTGACGAATTAATGTTTGTCAGAGGTTTTCAGTGTACTCCTCTGGATCTATGTCTATATTTCTGTCTGTTTTTTGAGAAAATACTAAAATTCTCGAGAATGAAGTCATCATAATTGTCCAGTTTGGTTTCAGTTAATCCGATGAGATCAAATGTGCATAGGTAATCTAGGAAGTCATTGAACTTCAGTTTACTTAGTAGACCTTTACATTCAGGGACATGCATTTAAGGGTAGATAGAGAACATCCGCTGCTTTGGATACAGTAGTTATGGTCAGTTGGGAGGGAATTATGAGCTAATTTACGGTTTATTACACTAGGATGTGCTATTTTTTTGTACTTGTAGTGCTTGTGGGAATCGTATATGTTGGAGTTGAAGGATTAGAGTCAAAAGATTCATTATAACATATAGTCAACATATCATTGGGATTGTGCGTGGAGGTATTTGTCTTTGCCTGATGGACATTAATGTTTGAGTTTAGGGGGTTATGTTCATTACTAATGTTACCAATGTTACCAAAGGTGTTCAATTGAGTGGTGGAGTTGGCAGTGTTGGAGACGCAGACGGACAACATGGTGGAAACAACAGGTGCACAGGGAGCATTTGTTTCACATATACTAGTAATAACTTGGTTTACTGTAGTATTATCAATGATCTTCTTAGGGGTCATATCTTTATGAAATAGTTCATCATCATCACCAATATCGTCATTGTCAATGTCAATACTACTACCCATCTCATTTTTAACCAAAAATGCTGATTTTTGGTCAAGGTTAGCACTATTATTTAAATTGGTTTCACTACATACGTTACTTCTAGTATCATCAGTAACTTGACCACCATAGTTAACACAATAGGCGTATTTCACAATCGTAATCCGTCGAATCTAGATTCCTCAGATCAACAGATTCGCTTACATGTGTTGTGACTTGAATCTGAATCTGGATTATGAATCCGTTGATCTACCTCGAGAGGTAGATCAACGGATTCAGATTCATTGGATTACCCAAAATTCTTTGTAAAATAATAGTGGCAACATGTGGCTGGAAATTTTAATGTTTGGAAATTTTTATTATACTGTAATATGATAATATTATATTACTGCATATTAATTTATCTTAATATATGATATTTATGTTGGGTTATGTTATGTTTTCATTTTGGATTCAGTTCTGCAGAAAATTATATTTCACAAATCTAGCTAATCCAAAGAATCCAAATTTTGAATCTAGATTCGACGGATTATTTTTGTGAAATACGCCTAGTTATGAGGTGACACAAACAAGGGAGCCACCATATTGTTTTGAATGCATGATTGCCTCGTAAAAGTGGACGAATTTCCAAACGAGAAATTCGAAACGACACGCCTATAACCCCTCGCTCGTCGTTGTCTATTTCTATATTTTACAACGATTAGTGATATTAGGATCACGAAGGCGGAGCCTGAGTGATTCTAATGCGGTAATCGTTGTAAAATCGCCTATAACCCTGAGTTCAGAGTTGTCTATTTCTATTCTAACATGGCATTTTAGAAGATCTTATAAAAATTAGTTTTGAAGCTATTTTATAGAAAAATATACAAATATTCTATAAAGATCTTTTTATCCAGGGTGCCGTTGAAATATTGGAAGAGCCACAAATTAAAATAACCCTTTTCTTTGATAAATGTCCTTAAACTTTAGCACATTCATGTCAATATATTCTATGTTCAAATGTTTGAATATCGTGTTTACCATTATTTGTCTATTTAATGAAAGAAATCTAAGCTGTTACTTCAAGTTTTCTTTTTGCGGAGCAGCATTGTGAGTGATAAAATAGAACACATGAGGTTATGCAGGGTTTTACAGAGGAATTTTTCGACTAGGAGGTTCAGCGCTGAAGAGAGCCAGACACAGTCGGCCTCGGGACCTACTGTGCAGTGTTGCAGTGGGACATGCTTTTTGCACAGTGGGACCCGTTCAATGAGCATACAGTTTTTCATGAAATCATAAATTTATTATTAAATGGCAAGCCTAACTATCACTATCTAATCTGTCTCCACATTTAATGACTTAGTGGGACTATACCCCTCATTTACTTACACAGTGGGCACCACCTTCGCCATCTAATGTACACAAACTGTATAGCTTCATTTCCTTCCTTACTTGCACAGTGGGCCCATACCTCCTCATTTACTTACACAGTGAGCACCAACCTCGCCATCTATTGTACACAAACTGTCCAGCCTCAATACCTCTCTTACTTGCACAGTGGGCCCATATCTCCTCATTTGATGACACAGTGGGTCTATAGCTCCTCATTTACTTACACAGTGAGCACCAACCTCGCCATCTACTGTAAACAAAACTGTCTAGCCTCAATACCTCCCTTACTTGCACAGTGGGCCCATACCTCCTCATTTTATGATACAGTGGGCCTATACCCCCTCATTTACTTACAAAGTGGGGAACACCCTCGTCATCTACTGGACACAAAATGTCCAGCATCAGTTCCTCCCTTACTTGTACAGTGGGCCCATACCTCCTCATTTGATGACACAGTGAGACTATACCTCCTCATTTACTTACACAGTGAGCACCAACCTCGCCATCTACTGTAAACAAACTGTCTAGCCTCAATACCTCCCTTACTTGCACAGTGGGCCCATACCTCCTTATTTAATGACACAGTGGGCCTATACCCTCTCATTTTCTTACACACTGGGCACCAGCTTCGCCATCTACTTACACAAACTGTATAGCTTAATTTCCTCCCTTACTTGCACAGTGGGCCCATACCTCCACATTTACTGACACAGTGGGCCTATAGCCCCTCATTTACTTGCACAGTGGGCACCACCCTTGCCATCTAATGTACACAAACTGTATAGCTTAATTTCCTCCCTTACTTGCACAGTGGGCCCATACCTCCTCATTTTATGATACAGTGGGCCTATACCCCCTCATTTACTTACAAAGTGGGCAACACCCTCGTCATCTACTGGACACAAAATGTCTAGCATCAGTTCCTCCCTTACTTGTACAGTGGGCCCATACCCCCTCATTTAATGACACAGTGGGCCTATACCCCCTCATTTACTTACACAGTGGGCACCACCCTCGTTATCTACTGTACACAAAATGTCCAGCTGAGGGTGGTGCCCACTGTGTAAGTAAATGAGGGGCTATAGGCCCATTGTGTCATAAAATGAAGAGGTATGGGCCCACTCTGTAAGTAAGGGAGGAACTGATGTTGGACAGTGTGTGTCCATTAGATGGCGAGGGTGGTGCACACTGGGTAAGTAAATGAGGGGCTATGGGTCCACGGTGTCATAAAATGAGGAGGTATGGGCGCACTGTACAAGTAAGGGAGGAACTGAGGTTGGACAGTCTGTGTCCATTAGATGGCGAGGGTGGTTCTTGCTATGTAAATAAACGAGGGCGTATAGGCCCACTGTGTCATAAAATGAGGAGGTATGGGCCCACTGTACAAGTAAGGGAGGAACTGATGCTGGACAGTGTGTGTACAGTAGATGGCGAGGGTGGTGCACACTGGGTAAGTAAATGAGGGGGTATAGGGCCACTGTGTCATAAAATGAGGAGGTTGTACAGTAGATGGCGAGGGTGTTGTCCACTATGTAAGTAAAGGAGGGGGTATAGGCCCACTGTGTCATAAAATGAGGAAGTATGGGCCCACTGTGTAAATAAAAGAAGAATTAAGTGCATGTTTTTAGATAAAGTTGTTTCTTTGGTGGCGATTGGGAACCAGCCTTACATTTTGAAATAATTCGCACTCTCATTGTTACAGTGAGCCCCGAGGCCGGCTGTGCATTTCTCCCGTCAGCGATGATCATTCTTTTGAATTTTTCGTGTCTTAGCCAATCAGAATCGCGGACACAACCGTGTCATGTTGGAGGTTTTACACTCTTAGACGGGAACCAGCCACCTTTAACAATAAAGGGACTGGTATCGGCCACGATGGCCTTGACATACATCATTGCTAGCTGTCATTATCAGGAAATCTTGATCATTATTTTAATTACTTATATGCTTTTTGTATGTATTTACAACATTTTAAACATTTATTATTGAAATTATAACATCAAATATTGTGAATTAAAGTTAAAAATATTTTGGAATGACAATAATCTTTAGACGCAAAAACATGTTTTGGGTGATAATAGAAGATCGACAGCACTTAAACTGGTGCACGTTTTTAGTTAGGTAACTACGGAAGCGTAGTACCCAAGATGGTGGGCGATACCCGACCCCATATTGCAGAGTAGGGTCGGCGGAAACCAGACTATTACACTCTCAGCTGATTCTATGCGCACAGACGGGATTTCGTTCACTGCGCACTTCCGGTCTTTACAATATTCCCCCCCCCCGTACATTCACACGTGCATTTGTTTATATACGGTGTTTATATTTTTACAGTGCGTTCCCAAATCATTACGCTTGGCGATATAGTTCTACATTGACTGCATGCAAATGTAAATTTTGTAATAGACCACAGAATTGTTAAACTATATATCGTTGTACGTATTAATATATGGTTTGAAGAAAGTTAGATATTGAACATGTAACCTCAGACAAGCTAAATGCCTAATTACGCATCGATACGCCAACTTTTGCTGTGGTCTACTTTGCTCTGACTGATGCAACGAATGTAAACAAGCCATAGGTCTGAGGATTTTTTGTTTTAGTGATGGACTCACAGATTTCAACAAGTTCAAAATGTTTGCGATGGTAATTGTATTAGTGAGGATGCATCCGATATACTATTCAGATTATTCGGATACAGTTTGTGGCTGAATGATTGAATTTTAGACAAATGGTGCATATTCCTTTGGAAGAGGGAAAGCCTGTCCACGCTGTCAAATATTTGTAATAAAAATTCAGTTAAGTGGTGTATTGCTGTTAAATGCAGAGTATCAGTTCGGGGAAGAAGTTCAACCTCAAAGAAACCATGGAATCATACTTGAATGTAAGTGCCTTTAAATATGTGAAATTGTCAATGTTCATTTGCCTTTGTCAAAACTGGCTTCAACTGGTTACATACAACATGATTCACGTGTTTTTCTGCCAAGTTCAAGGACATTCTTACCAACATGTCATTTAGTGTACCATTCATATACAAAACCAAGTTTATTTTTCCCTTAAAAGTAAATGCTAAAACAGCCATAGGAACAGTTGCTTGCTTCATTTTACATTTTAAAACTGAAGTGTGAAGTGATCAGGAAGAAAAAAAATGGGGGTTCCAGTTTTTGAGAAGAATAATGACACCTCTGACAAGTTCTTGGTTTCAGATAACCTTGACAGAAGTCTACTCTAGAAACTGTGTTCCAGTTTTAGTCATACAAGATCATGCATTAAACATTAGAGCAGATTGCAGTATTTGACACATTTTATGTCAGACTTATTTGATATTTTGACAAACTTGCTGATTCTGTGACACGTTGTTAGTAAAAAGTCTACTGTAACTCCTATTTGGCCAAAGTTTCTGTCTGGTGATCACTGCCTGTTAGTAACTGTATTGGTAGACGTGGTTACCTGGGCTCTACTGTACTTGCGTGTAGACCCCAAATAAAACTGGAGATTTTGCTTGAAACAAGATAACCCATAAATATGTACACCCATGAATTTCCAGAATTATTTGGTCATATTTCCGTCAGCATGAAACCAAATTGAGTAAAATTAAATGAAATTTCCAATATTTTTTGAAGATTTTCCCAAAATATTAAAATGTTATTTTACTGTAAAAGTTGTCTGAAATGGCTTGTATATCATAAACTTGATATCATTACATTAAAATCAAGTGATTTCAACTGTATAAAGCCAAATTTAGCTCTATATCTAGTTCAATTCAACAGGAAAGTGTTTTGTGCAAATCTCCAGTTTTATGTGGGGTTGTGCCATAGCTCTACATGCAAATAAATTAGAGCGGAGTACCCACCTCTACTGTATTGGTGTATTTATGTATTGATGAATCAAAGCTGTCAAAATGTAGTGCCACATCTGTTGTCTCTTTCTGGAAAAAAGCTCAAAACTTATGCATTTGCAAAAGCCTATCCACCATAGCCTCTCTGTCACCCCTTTGTGTCCTTGGTATGACCCTGCTAAGTTATTGGACTTAAGATTATTCACATTTGTTTTGTTCAGTTGCACCTTAGAGTTTGTCAATTGATGGACATTAAGCACTATAAAAGTCCAAACTAGATTAAAATGGTGTTTTACACAGTAATGTCATATGGTTACAATTTGTGATTAAAGTGAATGTATATTCTTGTTATTTGATCAAAATTTTACTTTTAAATTCAGTTTTGTGATCATCTTCAGTTTGGTAAAAATTCAAGGATATTTCTATTCTAATTAAAATTAAAATGTACTGCAACTCACAGTTAAAAACATATTTAGTAAGCCCCAAATTAATTAAAATACAATAAAAAATATCAGCTTGACTGGTGTCGCAGATCTAGTAACCGAACATAAGCTCATGAAATATTTATTCTTACAAAGTGACAAAAACAGAGACCCAGTCAATGACTCAATGCAAGGTGTTGCTGATGAATGGGTCCTGGTTTTTTCTATATACAGATATGCATGCCAGTATGCTTCAACTATCCCTTTAATCTAATAGGTTGATTATCTCATTGGTTAATTAGTTGGTATTTATTGATGAAATTATCAATCTGGTTGGCCTGACATAATTATATCCCCAGACGAAAGTCGGGGATGCTTAGGATTCAGTACGGTCACGCCACCGTCGCTGCAGAGATTTCCTTTTGGACGTGATAACTTAAAAAATATTGTAGTTAGACATTTCAAATTTGGTATGTGGGTATGTATGGGCAATGTCACGAACGCTATTGTTTTGTGACCTTGACCTTCAATTTCAAGGTCACTGGTGGCTCTTAAAGGTCACAATTTGGCTATTTTTTCACATTTTGGCCCAGTTCTCATGTACAGAAAGTTAGATCATCCTATGGCTGGTATTAGTATATATAATACATATATATGTCCTCTATAAGCATGCAGAAATTTGACCTTGAAGCTCTTCATTGAAGGTCATCCACAGGTCATCCAAAGTACCTGACCGAGGCCATTTTTGGCGATATTTTCACACTTATTGCTGACTATATTGCATGGAAACCATTGAAAATGGCTTTGGAGTAGGGCAGGGTCGGTAACACCGGTATCTCGGTATCGGGACCAATTTACTTCAACACCGTGGTGACACTTTACAGCCGGTATTTCGATTGTCAGTGTATAATATTGTGAGAAAACGTAAAGTATTAGAAACAAACCTCAAATTTGAAGAAATTATCAACTTTTACTCCATATTTTTATATATTTTAGCACTTTTGCAGTGATTTCTTTCAGAACTGCAATGTTTTCTTTTCGCGAATCCTACTTCCGGTTGGTGGGCTCATTCGATTGGGTATATGCTAAAACAAAATTAATTCTTTCGGTATCCCGGAATCGGTACGGTTTTACACTGGCGGGATACCGGAATGAAAAATATGCTACCGACCCTGCCCTACTTTGGAGGTTGAGTACATGATGTAGTACCAGTATCCAGACTTACTGGTTACAGAGGATTGTTGGTGACAGAGAAAATCTGCTGATTCCACAGTTATGGACAGGAAGAAGGCAGTTGTTTCATGTAAGCTTACCCCTGCTGAGATGTAGTCTAATTGGCCCAATTCTGCCAGCTCCTATGTGTTTTCGCAAAACTGTGTAGCCAACAGGAACTGGTTACGGAGCATTGCTTCACCTTTTGCCGGTTAGGCCCTGGTACTGGGCAGGTTCACAGGACTAGCTAACAGACCAGCAGAAGCCTTTTAAGGGTCCAAGTGGCTGTCTCAGATCAACCAGTTACTGCCCGAGGAAAATTGGTTACATAGAAATTCTTATACTAGTCATTGGTCTCAGTGACATGACGGTCCCAACCTACCAGACCAGTCAGCCGGCCTACTGTCAGGACCTCCTAGCTGGTCGAAACTGACTATAGATAAGAAGACTTTCCCAACAAGCTTTGTCCAACTACCTGTCAGCCTTATCTTATCAGACCCCACACCAGCCAGTTACTGGTCCCGGTGAGATGCCAAACTCAACCTGACTGGTCAGCCTACCGCCAACAAGAAGTCTGCTGTATCAGTTACTGTGGAGGTTCATCAAGTTTTTCTTACAGGTTTCAGTGGGATACAGTGATCCATCCTCCTAGACTGGCCACCCAGCTTGCCTTTTACCCAGCCTATGAGTAGTGTCAGCTGACACCAGGGGCCTGAGTTTCCAAACTCAGCCTTCCCCTCAAGATTATAACCCATTTGCTGGTTTTCACAACTCAAGCAATGGTAACTTTATCTGTTAATCAGACTAGGGGTCACAGTTCTCATAAATGGCTATTAGTGTTTTCCACAGTGGGGTTGTGTGGGTTACTGACACCCATACAGAAACAAGTCCACCTAGGTCGCCTCCACATGAGGCCGATACAGTGGCACTTGAAGAACAGCTGAAGGGTACCAGACTCACTAGAAAAGGTGACCCCAGTTCACTACACCCCATCTAAAATGGTGGTTGTAGGATGACAATGTGCTTCAAGGTCAACCATTACACCTACTTAAATATGCTCTGCAAATCCTTACAGATGCATCAAGAAGGGTGAGTGCTCACTTAGGGGAACACACTGCAAGGGGAACCTGGTCCCTTCCAGAAGCAAGTTACACATAAAGTATTTGGAGCCCAGGCGGTCTTTTTGGCCCTAAAGGAGTTCCAAGACCGCTGTTTGAACCTTATTGCTGCCGTAGCTACGGACAACACCATGGTGGTTGCCTATTTAGGGGGGGGGGGGGGGAGTCAGGCCCTCTTGGTGTCTTACTATGGAGAATACTGACCTGGTGCTTCAGGAAAAAGGCTCAATCTCGACACATTCACGCTTTAACCATGTCCCGTCCGGGGATACACTGCGTCGAGACACAATGTCTAGTTGCTGGTTGCTAACAGGAGTAAATTAAGAAATCATCAAACTTGATATACATGAATTCACTTTTAAAATATGACAGCGGTCCTGATCAGTAGCTAGCATTTCTAACAAATGGGGGCCGATAATAGACTCATGCTTATACTTATTTGTTTCAAAGATATTTATAATTACATAAATTGTTCTTTAATGTACATTTGAGTAACTGGTAAACACAAGAATTCATATGAACAATATATATGTTGTATTGAATGTGGATAACCATTGACTGTATACATTCAATGGGTCAAGCTATTGAATGTGTATTCAATGGCTGAGCTGTGGAATGTGTAGATTCAGTGGCTAAAATCATTGAATGTGTACATTCAGTGACCCAAATCATGGAATGTATAAATAATTAAGCGTCCCACAAGGGACGCTTGTTTGTGTATGGGAGACCTTCAGGCTCCGCCGGCTCCGCACTTTGTTTTCCTTATAACTCTGTAACCGTTAGGCGGATTCTTTTCAAATTTGGCAGGTTTAGGCAGTAGCCTTGGGGAATTTTTTTGAATATGCTGCAGTGACATTTCAACCAATCAGAGAGGTCACATGACCAAAAATGTCTTTTTTCGATGGGGAAGCTTGTCCGGATGATAACTTGAAAGGAATTTTATCAATTCACCTGAAACTTGGCAAATACATTCATTCTATTAAAATCTGGAAATCATTAGATTTTGGCATTGATTGGTCAAGAAATGGCCGAGTAATTAATGATTAATTAATCATTACGAATTTTCCAAATAAGGAAAACACAAAAATGCTTATATCTCGAAAACCGTGCTAGATAGAGCGATTTCGACGAAATTTTTGACCCACAGGGTATCTCTGCGGAGTAGTTTTCCCAATTTTCAAAAAAAAAAATTTTTGTCTCGCCCAAAATGGCGGCCATTTTGAATTTTCGAAATTTTCGCAAAAATTGCAAAACACAAAAATGCTTATATCTCAAAAACCGTGCTAGATAGAGCAATTTCGACGAAATTTTTGCCCCGCAGGATATCTTGCAGAGTAGTTTTCCCAATTTTCAAAAAAATTTTATCTCGCCAAAAATGGCGGCCATTTTGAATTTTCTAATTTTTCGCAAAAATTGCAAAACATAAAAATGCTTATATCTCGAAAACCCTGCTAGATAGAGCGATTTTGACGAAATTTTTGACCCACAGGGTATATCTGCAGAGTAGCCATGCCAATTTTCAAAAAAATTTTGTCTCGCCAAAAATGGCGGCCATTTTGAATTTTCGAATTTTTCGCAAATATTGCAAAACATAAAACCGCTTATATCTCGAAAACCGTGCTAGATAGAGCGATTTCGACGAAATTTTTGACCCACAGGGTTTCTCTGCAGAGTAGCCATGCCAATTTTCAAAAAAAAATTTGTCTTGCCAAAAATGGCGGCCATTTTGAATTTTCGAATTTTTGCGCAAAAATTGCAAAACACAAAAATGCTAATATTTCGAAAACCGTGCTACATAGAGCGATTTCGACGAAATTTTTGATCTTCAGGGTATCTCTGCAGAGCAACTATCCCAAAGAGCTTTCACTTGGTGAAGTTTCAGACCCATAGCTAATTGCTCACCTACTCAAAATGAGTAAATGCGAATTACCTCTAAAAGTATTGCAGATAGCCAATTTTTCTCAAATAACTCATTCATCTACTTTTGGAAGAGCTTTCACTTGGTGAAGTTTCAGACCCGTAGCTAATTACTCACCTACTCAAAATGAGTAAATGCTAATTATCTCAAAAACTATTGCGGATACCCAATTTTTATCAAATAACTCATTCATGTACTTTTGGGAGAGCTTTCACATGGTGAAGTTTCAGACCCATAGATGATTACTCACCTACTCAAAATGAGTAAATGCGAATTATCTCTTAAAAGTATTGCAGATAGCCAATTCTTCTCAAATAACTCATTCACCTACTTTTGGAAGAGCTTTCACATGGTGAAGTCTCAGACCCATAGCTAATTACTCACCTACTCAAAATGAGTAAATGCGAATTATCTGTAAAAGTATTGCAGATAGCCAATTTTTCTCAAATAACTCATTCACCTACTTGTGGGAGAGCTTTCACATGGTGAAGTTTCAGACCCATAGCTAATTATTTACCTACTCAAAATGAGTAAATGTTAATTATCTGTAAAAGTATTGCGGATACCCAGTTTTTATCAAATAACTCATTCATCTACTTGTGGGAGAGCTTTCACATGGTGAAGTTTCAGACCCATAGCTAGTTACTCACCTACTCAAAATGAGTAAATGCGAATTATCTCTAAAAGTATTGCAGATAGCCAATTTTTCTCAAATAAATCATTCACCTACTTTTGGGAGAGCTTTTACTTGGTGAAGTTTCAGACCCATAGCTAATTACTCACCTACTCAAAATGAGTAAATACGAATTATCTCTAAAAGTATTGCAGATAGCCAATTTTTCTCAAATAACTCATTCACCTACTTTTGGGAGAGCTTTCACTCTGTGAAGTTTCAGACCTATAGCTAATTACTCACCTACTCAAAATGAGTAAATGCTAATTATCTGTAAAAGTATTGCTGATAGCCAATTTTTCTCAAATAAATCATTCACCTACTTTTGGGAGAGCTTTCACTTGGTAAAGTTTCAGACCCATAGCTAATCACTCACCTACTCAAAATGAGTAAATGCGAATTATCTCTAAAAGTATTGCAGAAAGCCAATTTTTCTCAAATAACTCATTCACCTACTTTTGGCAGAGCTTTCACTTGGTGAAGTTTCAGACCCATAGCTAATTATTCACCTACTCAAAATGAGTAAATGTGAATTATCTCTAAAAGTATTGCAGATAGCCAATTTTTCTCAAATAACTCATTCACCTACTTTTGGGAGAGCTTTCACTGTGTGAAGTTTCAGACCCATAGCTATTTATTCACCTACTCAAATGAGTAAATGCTAATTATCTGTAAAAGTATTGCGGATACCCAATTTTTATCAAATACTCATTCATCTACTTGTGGGAGAGCTTTCACATGGTGAAGTTTCAGACCCATAGCTAATTACTCACCTACTCAAAATGAGTAAATGCGAATTATCTCTTAATAGTATTGCAGATAGCCAATTTTTCTCAAATAACTCATTCACCTACTTTTGGAAGAGCTTTCACACACGAAAATGAAAAATTGTGAATATCTCGGAAAAGCTATTTCTTCTGCTTTAATGCTTGGCGGGAGATACACACCGCGGCAGTGGTCTTGACAAAAATTTTTGTCTCCCCAAAAATGGTGGCCATTTTGAATTTTCAAAGTTTTTGCAAAACACAAAAATGCTTATATCTCGAAAACCGTGCTATATGGAGCGAACTCAACAAAATTTTTGACCTGCTGGGTATCTCTGCAGAGTAGCCATGCCAATTTTCAAAATATTTTTGTCTCGCCAAATATAGCGGACATTTTGAATTTTTTAGTTTTTTTGCAAAACACAAAAATGCTTATATCTTGAAAACCGTGCTAGATAGAGCAGACTGCGCTGACTTTGGTTGCCACAACAGTATAAGGCTAGAAACGAAGCATTTTCTTAATACTTTAGCACTCACCTTTATATCCTTTTCGGGACGCTTTGTTTTTGCTATGCAAAAACATTATCTTTTTTTTTTGCGAGCCATCCTCTAGTTAAATATGAAATGTTGGTATACATTGCAAAGACTTAATTTATGACCTATATTGGATATTTTCTAGCATAATAATAAGCAGTTAACTGGAATAAAGATGGTACATTTTACGAATTAACATAAAGAAGGATCACTCTACAACATTTAGATTAATAAACATATATGTCATGACATAATTTCATACATTTCATCACATCATTTTCTTTACTGTCTTTATCTTTTGTAAATCATTTATTATTACACAATAAGCTTTTGTGGCATCATTCTGCTACTGCATAGAACATTTATTAATTTCTGCACAACAGTCCTTTCTGATCTAAGCCATATGAAAGCTGAAAAATAAGTTTTACTTTAATCCAGAAACATTTAAACATTTTGCCGCTCAATCAGAGTATGAAAGAGAAACAGTTCAAGCCTGAGTAGTAATTTTATAGTCTTTAAGAATGATTCTAAAATGTGACATCAATTATTCATCTAATTATGTGTGGAATTTGGGATTTAATTGTAATAGCACCCCTGTAATGTTAGAGAGGTTCATTTGGACAATATAATTAGAAAACAGATTAAGATAAACATTTTTTTAGAAAGCAAACCATGTTTGTTACAAGACATCACTGTGCGGCTGCCTACAGATAATAAACTTATTGCAAAAGTTTATTTTTACAGTGATAACAATAGATTATAAAAATAAGTAACATTTTCTACAGGATCAATTACTTATTGTATCCACCGGAAGCATCCGGTGGATACTTTGGTTTAGCGTCTGCTACGCCGCCGCGCGTAGAGAGATTTTCGGCGTTAACGCTCTAAGAGGAAAACAACAGCAGCTAGGTTCACCAAATTTGCAGGATATCTTCATTGGGGGGTAAGCTTCTCTGGGAAGGAAAATAGCCTCATTCTGAAAAACAAGATGGCCGCCACAGGCATTTTAAAAAAAATAATCTACATTTTTCTACTGGCTGTTCCTCATAGGTAGAAGGTTGAATCTCTTCATAGGTAATATGTATGACACATATACATGTCCTCTACAACCTTGCACACATTTGACCTTGAAGCTCCTAATTCAAGGTCATCCACGGAGTGCCGAAGTAACCCACATAGCGGACTTTAAAAGTGCATATATCTCCCTTATTATTGGTCCTAGAGGTTTGCAATGTGAAGCCAACCTATAGGAAATCATGTGCTGCGAATCTTCTGATGTGGTCATATTTGACATTGGACCCCTCCTTCAAGGTCAAACGAGGATAGCAGAACTTAAAAGTGCTTACAACACCGCTTATTATCGATCCTAGAGGTTTGGGATGGTAAACCAACATATAGGAAATCATGGGCTGGGAATCTTCTGGCGTGGTTGGATTTGACCTTGGGCCCCTCCTTCAAGGTCAAACGAGGACAGCCAAACTTAAAAGTGCTTATAACTCGCGTATTATTGGTCCTAGAGGTTTGGGATGGTAAACCAGCATATAGGAAATCATTGGCTGGGAATCTTCTGGTGTGGTCGGATTTGACCTTGGGCCCCTCCTTCAAGGTCAAACGAGGATAGCCAAAGGTAAAAGTGCCTATAACTCTTATTATTGGTCCTAGAGGTTTGGGATGGTAAACCAACATATAGAAAATCATGGGCTGGGAATCTTCTGGTGAGGTCGGATTTGACCTTGGGCCCCTCATTCAAGGTCAAATGAGGACAGCCAAACTTAAAAGTGCTTATAACTCGCTTATTATTGGTCCTAGATGTTTGGGATGGTAAACCAGCATATGGGAAATCATGGGCTGGGAATCTTCTGGTGTGGTCGGATTTGACCTTGGGCCCCTCCTTCAAGGTCAAACGAGGATAGCCAAAGGTAAAAGTGCCTATAACTCGCTTATTATTGGTCCTAGAGGTTTGGGATGGCAAACCAACCTATAGGAAATCATGGGCTGGGAATCTTATGGCGTGGTCGGATTTGACCTTGGGCCCCTCCTTCAAGGTCAAATGAGGACAGCCAAACTTAAAAGTGCTTATAACGCGCTTATTATTGGCCCTAGATGTTTGGGATGGTA